>CM031238.1:263534493-264734493 GCA_018340775.1 Taxus wallichiana var. yunnanensis | reverse complement strand
TTGATGTTTCAAACTTACATCTTATTCAAGATCTCATCGACAATAATGCAATCGAGCTCCCTAAGCCTTCGACATGTAAACTGTTAAATGAAAACCAAATCCTCAATTTTTTAATGATCCTCTCCCTAAACATGACAAGTAATTTTTTATTCTTTAGCTAATCATACATATCATGCAGTGCCTTATCCTTCATTAGGGGATATTGATTTCCTAGTTGCTCATGTTGATGCATCTCCACCATTCATTGCATTCTTTGATCATGATTATCATGCCACATTCTCTTTTGATACATTACATATTTGTGCTTCTATCGGACCTCATGTTATAAATAATACAATGATCAATCCATCGATTGATATGGGATTGTGCTCTATTGCACTTTGTGTCACTATCAACTATCCACTCTCTCATATTGCATATCCAATTCCCAAATCTTATGGTTATGTCAAGCTTCTGGTTATAGTTGGGCCTCTTACCATGTTTGTGTCATTCATTTTGGAACCTTAAATAAAAGGGTGTGACATGCTCTTAGCTCTTCTTTGGATCTACGCCACTCAAGGTATCATTTCCATGAATCACTTATGTCTAAAGTTCATTCACAACAAGCAAGTTATCACCATTAAAGGTGTTTTACGCCATGCACACCATGGTCAGTAACCTCCTCTTGAGGTTTCCATTGCACTCGCTAAAGCATATAGGTCCTTGAAATCTCAAATCTAAGGTGCAATCTACTCCTAGCTCTCCTATTCACACATGACCTACTTGGTCTCATCGGTTCACTAGTCCATCTCATCATTCTAGATCCACCACTCAAGCATCTCCTTTACATAGGTGCACATCATCTATTTGGTCTCCTTCACATAGGTGCAATCAAATCTTCAGTATCCTTCATATAGGTACACATCACCTATCTCGTATCTTCCACATAGATGCACATCACCTCTTCAGTTTCCTTGATATAGGTGTTCATCACCTCCTAGGTCTGATGCACATAGGTCTCATTCACCGATACATCATTTGTTTCATACATCACCGATCTCAAAGCATGGTCACACAACTTTATTGACATTTAGTGGAGGGCCTTTTCCATTCAATTTTGTTGGATAAATTATTCATCATCATACACTTGGAGGCATCATGATTACTTCCCCCTCACATCCTCAGGTGTCTCGCATTTCTACTATTATTCTTCGCACTTCACATATAGTATTTCTAATGCATATTACACATCTTGATACACTTGTATTATTATCATTACCCTATGATGCAATATTGTGCTATGGTTCACACTTGAATGTTGAGGGCATACTACATCCATGAACCTCACACACCACACATTTTACATGTTGTGCATTCATGACATATCTTTCTACCATCACATCCTACCACAACACACTACCCTATGATGCACTCTAGTTCCATGGTTCATACTCAACTGATGAGGGTCTAAATCTGTAATGAACCTCAACTCTTCTATGCTTTACACTCTATGCTTCATCGATCACATCTTTCAAGTGCACATAACTCAAACCATTTCTCGATGATGCACTCTTTTTCTACGGTTCATTCTTTACTATTGAGAGGTATTTTATAAATGAACCTCATGTCATATTTCATCCACATTCACTTGGGAAACATACTACTCATATCACACTCACTTTGTATTCCATTTCATTCACATTCACAACATATTGTATATCTTGGTTTCACATACTCTTGCTTACTTATACTAGTTACATGTACACTTTTTTTTCATGCTAGACAGATACTTCGTATGTCATTATATTTTCTATATACACATGTGTGTTCACTTGTTCTCTAGTTGTGAATGTAGACCCTCTATAGATCTCTACACTAATAATGATGTTTGGCACTCTACCTCTTACCAGTACCACCAAGGCTCCTTGGGGCATCTACATTTCTACTCTTATACATCATAGGTGCCATTGTTTCATTTTTTACTACTTCCTATTCTTACTAGAACACTAATCTATCGATATATACACGTCTTGACATAATTTTTATCTTTCTAACATGCTAACGTGTGTTTCATGTGTGCAACATTTTATTTGCAAGAAGTATTTTCCACCATGGTTGTCTGATAGTTTGTTTAATCTTGTCTTCTATTGTATGACATTTTTTGCGAGCTATGCCCTATGTCTTTCTTATTCATTACTTGTATGCTTTTAGCCACTTTAGCCTTGGTTGTCTTGCAACATTGTGAGCGATGTTCCATGTTTGAAACCCACTTTTTGCAATTTACTTTTCCTATACTATTTCTTGTTTATATTGTCTTATACAACATGCTTGTCACTTTTTCTACTAACATATGTTTCCAACCACTTTTTTGTACATGCCTTGGTTTCTACCATGAACATTCCCTACCTCCTATAGGGTATCAATTTCAGATCAACATTTGGTCCTCTCCTTTGGGCCGCATCCTCCTAGTGACATCACATGCACCCCAAACGAGGGGGCATACATTGGGTGAATCAGTAACCCCATAAAAAATCTCAAATCTTCAGTAGCAAGTCTGCACAATACATGAATAGACCTGATTTATACACATAAATGACCTAGATTCTGATTTGGGTCCTCAGTTTAACATAGACACTAGTGCCTAGATAAAGACACTAGTACCTGGGTGATCTTGACCTTTCATGTGCGCCTATGACCGGGGGGAGTTATAGTTAATTTCTCATATTGGAATAGTTTTCAGTAGTTTAGAGAGTTGTTTACACAACACATGCATAATCCTCCAACAATTAGAGTGCATTCTATCTTCTTTTTATACATGGATCGAACATGGAATAAAGAAAGATCACACCATTTGTAATGGTGTATAAATTTTGAGGAGTCAAGGATGGATAATAACATTAGAAATATTTCCCCAACACTCTTCTACTATGGCGTTAGATGGCCAAAAAAACTCATGCTTGGTGTGAGATCGCCCAAAAAACTTGTACTTGGAGTGAGATCGCCAAAAAAATCTCTTCTATAGTGGTTTAGGACATTTTCTATCATTTTCACTCGTTGGGGATAGAGTGCACATGTTCCTTTTATTACTTTTTTGCATTTTCACATACTTAAATTGCATACTTTTACATATTTTTCATGACACATGACTTTGAATACTCTTTCACTCTTCTTTTGCAGGTCCATCCTTAATATGTAACAAGAGGCATATCTTCATCAAGTGATAACGAAAACAAGTAAAAACATGACACAACACATATGCTTCACCCCTAGGGTCACTTTGTAGTGCCAACTTCCTTTTGACACCTTTTTTTTTTATTTTTTTTTTTTATTATAGTTTTTGATATAGCATGATTAGTAGATATCAGAGATACTGAACTATTATTGATTTGATTCTTATATGATGCATATGGACTACTGGAGACATTTGATGTTGATATTGATATACTGTTGACATGATTATTTATCTGTATTTCTGACATGTGATATATTTAATCATGTTTAGTAGACCTTTGATAATTGGATTAATGTTGTGATCATTTTGACGTGGATAAAATGTGGAATGGAAATGTGCTAGAAACTTTAGTGATATCTCGTTGGTTTGAAAATCATGTTGGGTGGACATATCTATGGATAGACAGGCCAATAGTGTGCAGGGCATAGCCCCTCTTTGAGAAAGAAAAGTGAAACTGGTTTATTGCTATTCTACCAACGTAGGAATCTGTGCAAGTCTTACAATATTTTACCTTCGGGGGTTTTGGATCTCATCCTGGTAGAGTTAGTTCCGATGAAGAATAGAAAGGAATGAAGGAAGGAATAGAAGAAATATGGATCTGAAGGGAGAAAAGAAATGAATTCCAAAGTAGAAAGGTTAGAGGGTTTATGTTTTGGGCCGATAGTAAACAGAGCCAAACTTACTCACATAAACAAATAAAAGCAATACTGATAAACAAATGACAAAAGCATAGGTGAATCCAACAGAATAAGCATGCAGATCTAACTTAAGAAAGATCTAACACATAACACAGGAATTCAACACAAAGTCTCAATTTTTGTATTAATATTTGTTCTGTTACAAGAAAGCTCAAAGTCTTTCTCTCCTCACTTCTATTTTTCATACAAATTTGCTCACACTGAATACAACAAGTGTTCAAGTATTTATAGAAGGAGAAGGAGAAAGAAGACAAAAAGGAGCCAACCACTATTTACAAAATATTTAAAAGTCAAATGTTGACTTTAGGGCAATTTGGTGGATGACAACATCCCATGGTGCAACATGGATGATGTCATCATTTGTGCCAACATACTTTTAAATACTTTTACAAAAATGGGATTTATCCCAGGAGGAAGGAGCCTATTCATCGTCATCCCTTGGCTTGAAAGGAGTGTCTTGCTTCGCTTAGGAGAGGTAATATGAAATTGAGCTCGATACTCCATGAACTTGCTGACCATCACTTGAAGTTGATCCTGAGTGGGACCCTTGGTGTGATCCCCGATGACTTTGCAAGTTTCTCATTCATCTCTGAGTCTTTCAGGGAGTTTGAAGTATTCGTTTCCTACCTCCATTAGGTACCCAACAAAGTCACGATAGGCCAGAAGGTTGTTGATAGATTCTACATCAAAAGTGGCTTCTGATGTGAAACCTTGTGATGTGATTCCCTTGAAAAGTTGAATAGTATCATCTACCTTCCTCAAGGCGTACGCTGCATTGAGCAATCCTGGAGACATTCTTAAGACGATCTGCTCCATTTGATGCATGGCATCCAGGGCTTCCTCCTTGATTTTTTCTATCTTTTCTAAGACAAACTCCATTTGGTCAACCCAATAGTCTAAAGCAGCAATGACTTTGTTGGGTGCTCGCGGGTGATCAAAGACACCAAATTTTAACAAGTCATCAATTGGGTAGTCGAGCATCTTCTGGAATGTCTCATGTTGCAACCTGGCATGGTCCAACTCTTCGAGAGATAGGTCCTGCTATTGCCTGGAGTTCCTTGTTCTCTTGATCTATATTTTGATAGAGCTCTGTGAACTTTGTAATCACTTCCTCACTATATTTGAGGATCTGCTCTCTCCAGGCTGGACACTGCTGCACCTTGCTCGTCGATCTTGGCGTACTCATTTATCTTCTCTTGACTAAGAACTTTGGGAGGGTCCACAGCAGTCATAGGAGTGGCATTGCCCATCTTTTGCAGGGCTTGGAGAAGATGCTTGTTTTTCTTTTAATATTCTCTTCTCTTCCTTTTCTTCTTGAAGCTTCTTACAAAGGGCATCCAATGTGGATAAGGCCTCTCCTTGCAGGCTCTTTGATGATGTTCCCATATCGACTGAGTCAACTGTAAAATCTGTAGGAGACAAATATTCTTTCTTCTTTGTGAGATTAGGGTATGCAATCTCCATAACCCTTTGGCCTGAAATGCTTTGAGAGAAGCGGGTTATAGCCTTTTTCTTCTTAGGCCCTTTAGTCGGAATAACGGAGAAGTCCATAGGTGTAATAGGGACTTTCCTCTTGTGTTGGCTCAGGTGTTTGGAGATCCATTCTGGACTTAGGGGAGTGGGACCAGAGGAAGAGGAGGAAACAGGGGTGGAAGGAAGAATGACTGTAGTGGACATGGGGAAGTGTGTCGAAACACTTGGTGGCAGCATGGAGAAAGGGGCCGACACACCAACGCTCATGGGAATAGGAGTCACTACAAGAGAGGAGGCCATGGGGGTGGAAGGGATTTGCGAGATGAGGGAAGAAATGCTAGGGGACAGATCCGCAAGGGAAGAGAAGATGGAGGAAGAGGGAGGGGGAATGGTAGAAGACGGAGGAGAAGACACAACCAAAGGAGTGGTTGTTTGAGTGACATGAGGAGGGGAAGGAGGAGTGGGAGAGGGAATGGTTGGGACCTCACCAGTTGTAGCAATGACAACATCCTGAGTGGATGTGTCCGTTGGAGCACTTACCACTTCTTCTTCTCTTGGGGACACTAAGTACACAACTTACTTTTCTGCGGTAGTAGGAGGGCTTTTAGGAGATTTATCTTGAGTAATGCTTCCCTCTCCTACTTTATCCTTTCCTTTTCCGTCAGGGAAAATGTTACGCCTGGATGGTGCATTACCCAAGGGAGACGTGGTAAAGTATACCCCAAGGTAGATGATACCATTTTTCTTGCACCAATGCTCGGTGCATTGTAGAGTGCCCTTTACCCTTTCCTCTATAGTCTGAGGGGCCTTGTTCCTATCAATTTCGGCAAACAGCCAATTGTCCCCATCTGTGTCTAGATAAACATGATCAAGTTCTTGATCAGTTGCTTAGAAATCCTTTGGGATGATAGCCACACCATATTGAATGATCTCAACTAGGGCCAGGCGGGAGTGATCCTTTGATCTGAGCTCAACTTCATGATTTAGGTTGATGTAGATATCCTCCATCCGAGGGACGTGTATTGGATCGATCCTTGCTCTTAGAAGGCAACCACGAGGATCAAAGGTTGGCCTTACCGGGAAATTATGCTTCAGATTGAGCAACTCAAGCTCTACATACATCTCCCGGGATTTTCCCTATGAAGTACAGGTGTATCTACCCACCATGAGGGGGAATGGAGTTCCACCCTTCTTCCTTTTCAAACACTTCTCATGGTATGTGATGAGCTGTCTAGATAGCTCCAATAGGATCAGTTTGGGTCCCGCATACCTTGGCAATCTGGTGGGCTCTCCCAAGAAGTTAGCGGCTCTGAGATAGGTGAAAGTGGGGAATTGCGTGAATAATGCTCCCCACTTCTCTGTGGTGGTGATCATGCTTTTGGTCATCCGACCGCAAGTCATGTTGGGCCTCAAGAGGCAAATGACACCATAGAAGAAGACATCATTGATTTTACTGAATTGGGCTATGTTGTTCTCCAGTCTTAACTCTAGATAGTACTCGTATATCCTGACCTGGGGCCATATCCCACATCGATTCAATGCTGGGTAGTCCCTCTCTGAGGTAGCAGCATATACTACATAGGAGTTCATATAGAACCTCCCAGTTGTTGAAAGTTGTTGAAGCTACTCTAAGATTGTGCTGCTGATAATCTCTCCCCAGTCAAAACACTGATCGGGAACATTTTTATTCATTGTTTCCAAATACCTAAGCATCCACTTGTGAAAATAATGGGCATTGGGGAGTCCATGTACTCTTCTTAGGAAGGTGATTGTGTCACTCAGCTCTTCTAAAAATCACTATGATGAATGACTTGTGGCCACCTGCTTGTCACCTTCTTATTCCTGAGGTACACCTCATTCATTAACTGCATACATTTGTCTTCATTTTCAGTCCATGTCTTCACACATTCCTCCTGGCTCACTACTACAAAATGTTGGTGGTGAGGGATACCCAACATGATCTCAAAATTTTAGGGCCGTGAGGTTGATTATCACCTCACCCTTCTCATTTTCGACACATCTTGTGTCCTTATTGTAACAACGGCCCACCAACATCATAAACTCATTGTTGATTGCGCTCACTGGGAGCCCTGTAGCAAAGTGCAGACCACTGCCAACCAATTTATCCATCCATGGGCTACTGTGACCTTCTTGGTTTTGGCCCAAAAGTCCTCCATGTCAATGTGCCCAAGTTCTAAATCTTTGATATCAAGATCGCACTCTGCAAGTGAGTCAGGCATCCTGACCCTTTGGTATTTATATTTCATTTCTTGCTCTGTTAGCTTGGCTTTACCCTTGGACTTGGTTGGCTTCTTACTTGATGAAGACATGTGTGGATTTGAGTTTAGCTGTTGATCTGTAAGAAGAATTAGGGAAGTCCATCACAGAAAGGGCCATGTTAGCCATTAAGTCATCCATAAAAATCTTACAGAATGAAAAGTTAGCAATTTATGAGCCTCTAGGCACAAGGCGCAGCTTTACTGCAGGCTACAGGGACTTAGAAAAGTAAGGCGCACTTTGGGAAAGTGTTGCATGGGAAAAAGCAGTGCCAAAAGGGGTGCGGGGTGCGGAAAGGCTACACACAACATTCAGATGTTGGTGTCAAGAGATGTGCGCTTGCATAGTTGGAAGTCTTTTAGTGGGGCGCATATATGATTGGTGTTACATAGTATTATGGTGTGCCAAGGTGCGGATGCAAAAGATGCAACATCAAGGTGAGGTGCACCAAGGGGTTAAGCTTGCATGTGGCACGAGAAAGGGTTTACATAGCATGAAGTGTTGTTTCTATTGTAGGTGCACTCGCGCCTACGCCTTAGGAATTTTTTTAGTTTTTTACAGGTCACTAGAAAGGGATTTTGTTGCATGAGTTCACAGTGCACCTTGGCACGACTGTTTTTGATGCAGCATGACTAAATGGTGTGTCAAAGGGGCATGACTGCATTGAGCATAACACGTATGAAAATTACACCATGGAAGACAGCAGGACGATTCTCTTTATTTTGGGGTTTTTACTCTCTCAGCTCATATTTTGATAGCAAGGGGTTAACCTTGGCAAAGTAGGGGATAGAGGAGAAAAGGGGTAGGGGTCCATTCTGAGGCAGAGCCTTCCAGATTAGCAGATCTGGAAGGAGAGTGAAAAATGGCTTGCAGGTGGGTTTTGTAAAATGGGTTGGGATTGTGTTATCTTCTTAGGTTCATGGTTATCATCAACAATCCTAATCACCTAAACCAACATAAAAACCATAAAAATCCATAAGAATGGCAAGGGCCACTTACCAGGAATATATAACGATGAAGGAGATGATGTGGGGACTATGAATGTGACAAATGGCAACACGTGGGGCTGATAGGAATGTTGACAATGCGCAGAGAAAAGACTTTTCACATTTTTGTAATGTGAAAATGACAGGTCAGATGTGCCTATATATAGCAAAAGGTGCAATAAATGTGCCACCAACTTTTTCTATGGCGCACTTGAGTGGATGTCGACACGAAGGGAATTGCACCTTGGCATAGCTTTGGGAGTGTCAACACTACATTTTTAGCGCCCACAACGCACTTTAGAGAGTGATAACAAGATGGTGCTTACGCCTTGGCACACCTTTGAGAGGCGCAACATTTGGAGTGTTGACACTCCCTAGAATGTGCCAAAGGAATAGAGGGCATAGTTTTGGTTGATGTAATGCGAATGAAAACTGCACCCAACCCAAAAAGGTTGAAAATGACCAAGTTCTAAAAACTAGATTTTCCGGAAAGGGATTTTATGCCATTCCGAACGTTAAGAGACCTCAACGGGGGACCAAAATGGAAATTTTGGTATGGTTACCTACAAAATTGCCCTTGTCAATTTTATAGGATAACAATATCGTATCTTGCATAGATGATATTAATTTGTATATAGTTGATTTCAGATTTATATTGCATATTTGACATGAATGTTTTAATGTGGCCACGAGGCCGAAGGAGGTATCCTTTGTTTTGTAGGTATATTATATTCACAACAACATCAAGGGAGTGGAGACCAACCACATCGAATTCGAGAAGAATTCAACTAGGGTCACCATGGCAACATGTAATTGTGTGTGTGTTAGAATTATTGGTTAGGAGAAAATTGTGACCTAGGGGTCATGTGTTGTTTTGTTTTAATTTTCCCTTTCTATTATGTTAGTATGTGTTTTCCTTTAGTAGTGAAATTTTACTTGTTTTATTATTTAGATTTTTGGAATTGTGTTTACCCCTTTATTAGTCATGGGTTGTAGTGTCTTAATTAAGCTAATTTGAATTTGTCCTAAACTAATTAAAGATGTGACTAAAAGGAGTTCATTTATTAGAATTAATTTACTCTTGGATTTTGTGTTGAGTGAAGTGTGTTTGAGTTTTGAGTGTAGCACACTCTACCCTTCATGGGAAACTCGAATTTGGCCTTAGAGGCCAAATTTGGAAGCTTGTGGGACAAGTCAAACTTGTCCCACACCTCTTAAATGCCCATGCCAACCCTACCTATGGGTTGGGGGTCAAATTTAGGCCCTTTTAGGTGTTTTGGGAAGTTAAAAAGGTAAAATGTTAATTGCACTTTCTTTCAAATATTTAATTTTGTCCTTTGGGGGAGTGGGCTTAGATGGAGTGTGTAAGGTTCTTGTCATTCCTCCAACCACTTATTAATTGTGCATTGGAATATGAGGTTGACCAAGTGATGTGGAGTGGAGAGGAAATGAGGTGGCATCCTACTTGGAGCCACATCATCCCTCCCTCTCCTTTCTCTATTTATTGAATTCTTGTTGCTTGTTTTGGGGTTGGATGATCATTTTTAGTCTCTTGAATTTTTGGAGAGTGAGAGGATTTTGAGAGAGTTGTGGATTTTGGAGCTTTGTGGATGCTTGCTTGATCTTTAGAAAGGCTTGGAACTTCATACTTGGAACAAGCTCTACCATGGAGAGGTAGGAGCTTCACCTTAGTTTAAAATATGTTATTTGTTTTATTATATGTGTGTATATGTTGTGTTGCATGTTGTTGTCTCTTTGAAATGCTTGTTGGGTAGTGGGTAGAATGCCTAAGTTGGGAGTGGGAGGAGACTATGGGGAGTTTTCTCTTGTAGGGAGGCATAAGAGATCACTTTTTATGGAGGGAGTTTGGGTTGGGTGCCCCATCTAGTATGAGGAATGCTTGCATTTCTTCTTGTTCTTATTATGAGGGAGCCATAAGAGTTTTTAGGGAGGCATAAGAGTGTATGGAGGTATAAGGGGTACTTGAGGGAGGCATAAGAGTTGATAGGGGAAATTGTGTTTTACATTGGAGGCTTTTAGGTGGGCACCCATTCCCATTGGGAGGCATAAGTGGCCTCCCCATAGGTCTTACTCTTTTGGCTTCCTTGATAAGCCTTGTGATCTTGTTGCTTTGATGTTTTCTTCTTGTTGAGTTGTTGTTGTGTTTTGTATGTAAATGGAATGAATGTGAAATTATATGTTAAGTATTGTGGAAGCTAGTAGTTTCCATGAGTTGAGATCTTCTCCCATTGTAATGTGGTTGGGGCTCGGGGCCAATGGGGAGGATGGCTTCTCCTCTCCATTGGGTATCTTGGTTGGGTGGAGAGCATTGCCTCTCCCCCTATTTTGTTGTGAATCAAGAAAATTCTTGGAAAAGCTACCTTGTTGGTGTTTGGAGCATTGGAGTCTTGTTGGTGACCATGTGAAACTTCCTTGTATTTTTACCCACTTAGAGTGGAAGAAATTGTATTAATGTAGTTCATTCTTTAATTTAATTTTGTATGGATTCCCACTTCAAGTGGAGGAAATTGTAATGAATTTGTAAAAGAAATTTGTAATCCAATTGTTGTTATTGTTATTGTATTGCATGTAGAAAGAAACAAATGAGAAAAGAAAGAAGAAAGAATGTTATTGTAAAGTTAGTTTGCAAATAGAAAAGAAAGTATTTTCTCCTTGTTGAAATCTTGCATGTATTGAAAGATTAATCTATTTTACAATGGAAAAGAAAGTATATTTTCATTGAGTAGTTATTGTATTGTAAATGTGAGAAAGAAGAAAATGTAGAGATTGTTATAAGTTGAAATTGTTTACAAAATATCATTGTATGAAAAATAAAGTTAATATGGTTATTTCAAATGAATGAACTTGTAGGAATAATATGTGAACATTAGATATTTATATATTTGTGTGTGTGCAAATATATATTATATATTAAAAAGTTGATTTTATTTGAGAAAAATGATGTAAGTGAGTTGTAACTCACGTAGATAAGAGTTGTTGAGATATGTTGAGTGATTAGTGGATCACTTGAGATATTCTAGGGAGTAGTTTGAGATTGAAGTTGACTCCTTAAATTAAGGAGATCAATCTTCTATATATTGAATCTCCTTGTCTAATAAGACATCCCAAATGAATTCAAATTTGATATTATTATTATTAGGTGTTTAATCTAATTTTGGAACTGTTTAACAGAGGAGGTTGAACAAATGTAAAACTTAAAATGTTTATCATTGGTATCGATCCTTTAGATCAAATATGAAGTCATTTAGATCTCTGCAATATGTTTTGCCATTTTTGGCGTGTTATATCTTGCACCTTTAGCAACCTGTTACCTTTCATGTGAGGATCTGCAAACGAATACAGGCGGATGCTCTCTTGCATTTTTTTTTAATTTGCTAAATGCGAGAGTGCAGAGAAAGGATTTACATCAGATACATGTATCTAGATCTGCGTTTTTCCAAACGCTCATGAGATCCAACTGCATTACAACGATGGCACCGCTTTGGATTCACAGGCTCATATCTCCATTGTTGTTTTAGTCACCATCTCAGCGGGAAAGACCATCGACTCAGATTTGGTGCAGTTTATTTTTTCAAGTTGCATTTAACCATCGGATTTTCACCTCCTAAGTTGTAAAATTTAGTCATTACATGCATTTGTAATAAAATAAAATACATGGTGCTTCGGATCTGTATTAGTTTCTTTTTCTGACTCACCTCCTGTGCATCTCAAGATCTTCCTGCATTCAACTCAAAACATGAAAATATTTCCATTAATATCAGATACGCGGCAGGTAGACGTGAGCCCTCAAATTTGGCCCTCCATCCACGTGCAATGTATAACATAGTATTCGGTTTTAGTTACTAAGTATTTATTAGTAAATATTTGCGTTTACTCAAGTTTTAAGTAAATTTAGAGTCGAGTATATAAGTTTTTTTTGGTTGTCGGTTATGATGGTTAATTGTTTCACATAAAGTCTTGTAGTTTATTTAGTAATTAGCTTTGTCGTCAATCCAAACAGGTTAAGTAATTAGTCTAAGAAAATGTCATAATTGGATCTAATTGGTCTAAGTCATTTTATGTGTGTCATAGTAAAAAGTAATATCTAATTACTTTTTAAATGTTATTGTCATTTTGTCTAGTGTAGTAAGTCAAAGCGTCAATCTAGTCAGTATCGTCAAGACGTTAAAAGAATTTTAATAGTGTCAAATTTTTTTAATTGTTTGTAAAAAGGGTGTATTTTCGGTTGAAACCGACACCTATTTGTGTCAAATTGTGGAGAGTCATAATGGATAAATTAGCTTATGTTGAAAAATTTGATGGAAAGGATTTTCACACTTGGCAAGTACGAACTCAGTTGACACTCATTAACAAAGATTTGTGGGACGTTGCGGATGGAACATTCAAGAAACCAACCGATGCTGATGAAGCAACCAAATGGGAGAGTAGAGATCGTAAAAAAGCAACAGCAATCATTGGACTTGGATTGTCGATGCATATTTTCATCATATAGACCTTTCAAAAAGTTCAAATTTCATTTGGACAACATTGAACAAGTTGTTTGGATCCCAAACCAGGGCAGTTGATGACCTTGAAGCGAAATCTTCTTTGGACTCAAGATGGATGAAGGAGAAAACATGGTACAACATATAAGTAAGTTTCGGTCTATTTTGAATCAATTATCGGTTAAAACTTAAAGTAGAGGATAATGATGCAAAAGCTATTTTGTTGAATAGTATGCCATCTTCCTTATTCAAACATTGTTTTTACTTTGAGCAAGATCAATCCCAGCTTTTCTTATCTAATTTCTTCATCGATAGATGAAGAAAATAAGAATGTTACACCCGAAGAAACTGCTGTATGGTAAAAACAAGTCATATGATAAAGGGAGATTTAAATCTTCTTTTAAACAAAGATCAAATTTCAGAGATACAAAAAAACATATCACTTGTTACTATTGTAAACAAGATGGACATGTATCATAAACTGAAAAGAGCACGAGATTTACTTGATGGAAAAATAGAAGAAAATGCCATGGTTATAATGTAATGTGTGATAAAGAAGAACCTTTGGGTGATGGTTATGAATCGAAAACTTCCTTCTTTAGATAACTTTCAGATGGAGCGGGAGGCGAAAGGAAGGAGGTTGATCAGCGACCTCTCGTCAGGCACCATCGACGAGGCCGCGGTATTGATTTGGTGGCCAAGTATTTCATTGTGTGTTTTATAATAAGAACAGGATGTCACATTCTGTTCGAGAATTGTATTTCCTTTTATAACCTCTGATGTAAATATGTGATAGTAGAAAGATAAAAGCATGTAAGAAAAAAGCGGCATCATGTTTTTTCTTGAAGAGGATGAACAGAGGTTCATGAGCGGGGGCTCGTACCAAGAGAGGTCCGTTATTGTCGAAAATAGGGGTTCGTATTTGCTAAAAAGAGGTTCGGTGTACCAAGATCGTGAGCATGCATGCGGGCGGGCAAGATGTAGAAGACGTGTGAATGTTTTCTCTACATTGTTCACATTAGGGAGTGTATGTGCGGAATTAATAATGTTAACAATAGGGGAGTGAATGTTAGGAATAATATTGTGAACATTAGATATTTATATATTTGTGTGTGTGCAAATATATATTATATATTAATGTGAGTAAATGATGTAAGTGAGAACTCACGTAGATAAGGTTGTTGAGATATGTTGAGTGATTAGTGGATCACGAGATATTCTAGGGAGTAGTTTGAGATTGAAGTTGACTCCTTAAATTAAGGATATCAATCTTCTATATATTGCTCCCTTGTCTAATAAGACATCCCGAATGAATTCAAATTTGATATTATTATTATTCTGTTTAATCTAATTCTGATGTTTAACGAGAGGAGGTTCGGCAAATGTAATCTAAGGTGTTTATCATGAACATTGTAGTAAAATGAAAGAGGAAAATAAGCTAGATTATATTGCATTTAGAAAGTTGATTTTATTTGAGGAAATGAAAAAGAAATAAAATAGATTTACATTCCCTTTTTCTCTTGAAATGGAAAGAAGAACTTAGTTAAACAAATAGAAGTTATTCTTGTAAGTAGATGAATTTTATTAGAAATGGAAACACTTTAAAATGACTAGATTTAACTAAGAAATGCTAATAGAGCACTAAATCTCAATTCTGGAACTTTGAAATGAACAAAGAAAACTTAAAATGCATTTTTACATCCTTTAACAACTTTAAGTTTTGTGAAAATCTCGGCATTATGGTTTTATTTTTACCCTCTTGAAGACCATCACCTTGTAGAAACAAATGGCATCCTGAACTTCGCTTAGGAAGTGGTGGCGGTTCAAAGCGCGCGTTATTATATAAACTATCATGTGTTTGTTTCCCAGGTAAGGCGGCGGTTTCACAACCACCGCTCTAGAAGGTAGTGGTCCACTGTTTGTCACCTTGGTAGGGCGGTGGTCCCAGAAACCACCGTTTGCTCTAAATTCAAATGAAGAATTCTGTGGACCCGCACTTGTGCATGAAATTTAACCTATTTTCACTAATTCCTAAGTTGTAAAATTTAACCTATTACTACCAGCAAGTAAAATAAAGATAAATGCTTAGGAATGGGACAACAAAACACTCAAATGGTGAATCTAAAAGCATTCTTTCATTTATATCAAAAGGGGTAGGGTTTGCCCCAAATTTAAACCCAATACACTAAAATCTTGGAATAAAAACCAGATTGGAGGAGGAAATCCTCCCAATCTTTAAATGAAATAGATTACATAAATAAAAGACAAAACTAAGCTAAGCCTAGACTAAATCTTCTTGTAGAATTCCTCCATGGCTTCCTCCTCCTCAACCTGCAAATCTAACAAAAGAAAATGAACCAAATGAGAAGATTAGAATGAGAAAAGGTTTTAATAGACTTTCATAAGGATTTTTAGGGCTTGTTGAGAACCCTAGGATCTAGTGGCTAAGATGGATTTAATCCAAGGGTGGAGAATTGACCCTACCTTTATTAAGAAGAAATGTATCTTAAATGTTTAATGTAAGATCCCAAGGGTATGTGTAGATGGGTGAGTGGGGCCATTTAATTGCCTAGGGGTGTGATGTCCCTTTTAAAACCCTTAGTGTGTGTAGAAAATTTATTAAAGGATCTTTAAGCTATTAATGTAATGAATTTAATAATTTAGCATAAGGTTAACCTTGTTAGGAATGAACTTAATCGAAAAAAGAAAATATTTAATTAAGTAAACTAATCCTTGTTACCTTCCTATAGAACTATCAATTAATGTACCCTTGCTACATCCTTGTATCGTAACCTTCTCTTTTAACCTAAACAAAAAAAAAAATTAGTCACATTTTTGGGTTAAGTGTTTGGTTGAAGCGAGTTCCTAGAACGTTGTTTTTGCGAATCGTTACGAGACTTCCTCTTCTTTAGCTTCCATGCTTCATTTTTATTACTCCATGCTTTTTCTTATCTCCTCGGCACACTTTTTCCATCGATCTACATAGTTATCAGTTTATTGCATCTCTTATCTAATTTACAATTTTTGTGGTAAATATTTTACCCCCTACCATTCCCTCTATGTTTAAGGCATTGCAAAAACATTTTCAATAGGAACACATACATGTTATAACATGTACATGTTCCTTAAAAATCATATTTTTATGGGCTATAATGTGTATGTGTCCCTTAAAAATATGGATATGTATGCTTCATAGAGTGTACATGCTTTTGGTTTTATTGACTCTAAAACTTATGAAATGAAAATACAAATGCACTTTTTCAAACTAAGTATGTGTTTTAGTTGAAATCATGTTTTGGCCACTTTTTGGCCCCCCATCTTCATGCACTTACCCTTGTCTACATAATTAATGGAGAGAAGTGGGTTAGCGTAATTAGCTCTAGCATTATTGTTGTTCTCAAATTGGCTCTAAATGTTATACCAATTCAGATTTTTATTTCTCTAAAAATAATTCCTCCTCAAATGTTTATATTGACACGAGTTTTCATATCTTTGCAATCCTACGAATTCATTAGATACTTTTTTCATCATCTTAGTAATATATTATAATTCATTAGAACTAGTGGAAAGTTGTGGTATTGTAATTCCAGTCAATTTGGTTGAAGGAACTAAATCTAATCTCATGGAATTTATAGGTCGATTCTGATAAGTTGGGTGGTTTGTGCTTACAATGAATTTATATTTAGTCCAATGGATGACTAACTTCCTCAAGTAACAATTGTATTGCTACGATTATGGCCTTCATGCAAGCACCCACCAAAGTGTTAATAATTGACATTCTCACAAAATGGATGTAACTAGGTCTAAAGCATCTAAGCATATGCATGAGACGTTTATAGGGTACAAGGGCCTATAATTATGAGGTTTTAAATTATATGTTATTTGGAACCTTAAATTACATTCCTCATACTCTCGTGTTTTTCCTGTCATTCTAAGGTAGTTACAAATTATCCATCGATTGACCTCAACCCAGCTTAACCTATTAAGAGTATATAATTTTTCTTCAGTCTAGCACCAATTAACATATTGGTTTGGGCTTATAACACATGACTATACGTCCATTGTTTTGTTGGAAACCCTTTTGTTTAGTTTTACCCTCTTCAATCAATGCAAGGGTTACTATAGACTTCCTCAGAATCTTTCAATTTGTTATTATATAAACTATCATATTATTAGTCTGTTCTATCATATTTATTTACACTAAGTAGGAAATACTTAAAACAAATAAGAAAATGAGCTTTATTCTATATAATATGCTTAATCTAATTATAAACAACTACGACAATTTTAATCCAAAATCAATATTCAAGAGAGTATTTTTCTATCACTAACAACATCTTAAAATTTGAAAATATTCTTCTAATCAATCTCACATAAAAAATTGTAAATGCTCAAGACAATGTATATTTTAGCCAAGAAAATAAATGAGTTGAACACCATATGCCTAAGTAAGATTATTATTTTGCACAATTCAAAATCATTTTTATCACTTTCTAATCTTATAAAAAAGGTAAAAACTAATGTGAACTAATAGAAAAAATTCACTAAATTTCCCTACTCCACATATATGAGAAAATAGTTGAGCTCAAATTCAACATGCAAAATAGAATATGTAAATTTAGAAACTAGTTCAACCTTATAACCTTAACAAATCACAAGAAAATACTATATTGCAACACCAAATCAATCTTATCCCTAATTTCTTCCTTCATAAAAATATATCATTGAGTATTGAAATAAATTCAAAGCCCCATGGGCCTATGCTCTAATATTTATTGAAAATTAAAGATTAATCACAACATAAAAATTTCAATCCCTTACAACAAATTTCTATGTAATCCTCAATTTTGTATCCGTGTATATTATATCAGCTCGTAATCTTTGCATTGAGTACATTCACGACTTCGCAAATTTCCTCTTCACATTTTGTTAGGAATCTTTGCTTAGCTGTCCATCCATCATCACAATTTTATTAGTCGTAGTTAATGATTATAATGGAGTGAGACACTTGGAGTCATGGAACACAATCTACGGATGAGGATTTTTGGTGAGGGAAAACAATTATTTCACATGTTAAATTAAAATTTATTGTTTTATATTTATTAAGCATTGATTTGTAATAAATTTAATTTTAAAATATAAGATAACAATGATATTATAGCTTTACATTATAATATACATATCTTTTATTAAAATTTTTGACTATTTTTATATAATACTACCTATAATTATTATTATTTTAATAATTTAGAATAAATTGAGATTTTATCAAAAACTCAAAAATTATCGAAGTAAAACATGCTAATTATTGAGGTTTATTTTTGATTTTTTTAATTGAAATTTGGTAGGGCCATGGATTTTCCTTCCCTCATGCGAAAGTGGGCATTTCATAGGCTAAGTGACCAAGGACCATGAGGGGTATCCATTCCTCATCAAATTCACACTTAAGAGGCAACCTCTTCCACCCTCATGGGCTCTTTAAGAGCCAAACATATTCACCATTGACTCAATAGTCATTCGATATATTTTAATTTTTCGATCAAATTTTCACGATTGATATAATCATTATCACTATCATTATCATCTTCGTTTTCCTCATTATCATCCTCATCATTATTATTTCCACTATCATTGCCACCACCATCATTGTCGTCGTCATCATCGTCATTATTATCATCATTTTCATCATCATCATAATCATTATTATTATTAATACAACATTATTGGATGACAACTATTCCACAATATGTAAACCTATAACCCTAAATATGCATGATAATGATGGTGCCAATAACGATGATGATGGTAGATGAAAATGAGCATGAATGTGAAGATGATAATCATGATCTTGATCTAACGATGATTATATCGACGATGATAATCATGACGATAATATCATGGTCTATATCATCTTAATCGCCATCATTGTCACCAATGTCATTGTCTTCGGTGTTGTCATTTTCATCATAATCATAATCATTGTCATTATTTTCATCATCATCATCACAATTTTATTAACAATATTATTAATATCATCATCTTAAATGTTGTCATCATCACAATCATCATCATCTTTGGTGTTGTCTTTTTCATCATCATCATAATCATTGTCTTTATCATTGTTTTCAATGTCATCATCGTTGTCTTTTTCATCATCAAGATCATCCCTAATCACTGTCATTAACACAATCATCATCATCGTTGTTGTGATTTTCACAATCATCATTGTCTTCAGTGTTATTTTTGTTTTCATCGACATCATCATCATTTTCATCTTAGTTGTCATCATCATCATCCTCATCATTATTATCACCACTATCGCTACTACCACCATCAATGTCATCATCGTAATTGTACTTGATGTTGTCTTTTTCATCATCATAATAATCATTGCCATCATTTTCACGATCGATATAATCATTGTCACTATCATTATCATCCTCATCATTATTATTTCCACTATCACTACCACCACCATCATTGTCGTCATCATTTTCATCATCATCATAATCATTATTATTATTATTAATACAACATTATTGTTATAATTTTATTAATATTATTAGTAATATCGTCGTTATCGTCATCTTAATCGTCGTCATTGTGACAATCGTCATTGTCTTTAATGTTTTTGTTTCATTGTCATCATTTTCATGATCGATATAATCATTTTCATCACCATTGTCATCTTCGTTGTCATCATCATCATCCCCATCATTATTATCACCACTATCATTTCCACCATCATCATTGTCCTCATCGTCATCGTCTTTGGTGTTGTTTTTGTTTTCATCGTTATCATAGTCATTGTCATCATTTTTTACGATCGATATAATCATTGTCATCATCATCATCCTCGTCATTATTATCACCACTATCACTACCACTGCCATCATTGTCGTTGTCATCACCGTCGTCATTGTCATCATCAATATTAATCTTACTACTAAAATTGATATTATTATGATTTATAAAAATAAAAAACTCTTATTATTAACACTATATTATTATTATTATTATTAGTAATAGACATCATAAATGTCATCCTTACCCCATCTTAACCATGGTCATTGTCATTTTTCACCTCATCCTTGTCATAATGATCTTCATCGTCCTCGATATGGTTGTCATTTCATCATAATCTTAGTATTTTTCGACATTTTCATGATCATCACCAGCTATATTCTTATATAATTATTTAAAAGGAGGGCCCTTATAAAAATTAAATTACTAAAGTGTTTTTACCTTTAAAATATTTAACCTTATAAATAAAATACAATTGAATTTACTGTGTAATACCCTTTACTTTGAAATCTCATTTCACTACTTTATTAATTAATAAAATACCATACCCTTTACTAACCAAAGATATCAATTAAATTTAGGGAAGCAATCAATAAAAGGATTTTTTTACTACCATGTAATACCCATTTCACCCTATCATTATCAATAAAAGAAATTAAATTTACCCATTTTATTAATTAATAAAATACCATACCCTTTACTAACCAAATAGATCAATTAATAAAAGAAATTAAATTTAGGGAAGTAATCAATAAAAGGATTTTTGTTATTACCATGTAATACCCAATTCACCCTATCATTATCAATAAAAGAAATTAAATTTACCCATTTACCATGTAATAACCCATTTCAAAAGAAATTAAATTCACCCATTTATCATGTAATAACCCAATACCCATTTACCCATTTACCATGTAATAACCCATTTCAAAAGAAATTAAATTTATCCATTTACCGCATAATACCGATTTCACTTAGCACATTAAATTACTAACCCGATAATTTAAAAAATTAATTTACTAAAGTATTTTTTACCTTTAAATTATTTAACCTTTAAAGTGTTTAAAATATTAAATTACCAAAGTGTTTTTTACCTTTAAATTATAAAATTAATTTAATAAAATATTTTTTACCTTTAAATTATTTACTTCCCCACACCGAGAATTTAACCAATTAAATTAAATTAGTAAAGTGTTTTGTAACTTCCCCACACGAATTTTACAAATTAAAAATAAATATCACGGACACAATTTCACGGGCACGACATCAGACTCCTCCACTCAATATATATATAAATGAGAATAGTCACCATTGACTCAATAATCATTCGATATATTTTAATTTTTCGAAAATTCAATTTTTTTTAATGAATTTTTAATTTTTCCATAGTTCATAAATTAAAATAATGATTCTTAAAATTCATAAATTTTATTGATGTTTTGAATCATAATCTATGATTCATCATAGAAACAAAATATTTCATAAAACATCAGACACAAACTTGACAGCCATCAAATCTTATCACTGCAACGCACTATGAAATCCACCTGAAAATTGTGAAGATGAGAGATCGGAGTTCGGTGAAAACCAGGTGGTGGTTAAGTAAATAAATGGTGGTGGGAACTGACATTTGCATTCATCTCTGACGACATGACACTGAAATTGCAAGCTAGAAGGCGTACTGATGGTCCCGTAAGTAGAGGGAGGAGATTTATATAACTGTTTTGCCACGTTACAACAAAATACAAATATTGGTACAGAGTACGATAAAAATGTTTTCAGATTCAATCCCTTATTTATTTTCAATTTAGGCCAAATTCAAACCCCATTTTATCCACACAAAGAATGACAACTGACAACCCGCCTCTTGTAGGTAGATTGAAGCACCCACCCCCATCACATGATAGAAGTAGAAATTCACAGATACTTACTCACACAAATTTTGTTTTTAAAAAGAATTCTAATAGAATATTATAAGACTCTCAGACTGATGTAGGTGGCAAAAATTGGCCAAATTATGTAGTTGTCACTTGCACAAAGAAAAGAATGAACTAACTAATGTTGTTAGCCGTTGTAAGCATCTTGGCTTCCTGACCTAGTTTTAAACTAAAGCCATAGTACTAAACTGAAATTCTTTAAGTAATCCAATGTTAAATCTTAGTGCTTACCCACAAAAATTTCTCAAAAAAAGATTGTTTCTTTGTGAATATCAAACAAATACTTTTAACAATATGAATATCCACTTTAGAGGTTATTTCCAAAAAATAAAATCGAAAAATAAAAAAGCCATTAGAAGTCACATATTTGAATCTTGTAGAAGTATAACTAGATGTTTAGTATGAGGTAATTTTATATGCTATAAGTTTCTTGTAGATTCAAAATTCAAGTGATAGTAAACTAGGTGATAGAATTAAGGTAGCAACTTTCATATGGAAAGTATTAAATGATGTTCTTCAAATATGGAAAAAATAGGAGACCAAAAAATACAATAAATACTAAAAACTTTGTAAACAATATTGAAAAATAAAAATACTTTTAACCATCGACACAAAAATCTTGAAAGTGTCCGTAATTTAAACATTTATAGTATAAAAAAATATTAAATAACATAAATTTTGTAGATCTTACATTTTAATATTTTATCACTGAAAATACAAAATTTTATACAGTTGAATAGAAAAAACAGAAAAATATGGAAAATCTTTAATATTTTACTGTATTTGATAACTACAAGATAGAATTATACAATATCATTCTTACGAATTTCAAGAACAATTCTCAACCACTGATTTAAGTCATAATGACCATCCACAAATTAACATACAATTACATGGAAAAGTGCTAAATATACAAATGGTTGAACAATTGGCAGTGGAATCCAAAGAGTTAAATTAAAATTGAAAACTTGACAAATTAGAACATGGGTGGATGGTGACAAACACTCAAGCCCCACCATTAAATTAACATACATTCCCCTTGTAAGCAAAAGAGATAAATATGCAAATGGTTTAACTCAATGGAGTAAAGTGGAATCCAAGAAGTCAACAAGAACCATGGCCCAACATCCTTCATATTGAAAGAAGTACAAGTCCAACCATCAAAAGGGCCATGATTTTTCCTGGACTATCTTTTGTTGTGCTATTAGCTCTGAAGAGAGGGAGGAGGACTGAGAGTCAATGAATGGAGAGCATCCTGCACAATACTACTCTTGGGCTTCCCATTGGAATGGAACTCTTTTCCCTGCATTCGTATTTGATCTGTAATATACTTGAGAGGAGTACCCATTCGGATCTTCTTTCACAGATCCGTACACAAGCACTTTCTTCTCCAAAGCCAAGCCTCGTCTGCTGCCCAACACACTCCCAAATGATGAAGTAGAAAATAAATGTGAGCTTGAGCTTCGAACCGAGGTCTCTCGGCTTCAACCCAAGCTCTCTACCAACCAGTCTACATATGATAAAGCACCAAGTCCCTGAGAGAGTGAAAGTAGCTGCCCCATGAGTTCGATAAGGTGGAATGAAGAGTGGGAAGGGACGAGCGACCTTTAATTCACATTTGTTAATTTTGAAATCATGTGTACCGAGTGGTGTTGGAAATTAGGTGTCTCAACCTTGTTTGGTTTATTCATTTAAGATTTTCCTACAAATCGTTTCACATTGTCTAGGCTCTAAAAATAGAAATAGGAGTTGTCAAAAGATTCCCATATGATAGTATATCATGGAAGGAATATTTTTAGAGATATTATGACAGATTTTATGACATCTGTAAGGGTCAAAAATAGGGGAGAATATTGTGGACATGGGAGCCTAATTTTAGACCGAAATCTTGCTCTTGAATGCTATCCACCTCATGAGAGGTTTGGCACATGGTTTTGTAAACCATATATGGTTTCTTGTATAACCGGAGGTCTATAAATTGAAGGCTTGGAGAAGCAATTGCTATTGTGAGTTTTAATTCTCCTAGAATTGTTTACTCGGTGAAACTCTGTAAGAAACTTGCTTCTCTGCAAGTGTATGTAATCTTATTATTAGCTTTGAAATACATATATACCAACACAAGGACAACACAAAGAAATACACCTTTGGTTAACTTTTTTTTTTTTGTGCTACTCCGAGGTTTGACACATAACATGGCGCAACATGTCGTCACCAAGGTTACAACTAACACTGAACAACTTGATACAAGGATGGCCATAAAGGCAAAACGGAAACGCTCACACCTATCAAGGACAATTTATTTTTCTTTTTGACGAGACAACATGGAAGTCCAACCACATGACACACTCACAAAACATAGGGCAAGCCACAAAGAAGAAATGGTCAGGGGTTATTTATTTTGGTAAGACACCCTTTAGCTCATGACTTAAGTTTTCAGAAGGAATCAATATATGATTCGCACAAATTCATCTCACCAACTGAGTTAATTTCTTATACACTGAAGAGTAGTTCACTTAAAGTCTTCTCCTACTTGCTAAATCTTATTATCTTCCAGAAAATAACCATTGTTTTCCCTTAAGCTTGTTTAAGAGTTCATCCAAAAGGGGTAGTGTTCACTAGTTAGCTAGGGATATCAATTTATATAAAAAAAAAGAATTTACTTCTCAAAGGATGGTTTCATTTTGATCACTCATGGAATTATTTGATTTCAAGTAGATCACCTCTGCATTTATTTGTTGAATATAAAATTATTATTTGTTTAGCTTCTTAAGGGTTAACCGACCCATTTTACTTTACTTATAAAATATTGTCACTAAGTCTTAGAAAGATTTAACTTAACAATTTATCTTCAAGATCAAAGTTTTACAATACTCATATCAATGTAAAGATTGAATGCCATTTCTCACAAGGATAATTTCAAGCTTAACTACACAAGAACAAGACACTTTATTTCACCATTACCAAACAATACAAGGCAAGAGGTCATATCAACTCTCTTTACAAGCAATGTTACACAATTTACAACACATTGGACATTTATACAAGGAACTTCATAAATTGCACTGATGAAACCTTTACAACTCTTTCCTTTAATCTACTCGCATAATCCATCTGCACAAATACTAGCCGGAATCGGGCCACATGAACCGAGCATGTTAAGGCTACTCATTACAACAGTAAGCTAACATTTAACAATATCAAGAAAGGAAAATTCTAATTCAAAAATGGATTAAAACACAACCCACAACTCCAAAATTATTTGCATGGGAAAGAAATCTAACCATCCAGCAAGGAGAAAGTCAAAATACCAGTAAGAACAAAATCACATAAAACAAGGCAAGACCTTATGGGTTAGGAACAAGAAGGTCAAGAGTGTTGATATCTCCTTCATGTAATCCAATGGGTTACGTGATTGGAATCCAAAATTTACTCCATCCAACAAAAGGGATCCAAGAGAAGACAAAGCGTACTAATTATGATCGTAGGCGCGAAGCAAAATGACGTTATCCAATTCTTCCAGGGGGCTTCATAGTAATATGGGTTCGACGCCCTTAAAAGAACACAACTATAGTTTCAGTTTTAACCAAGGAGTTTACCACTACCTTCTTATAGGATTTCTTAAACGTAGTACTAGTTAACCCAAACAAATCCACTTTTCCAAAAGCGTACAAAAGAGACACAGAAAGGGCCATTATTCTACCAACAAACCCTATCCTAATCGTCAACTTCTCTACATAATATAAGGGAAGACTAAACCCAAAAGTCGTTAGTAATTTTTATATAATTCAGACAATGTCAATAAACATTAAAATAAAATTTGATTTCCTTAACAAGGCCACAAAATGGGACCTTTTAGTAACCAAGTTTGAAGTATAAGGTATTCGAGTTCGAAAACAAAGGGATTCGATACGCAGAGGGTAAAACACCAACGATGCCCCAGACTCAAAAGACCTTACCACGAGTACAAGCACAAAACAAGAACCAACGCACATATCCATCAGGAAGGTTACGCAGTGCAGTCAGGCCTAGAAGTTCTATGAACTCCTTGCCAAAGGTATAGAAGATGGAAATTTTACCCGATCCATGTGGGCTTATCGAGGAAAAGTCTAAAGCAAATATCAAATGATAAATATAACAATGACCACCTATAATAATATCACTAAGAAATCAGTCTTATCATCTAACAGAAAAACGAGTTCGCAAAGGGATTCGAGTCCAATACCATGGGTTCACCTACAACTTTGTTTTGTCATTTCATCTAACAGTTCGCGTAATACTGCTTCACCTGACCCTTAATAAAATAAAAATGGTAGAGATTTCATTCAATTAAACTTACAATGTTTCCCCTTGCTTTAATCAAACAAGAGTTTACATCAAGAAGTAGGTATAGTAATTCTCTCAACACGTAGAGGCCAAAATAGATGTCAAAGTTATTCATCCTCTAGAACCTGGGTACAACAAATAACCATGTACAATTACAAACAAGACCCTAATGCCATTTTCTAATTAAACAGAAAGTAAGGAATGCCCACAGGCTTAAACAAGTTTTAGAACACAATGTCACTATTAATGTACCTTTTTGCAAAACAGAAGAGCCCTAAACAGGAAATACATATTTATTCAGCCAAAAGAGATATGTGGGCTTAACCTTCCATTTAGTAACCTTCAGTTATAACTACCATCACAGAATTCTTTTAAAAGAGATTCATATAAGCAAACAAACTCAATAATGTTTCCTTCCCTACGAACTAGATTGCATCACTCAAAATTGCAGTAACCCATTTAGACAAATATGAAATAGAGTAAGCTATAAGGGAGGAAAGGACATTCCAAGAAAAACCAGCAAAATTGGATCGAGATTTAAAGGAACAACCAACACAATCAGGCAGCGATATAAACAACCACGAAAACATTTGTCTAGGCGCTATTCAGTAGGAAAGAAAATTCATTTCAAGATACTGAAGGAAGGTAGAAAACTATTACAAGGAGTAGATTTAACATGCCTGATTAGAATTCTTCCAATCCAACAAGCACGTCGACTAGGGCTCGGGCAACAGCAACACAACCTGCGCAACTTCTCTTCCTCCGCCTGCTGAAGATCCATACCCTGTTAACGGCCATGCTTGGCATAGGAAAGGGGGTGATTGAAACATGCCTTCTTGGAATCCTCGGGAGCAACTCCGGGAAGATAGAAGCACTCTGTTCTCTTGTGTACATCAATGTACTCATCTGTTTCGTCCACAATTTCTTCCTACAACAGCTCTTCAAGTGTGATAATACCTATGACCTCCCCTTCTTCAATGTCATCCAGCATCCTATTAACTCCATTTCTCAAGTCCTCACACCCTGGCAAATTCTGTTGCTTGTCTAGTGAATTAAGCTTGGTAGGAAATTCTGCATTTCCAACTCGACCCTTCTCAAGGTCAACTGGCTCAGCCTGGTTCAACAAAAATAGAAGAATTGACATTTGAGTCTTCAGTTTTTTTTTTTTTTTCTTGATACTTTCCTGAGAATTTATATCCTCAACATCAAGTTGAGGCTTTGGTTTTCTAGCTTTGACAACTGCAGCCAATCCTTCACAACACCGGCAATTTCATTGTCAAAGCTGAAGTCTTTCCGATCAGGAGAAAAACTGCAAGGTTAAGGGCAAAGGCACACACAGAATTTGTGCCAAACACGAAGTAGTCCAAGTGGAATGTAGAGTTATCCTTGAGCAAAGGGAATTCAACAAACAACCAGGTACAAACCAAGAACACAAGACAACAGGGTGCAACATAGTACAATGAGGTGATGGGATTCAAGGTGATTCCCTTTGAAGTAAGCAGGATCTGGATCAAAACCAACCTTGTGGCCTCAAAACCGACTGCACCCAACTGAAGCATCACACCCCATGTATTAAACTTGGCCTCTCCATATGCTGCAATGGCCACCCCAACTGAAATCCCAATCATGTTTGCCATAGTATTAGACTTAAAGTTCTCCTTTTTCAACCCAACTCCAATGGAATACACAGCCACGGGCATGAGGGCTTTAAGCATCTGGATAAATGACACAGATAGATAAATGTAGGTAGAATTTGAGAACCAGAGGCTCATTGAATACAGGGCTCCAATGGGCACAATGGAGGACAAATAGACCTCCTTAGTCATCCCAATTGGCTCCACAAGTTTCAAGACCCTGACCAACTGTAATGTACCAGGGTAGAATGTAATGCCATGTGGATCATAGTTAGAGTAATAGGAAAGGGCCAACAGTACATCTTTTTATCCAAAATATACTTGTTGAACACAATCACAAAGTGAAGCTCAGAAGATCCAGATGGCCACATAGGTGTAGCTCAAGAAACCTTCTTCGTAACATTGTCACCGATGACTCGCCCTTTACTGATCCCTTACCCATCCTCACAAAATGGGTATCCTACTTTCTGCCCTGCGCGAATTTGTGAAGGAAATCTGGCAGATCTGAAATCTCCAGTAAGAAAACTGACAGATTTGGTTAGCAAGAAATCCAAACAGTAGCAGATGAGTGAAGAAGCAAACGCATGCACAGGAGTTAACAAAAACGATCTGAGCCTCCTGCGGCCTAAACAGGAGGCAGAATTGTGCCTCCAGATTTGATCGAGCTTCTTCCATGTTAGATTCACCACCTGGACAGAAGCGACTTCCAAAATGAAAAGGCAAGACAACTCAACTAAAGCTTTACCTCGTTCTTCTACTACGGCTGCAAGATTTGCAACCACTGCTCACGACTGTGGTCGCGTGCAACCAGAACACCAGGATCAACACCAACGGTTCCTTGGGATCGGCCTGTGGCAGCTGTCGCACTTAACTCTCTCTAGAGGCCACTGATTTTCTGAGATAAGTTTTCTTCTCCACCCTGTAGCTGCCGCATATAGCCAGTTAATTCCTCACGGCACTTTCCTAGGAGAATTTCAGTTCTACGCTCCACGTTTGGTAGGCATAGGCTAGGAGTGTACTGGTCCTTGTTTATTGCATTTGGTGAGACTGTGACAGCTACTGAGGGCCCCCGCCAATCTGACCCGACTCTCACCCACCTGCCTTCAATTCTCTCAGAAAAACCGTCCCATTCTTTCATTTGGTCAAGCAATTAAATACATTCACCAAACTGCTGCGCCCTGTCAAGAAAACACGCGCCTTCCCACGCCCTCCACTCCGTTTCCATTTTTTAAATTTATTTGTTTCAAAATTTTTACTTTCATTATTATTGTTATTTATTTCAGAGGGGTTCGAACCGCAGATTGTCTATCCAAAATCCCAATCGATGCCAATTACCCTTCCTTAAGCAAGCAGAACGTGGTCGACAATATCAGAAATACGGATTAATATTAATTTCTTTGTCGGTTGATAACTCACTACTAGCTTGGATGTCATGTAACTATTCTTATCTCCTATAATATCAGACATTATAGAAAATGTAACAACGAATTCCACCAAATGGGCAAGTATAATTTGTGTCATGTCTAATGGAACCCTACCCATCACACGAAAAATGTGATTAATAGATTTTTAATTAAGAAAAGGGTCGTAAAGCACTCAGAATTCATATCCACAAGAATAGGAAAACAATTTATATCCTAAGCTCATAAAGATTATTCAGAAAGAGTAGAGATATTCCATGCTTAGCACTCGATCTGCCATAGGATGAATAGGTGTAGAATAGGGCATTACATTCTCCTCCCCTTAAGAAAGCATCGTCCTCGATGCGACATTACACGGAGGAAAGTAAATGGTCCGAACCAAGAATAGGTAAAGGAGAAAGTACACCTGTGGTTTAAAATTTTAGTTGATTAAAGCAAGGTCACAAGGTAGCCTTAGTAACATTTGGTAGAAGTTTTAACTTTCAATGTTCTGTGAAGATTGGCAGTTCTTTCTTGTTCATCATTTCATTAGTCTCTTTTCATTAGCACTATCCTTAGTTTAATTTCTTTTAAAAATTTCATCATTGCAGAGTCTTGGTTTATTCTTTATTGTGGGTGCCCAACATGAACTGCTAACACAACACCCTATTAGGTTCAAAAGACACTACAGATTCACAATCACACAAGTATATACTTCAAGATTGTATTACACCACAAAAGGTTACACAATTACGGAATAGAATAGGCACACTCCACATAACATAGTACTCGGCACACATCAATGACTGACATACCAAAATACTTAACCAAAACAGTACTACAATCCACTAGACATTTCCTCAATTTGCATCAATGAAAAACTCACATAACACCAAACAAATGCCACAGGTACATAGTGTCCACAAGGGGATCAATGACATGTCCACAACATCACAACACATATCCATCTGACATGAGTAACACATACATCAAAAGACCACTACCAAACATCACAATAACTCAACATATATCCTGAAACATCAACCATACGGACATATCATAAGCCTCCCTCAAATGCCTCCCTCAAGTCTCTCCCTCAAACTCTTATGCCTCCTCCTCTCAAACTCTTATGCCTCCCTCCTCAAGTCTCTTATGCCTCCTCAAACTCTTATGCCTCCCTCAAGGAGGCCGGTTGTCCCTATGGTCCAAGACACATAGAGTTCGAACACTCCTAACCCAAGTGACATAATAATGCGTGGTTCAACAACCCGCTAGTTATATGTACCCCTTGGGGCGTACCCCCATACAACGAAGCGGGTCCATAGGTCCAACCAATCCATGGTGCATCCCATGACCCTATTCCACACATCACGACATTAGAACCAAAGACACAACAATCCAACAAAGTGCCAAGTGGCAAAGTACAAGCCTTGGGCAAGGTGGTAAGAATTCCAAATTTAAAATAAGACCCCAAATCAAGCTAAAATAAATGGCCAAATAGCCAAAGTTAGTATCGAAATCCCCATGTTAGTGCCACAAACCAAGGAAATGCCCAAAATTGTAAAGCATTGCAATCAAGAAAAGATGCTGGTCCTTGCAAAATAAAGTAAAAACTCAATTTACGAATAAAATCAACTTATAATAATGTCACATTATGATAACTGTGTGGCCTTATCTAGCCACCAAAGGGGTACTCAACGAGTTGCTAGCACTTGGAACATCGAGCCTCAGCTCGTAAAATACATATCAATAATACAACTGTCATCACCTCCATCTGAATCATCCCGCCACCCTTCGACAAGGCTAAACATAGTCATAGATACACTAAGGTTGCATACATACAACCACATAGGGAGAGAGGAAAGAATCACATGTTATCTACTAAACCAAGTTTTAGCTCGAGTTATTGACCCATGGTACACCATTCCTCACTCTCAACATACACTTCTACCGATTTCCCTCAGGATCGGTTAGCGTAAGGTTCACAACATAACATACAACAACATCACTAACATAACGGTGGCACACACGTAACTACCATAACGTCTCACGTATGGTATGCATACAGGGTAGATCACAATCATACATCCACAGGGCGTAATACATCACTTTACCACATTCTGCACCCAAAGCGCAATCACCATACGATAGGGTTCATACACTCACCGTATGACCCAAAATCACAACATGAAGCATTACCTATTTACACAGTCATACATACGATGAACACAGTACATCACAACATAACATCCATTGCAACATAGCAAGGTGGTACACACATTTCTTCAGAACATGGTAAAAACATCATGATACAACTCGTTTCTTTTAACATCAACTAGTCATACAACACATTGATACACCCACATATCACAATATGCCACAATTCTCCAACACTACGTCATCCACATTAGAATTCTTTTCACACATCACAAACAATAATTCACACATGAATTCTTCCTAGAATCCACAAGAAGGAGAGAGAATACTCCCATCCCCAAACATATCAACATGATCACAAACACGCACAAGGTGACATACCCATAATGTGCGTTCACAATATCACAATTACGACAATAATCACATCACGTTTAAAGCACATTACTCTTCCATTATCTACCACCATCATGCAACATCATCATCATCATGCAGTATCATCATGTAACACCACCACCACCATGTAACATCACCATACAACACCAATCCGGCCCAGAGGTTCGAGAGCATGAACCTACGCTCTGATACCAAAGTGTAACACACCAAAAATACCAACACAAGGACAACACAGTGAAATACAGGATAACTTTTTTTTTTTTTGACTTGCTTGACACATAACATGGCGCAACATGTCGTCACCAAGGTTACAACTAACACTGTGAACAACTTGATACAAGGATGGCCATAAAGGCAGCACGGAAACGTTCACACCTATCAAGGACAATTTATTTTTCTTTTGACGAGACAACATGGAAGTCCAACCACATGACACACTCACAGCTAGGGCAAGCCACAGAAGAAAATGGTTGGGGTTATTTATTTTGGTAAGACACCCTTTAGCTCATGACTTAAGTTTTCAGAAGGAATCAATATATGGTTCGCACAAATTCATCTCACCAACTGAGTTAATTTCTTATACACTGAAGAGTAGTTCACTTAAAGTCTTCTCCTACTTGCTAAATCTTATTATCTTCCAGAAAATGACCATTGTTTTCCCTTAAGCTTGTTTAAGAGTTCATCCAAAAGGGGTAGTTCACTAGTAGCTAGGGATATCAATTTATATATAAAAATAAATAAAAATTTACTTCTCAAAGGATGGTTTCATTTTGATCACTCATGGAATTATTTGATTTCAAGTAGATCACCTCTACATTTATTTGTTGAATATAAAATTATCATATGTTTAGCTTCTTAAGGGTTAACTGACCCATTTTACTGTACTTATAAAATATTGTCGCTAAGTCTTAGAAAGATTTAACTTAACAATTTATTCTCAAGATCAAAGTTTTACAATACTCATATCAATGTAAAGATTGAATGCCATTTCTCACAAGGATAATTTCAAGCTTAACTACACATGAACAAGACACTTTATTTCACCATTACCAAACAATACAAGGCAAGAGGTCATATCAACTCTCTTTACAAGCAATGTTACACAATTTACAACACATTGGACATTTATACAAGGAACTTCATAAATTGCCGATGAAACCTTTACAACTCTTTCCTTTAATCTACTCGCATAATCCATCTCGCACAAATACTAGCCGGAATCGGTTCGCGAACCCGAGCATGTTAAGGCTACTCATTGCAACAGTAAGCTAACATTTAACAATATCAAGAAAGGAAAATTCTAATTCAAAAATGGATTAAAACACAACCCACAACTCCAAAATTATTTGCATGGGAAAGAAATCTAACCATCCAGCAAGGAGAAAGTCAAAATACCAGTAAGAACAAAATCACATAAAACAAGGCAAGACCTTATGGGTTAGGAACAAGAAGGTCAAGAGTGTTGATATCTCCTTTATGTAATCCAATGGGTTACGTGATTGGAATCCAAAATTTACTCCATCCAACAAAAGGGATCCAAGAGAAGACAAAGCGTACTAATTATGATCATAGGCGCGAAGCAAAATGACGTTATCCAATTCTTCCAGGGGGCTTCATACTAATATGGGTTCGACGCCCTTAAAAGAACACAACTATAGTTTCAGTTTTAACCAAGGAGTTTACCACTACCTTCTTATAGGATTTCTTAAACGTAGTACTAGTTAACCCAAACAAATCCACTTTTCCAAAAGCGTACAAAAGAGACACAGAAAGGGCCATTATTCTACCAACAAACCCTATCCTAATCATCAACTTCTCTACATAATATAAGGAAGACTAAACCCAAAAGTCGTTAGTAATTTTTATATAATTCGACAATGTCAAAAACATTAAAATAAAATTTGATTTCCTTAACAAGGCCACAAAATGGGACCTTTTAGTAACCAAGTTTGAAGTATAAGGTATTCGAGTTCGAAAACAAAGGGATTCGATACGCAGAGGGTAAAACACCAACGATGCCCCAGACTCAAAAGACCTTACCACGAGTACAAGCACAAAACAAGAACCAACGCACATATCCATCAGGAAGGTTACGCAGTGCAGTCAGGCCTAGAAGTTCTATGAACTCCTTGCCAAAGGTATAGAAGATGGAAATTTTACCCGATCCATGTGGGCTTATCGAGGAAAAGTCTAGCAAATATCAAATAGATAAATATAACAGCCACCTATGATAATATCACTGAAATCAGTTGTCATCTAACAGGAAACGAGTTCACGAGTCCAATACCATGGGTTCACCTACAACTTTTGTTTCAATCCATAAGTAATGAACAACTTGCTTGTGACCCTTAATAAAAATGGTAGAGATTTCATTCAATTAAACTTACAATGTTTCCCCTTGCTTTAATCAAACAAGAGTTTACATCAAGAAGTAGGTATAGTAATTCTCTCAACACGTAGAGGCCAAAATAGATGTCGTTATTCATCCTCTAGAATCGGTACAACAAATCAACCATGTACAATTAAAACAAGACCCTAATGCCATTTTCTAATTAAACAGAAAGTAAGGAATGCCCACAAAGCTTAAACAAGTTTTAGAACACAATGTCACTATTAATGTACCTTTTTGCAAAATAGAAGAGCCCTAAACAGAAATACATATTTATTCACCAAAAGAGATATGTGGGCTTATCCTTCCATTTAGTAACCTTCATTATAACTACCATCACAGAATTCTTTTAAAAGAGATTCATATAAGCAAACAAACTCAATAATGTTTCCTTCCCTACGAACTAGATTGCATCACTCAAAATTGCAGTAACCCATTTAGACAAATATGAAATAGAGTAAGCTATAAGGGAGGAAAGGACATTCCAAGAAAAACCAGAAAAATTGGATCGAGATTTAAAGGAACAACCAACACAATCAGCAGCGATATAAACAACCACGAAAACATTTGTCTAGCGCTATTCAGTAGGGGAAAGAAAATTCATTTCAAGATACTGAAGGAAGGTAGAAAACTATTACAAGGAGTAGATTTAACATGCCTGATTAGAATTCTTCCAATCCAACAAGCACGTCGACCAGGGCTCGGGCAACAGCAACACAACCTGCGCAACTTCTCTTCCTCCGCTTGCTGAAGATCCATACCCTGTTAACGGCCATGCTTGGCATAGGAAAGGGGGTGATTGAAACATGCCTTCTTGGAATCCTCGGGAGCAACTCCGGGAAGATAGAAGCACTCTGTTCTCTTGTGTACATCAATGTACTCATCTGTTTCATCCACAATTTCTTCCTGCAACAGCTCTTCAAAAACATCTTCAAGTGTGATAATACCTATGACCTCCCCTTCTTCAATGTCATCCAGCATCCTATTAACTCCATTTCTCAAGTCCTCACACCCTGGCAAATTTTGTTGCTTGTCTAGTGAATTAAGCTTGGTAGGAAATTCTGCATTTCCAACTCGACCCTTCTCAAGGTCAACTGGCTCAGCCTGGTTCAGCAAAAATAGAAGAATTGACATTTGAGTCTTCAGTTTTTTTTTTTTTTGATACTTTCCTAAGAATTTATATCCTCAACATCAAGTTGAGGCTTTGGTTTTCTAGCTTTGACAACTGCAGCCAATCCTTCACAACACCGGCAACATTCATTGTCAAAGCTGAAGTCTTTCCGATCAGGAGAAAAACTGCAAGGTTAAGGGCAAAGGCACAGACAGAATTTGTGCCAAACACGAAGTAGTCCAAGTGGAATGTAGAGTTATCCTTGAGCAAAGGGAATTCAACAAACAACCAGGGTACAGTCAAGAACACAAGACAACAGGGTGCAACATAGTACAATGAGGTGATGGGATTCAAGGTGATTCCCTTTGAAGTAAGCAGGATCTGGATCAAAACCAACCTTGTGGCCTCAAAACCGACTGCACCCAACTGAAGCATCACACCCCATGTATTAAACTTGGCCTCTCCATATGCTGCAATGGCCACCCCAACTGAAATCCCAATCATGTTTGCCATAGTATTAGACTTAAAGTTCTCCTTTTTCAACCCAACTCCAATGGAATACACAGCCACGGGCATGAGGGCTTTAAGCATCTGGATAAATGACACAGATAGATAAATGTAGGCAGAATTTGAGAACCAGAGGCTCATTGAATACAGGGCTCCAATGGGCACAATGGAGGACAAATAGACCTCCTTAGTCATCCCAATTGGCTCCACAAGTTTCAAGACCCTGACCAACAGAACAGCCAGGGCAGAACAGAATGCCATGTGGATCATAGTTAGAGTAATAGGAAAGGGCCAGTTGTACATCTTTTTATCCAAAATATACTTGTTGAACACAATCACAGTGAAGCTCAGGAAGATCCAGATGGCCACATAGGTGTAGCTCAGTAAAACCTTCTTCAGAACATTGTCACTGACAGACTCGCCCTTTACTGATCCCTTACCCATCCTCACAAAATGGGTATCCTACTTTCTGCCCTGCGCGAATTTGTGAAGGAAATCTGGCAGATTTGAAATCTCCAAAGAAGAAAACCGATGATTTGGTTAGCAAGAAATCCAAACAGTAGCAGATGAGTGAAGAAGCAAACGCATGCACAGGAGTTAACAAAAATGATTTGAGCCTCCTGCGGCCTAAACAGGAGGCAGAATTGCACCTCCAGATTTGATCGAGCTTCTTCCATGTTAGATTCACCACCTGGACAGAAGCGACTTCCAAAATGAAAAGGCAAGACAACTCAACTAAAGCTTTACCTCGTTCTTCTACTACGGCTGCAAGATTTGCAACCACTGCTCACGACTGTGGTCGCGCAACTGTAACACACGGATCAACACCAATGGTTCCTTGGGATCGGCCTGTGGCAGCTGTCGCACTTAACTCTCTCTAGAGGCCACTGATTTTCTGAGATAAGTTTTCTTCTCCACCCTGTAGCTGCCGCATATAGCCAGTTAATTCCTCACGGCACTTTCCTAGGAGAATTTCAGTTCTACGCTCCACGTTTGGTAGGCACAGGCTAGGAGTGTACTGGTCCTTGTTTATTGCATTTGGTGAGACTGTGACAGCTACTGAGGGCGCCCCCTGCCAATCTGACCCGACTCTCACCCACCTGCCTTCAATTCTCTCAGAAAAACCGTCCCATTCTTTCATTTGGTCAAGCAATTAAATACATTCACCAAACTACTGCGCCTTGTCAAGAAAACACGCGCCTTCCCACGCCCTCCACTCTGTTTCCATTTTTTAAATTTATTTGTTTCAAAATTTTACTTTCATTATTATTGTTATTTATTTCAGAGGGGTTCGAACCGCAGATTGTCTATCCAAAATCCCAATCGATGCCAATTACCCTTCCTTAAGCAAGCAGAACGTGGTCGACAATATCAGAAATACGGATTAATATTAATTTCTTTGTCGGTTGATAACTCACTACTAGCTTGGATGTCATGTAACTATTCTTATCTCCTATAATATCAGACATTATAGAAAATGTAACAACGAATTCCACCAAATGGGCAAGTGTAATTTGTGTCATGTCTAATGGAACCCTACCCATCACACGAAAAATGTGATTAATAGATTTTTAATTAAGAAAAGGGTCGTAAAGCACTCAGGAATTCATATCCACAAGAATAGGGAAAACAATTTATATCCTAAGCTCATAAAGATTATTCAGGAAAGAGTAGAGATATTCCATGCTTAGCACTCGATCTCCACAGGATGAATAGGTGTAATGTAGAATAAGGCATTACAAGATCTATGGGATGTAGTGGATGAGAAGGTCTATAGGCCTACAGATCAGTTTTGGCTGCACAATATGATGTAATGGATAGAAAAGCTAAAGGTCTTATTAGACTATGTCTTGCAGATTCTATCCTGATAAATGTCCATGAAGAATCCACTTCGGAGAAGCTTTGGAAAAATTTGGGTGAGATATACCAAGCTAAGTCTCTAGTAAATAATATTTTCTTGAGGAAGAAGTTGTTTTCCTTGAGAATGGAAGAAGGTGGAAAAATATCTGAGCATTTGGAAACATTCAATATGTTGGTGACTCAGTTGAGCTTGGTTGGGGTTAAATGGATGAAGAAGAAAGGTGAAAAATGTTGTTGGTTTCACCGCCCGACTCATGGGATAGCCTAGTCATGGCCATTGGGAACACTTGATCCACTCAAGATGGAGGATGTTGTTGTTTCTCTACTATTCGAAGAGATGAGAAGGAAGGTCTCCCTGAACGCCAAAGAGGCTTTTAGTGTTTGAGGAAGAACAAAAGAACAAGACAAAGATGAGAAGAAGCGTGGCCATTCCAAGAATAAGGGGAGATCAAAATCCCCTGGTAAGTCTAAGGCAATATGCTTTGGAACTGTGGAAAATGGACACTTCCGAAGGGAATGCAAAGAAGAAAAGAAAAAGAAAAAGAAGAAGCATGATTCTGATTTTGAGTCCAAAAAGAAGATGGAGATGCCTTTATTGCAGCTTTGGCCACTCGTGCAAGTGATAATGCATGGTTGATAGACTCAGGTGCATCTTTCCACATGACTCCTAACAAAAATTGGTTTAGTAAGTATGAAAACTATGATGGTGGTAAGGTGTATTTGGGTGATAATTATTTCCTTGAAATTGTTGGTCGTGGTAGTATTCAGGTGAAATTTTCTGATGGTAGAATTAGAAGATTTGATGGTGTCTTGCATATCCCAGGACTAGCAAGAAATTTATTATCTATTAGCAAGCTAATAGATGCGGGTGTGCATGTGCATGTAGATTGGGTACATTGTACCAACTTGATGCATGCATGGTTGAGTGCAATAGCACTTCGGATAAAACTAAGCCAGAAACTACTTCGCTGAAAAAGGAGAGGGTTTCCTCCTCTGTGGATGGTCGTGGCTTTTGGGTACCCAAGGGTGCTCTGTCTACCGAATCAAAATTACCTATAGAGAAGACCATGTTATGGCACCAAAGGCTTGGCCACATTGGAGAGAAGGGTTTAAAAGCCCTGAAAAATAAGAACCTCGTTGAGGGGTTGAATGATTGCAATCTGAGTTTGATTTCTATGAACATTGTATTTATGGAAAACAGAACCATGTTCAGTTTTACTCGTCTACTCATAAGTCTTCATGTATCTTGGATCTAATCCATTCGGATGTATTTGGTCCTGTTAAGGTTTCTTCTATTGCTAAATCAGTTTATTATGTTACTTTCATTGATGATTTTAGTAGGAGAACATGGGTATATTTTTTAAAGAGTAAATATGAAGTTTTTAGTCGTTTCAAGGAATTTAAGGCTATGGTTGAAACTCAAACTTGGGAAGAAAATTAAGTGTTTGAGATCTGATAATGGTGGTGAGTACTGTCTTGCTCATAGAACTTTGACATGATTTTGTACAGATTACGGGATTAAAAGATAAAAGACAACTTTGTATTCTCTGGAGCAGAATGGAGTTGCAGAAAGAATGAATAAAACGTTGATGGAGAAGGCTAGGAGCATTCTTATTAGAGTTGGTCTAGAAAAGAGGTTTTGGGTGAAGTCAAGTTACCACCGCTTTGCTTGCTATTTGATAAATAGATCTCCTACATCAGCGGTTGTTGATAAAACGCCAATGGAGGCGTGGTCGGGAAAAATCCTTTAATTAGACATCCGAGAGTTTTGGGTGTGAGGCATATAAACATGTGCCTAAGGAGAAGAGAAAAAGTTGGATTCTAAGGTTGTCAAATGTATCTTCATCGATATGGCTATGGTGTGAAAGGATACAAGCTTTGGGATCCTATTGCACAATAGGTAATATACTCTAGAAGTGTTATTTTTAGAGAGATTAAATCTTTTCCTGTTAATTTTCAGCCAGAAAAACATAAAGAATATGAAAAAAAAAGGATGTGGTTCAACTTCCTTCTACACCTGACAAAGTTGAATCGAGACCCCAAAATAGACAAGAAGTTGAGGAGAGCTCACCAAGCTCTGAATCTTCAGGAAGAGGAAGAATAAGAGGAAGAAGTGGAAGAATTTCCACCAAAGCTTGTTTGAAAGTCTATAAGGAAAAGGCAACCACTTGAAAGGTATGGGTATTCTCCTGATGATTGGAAGTGTATATTTTCTTTGACTACTAACATTGATGAACCGAGATCTGTACAAGAGGCTTTGGGTATGAATGATGCAAAGTCCTGGAAAATAGCCATGGATGAAGAGATGACAGCCCTTAAAAAGAATGATACATGGGACCTTGTACCATTTCCTGAAGGTCGGAAACTTGTTGGATGTAAATGGGTGTTTAAGAAAAAGATTGGTTCAGATGGAAATGTTGAAAAGTATAAAGCACGGTTGGTTGCGAAGGGTTACTCTCAAGTTGAGGGTATTGATTATGGTGAGATATTCTCTCCTGTTGCTAAAATGACATCCATTCAGTTTTTATTATCTATCAGCTTATGACCTAGAGGTTGAACAAATGGATGTGAAAACTACTTTCCTTCATGGTGATTTAGAGGAAGAAATCTATATGACATAGCCAGAGCACTACATGGTGAAAGGTAAAGGCAATATGTTTTGTAAGTTAAATAAATCCCTATATGGCCTTAAACAAAGTCCTAGGATGTGGTACCAGAAGTTTGATTGATATGTGTTGAGTTTGGGGTTTGTGTGGTCTAAATCTGATCACTGTGTATATTTTAAATCTGATGGTGATTGTTTCCTGGTAATTACTTTATATGTTGATGACATGTTGTTTATTGGGAAAGGAAAAGGTTTGATTGCATAATTGAAATCTCAGCTCTTCTAAAATTTGAAATGAAAGATCTTGGTGCAGAAAAACACATACTTGGGATGGAGATTAGAAGAGATCGTGAGAACAGAAAGCTATGGCTTGGCTAGAGTAAGTATGTTTGTTCTGTTTTGCAAAGGTTCAACATGCAGGATTGTAAACCACTTTGTGTTCCTGTTACTTTGGGAACGAAGCTCTCCATTTCACAATGTCCATCATCCCCATCAAAGATGGAAGAAATGAGTAGAGTGCCTTACCAAAGTGCAATTGGAAGCTTAATGTATGCTATGGTCTATACAAGACCAGACATTGCTCAAGCAATGGGAGTTCTTTCTCGTTTTATGTCTAATCCTCGGAAGAGTGCATTGGGATGCGCTTAAGAGGGTCTTCAATATTTGCAGGTACATCAGAGTACTCTATATGTTTTCATGGAAGAGGAGATCAACATTCCCTACGTATTCATGGTTTTGTGGATTCGGATTGGGCCGACGAAGTCGATAGCAGAAGATCCACCAAAGGTGCATATGTGTTTACTCTTAATGGTGGTGCACTTAGTTGGATGAGCAAGTGACAGTGTGTGGTTGCTTTGTCCATTACTTGAGGCAGAGTACATGATAGCTACTCATGCCCGTAAAGAAGCCATTTGGCTGAAGCGCTTTGTGTTCGGATATTATATTAAAATGCGATTCTGATATACTCGTGATAGTCGAGTGCAATCTACCTTGCGAAGAACCCAACTTTTCATGCCAGGACCAAACACATTGATGTTCAGTATCACTTCGTGAGAGATATGGTTGAGGATGGAAGGGTGAAGCTGGAAAAGGTAGAGATAGTTGCAAATGTTGCAGATGCATTAACTAAGCCCGTGAGCACAGTGAAATTCAGGTGGTGTTCCGAGTCTATGGGCCTCTCGGCCCCTAGAAGTTGATCCATGATGGTATCTTTCCCTTGGCCCTTGCAAGGTATTCGACAAGTGGGAGATTGTTGGAAATGAGGTGTCTCAACCTTGTTTGGTTTATTCATTTAAGATTTTCCTACAACCGTTTCACATTGTCTAGGCTCTAAAAATAGAAATAGGAGTTGTCAAAAGATTCCCATATGATAGTATATCATGGAAGGACTATTTTTAGAGATATTATGACAGATTTTATGACATCTGTAAGGGTCAAAAATAGGGGAGAATATTGTGGATGTGGGAGCCTAATTTTAGACCGAAATCTTGCTCTTTAATGCTATCCACCTCATGAGAGGTTTGGCACATGGTTTTGTAAACCATAGATGGTTTCTTGTATAACCGGAGGTCTATAAATTGAAGGCTTGGAGAAGCAATTGGTGTAGTGAGTTTTAATTCTCCTAGAATTGTTTTTGGTGAAACTCCTGTAAGAAACTTGCTCTGCAAGTGTATGTAATCTTGTTATTAGATTTGAAATACATTGAGTGGGATTTTGGAGTGTGGGGTTTTTTATCCGAAAGGATTTTCCCCACGTATATCTAGTGTTTGTGTTTTGTTATGAATATGTTGCTGATATTTCTATAACTGTTTTACTATGTTGAAAGTTTTGCATAATATCTCTCCTCAAAGATTAGCGTAGGAAGTTGTTCCGCTACTCTTAATTTCCTATCAAGTGGTCTGTTTTGTTAGAGGAAATCATAAAACTAAGCTAAGCGTAATTGAATGTGTGGCTTAATGTTTTGCCTAAACCTCACGCACATTATTTGGGGTTGATTTAGTCAAAAATGATAAAAAATTGACCCTAGCAAATGTTGTTGCGCTATGGTGGGGAACATAACTATCAACTCGGAGGTCCTGGGTTAAATTTTGCCTAAATCCCCACGAACCAACTGTTCTTTGTTATTTATAAGCTAAAGTTTTTATTTATTTTATATTTAGAAAGTTTATTTTTATTTTTTGTTTGGCTAAAATATTTTTATAGTCATATTCAGATTTTATGATTAAGAAAATATCTATTTTTTTCCATGTCCAATAACAAAGTGACACTTTAAATTTTTGGGATTTTCTATAGTTTAAACACAAATATTTCCGAGAGGTCACTAATGCTAATTGACCAAACTGACAAGTCAAGTTAGGTGTATATTTCTTGGGAATGGTGATGGTATGCATTTGAAAGTCCCGAGAAAATTTTATGGCATCACCATTTCCAATATAGTGATAAGTGAGACTTAACCCTCCATTATAACTCTCACGAGATATGTTATTTCTATACTGTTGTCACTGTGGTTACTCAAATCTCTCTTCATTTCTGCATAAACTTCACTGATTTGCATTTGAACCAGTAACATTATTTATCTGTAACCACAACCAAATTTTTTCTAATCCCTTAGAAGCGTGTACCATTCCTCTGTAATTGGCAATTTCAGAGGCAATCTTCATCAATTTGGTTTTCCAACACGCAGATCGTTTTCTTCAATTTGTCAACGTTAGCCTCATCCTTCTTTCATTTTTTTTCGACCTTTATCTCAACGACATCATGTAATTTGTTCCATTAATTGATAGAAGTATCATTTTCATTGAACTCACCCTTGCCCTTATAAACACCATCCTTGGCATTTTCCATTATAACAAAACTTACGCCCAATGTCTTTGTGAGATCCTTAATCCTTTGCTGCATCCATTCACACTTTTCATTAAAAGATGTTTGCAGGGATGTGTTTATAGAGTCATTTATATCCAAACGCAGTTCCATCACACTTTCATAACTTTTGTTATGGATTGAAGGGTATTGTTGTTGAAAAACCAATTTCTAGGCTCCGTCTTTAAAGTGCATGCAGCCACAACAGTTCCTGCAGACAAATCTCCACTGAGCTTATAGTCATCAAAATCTACATACATTACGACATCGTCATATAGAACCATGCTATTAGAATGATAGTCGTGAAGGACACAATGTGTGTATCTCATAGCCTTCTGCTTGCGTGATCATGAGGGAACATCCCTTCAGTTTAGGGGTGAACAAAAATCTTAATCTTTCACACCTTTTCTTGGAACGTCTAGAAAGAAGGCATCATTCTTCCCATTCACCTTGTACTCGAGCAGATACGCTGATATGGACTTGTCTAACTTGGACATGGACTCGGATTCATACTCGGACTTTGAATTTGACATTAAGATCTGTATGGCAGTAATGTCAAATTCATGGCACATCAAGCAAGAAAGTCTTACTAGTTCTAATAGGTCCTATGAAAAATAAAGAACACCCCTCATAGAGGATGCTCAATACATTTTTCTACTTTTTAGATAATGTAGTCATGAATCCATGATTTCTTCTTCCGGATGTTGTGTTGGTACAACTCTAACAATTTCTTCTTCTTCTTGTCTTGGTTGAATTTCAATATTCTCGCAAGGTCTCTATTGTTTGAAACAATATTCATTGGTGTTGCATGATATACATTGTATTGTAATGGTGATGAATACAATGATTTTAGCTCTTAGACATATTTTTCATTCCTTCCATTGCTCGCATGTCACTCTCATCTTCCCATGCCAAGTTCGGGTAGCTTATGTTGAAGTTGTGGAGCTTGATTACAAGTTAAAGTGGCAATTTGGTTTTCTTTGTTCTATTTTTTTCGGAGAAATCTATTTTCTATTTTAATTAATAGACTGGAGTTATTATTAAGAGACTGGAGTTTTTATTAATAGACTGGAGTCCTTATTTTTATAAGCATGTGATATTTAGTTTGCTTGTTGTTGTCAAGCCATCTTTTTACAAAAGAGGTGCACAATTTCTATATATATATATATATATATATATATATATATATATATATATATATACACACACACACACACACACACATGCATGGATTTACTCTTTGTAGTATGAAAAAGAGAGAATTGTATTGTATTCCTCAGGATTGTATAAAAGAGAAGTCTGACTTGTTTTCGTGGATGTAGGCCAAATTGGGTGAACCACATTAAATCTTGGGTTTATCTTGTGATTCCATGCTTCTTTTATTTCTTTTTAATTTTGTTTTTATTGCTTATCTCAGTATTTCGGTCCTAATAACTAGTATCGTGGAAGGATTTTGTTTTGGAAGAAAAATATCACAGGAGGGTTTTTGTTTGAGTGGGAGCAATGACTTAAGATAGCAAGTTCGTGGTTGATAAGTTTAACGGCCATAACTTTTAGCTAAGGAAGATGCAACGGAGGAATACCTATATCGAAGGATCTTTATCTTCCATTGAAAGGGAAAGATTTTAAGCCATCAACTATGAAAGATGAAGAATGCTATGTTTTTATCGGAAGGCACCGAGAACCATACACTTGTTCCTAACAACAATGGTAGCTTTCAATATTTTTAAGGAAAAGACAATGGTAGAGTTGATGGAAAAATTGCGTAAATTATATGAAAACCCCTTAGTCTCCAATAAGGTATTTCTCATGAAAAGTTTGTTTAATTTGAATATGTCAGAAGGTGCTTTAGTAAATGATCATTTGAATGAATTTAACATGGTTACTAATCAATTAAGCTTAGTAGTAAATTTTGATGATGAAGTTAGGTATCTTTGGATTTGGTGCTCATTTATTAAAAATTAGAATACTTTGTTATGGTGTGAGTAATTCTATTTCTTGTTCAAACACTTTAAAGTTTGATGATGTTATTGGTGTGATTCTTAGTGAAGAGATGAGAAGAAAAAACATAGGTGAGTCATCTGGTAATGCTTTGAGTGTAGAGAACAAGGGAAGACAAAAAGAAAAAAAAAAAATTCCTGGACACCGTAGAAGGTCTAAGAAGGAAAATCTAAATCCGGAAAGAAAGATGGTATGCTGAATTGTGGAAAAGCAAGACATGCAAAGAAAGATGGTTGGTCTTTAAAATAAGGGAAATATCAACAAAAAGGGAACAAAGAGGAAAACGTATCGGTGATGTGTTACAAGATGCTCTTAGTATTTCTTTGGATAGTAAATTATAATCTTAGGTTTAAGATTCGGTGCTTCATATCATGCAACTCCTCATAGACAATATTTTCAAGATTATGTTCAAGGGAATTTTGGGCATGTATATCTTGGTGATGATGAGCCATGTAACATTGTTGGAAAAGGAAATGTTCAAGTTAAATTGTAGAATGGTAACACTTGGGTGTTGAATAATGTCAAACATGTTCCTATCCTGAGGAGGAATCTAATTTTTGCATGGTAATTAAGAGATGAGGGTTATATAGTTACCTTACAAAAAATCCTTGCAAAGTTACCAAGGGTTCTCTTATGGTTACAGGAGGTAAGAAAGTAGGTACTTTGTATTTATCCACTGTTAGTATTGATCCCTCTTCTATTTTATTTACTACGAGTATAGAAACAACTTTATGGCATCACAAACTTGGCCATATGAGTGAGAAGGGGATGAAGAATTTACATTCAAAGGGAAAGTTTTCAAATTTGAAAAACATAGACCTGGAATTTTGTGAGCATTGTGTGTATGGGAAACAAAATCATGTGAGATTTATCAGGGTTGGATCAACCAAGGAACACAAGTTAGAGCTTGTTCATACAAATGTGTGGGGGTCAACTTGGTTATCTTCTCCCAGGTAGTTCACAATATTATGTTACTTTTATTGATGATGCTACTAGGAAGGTTTGAGTTTATTGTATAAAGAAGAAATCTGATGTATTTAATACTTTCAAAAAGTGGAAAGATTTGGTTGAGAATGAAACATGTTTGAAGTTGAAGTGTCTCAGATCAAATAATGGTGGAGAGTACTGCAACAATGAATTTAATAACTATTGTTCATAGAATGAAATCCACAGAGTGAAGATAGTTCTAGAACACCACAACATAATGGTGTGTCAGAAAGGATGAACATGACTATCATGGAGCGTGCAAGGAGCATGAGATTACATGTTGGATTTCCCTTACAATTTTGGGTGGATGTTGTAGATATTCTTGATGTTTACTTGATAAATAGAGGACCTTCAAGTGCTTTGGAAGGTGGAGTACTAGAGGAGGCTTGGATTGGTAAGAAGGTAAACTATTATTTTCTAAAAGTTTTTGGTTGTGAAGCTTTTGCTCACATTGATAAAGAGAATAGGACCAAGATAGAAGATAAGTCAAAGAAATGTAATTTCATTGGGTATGGAACTAATGATTTTGGATTCCGGTTGTGGAGTTTGGATGAGAATAAATTCATTAGGAGTAGGGATGTTATTTTCAATGAAAGGGTTATATATAGGGAACAACTATAGGACAAGAAGATGGAAAAGTTTGAGTATGTAGCACTTGATGAGATAAAAGATAGAGAAATTCTCAAAGGGTTGGAAAATCAACAAGTTGTCATCAATCCTAACATAGTTGGTGTTGATTCTATAGATCAAAATAAGCAAGAACAACAAGAGCCTCAAACTCCAAAAAAATTGTGAGACGTTCTACTAGGGTAAGTAGACCTCCTGCAAGATTATCTTCGTATCAGATTTACTATTGTTTATTGATAGATGGTGGAGAACCAGAAAGTTTTGAAGAAGAAATGCAGGTAGAAACATAGAAAAAGTGGGAGCAGGGCATGGATGAGGAGATGGACTCATTGGAACACAACCAAACTTGGGATTTTTTTCAATTGTTTACAGTAAAGAGATCATTGCATAACAAGTGGGTTTACATGTTGAAAGAACAAGAAGGTGGAAAAATAGGTACAAGGAAAGACTTGTTGTGAAGGGATTTTCACAACAAAAAGGTATATAATTTGATGAAATTTTCTCTCCTGTTAAAATGACTTCCATTAGAACTGTTTTAAGTTTGGTCACTGTGGAAGATTTTGCATCTTAAACAATTAGATGTAATAACCACTTTTCTTTATGGTGATTTGGAGGAAGAAATTTATATGGAGAAGCCACAGGGATATGAAGTCAAGGGGAAAGGGAAATTGGTTTTCAGATTGATCATTGAAGAAGAGCTTGTATGGCCATAACAAGCTCCAAGATGGTGGTATTTTAGATTTTACAGGTTCATGATAGAACAAGGCTACTCTAGATGTCATTATGATCACTGTGTTTACTTTAAGAGACTACATAATGGCACCTATATTATCTTGTTGTTGTATTTGGATGGCATGCTTGTGGCGGGTCAAACATGCAGGATATAAATGAGCTAAAGAGACAATTAGCCAATACATTTTCCATGAAGGATTTAAGTGCAACAAAGAAAATTCTTAGCATGAGAATTAATAGAGACATAAAGAGTATAATATTGAATTTGTCTCAAGAAGAGTATGTGAAAAAGGTGTTGGATAGGTTTAGGATGCGGGATGTAAAACCAGTGAGTACACCATCGGCATGACACTTCAAGTGGAGTAAAGAAAAATACCCTAAAACACATCAAGAGATTGAATATATGTCCATAGTTCCATATGCTTCAGTAGTTGGAAGTTTTATGTATGTTATGGTATGAAAAATACCTGACATTTCCCATGTAGTGGGAGTTTCAATAGATACATGAGTATTCTAGGATTTAGGAGTACTTTGGAATGCAAATCTAGTGGATTCTCGGATACTTGAGAGGGACCGGTAGTAGACATTTGTGCTATGGAGGGTTAGAGGTTTCCTTACACGGATATGTTGATGTAGACATGGCTGGAGATTTGGATGGTAGGAGGAGCACCACATGTTATGTATTCACTATTGGTGGCATGACGTTTAGAGGTAGAGTATGTTGCTGCTTTAGAAGCAAGAAAGGAGATGATATGAATGCAATGGGTCATGGAAAATTTGGGAAAGAAGAAGAAGGATTATAGATTATTCAGTGATATCCAAAGTGTAATTCATCTTGCAAATAACTAAACATTCCATTCAAGAACCAAACATATACAACTCAGGTATCACTTTATTAGATCAGTTTTGGAGGATGGACAATTGAAGTTGGAGAAGATCCATACAAGTCAAAATCCTATTGATATGTTGACAAAGGCGGTGACAAAAGAGAAGATGGAAGGTTGTTTGACTTCGGTAGGTCTTCAAGATTGATCTTGAATAAGAGAAACAAGTCAAAGAAGAGTTTGAGGGTGATCTGTAATAGTGGGTTACAGTAGTCAGTCTCTCTGTGGGATATTGGTAAAGTTGTGGAGCTTGATTTCAAGTTAAAGTTGTAGTTTGGTTTTCTTTGTTCTTTGTTTTGGGAGGAAATCATGGCCATGGATAAAAACAACATTGTCTTATTAAAAGACTGAAGTTTTTATTTTTATAAGCATGTGATATTTGGGTTGCCTGTGGTTGAAGAAAACTTTTATAAGCATGTGATATTTAGGTTGCTTGTGGTCAAAGGAAACTTTTTACAAAGAGGTGCACAAGTTATATACATGTGCATGGATTTACTCTTTGTAGTATGAAAAAGAGAGGTAATTGTATTGTATTCCTCAGACTAAATAAAAGAGAATTCTGGCTTGTTTCTAGCGGATGTAGCCCAAATTGGGTGAACTACATTAAATCTTGGGTTTAAATTGTGATTACATGATTCTTTTATTTCTATTTTAATTCTTTTTTATTGCTCATCCGTATTTCGATCCTAACAAATTATAAGGCAAAATAATCCACAAGAAGATTGACTTTGGTGGTATATGTGTTCTTTAATGTCATTTTAATTTTGACATTTTAAGCTTGGCGGTGATAAGATTATTATTCTAACATCGCGTTCCGTGTGAATTTCCTACAACATGCTTGCGGTGGTACTTTAAATCTTGGTTTGCATTTTTACTAGCAAATTGCAATATATAGGATGGGTATTGAAAAATCAAGAGATGCTTATGGCGGATGTGATATGAAATTACAATTCACATCATCATGGGATTCAATGCCACTCTATCTTAGTTTGTCAACCTTGAGCTTGTAGGATATCTAGATTGCGAATATAAGTATAGGGTCTTCTGAATCTGTTTATACGAAACTTAGCTTCTCGTCAAAATATGAAAATTAAGAGAAATGTTTGCGAATAAAATAACAATCACAAAGAAATGCAATGTAGACACGAGATAAGGAGGCATAAAAGAATTTATATTTGAGTTAATGGTGTCGCTTGCACGCTTTATATTTTCCAATCTAGGAAGCACTTTTCTGCTTCACGTGGTTTAGTGATAGCCTTGTCTATATAAATGACATGTTAATGTTGCATGTTGATAGCCTTGTCTATATAAATATTGTTAGTTTGTTTGAAGAAAATGTAGTTGACTTGAAATAGATCTTATTAAACTACGTTCTAAAGGAAATCAACTATTTTGAGTTAAATATTGGAAAGGTGCAATAGAGCATTATTCCAAATGCATAGACATGATTTTTTCACAATAAAAGCGTCTACTTCAAGTGTAGAGAATTTTCACAAAGAGATAGCCGAATGGGAATGTGCAAGTAGTGGATGATTTTGATGTAGTGCTACAACTTGATCCTCACCAAAGACAAGTCCATTATCTGTCAGAGAAGGAATTGTAAAAATTACAAGAATAGGACTTAGCTTGTGACTACTTTCAAATGGCATTGCGACAATTCCTAACAACTAATAAGATTAAATTCCCTTATGTCAAAATGGAGAAACTTAATGACCAAAACAAGCAAGGTAAGTTTGATCTATCCACATATTTTACAATCACTTTGCAGTTTAGTATCTAGTGTAAGCCTCTCTCAAATTGAAAACAATGCACAATTTTTTTGAGAATTTTCCAATAGCGGGAAAATTTCTACAAATATCATTGGCTACATCTGAAACCCTAGCTATGGAATCCTCCCACATAAGCCCAAAATATGCCCCACTCTAGACAAGATTAATAAAAATTCCTCATTGTGCAAACACTCCAAGCTCCTTCAAGAATGCAAAGCGGTCTTGGAAAAGCTATGGGCCAAAGAACTACCCACCAAGTAAGAACAGTAACAGGAGACAAAAAAATGCCCTGTCTCCTTCATTGTAGACTGCCATGTCTCCTTCAATTTATTTGATTCTTAGACTATACTGAAACCTCTAATTATGACATGTGAATCTAGCAATAGTAGAAAACATTCCCCTCGACATAAGTCAGATGCATAAGTTATCGACTTCCAAATTCTGAGGATTTTGAGTGACCATACATGAAACCCATGGCTATTTGATCCTGCAATGGCTATGTACTAAATTTTCAATTTCTAACAATATGAATGTCTACAAGTTTTGTTTTTCAATTGCTTCAGCAAGATATAGGCATTCATGTTGTTGAAAATTGACCTATTTATGTTGGAATCTTCCTATTTGCAACAAAATCCAATGTTGAAGTAGACCCTTTTTCATATAGTAAATTACAATGAAAATAATCCAAACTAAGTGTTTTATATATATATATATATATATATATATATATATATATATATATAAAAAAATCAATAATTAATGCATTTGTTTAAAAAAATCAATAATTAGCAATCTATTTTCAAATATAATATTTTACTATATATAGGAAGTGAAAGTAAACAAATTATAATAATGAATGTTAAAGCTATTTTGTGACTTTTATTATAATAGTGAGAGTAAATTTAAATCATTGTTTTTATGCAAATTTTAAATGCAAACAACTGCTTTGATTGTGTGTTTCATTTCAAGTTTATAATCATGTAGAATCCTATTTTTAAACAAAACTAGAAGGATTTGGATGCGAGATAAGATTTCAAATGAAAACTTATATTTTATATTACATTATATTTATTTAAGAATTTTTTTACATTTCTAGGGGTTGATTTAGTCAAAAATGATAAAAAAATGACCCAAACAAATGTTTCTGCTTGTGTGGTGGGGCACATACCTTTAAACTCGGAGGTCGCAGTTGAATTTTGCTTGAATCCCCGTGAACTAGGTGTACTTTTTTATTTATCAGCTAAAGTTTTTATTTAATTTATATTTTAGAAAGTTTATTTTATTTTTGTTTTTGTTTGGCTGAAATATTTTTGTCATATTCAGATTTTATGATTAATAAAATATCTATTTTTCTTTCTTGTTCAATAACAAAGTGACACCTAACAATTTTTTGGGTTTCCTATAGTTTAAACACAAATATTTATGAGAGGTCACTAATGCTAATTGACCAAACTGACAAGTCAAGTTAGGTGCCTATTTCTTGAGGATTGGTGATGGTATGCATTTTAAAGTCTTGAGAAAATTTTACGGCATCACCATTTCCAATATAGACATAAGTGATATTTAAACTGCCATTATTACTCTCGTGTGATTTTTTATTTCTACACTATTTTTACTACGGCTACTCGTATCTCTCTTCATTTTTGCATAAACTTCATTGATTTACATTTGAACCAAGAACCTTCTTTATTTATAACCACAAGCAATTTTTTCTAAACCCTTAGAAGCATGTACCATTCCTCTCAGTAATTGGTAATTTTAGAGGCAATCTTCATCAATTTGGCTTTCCAACACGAGATCGCTTTCTTCAAATTTTTAGCCTCACCTCATCCTTCTTTGATTTTTATTCGACCTTTATCTCGACGACATCACGTAATTTGTTCCATTAATTGATGGAAGGATCATTTTCATTGAACTCTCCCTTTCCCTTAAAAACACCATCCTTGGAATTTTCCATAACAACAAAACTTATGCCCAATGTCTTTGTGAGATCCTTAATCCTTTGTTGCATCCATCCACACTTTTTCGTCAAAATATGTTTGTAGGGATGTGTTTATAGTTTCATTTATATCCAAACAAATTTCCATCACACTTTCATAATTTTTTTATGGATTGAAGGATATTATTATTGAAAAAACAATTTCCGTGATCCATCTTTGAAGTGCATGCAGCCATAACAGCTTCTTGCAGACAAATCTCCATCAAGATTATAGTCATCAAAATATACATACATTATGAAATTGTCATACAGAACCATGGTGTTGGAATGATAGTCATGGAGGGCATGATATGTATCTATAGCCTTCCCGTGTGTGACCACCAGGGAACATCCCTTCGATTTAGGGGTGAATTTTTTTCCTTTCTCTTTCACGCCTTTGCTCAGAACATCTAGAAAGAAGGAATCATTCTTCTCATTCTCCTTGTACCCGAGAAAATACACCGATATGGACTTGTCTAAATCTGATATGGACTGGATTCGAGACTCGGACTCGAATTTGACATTAAGATTTGTATGGCTGTAATGTCAAATTCATGGCACACCAAAGCAAGAAAGTCTTACTAGTTATGGGAGGTCCTGTGAAAAATACAGAACACTCCTAAGAGAGGATGCTCAATACATTTGTCTTCTTTTCAAATAATCACAAATCCATGATTTCTTCTTCCGGTTGTTGTCTTTGTACAACCATGACAATTTCTTCTTCTTCTTCTTGTGGTGGTTGAATTTCAATATTCTACAAGGTCTCTGTTGTTTCAGAAACAATATTATGTTGGTGTTGCATGCTATACCTTGTATTTTAATGGTGAAAAATACAATTATTTTGGCTCTCAAAAATATTTTTCATTCCTTCTATTGCCCACATATCACTCCCATCTTCCCTTGCCAAGTTCGGGTAGCTTATGTTGAAGTTGTGGAGCCTAATTGCAAGTTAATGTGGTAGTTTTTTTTTCTTTGTTTTATTTTTTGGGACGAAATCATGGTCATGGATAAAACTAATATTGTCTTATTAATATACTAGAGTTGTTATTTTTATAAGCATGTGATATTTAGGTTGCTTGTGGTTGAAGCAAAATTTTTACAAAGAGGTGCACAAGTTATATATATGTGCATGAATTTACTCTTTGTAGTATGAAAAAGAGAGAGAATTGTATTGTATTCCTCAAGATTGAATAAAAGATAAGTCTAGCTTGTTTTTGGTGGATGTAGCCCAAATTGGGTGAACCACATTAAATCTTGGGTTTATCTTGTGATTGCATGCTTCTTTTATTTATGTTTTAATTCCATTTTTATTGCTCATCTGTATTTCGATCCTAACAACTGGTATCAGAGCAAGATTTTGTTTTGGTAGAAAAATATCATAGGAGGGTTTCTTGTTTGAGTGGGAGAAATGGTAGAAGATAGCAAGTTCAGGGTTGAGAAGTTTAACGGCTAGAACTTTCAGCTATGGAAGATGCAAGTGGAGGACTACCTATATCGAAGGATCTTTATCTTCCATTAAAGGGAAATCTTTGAAGCCATCAGCTATGAAAGATGAAGAATGTTATGTTCTTTATCGAAGGCACTAGGAACCATAAGGTTGTGCCTAGAAGCAACGATAGCTTTCAATATTTCTAAGGAAAAGACAACAGTAGAATTGATGGAAAAATTGGGTAAATTATATGAAAAACCCTTAGCCTCCAATAAGGTATTTCTCATGAAAAGTTTGTTTAATATGAAGATGTTAGAAGGTGATTTAGTAAATGATCATTTGAATGAATTCAACATGGTTACTAATCAATTAAGCTCTGTAGGAGTAAATTTTGATGATGAAGTTAGGGATATTTTGATTTTGTGCTCATTTCTTGAAAGTTGGAATAATTTGGTTATGGTTGTGAGTAATTTTGTTTCGGTTCAAACACTTTAAAGTTTTATGATGTTATTGGTGTGATTATTAATGAAGAGATGAGAAGAAAAATCATAGGTGAGTCATTTGGTAATGCTTTAAGTGTAGAGAACAGGGGAAGACAAAAAAAAAATAAAAATTCCTAGACACCGTGGAAGGTCTAAGAAGGAAGATCTAAATCTAGAAGCAGGATGGTATGCTGGAATTGTGGAAAAGTAGGACATGCAAAGAAAGATTGTTGGTCTTTAAAATCAGGGAAAGATCAAAAAAAGGGAACAAAGAGGAAAACGTAGTAGGTGATGTGTTACAAGATGCTCTTATTCTTTCTTTGGATAGTAAATTAGAATCTTAGGTTTTAGATTCTGGTGCTTCATTTCATGCAACTCCTCATAGACAATATTTTAAAGATTATGTTCAAGGGAATTTTGGGCATGTATATCTTGGTGATGATGAGCCATGTAACATTGTTGGAAAAGGTAGTGTTCAAGTTAAATTATAGAATGGTAACACTTGGGTGTTGTATAATGTCAGACATGTTCCTAGCCTGAGTAGGAATCTAGTTTCGTAGGACAAATAAAAGATGAGGGTTGTATGGTTACACTTACAATAGATTCTTGGAAAGTTACCAAGGGTGATCTTGTGGTTGCAAGAGGTAAGAAAGTAGGTACTTTGTATTTATCCACAATTAGTACTGATCCCTCTTCTATTTTAGCTACTACAAGTATAGACACAATTTTATGGAATCACAGACTTAGCCATATGAGTGATAAGGGGATTAAGAATTTACATTCACGGGAAACATTTTTCAGATTTGAAAAACATAGACCTGGAATTTTGTGAGCATTGTATGTATGGGAAACAAAAGCATGTGAGATTTCTCAGGGTTGGATCAACCAAGAAGGAACACAAGTTAGAGCTTGTTCATATGGATGTGTGGGGGCCAGCTCAGGTATCTTCTCTTGGTGGTTCATAATATTATGTTACTTTTATTGATGATGCTACTAGGAAGGTTTGGGTTTACTATATAAAGAATAAATATGATGTATTTAATACTTTCAAGAAGTGGAAATATTTGGTTGAGAATGAAACATGTTTGAAGTTGAAGTGTCTCAGATCAAATAATGGTGGAGAGTCTTCAACAATGAATTTAATAACTATTGTTCATAGAATGGAATCCATAGGGTGAAGATAGTTCCTGGAACACCACAATAGAATGGTGTGTTAGGAAGGACGAACACGATTGTAATAGAGCGTACAAGGAGCATGATATTGCATGTTGGATTTCCATTACAGTTTTGGGTGGATAACATACGAGTATCCGACTAGCATAATAAGTAAAGTGAATCATGTAACTAGGATTAGGAAGAAAAATAAGTGCAACCAAGATTTTTAATATGTTATGAATGAGTGGAATGCAATGTGTGAATGTGATAGGAGTAGTGTGCCCCCCATGTATGAGATGAGGTTAATTTATAAAAGACCCTTGATAGTCAAGAATGAACCATAGAACAAGAGTGCATCATTGACAAATTTTTTGAGAATAAATGCTAGAAATATAAATCATGCAGCATAGAGCATGAAGAGAAAATGAGGTGAGGTTAATTTCATATTTAGACCCTCGGTAGCTGAGTATGAACTGTGGAACTAGAGAACATCATAGGGTAAGCAATCGTCACTGTCATTGTCATGGTCAAAGCCAAACAAAGTTGGATCAAAAACTTGGTAAACAATAATATGAGGTTAATCATATAAAGAGCCATTGTGGCATAACTTATACATGCCCATTACATATTCTTCATCGAGTGAAATGTGGTTTTGGACAATCATGTGTATACTGATGAGTAAGATTTTGAGTATAGCCAATAAATGAATCATTGCAAATAGAGATGTGGCTAAAAAGAATGAAAAATGTGATACTAGTGTGATTAGGATCCATAGTGCCACCAATGTAGTTAAGACAAGACTTCCCAAGTGTGAGTGGAGAGGTGTGAAAAGTGCATGCAAGGAAGAATGATACATGGAAAATAATGAGGCCATAAACAATAGTGATGTAAACATATATGTAATAAAGGTGCATAGATTGAGGTAGAGGGATGAGATCAACAAGTGTGAATCCAAGGTGGGCTAAGCCATAATGCTTAAAAACAAGTGAGAGAAAATGGGATCAAACGGAATATGAGGCCAATAAGAGTTATGTATGAAAAGAATGCATGTGAAAGGAGATAGTGCCAAGATAGAGTGAGATGAGGCGGGTGGTATGCCGTCCAATTTATGGACAAGCCTCTAAAAAATTATCATAACGTTAGTAGAAGGATGGATATTATTGAATTGATATTCAATCGGGAAAATAGAAACAAAAGTGTCATTGAAGTAGGACTCATTTATCTCGATAGGAGTAAAGTTAAGATTACATAGTGCATCATCATTAAGCTCTACGAAATCAACCTCATCATCAGAATCATCAGTGTTGGCATTGTCATGTTGAATAACAATATCAAGGATATTGGTAGGAGTGGAGCCAGATGTAGGAGTGAGAGGATTCTCGACAGGGCATAATAGTGGTAGTTATGGGAGTAGACAAGGTGGGTGAAATGATATTAGTAGTATGAGTGGGAATGGATGGTAAAATTATATATGTGGAAGAAGGCTAGGAAGAAATAGATTGTCCAACATCATAGGTACTAATATTTCTATATGGAATAGGCTGTGATGGAGGAATAGGAATAGCAATAATAGGGTCTATGCGAAAAAAATTGAATGGATCACGGTCAACAATAATAGTATGTTCATAGTCATCATGTAAGAATTTAACACACTGATGAAATATAAAAGGGAAAATGTGTAGTGCATAAATCCATGGTTAACATAGAAAAATATTAAAATGAAATGAGGCATCGATAATGAAGAATATTATAGGAACAATCTTAGGCCCAACTTGTATAGGTAAAGTGATAGTACCCGACTAGTGTGAGTGGTGGAATTGTAACCACAAATGAGAGTAGAATTTTTAGTAATTAGATTATCAATAATGCCAATTTTCCTGAGAATGGAATTCACACATAATTTTATAGAAGATCCATTGTCAATGAGTACGTGCTTGATGCAAATGGCCCAAATATTAGCGGTGATAAGAAAAGGTGAAAATGGATTTTCATCAATGGATGGAGGTATATCCTCATAACTTAATGATATAACGTGTGGCATATTTTTGAGAGATTTAATAAGATGTGTGAAGGCCACAATAAAATTATTATTTTTAATGTGGATAGAACGAAGGAAGTTTCTAATGTATGATGACAATCGGGTGAATTGTGCAAGAGATCATAAAGAGATATTTTCACAGTGTATTTGTAAGTTGCTCAACGATGTCATTACCCTTAGAGGTAGTGGTAGGCATTTTCAAAGTAACTAGTGGTGGAATAGAATCCGATGGAGCTATAAAAGGATGAATGTGGTGAGTAGTGAGTAAATTAATGGATAGATCAGTCATAGGAGTGATGAAGCGAGGATTATGCTAAGTATGAACTTGCATGAAATCAACAATGGTAGCAACCATGTTAGAAACCTGAGTTGGGGTGAAAGAAGGATAAGAAGATTGATCCATAAATTCAGAAGAAGGAGATAGACTGTGATGCATTCTTAGAAGGTAAGGTTTGAATGATTCAGGTTCACAAAATGATTTAACACAAATATTTTTTTATAAAACCCTAATTATAGAGTAATAGAATTCAAAAATGATATAAAACTTCTAGATACAATATGACACAAAAATAAAGAAATTAAATATAAAACCCTAAGTGAAAGAGAGAGATAAAGGCTTAATTGATTTGTGTTTAATCCTGGACTAGTGCAAGGGAAAACTAATGAACAGAAAGGGGAGGCCATTTTAACTATGAATTATGAAATTTGGAACAGTCGAAAGAGTTGGAATATGGCACCATAAAATTGGGTGTCCATGATTATGTATATGGTCGAATATGATTTATTTGGTGTCACAAAAGTGTCGCCGATAGTCATTGTTGTTCACCCGTATGTTGCACCTTGATCACTGGATATACTTGTAACTTGCACAAGATATGCCCACCTTTAAAACCCACAAAACTACATCAAACCCAAAAACGAAAGATCCAATATGGGGACTCGGAATGACCCGAGAGGTCACCCAACAAAGTGAACTTATGATGAGCACCGCACTATATCTTAGAATCCATATAGTTCTTATGAGTGTGTGTGAGGATTGTGCCCTATGATTCCCTATTGCAAGTTGTAATTGATAGCAGGCTAGATCTCGAAATGTAACAATGTATAACATGTGTGGATGGAATAACGAACTTTCCCTTTCTATGAAGTGTATGTGAAAAATGCAGTCCCTTGTCCTTTGTATGGATGTTAGATGGATGTCTTTGAGTTCTTTAGATGCCTTTGAATGCAAACTTAGATGATAAATAGACATTATTAGAGCTTGGTCCCTTATTTTGATCACATTGCTATGTATTTATATAATTTCCTTGGTTAAATTTTGTAATTGTGGTTGGAAGGTGACCCATAAGAAAATAAGATGCCCAAAAGATAAAAGAGGCCCAAAAAGAGTGTGTAAAGTAGAAAGAGGTTAGGGGCACCCGGAGGGGACGAGGTTCCTCGGAATCGACATCTTGGTGATTAAGCTAAATATGTAAATAAGAGCCTAATCTGAATGCAAGATTGTAGTAAATGAATAATAAATTAAGTACAACAATATACTCAAGAAACTAAGAAATGAAATGTGAAAACCTAACTACAAAAAAGGAATAATATGAATTAGTTGGTTCAAAGTGAAATATGGAATATACCAAAGTGATGACCAGGTGAATAGAATGGTAGGAGTGTCACACAAAAACCCTAAAAATGTAAAACTAGAGGAACATCTTTGGGTGGGTGCTGGAGAGGTATAGGGGTGCCTATGGGTGCCCTGGTCCTAATTCATTGTGCCTGGGTATGTGGAAATTATAAAAAAACCTCCTCTAAGGTGTTGCAAGGTGTTTACCTTTAGTAGACTTTGATTTCACTGAGGTCACACCAAGATTGTAGAGGTAGTTGTAAACCTGCAATGAAGTATGAACCTGCAAAACCCTCACATAGACATCAGATCCTAAAAAATAAAGATGCAAAATGAGGAGTCAGATTATTCTCAACTGTCACAATGTTGAACTTACAATTGACTGCTACACTACATCTCAGGCCCAATTTAGTTATATGTGTGTGTGGAATTGTGCCCTAGGTTGCTCTTGTGCATGTCACACTTGGATAGTGATAAAGTAGCTAGATGTAGAATGTAATAAATATGTGAATGAAATAGAATGAAATTCCTCCTATGAAGTGTGATGCATAAAATCATCCCTTGTGTCCCTTGTTATAGAGCTAGATGGATGCAACCTTAGGTGGTGATAGATAGTGATGAGTTCTTGGTCCATTATTATGATCACATGATTTTATATTTATATGATTCCTTTGCTTGAATTTTGTAATTAACCACGAAAATTTTGACAAACAAAAATATAAAATGCTCAAATGGATAGAAAGCACCAAAAAGTTTGAGTAAATTATAAAGAGAAGAGGGGTAGCCGAGAGGGGGATGAGGGTGCTGGTGCTGACATCTTGGCCGGGCACTAGTGTCAGGATGAAAAATGCCGAAGAGTAAAAATGAAGACTGAACAAGTAAGGGTGTAATACCAAAAGAAGAAGCATAAAGCAAAGAAAAGGTCTAAAGCCATGGGTTAATTATTACTTTTCTTACTTAGGAATCATATGAATAGCATTATGCAATGAGGACTAGATAATTACCCAAAGTGTGTGATTTTGTGTCTACATTTTCCCCCACTTTATGCTGGTGAGTGGAAAGCTTGGTAACATAAATTAGATAAAGATGTGTACTTGATAAGCATGCAATCGATAATTAAAGTGTGCTTGAGGGACTAGAAAAACCTTGGAGTGATAGAAAATGTGAAGCATGTATGCTAAGGAGGAGAAAGTGAAAAAGTGATGAAAATGAAGTTAGGGTGGAAATTCACATGTAGATGTCGCAATGATACCTATTTTTATGTAAGTGTCATTTTCGGTGTGTGTGATGTTGACTACTACTTCCCATACAGATGGACCTATAAAAGAGAATCCAAACAAGTAGTCAAATACACATGTATATAATCAAAATATGTATAAAAGCGTGTAAGAAAAGTATGTAAAAATGATGGAAGTGTGAAAAAGGAACATGTGCACCTGATCTATGATGAGGAAAGGGTATAGAAAAGGATCTTGTAGATGATGTCGATGCGTGATTTTTTCAAATGATGTCACACCAATGAAATGGAAGAAGTGTAGGGAGAATATTATAGTGTCATCCTCCAAGCCTTAGGTACTTCTTTGCAATGTAGAACACCACTACAGATGGTGTGTATAAACACAATTGATAAGGAGAGGTTTTTCTATAAAAGCTACTGTATGGAGTTCTGTAGACTGTGTTGAACTACTAATCGATGTGTAAGTTCCTCCTAGTTTTAGGTATCCAGGAAAGGCTATTTTTCTAAGGACCCAAGAATGATTTTGAGCCTTGTCTAAAATTAAAACTTATGATGTATTGGTACCATGCTATGTATAACGATGTATGGGTTGAGTGCTTCACCCAAATTATGCTCCCTTGTTTAGGGTGCATGTGACATCACTAAAGGAGTATGCGGCCCAAAGGAGGACTTCCCATTGTGCTGAAAATGTGCCTTGTAGGGGGGGAATGTGCTTGGTAGAAACCAAGGCACACGAAACAAGTGGGTAGGATATAAGTATTAGTACAAGAAAAGAAAAACACACATGTATAAGACAAAATGTAAGCTAAGTAGACAATGTGTAAGCTATGATGCAAGTAAAAATGAGAGAAGAAAACATAGACCGCGACAAGGGGGTTGCAAACATGGGACATCACTCGTGATGTTGCAAGACAATCAATTCCGTAATGTCCGCAAGTAGACAAGTTGCACTCAAGACAAATGGAAAATCACGCAAATGCTTTGGAAAACAATGAAAAGCTAAAGTAGACAATATAAAAGATAACCATGGTGGTAAATAGATATGTAATACAAATTTTGCACATGAAGCACCCATTAGTCATGTTTGAAAGATATAAATTATGTAAAAGTGTGTATAATTTGATAAATTAATGTTCTATGGAACAAAATGAAACAATAGCACTTGTAGTGTACGAAAGTGGATGCCACCACGATCTCTATGGACTTTGGAAATAGGTACTATGCCAATCATCCATATTAAGTGTAATAGATCTGTAAAATATGTGATCTCAACTACAAAGGAAAGTGAACGCGCATGTTTGTATGATAAATATAATGACATACAAGATATCTATCTAGCATGTGTAATAAGATGTACATGTACAAGTAAATGTAAGTAGGATTAAATTCAAATAAGTTATGCAAAAGTATGTTGTGGATGAGGTGGAATAGAATGTAGTGTGAATGATAGGGCCACCATTCCCCCCGAGTGGATGTGTATGTATGTAATGAGGTTCATTGATTTATTTCCCCTCATAAATCAAGAATGAAGTGTAAACAAGACTGAATCATCGGGAAATGGTTTGAGTGATGTGTTGCCATGTGTTAAAGAGAGTTAATGAATTAAGCATGAAGGGTTGATTGTAGAATGATGATGTGTACATTATATTGAATGTAAAGTTGTGGAAGAGGTTATGATTTAGCCTAAAGCGTATATCACGAGGTGTGTGAGGAGGATGTCAGAAAGCATGATGATGTGACATAAAGCGTATATCACAAGATGAATGAATAGGAAAGCTAGAAAGGGGTGATGATTTAACATAAAGTGTATATCGCAATATATGTGAAGAAGGAACTATCTAGGAATGTCACATGGTAAGAGGATTGAATGATTAAACATGTGAGTTTGATGAGGTCCTACTGAGATATATATACCTTGACAATCGAATATGGATTGTGAAACTAGATTGTGTCATCGAGTTGTTTACGTGGCGAGTAGAGAATTATGAGTAAAATGTGCAATATGTGTATTAGATGCCATAGGTGTGGGACGTGTAAAGGGTGCGATGTGAGAGGTTACACATACCCCAATGATGATACAGGTCTCCTCGCAAGGTGTTCGGGATCCAAAAAAGCTCGCCAAGTATACATTTACATCCCATATGCCTCATTCGGCCTCCGCGGGCTTTGTCCTGCCCTCTACCCCCTTTTCCTTGCATTTTGGTCTTAAGTGACGAGACCATGCCACCTTACCTGGCGGTGGTCCATGACTTCCACCCGGATAGGCAGGCGGCGGTCCTATAACCGCTGCCCTACCATGCATAGGGCGGCGGTCCTGTGCGCATTTTTCAGAATGTTCCAACAATCTCGTCAAACGTAAAAATTTCAATTTCTATCCACATTCTTCAGCTACTTTGCTTTGCATTTATGTTTTGGCCACCTTGTGAATAGTGTTTTCACTTTGTTTAATGGTAAAAGAGTTCCATTCCAAGTTACCTTCTAGTGAATGCATTTGCTATAAATAGCCAACTTGTTTTCAAACAAGAGGCCCCTCTCCTTCTCTATTTAATCATTCAGTATTTTGAGTTTCTTGCTTAGAATTCCAATAGTTTCATGTTTTGCATCCATTGTTAGTCTTCCTTTGTTGTTTAGAGGTCATTTGATCTTCTTGTTTCAATCTTGCTTCATTGTTGTTCCATGCAAACCAATTTAGAATAAGGTAGTTTCATTCTTAGATTGGAATCCATTTAGAGTTGTAGGTTTTGTTTGGTCACAAAAGATAGTTTCTAGAACTCTCGGCATATTTGTGTTGTATTCCCGCAATAAATCCCACTAGGAATTGCATAGTCAAGCTCTGTTCACTTGCACTATCCCTCTCTTACTCACATTGTATTCGGTCTATATCCAAAGCTTCCATTGTTTGAGTACCTTCTTCTGTTGATGCTATCATATACACGCTTTTCTAGATTCACGAGAACACGAAGGAATGAGGAGATCACACTGAGGGGACAAAGTCACACACAACTAGATTTACCACTTTGTTCTGTAAACTCCAGGTTTGAGCTATCAAAGTTCTAGTTACAACGTATCAAATAGAGTAGTAAATTATTTCATTTTGGTTAAAGTTCACTTTCAATATTGCTAGGGAAGCTGTGGGGAATGATAGTTTTAGAGAAGCTATGATTCATTTCTCACTTCTGAGGTAGGATTGAGAGTTTTTCAATTAAACTAGTTGGTTATTTAGATATTTAGGATAAATTCACACCTACACAGAAAATAGCTACACCAGGCTACTTTGTTTGTTTTAATTATGTTACTAGATTAATTGTCCATTTTCTAAAAATATTAGAATAGCTACTCTTTTAATTTCGTTAAAATACTTCATCGAAAATACAAAAATAAAAGAATACATGCATAGTGTAGATACATCTTTCATAATTAGTTTATTAGTTTTAGTTAAAGTTGAATCATTTTTGCATGACAATCACGGGACCTAGAGAGCCCAGAGAATACATATTTGAACCGATAGTGCCTCAACCAAATCTCCCCACAACACTAGCTGATATAGATCAAGACCTTAGGATCTAGGTCTTTCGAGCAATAGTAAACCTACGAGCAATTAGTGAACAATTGAGAGAGTTAAATATTGAAGACGACAAGGCATACACATTTTGGTCAAATCATCCTAACTATAGACTACCTTGATAGGGTATCCATATATGACTGTACAAGGACTCAAAGAGAACAAATATTTGGTTGTGATCCTCTAGTTCCACAACCCAACGCAGGGACCTCCTCATCGACATAGACACTAGCTTATGCATTCAAGTTTCCAGAACACCTGTAAGGTATTATGAGAAAATTACACAACTCCTAGTTCTAAATATAGAGGCTGAAAAGGTGTATGATTATTGGATAGTCGGAAGGAGAGATTAACTCTTCATATGACCATAGGAGGTCCGCCACAACCATGAACTTACGGTTGTGATCCACAGGTCCCACAACCCAATGGGCCTATTGATCAATCAGACATTGATGCTGGTTTACGAACACTAATATTTAGGTCCTCACCACTCCCACCAGACATCATTACACAATTCTCCTTATTAAACGTAACATCAATCAAGCTAAGGATTTCTGGACTAGACCAGAGAATCGTCCATAAAACCCCGAGAATCCACTACACCTCCCATCACCATTTTCATGACCTTGTCTGGAAATATACACGAAGCACCTACAGGTCACTTCCCACGTATCCAATAGCCAATAAACAGGATCTCGAGAGCTCGACATTGATTGGAGCCTCCGAACAACTATTATATCCGAGCGATCCATTACACCAATTCAGGTTAGGAGGGCCTTCTTCACCTTAGATTCACAGATTCCATTATTGCGTATTGAGGATATAAGATTACCCAACTAGTTTTTCTATATCCATATATATTCCACATTCACCGGCCATCTCGGCATGACCTCGGGAGGTTGAGGTATGAGGAAGAGTTACTTGTAGATTCCCATGCTCACATGTCACTTTTCCATCGTACAAAATTGGTGAACCCAACGTGAAACAAACAATTGTTCCCCTTTTATTTTCATTTCTTTCATCCACCTTCGCTCTTTCCCATTATTCTACGTGGGTATTCATATACCCCCAATATGTCGGGATACGATGCATATGGTAGACCTCTCTCAGGTCTCAAAGTAAATTATAGTCAAACAAATAGACAACCATCACCCTCACTTTCTGCATGGGCTGATAACTATTCAAGTAATTACTTGTCATCTCAAACTCCCCCTCAAAGAACTAGTTCTAGTTCTTCATTCCAAATTGAGGAGTTGGATCAGCTTGCACAAACACAACAACCAGAGCCCTCAGGCTCTAACAATATGATGTTTACTGGAGAATCCACTTCATCTCCTCGGGTCTTGTTCAGACCACAGATCAGTAGACAATCAGATCCACTCCCATTTTTGGATGAGGAGTACTTAGCATGCTACGCTAGAAGTGAACAATGCTTCCAAAACATGTACCCACCTATAGGGAGTTTGTAAATACAATCCGATACCCTACTCCAAGAAAACACCCCCATTCCTCCACCTGTGGGAAATGCTCTTGGTGAAACTTGGCAGGGTAATGATCAATTCATAGCAGGGTATCATACCCCTTTACAACCTCAAGGTATACAACAAAAATGCCATTAAGGAAAAACACTATGTCTTCACCAATAGAGGTCATTTCAGCCTTAGTTGAGAAGGTTAGAGGATTGGAACTTGCTCAAGCAAATCAAAATTCATATTTTGGGCAAGCAGGAATCCCCAACCCTCCGCATCACCCCAGTCAGGTTGACCTCCTTACAGGAATAGGCATGTTAGGCATGCCTCCTCAACATCCATATAATTACCCACAACAAACACCAACTAGGACCGCATTTTCAAACACCACTCCAATTGAAAATATGATACCTCCCGACTTGGCACCAAACAACCCATACCAGAACAATGCTCCTCCCTACTTAAACATTTATTCAAAATCACCACAAGGAGACATGTTCTCTTCTCTCGGATGTTCATTCAACCACAGGGATTCCCTTATGTCCCTGCAAATGCATATGTTATGCCATATCAACAAACCATGCCACCCCCACCCCCTCAGCAAGCACCATCGATGGTCGAGGCCTATGCAGTAGGGACTTATTCAGAATATTTAAAAGAGCCCCTAGACTTCACCATACAAAGTGTTATGCTTCCAAGACCTCTTCCCAATTTACCCAAATACAAAGGGAAGGAGATCCAAATGCACACATTAAGGCCTATGCCACAGCCATACGGGAATTACTCCCTTGGGATGGGGTTGTTGCTAAGATATTCCCTAAAACCTTAGAGGGTATTGCCCTTGATTGGTATTACAGAATACCTGAAGCCTCGATACACTCATTTAAACAACTCATGTCAGAGTTCATCAAAGCTTTTGATATGAACAAATTGTTAAGAATAGAATCGGGAATTCTTGCATATTAAACAAGAACATAATGAATCCACTTGCTCATTTTATTCAAAGATGGCATACGGTTCTCTACTCATCAACAAGTGCTCCAAACATGGATCAAATGGAACTATGTGATTTATTCCTTCATTCTCTCAATAGAGAGATAAAGGAAGAAGTCCAGAAGTTCCCACTAAGAACTTACGATGAAGTACTCGAGAGTGCTCTCCGAATCGACCAAGCAATGATAGATAGTGGTCGTAAGACATATGGAACAAATGGGAAATTAATCACTCCCAATCAAAACACCATGGCCTATCCTAATACTGGGAATGCTAATCAAGGACCTAAGATCCTTAACAAGAACCATGAGTTACAACAGATGGAGTAACTGACCAAACTAAAAGAGAAAATGTTGTGAACATTTTGCCACCCATTAACAATCAATGAAATAACAATTTTACTCCAACAATCAACACGGTGGATTTTAATCATCCACCATGACCACAACAACAACAACAATGAAAAAAATCCAAACACAAGGTCCAAATCGAAACCCAACTAGATATCAGAGTCAAAACCAAAGGCAACAACCTCAAAATTTTAACTCTAACAACCAGCAACCTTATCAAAATTTTGGGCCACAACAGGTTTCAAATCAACAACCTCAAAATTATAATCCCAATTTGTATTGTGGTTTCCACAAAATTCAAGGCCACGATACTAGGACTTTCCATGACTACAATAAATTCATGTAGCATTTTCCAGAAGATCAAAAACAACTCTTTATAGATATGTTCTTAGCAAATTCTGTAGTACCCACTCCAAACACTTACACAGGGGTAGTTTCCCCTCAAAATGCACCCCTCAAGATCTTTAATGATCCACTCCCAAACCATTCTAACAATAACAGGTTAGATCCAAGTGGAACAAACAAGGGTGTTATAATAGGAAACAATGATCATGAAGCTTCAACTTCATTAAATCCACCGGTCGCACCCCAATTAGGAACTCGACCACAAACCAAGATAGTTGGTCTGTAGAGTTAGACACCGAGCTACCCATAGAAACCATAACAAGAACACGGATTATTCTTCTCAACCAACTCCAAGTTATCCATTGGAACTAGACAACATTCAACAAACATTGGTAAAACCCATAGGCACCTATGATTTAATTAATGATTTAACGAAAACCTTCTCTCACATCTCCTTCTTGGACTTGTTAAAGAACTCTCCACCCATAGGGCTGCTCTCTTAGAAGCATTAGGCCTTGGTCATTTAATTAACATCACTCCTCCTCTGAAACACAAGTAAACCATGTAGACTTTGACGTCTACCCTCTAGGGCAGCCAGATAGGGATACTGAGTTTATATTTGATATAAGCAAAATGCCAACATGCGGAAATTACGCGAAGAGGTGACCCAACTTTACATTTACAAGTATGGGTTTACAATAATTATGTTAAATGTGCGTAATGATTGATGATGGGGCAGCAGTTAACATAGTCCCCTTCACTTTTCTTCAAAAGTTAGGATACGAAGAGACAAACTATTCCACAACACAAAATACGCTAAGAGGTTATGATAGCCTCAAGGCCACCTCAATTGGAACCATAGTTTTACCAGTCACTTTAGGACCCAAGACGGTCCTCACCAAATTTTATATTATAGATCGGAAACCAACTATAATATGATCCTCGGTCGGCCATGGATACACCGCATGAAGGCAATCCCTTCCACGTTATTCCAAGAAATAAGATTTCTACACTTAGGGAAAATATTTGTGGCACAAGGTGACCCAAAACCCTTTGATATACACCTAGCTGATTTGAAGAAAAGACCAAGCATTCATTCCAAGTTTGAACTCCCAACAAATCAACTTAGCAAACCGATTAATTCAAAACCAAAAGAGAAGTTGATACCCACCACAGAGTTGGAAATTACAAATCTGGTCGAGGGCATCCCGACACTCAAAAATGAGGCCAACGTCATAGAAATAGTGTCATTAGGGACTACCACAAAAATTGTCGAGTTGCTAGAGAAATATTTACCTATTCTCCTACCATTTGATTCTATGGGTATGGGATATACCCTGGGAATTGCTTCTCTTCCATCGATGAAAGTTTGTATGGTAGAAGTAACTCAAAGTAGAAGAAACAGATATGACGAATATCCCAATATCCAGTTTTCCAAGAAAATATTGGACTCTCCACTTCGATGGAGCTAGATGTCACTTTGGAGTTGGGGCAGGAGTGATCTTTACTTCACCTGAGGGAAAGATCCTACCTTTCACCTTTAAATTAAACTTTGAATGTACAAACAATGGAGCTGAGTACGAAGCTCTCCTCCTTGGCCTCATCCTAGCCAAAAGAATGGGTGTCGATAACATTAGAGTGCTAGGAGACTCACAACTAGTTGCAAACCAAGTCTCTGAGGTATATGAAACTAGGGCTGAACATTTACAACTCTACAAAACAACGGTATTAGATCTAAGCAAGGGATTCAACTTCATATCAATTGAAGCAATCCCACGAGAGCAGAACCTTCTCACAGATTCAATAGCAACCTCAACTTCCCGTTTCACTCCAAATAGTGAGTTGGAAGATACAAATTTCACAGTATCACTTCATATTGAACCATTAATACGTAAAATACCAACAAACCCACTCCTCACTCATGGAGAAGCTGAGAATGATTTTCCTATCCTGGATCACTTTGATGGTGATAGAGTCACTCTCGAATATCTAAACACCTATGCAGAGCTACACCTTGCTCACCGCATAGTGGATCTTTCCCTAATACCACATTCCTCTTCCTATTTTGGAAATCCCATGGTAGAGTCTCCTCCACAAAAGGATCTCAATATCTACGAGGTAGAAGATGGAGAAAGCTTGGAACTACCTCTAGCCCCACCTAAATTTGAAGAAGGTAACACTTCTTTAATAGAAGAAACCATTGACATAAACATCGGGATGGAGGAAGAACCAAAAATTTTGAAGTTGGGATCCTCGTTAACTCCGGAGGAGATAGAAATACACACCCAAGTCCTCAAAGAACATCAAAAGGCTTTCACATTTAGCTATAAAGAAATGATGGGCATTGCACCACACATCACGGTACATAACCTTGTCACTAAACCAGATGCAAAACCAATTAAACAAAAGTCAAGACCAATGAAGCCAAAAGTGGCTCTCATGGTAAAAGAGGAAGTAATAAAACTTCTCCAAGTGGGATTCATCAAACCCATTGACTATTCACAATGGGTATCTAATATCATCCCTGTTCTAAAAAAGAATGGGAAGATACGCATTTGCATAGACTTTCGGGATATTAACAAAGCTTGTCCCAAAGATGACTTCCCGTTACCATCCATTGACATTATTGTTGATGCAATAGCTGGATTTGAACTATTGTCCCTCATGGATGGGTTCTCAGGGTATAATCAGATTAAAATATCTAAACAGGATCAAGCCAAAACTACGTTTATAACTCCCTGGGAACTTATTGTTACGTTGTCATGCCATTCGGTCTTAAGAACATGCGATGCTACATATCAGCGGGCAATGACATACATATTCCATGATCTTATCCATAAAATTGTGGAATCCTATGTGGATGACTTATTGGCCAAGGCCAAGAAGCACTTGTGATCATCCAGAAGTACTCCATATCATCCTCTCATGATTGATTGAATATGGCATCACTTTAAACCCAAGAGAAGTGCGTGTTTGGTGTGACAGGAGGCAAACTTCTGGGCTTACATTATATCTTCACGAGGGATTGATGTTGATCCAGCCAAAATCTGGGTTGTTCTTGAAATGATTCCACCATCGGATGAGTCTAGAATCAGGTCATTTCTTGGGAAACTTGGTGCAATCCGAAGGTTCATCCCAGATTTAAGTTTTTCCATTCATCCAATCAACAATCTATTAAAAAAATATTATAGCATTGATTGGACTGAAGAATGCAACGAGGCCTTCAAGTAGTTAAACACTTCTTGTTGTCTCCACCCACGCTAATGCCTCCCAGACTAGACCACCCTTTGATCCTATACTCACGGGCCACTGATGTCTCGCTAGCCTACATGCTGGCTCAAGAAGACAATGATAAACGAGAATGTGCAGTCTATTTCATTAGCCAAACGTTGCTTGATTATGAAACACGTTATACATAGGTAGAGAGAGAATGCCTTGCCATAGTCTTTGCAACAAAATGTTTAAGACATTACATGTTAAACCAAGAAACAAGGGTCATTGTAAAGACAAATCATTTACGAACATTCCTCACGCAAGGGTCTTTATCTAAAAAGGTTGGGCATTTCATAACCTTAATGGGTGAATTTGAGTTAACATTTGTAAACCAAAATCCGTTAAGGGACAAATCATTGCAGACTAGTTAGTTGACAATCCATTAGATGGAGGTGATCTGGTAAATCTGGACTTTCTTGATGAGTGTATATACTTTGTCAAAACCAGGCCCCCCATCTCTACATGTCCCTGGTACACTGATATCATCAATTTTATCATGGACCACACATACCCAGGAAAGTGCCACATCACAACAAAGAAGGCGGTTACGCATTATCACTGCTAAATATGTTGTTTTAGAACAAGTACTCTATCATAAAGCCTTCGACGACATGCTTCTAAGATGCGTCGACACAAAAGAATCCAAGAAGATTCTTTATGAATCCCATAGTGGGATATGTGGAGGCCACTTCGGTGGTCATGCCACTGCTCACAAAATACATCGGATGGGCTATTTTTGGCCCACTCTCGAACACGACGTAGTAGAGTTTGTACGTAAGTGCCACAAATGCCAAGAATTCTCTCACGAGATTCACATGCCAACACAATCCCTGACAACCAATAACGAAACCCCATGGCCCTTCTCCACGTGGGGTCTAGATTTGATAGGGAAATTCTCTCCCTCATCAACCGATGGCCATAATTTTATAATTACAGCCACGGAATATTTTACCAAATGGGTAGAGGCCATGCCTCTCACCACCGTACCAGGTTCGGTAATTGCCAAGTTCATTCTAACCAAATCATTTATAGGTATGGTGTCCCACAAGTCATTATCTCAGATAATGGCACATCCTTTAAAAATGATGAGGTCCATGAGTTATGCAGAAAATTCAAAATAAACCATCACACGGCCTCTCTTTACTACCCTCAAGCCAATGGACAAGCCAAAGCAACAAACAAAACATTAAAGGCTATTCTCCTCAAAACAGTTAAGGAGAACAAGCGAGATTGGCATCTAAAACTATATCCGGCCTTGTGGGCCCATCGAACCTCAATAAGAACACCAACAAGAGCAACCCCTTTCTCATTGGTATTTCGGGGCAAAGCAGTTCTCCCACTTGAGGTTGAAATACCCAGTCTCTGCATCTCATTACAAGGGATTTTGGATGAAGAAGCTTATAGGGAGGCATGCCTCTCTCAACTGGAAAGCCTTGACGAGGCCAGGCTAAATGCCAAACAATGACATAGAGCCTATGCTTGACCGGATGTGCCGGCAGTATAACAAAAAATTCTATGAGTGAAGAAATATATGAGGGAGATCTAGTTCTAAGACTAGATAACCAGATTGATAAGAAAACCGGCGAAGGAAGGAAGTTCTGGCCCAAGTGGTTGGGCCCATACCGAGTCATGAAAGACTACGGAAAATGGTGCATATCTCTTATGCACACTAGAAGGTGAGGAATTCAATGAAACTTGTCAATTCCTTGCATCTTAAATGGTTTTACGCATAAGACATCGAATCACCACTTGTACATTATAGCTACCTACATTGCATTAGTCATCTTATTGTTTCATTTTGTCCACTCATTTCATAAAAATTGTAGTCAAGGAACTTACTCTTAAGCAATCTATTACAAATTTATGAAAATATTGGAAAAAGCATTCAAATCACATCTCTTCAAACATCATCAAGTAATTTCAAATCTTATCATCAAGTTTGACAGACAAGTATTGTGAAAACCATACCAAGGCCTACATACTTGGTTTTGCTCTTTCTTTCTACTAGGTAAAGTTGTCCTTACCTATGGTCTATTCTAGAAGCTTCTTGGTGTCACATCTATCCCTCTTATGTCTCTTTGAAAGAAAGGATATCCCAAAGTCACAGATCAGAAGTGTCAAAATCAAATAGAATAAAAATGCCAAGCAAATAGAATATTTTATTTTACACACTTCTTTTCCCCACCAACCTTCGGTGATAAGCCCACATCTCTTACTAGTGGTGCGAGGTTGGGAAAGGAAAGAAGTGCCCTTACTCACCTATATCTTGCCTTTGGTGACAAACCCATGCTTCTTACTAGTGGCATGAGGCAGGGTGTGGGGGTCCATTCACACAAATCAACAAATCTTGGTATTCTAGAAATACAAATCAAATTATATTAAGTGAAAACAAATGTCCAAATTCCAAAGAGATCAAATCCTCAAAACCAAATTTTGTCAACCAGGTTGCCATTTATAGATCTAAGTCTAGATAAACTAGAAAGTAAGTGGCCTTCTAAGCTTGGTGGTAGTTCTGAGTAGGGTAAGTGTGTAGGTCTAAGTTTGGTTTCTATCACTGGTTTGTCTATCTCTCATCATTCCATTCAGTCAAACTCATACAATTTGTGCCCTTCCCAACTCTTGGTGTTGAGCCCTCGCATCTTACTGGTTGCGTGGAGTTGGGAATGGGGCAAGTTCATCTCTTTATCACTATACATTCATCACATTTTTCCAACATAAGAAGGAATCATAGACATTGCCCAAAGAGGCCAAAATTTCAAAACTACAACATGTTCATCATCACATGTCAGCATTACAAAAGCATATAAAGTAAAACATTTTGTTTAGTATTTTTATCATTTGTCATCCATTGCATACATTCTGAAAAGCATGAAAACAAATACTCTAAAAACATCTAGTATACACATGGGAAATGAGTCACAAAATTCTAGACACCAGATAGTCTAGATCCAAAATATATATATATATATATATATATATATATATATATGTTTCATGTACAATGCCATCATGCACTAAGGCATGGTCAAAATGCTCAATGAGCCTGGAAAATACAAAACAATCATACAAATATCCGACCAAAAGTCACTACAAAAAGGACACTATGATCTCTCAATCTCTGCGAGATCCCTCAGAAGGTGTATGGCCATGCCTAGGACTCCTGTTGCGACGATGCTCTAAATGGATGGAGGGCTCATGATCATGGCCAGCAACTATGGTCTCACTATGAGAGTGACTCCTCCTCATCAAACGCTCAACAGTCCTATATCTAGCCAACTCGGTGCGAAGGGAGGTAATGATCTTTTCCTTCCAGACAGGGGCAAAGACATTTGTATGTCGACCATTGCTGAAGGCTCTCCAACATCCTCAGTGAGCTCGGCCCGAGTACCATCAGAAGGGAGCAATAGAGTGTCGGCGCACACCTAGCGAATCAAGTCTCGCCATCCCTCAGTAGTCACTGCAAATAAAAAGGAGAAACACACAAGTTAGAAAGTTGTCCAAAATAAAACCAAAGATAAATGAAACAAAAAAAAGGAAATAACAACTAAACAATTCTAACTAAAAAAAGTCAAGAAAAGAGTGGTAACTCACTCGGATCTCCAGGCCTCTAGTGGGATCTCTAGGATCCGCACTTGCCACTGATGCGCACACTATCGTCCCCTCTCCCACATCTAGAGCAATGTGACGGCCTGCCACGGACTCACCATCTCCCCTAAATCCTGAGAAGGAAACTCCTCTAAAATCAAGTCACCTTCTCTTGCTCTCTCTCCGCCCTCTCGGCCCACAAGATATCCTAAGTGTCATGCCACTTAGAATCATTGTCATCCTCCTCACCTATCCCACCGGCTCCGGTCTCCACCTCCTCTGTCTCCTCCTCTATCTCCCCCAGTGAACTCCTCAGACTCGAGAGTCCACGTCAATAGGCTCATCTCTGCTATGATAAGCGAGACCAACAATGTGCCAATCTGAAGTAAAGGTGCTCGAGGAGCACTAGGCTACCCTCGAGCATGAACCACCCTCCTAGCTGCATGGGAACACCAGGAGTGACCATAGTCCAACCCGGCCTCTAGGACCTCCCCAGAGCCTCACGAATAGATCTATACACTGCCCCACTGGAGGAAACATGTCAATATATGGGAGGCCAAACTGTTGTGGTACTCTGTCAAAGGGGTGGATCTCCAACTTCCCCATCCTATGTCTACCAACTTGACTAGTGGTAGTGTGGGCAAGTGATCAATGTGAGTGTCTCCTCTCCCCATAACCCTACCATGGCCTGATAAGGAGTAGCCTCCATGTCTACAGTAGTCAAAGAAGCCACTGGCTGGTGAGGCACTCTAAGAATGGTCATCCCTATCCACCTCGCTACCCTGATGGCCCCAGGATCCTCTACCTATACACCTCTCCCATACGGAATGATGTGCTCATACACCCAACTCATGACAAGAGTAGGGTGGCTCAATGACTATCCCTGTAGTCTAACCACCCTATACAAATCATGGTAGGTGGTCCCAAGGATGTCTACTCCCCAAGCATAAATGCGGCCATGGCCCTCAATCTTGTGTAATAATGGGAGCCCAACAATATAAGAGAGTGTCCCCTCCCTTGTCCCCAATCAATCTCGAAGCAAGGATGCCCATGATAGCCTTGCGGAGCATAGAATATCTGACTCAACAATGGAGTGGACCTTCACCCCCTTCTTCGACCCCATGGAAACAATGACATCCCCCATATAAGTGGCCCACTGAACCAACTGAGATCTCGACACTATGCTTGTCTTGAGAGACAACCACCTCCCAAGGATCGGAACCCCCAATATATGGTAGACATCCTCCAGGGTGATGGACCACTCACCCCTCACACCTGGTAATCGAAAGTGTTCCGATCTACATCCCAATATGAAAATAAGTCACATAATATGTGACTAGCAGGTGCAACATGAGGAACCTGTGCGATCCTCCAAATACCGGCCCTCTGCAGAGTGTCTCGCTCTGTCTGGGTCAGTGCCTCTAACACTACTGGGAGCCAATCACACTCCCTCTCTCTACTCCATCTAATATACTCCTCCTTCATCCACCCAAAAACACAGAAAAAGAGTAAGTTAGTAACAAAATCCGACTAGAAAAATTATCAAGAACATGTAAAAATGCTAAAAATGCAAAAACAATTAAATAAAACATCTTTTTTTACATTCTGTTATGAACCGCCACCCTGTGCAGAGTGGCGGTTCCATAACCACCTTCTAGGGTGGTAGTCCCATGACCACCACCCTGTGCAGGGTGGTGGTCCTGTCCCGAAGTGGTGAAACGGCTCGAAAGCCCTAAAACACATTAAAAATGCAAGAAAACACCATTTTTAACAAAATAAAGACCTACCCTATGGGGCCCCCCTAGAGACTCATTTAAAACTAGCATTTTAAAATGATCCCCCCATGACAAAGATTTCAACATTTCTATGTTTTGGATTTAAAAATGATAAATTGAGAAGAACTAACTTGAGACTTCGCAGGCCGATGTTCCGCTCTCGGAGGCATGATCACGTTCTCGCAATGGACGTTTTGACTATACTCATCATCAAAATGGTCACCGTGGGTCCCAGAGCTCAAAAACCACCAAATCGACACACACAAATGAATAGTAAAATGAGTTCATTATATATATATATATATATAGCTTTCTAAAATTGATTTTGAATGTCTTTCGCAGGGTTGAGCATCGACGAGAGTAAGTTCTAAACCCCACGCAGATGGTAAGTCCTCATTTCATATCAATTTAGTTTTATTTCTCAATTTATTTTATCTATCTACACTTGAGTCCCCTTTTTCATTTTACAGATAGCGGGATTTTGGATGGTGACTTTCCGACACACGGGCATGTCAGGTATAACTCCTAACTCCCCATTTCGGGACCGCCATACTCGGATCCACCGTTTTACGCCTCTTCATGGCTAAGATGCTTCTCGGGGGCAATATGTATGCACCCCAAAATTGTAGGGTACTACACCACCGGAAAGAGGTTACACATACCCCAATGATGATACAGGTCTCCTCATGCAAGGTGTTCGGGATCTAGAAAAGCTCACCAAGTATACGTTTGTATCCCGTATGCCTCATCCAGCCTCCACGTGCTTTGTTTTGCCCTCTGCCCCCCTTTTTTCCTTGCATTTTGGTCTTAAGTGACAGAGACCGCCACCCTACCTGGGTGGCGGTCCCATGACCGCCACCCAGACAGGGGGCGGTCCTAACCACCACCACCGCATAGGGGCGGTGGTCCTGTCATGTGCATTTTCCAAAATGTTCTAACGATCGTCGTCAAACGTAAAATTTCAAATTTCTATCCACATTCTTCAGCTACTTTGCTTTGCATTTATGTTTTGGCCGCCCTATGAATAGTGTTTTCACTTTGTTTAATGGTAAAAGAGTTCCATTCCAAGTTACCTTCTAGTGAATGCATTTTCTATAAATAGCCAACTTGTTTTCAAACAAGAGGCCCCTCTCCTTCTCTATTTAATCATTCAGTCTTTTGAGTTTCTTGCTTAGAATTCCAATAGTTTCATGTTTTGCATCCATTGTTAGTCTTCCTTTGTTGTTTAGAGGTCATTTGATCTTCTTGTTTCAATCTTGCTTCATTTTGTTCCATGCAAACTAGTTTAGAATAAGGTAGTTTCATTCTTAGATTGGAATCCATTTAGAGTTATAGGTTTTGTCTGGTCACAAAAGATAGTTTCTAGAACTCTCGGCATATTTGTGTTGTATTCCCACAATAAATCCCGCTAGGAATTGCATAGTCAAGCTCTGTTCACTTGCACTATCCCTCTCTTACTCGCATTGTATTCGGTCTATATCCAAAGCTACCATTGTTCAAGTACCTTCTTCTACTGATGCTATCATATACACACTTTTTTGGATTCACGAGAACACGAAGGAATGAGGAGATCACACTGAGGGGACAAAGTCACACACAACTAGATTTACCACTGTTCTGTAAACTCCAGGTTTGAGCTATCAAAGTTCTAGTTACAACGTATCAAATAGAGTAGTAAATTATTTCATTTTGGTTAAAGTTCACTTTCAATATTGCCAGGGAAGCTGTGGGGAATGATAGTTTCTGAGAAGCTATGATTCATTTCTCACTTCTGAGGTAGGATTGAGAGTTTTTTTGATTAAACTAGTTGGTTATTTAGATATTTAGGATAAATTCACACTGCACAAAAATAGCTACACCAAGCTACTTTGTTTGTTTTAATTTTGTTACTAGATTAATTGTCCATTTTCTAAAATATTATTAAATAGCTGCTCTTTTAATTTCATTAAAATACTTCATCGAAAATATAAAAAATAAAATAATACATGCATAGTGTAGATACATCTTTCATAATTAGTTTATTAGTTTTAGTTAAAGTTGAATCATTTTTGCATGACAATCACGGGACCTAGAGAGCCCAGAGAATACATATTTGAACCGATAGTGCCTCAACCAAATCTCCCCACAACACTAGCTGATATAGATCAAGACCTTAGGATCCAGTCTTTCGAGCAATAGTAAACCTACGAGAATTAGTGAACAATTGAGAGAGTTAAATATTGAAGATGAAAAGGCATACACATTTTGGTCAAATCATCCTAACTATAGACTTGCCTTGATAGGGTATCTCGTATGACTGTACAAGGACTCGAAAGAGAACAAATATTTGGTTGCGATCCTCTAGTTCCACAACCCAACGCAGGGACCTCCTCATCGACATAGACACTAGCTTACGCATTCAAGTTGCCAGAACACCTATAAGGTATTCTAAGAAAATTACACAACTCCTAGTTCTAAACATAGAGGCTGAAAAGGCATATGATTATTGGATAGTCGGAAGGAGAGATTAACTCTTCATATGACCATAGGAGGTCTGCCACAACCACAACTTACGGTTGTGATCCACAGGTCCCACAACCCAATGGGCCTATTGATCAATCAAACATTGATGCTTGGTTTATGAACACTAGTATTTAGGTCCTCACCACTCCCACCAGACATCATTACACAATTCTCCTTATTAAACGTAACAACCAATCAAGCTAAGGATTTCTAGACTAGACCAGAGAATCATCCATAAAACCCCGGAGAATCCACTACACCTCCCATCACCATTTTCATGACCTTGTCTGGAAATATACATGAAGCACCTACAGGTCACTTCCCACGTATCCAACAACCAATAAACAGGATCTCGGCAGAGCTCGACATTGATTGGAGCCTCCGAACAACTATTATATCCGAACATCCATTACACCAATTCAGGTTAGGAGGGCCTTCTTCACCTTAGATTCAGATTCCATTATTGTGTATTGAGGATATAAGATTACCCAACTAGTTTGTTTGTATCCATACATATTCCACATTCAAGAAAAGAGTTACTTGTAGATTCCCATGCTCACATGTCACTTTTCCATCACCAATATAGTCAAGCCCTTATTGGTCAAGTGTCAATGGAGAAGTACGAGAACTACGTGCAATGAAGACTACTAGATGAAATACACGAAGAACATTGGTGGTTGTAATGTGAAAATAACCATGATAAAGATGAAGTGAGTGAGGATGTAGTAAAATATAATTAAGCATCAATCCAAGATTAGCTAAGCTATCATACATGCAAATAGTATCAGAACAAGTACATTCCACCAAATATACTGCCAATACAATTTGTTAATAAGGAGCTTGCATGTGAAAGGAGGTGGTGTAGATGTAGATGGTTCAAAGGAGGGTGAAACAACATCCAAAATATGGACATACCCCTGAGTAAAGTACCATAACATTAGTAGAGGGAGGGTTTTGAATTTTTATTCACCAGGAAATTGGCCATGAAAGTGTCATTGAAATAGGAGTCATCTATATTAATAGGAGTGAAGTTGAGTTTGCATAATGCTTCATCAATAAGTTCAACATGACCAACTTCATCATTAGAGTCATCGAATCATCTCTATTTGCATTTCCATGTTGTATTGTTGTATCAAGTATGTTGGTAGGTGGTGCACTAGATGTAAGAGGATCTTCAATGGGTTGATTAGTAGTTTTTATAAGAGAAAGCACTATGGGTGAAATGATACAGTAGTATGAGTAGAAATAATTGGAATGTTTAGAGCGGTAGAAGAATATTCCAAAGAACTAGACTGACCAACGTTATACATATTGATACTACTATATGGAATAATATGTGTAGGAGGAATAGGCATAGAAATAACATGGTCTATGTGATAGAATTTGAAGGGTTCAAGATATGCAACAATAGTGTGTTCATATCCATCATGTAAGAATTTGATGCATTGATGTACAAAGAGATGGGACCGCTTGCATTTTATGAATCCAAGGTCTACCTAGTAACAAAATGAATTGAAATGAAGCATCTATAACAAAGAAGTCTGTGAGGAAAGTCTCACCCCAACTTGAATATGTAAATAAATAGTTCTTAGGCATGTGTGGGTAGTGGAATCATATCCTCGAATAAGAGTAGAGTTATTAGAAATTAGACTATCATTAATGCCCATTTTTAAGAAGAGAATGAGAACACAAGTTGACGGTCCATTATCAATAAGTACGTTAAATGCATGTGGTGCCAATAATGGTGGTGATAAGCAAAGGTGCACATGTGTTTTCATTAAAAATAACAATATGTCCTCATTCATTAGTGAATGTTATAGCACGTGGCAGATTTTTGAGAGGTCAATGAGGTGTGTGACGACTACTATGAAACTATCAATTTCCATATGAATAGAGTGAAGGTAAGCCTTTGATCCTTGATGAAAATATGAAAAACCATGCAATAAGTCATGGAGAGAGATTTTTTATGGCATATTCCTAAGTTTTTCAATGATATCATATCATTTATGAGTAGACATAGTAGGAGGATCCACATAAGTGATAGGTGGTTTAATAGAAATGGGTGTAGCCGTAGGAGGGTGAGTGCGAAAAGTAGTTACTATATTGATAGAAGGATAAACCATAGGTATAACAAAGCGAGGAGGATGTTGAGTACAAAATTGCATGAAGTCAAAGCAAGAGTAGTAACTGTACAAAAACCGTAGTGGGGTCGAAAAAAGGATAAGATGATTGAGTTATAACTTGATAAGATAATACATACTTATAAGTAATGGGATGAATCGATCAGGTTCACCAAAATGATTAAGATAAATATGTTAATAAGATCCTAATTTAAATGCAAGATTGCAGTAAATGAATAATAAATTAAGTACAACAATACACTCAAGAAAACTAAACAATGAAATGTGAAAACCCTAAGTGCAAAAAGGAATCAAATGAATTATCTAGTTCTCAATGAAATATGGAGTACAATGAAGTGATGAACATGTGAACATAATGGTGGGAGTTTTGCACATAACCCATGAAAAATTTAGAATTAGAGGAACAAGCTAGATTAGGGCACCTAGAGAGGGATAGGGATTCCCGTGGGTTCCTTGGTTCTGATTTAGGGTTCCCAGTGTCTTTAGAAATGCTAAGAAAACCTCCTCTAAGGTGTCATAAGGTGCTTCCATTTAGTCTCCTTTGATCACACCAAGATCATTGAGGTCATTGTAAACTTGCAATGAAGTATGAACCTACAAAACCCTCACATAGACATAAAATCTTAAAAATGAAATATGAAAAATGAGTGGGTCAAACTATCCTTAGCTTTCACAATGGTGAACTTATGACTAATCACTGCAATACATCTCAAACCCAATGTAGTTATGTGTGTTTGTGTGTTCATAATTGTGCCCTAGATTTCTCTTGTGCATGTCACACTTAGATAGTGATCAAGTAGCTAGATGTAGAATGTAATAAATTTGTGCATGGAATAGAATGAAATTCCCTCCTATATAGTGTGATGCAGAAAACCAAAACTTGTGTCTTGTGATGGAGCTAGATGATGGAGCTAGATGGATGCAACGGAGCTCTTAGATGTCTTGATGGATGAGACCTTAGGTGGTGATAGATAGTTCTTAGTGCTTGGTCCTTTATTATGATCACATAACTTTATATTCATATGATAATGTTGCTTTAATTTCGTAATTAATCTCAAAAAGACTCGACTACTAAAAAGATAAGATGCTGAAATGGATAGAAAGGACCCAAAAAGTGTGAGTAAAGTACAAAGAGGAGATGGGTGCTTAGAAGGGGCGAGGACACTGACGTTGGCATCCTAGCTGGGCGCTAGTGTCTAGGATGACAAATGTCGAAGAGTAAAAAGGCATATTGAGAAAGTAAGGGTGTAAGACCAAAAGAAGCAAAAAAAAAAAAAAAAGGTGGCCAAAGACATGGGTTAATTAGTACTTTTATTACTTAGGAATCATATGAATAGTAGTATGTAATCAGTACTAGATAATTACCCAAAGTGTGTGATTTTGTTTCTACACTTGGTCAAATGATGTCTAAAGTCATAAAAATAAAACAAGTAAAGTTCAAACTAGGATGTAGGTGTAATACTAAGTAAAAATAAGAAAGACATAAAAGAGGTGAAAGATAACTGTTAATTCCTATTTTTATCACTTAGGAATCATGTAAATTCTATTATGATTTCAAGACCTAGAAATGTACCCAAGTGTGTGATTTTGTGTCTACACTCCTACAAAAATAAATAGAATTTTAGAAAGAGACGATAAGAGAGAGAGAAAGTTTGATCAACTCGAAGATGATCAAGGATGAAGTTCTAATCTTCCATTATTGTAGAGATGAATGTTGTAATTGAATATGACCTTTCTCAAATACTTCTATGATTATGGCATGACTTGTGTATGACTAAGAAATGATTCTCCACACCTTATCTTGACTTAGCATCTTTTTCATTTATTGAAAAATCTTCACTATGAGAAATGGTGGACTACAAAATCAACTCTTGTTATGCACATGGTATCTTGTCTCCCACATAATAACACACTCATTCTAATCAACATGAATAATATAAACACACCATGAATATCCCAAATTGGTAATTGTGAGCTCTCTTAGATTTAATGGTATCAAAGATTATTGAGAAACCTCGGGGAAAAATAGCGATCCTTTGAAATGTAAACACTTTCTCTTTGTGAGATGGAACCAAACAAAAATGAATGGACAATGTCTCCTGACGGATATGAGTAGTACCAACCATAACTCTTATGTGGAGACTGATGAGGAGATAGAGAATACACCACAACCATGGTTCCCATCATGAAATCCTTCAATTTATTTGAATATATTTTTGTGATCAATAATCCTCATGTGCACTCTAACTCAAGTTAGCAAATGAATTTTCCTTCTTCCATCCTCCACTTTAGATCATCAAAATCCATATGCTCCACATTGTTGTCTCCAATGTTCAGTACTTAGACATGAGACTTGAAAGGGTCTCATGTCTAGAGTAGTGCAACTTCACTATGTGATTTTATGCTTTCACATGCCTTAGAATGATGCAATGATCAATAGTGCAATCGAAAGAAGATTCCACAACAGCTTTCTAAAAATTCAAAAATTTGAATGGATTTTAATTTAGGTATAGAAGCTAAATTTGTATTTTTAAAAAACAAGAGAAAATTAAATCCATATCAGGATGTGACTTAATTTAGTAAAACTTATATTTCCATGATGAGATGATCTCAATTTATTGGTAATCCTTCGTCAAAATCAACGGAAACAGGAAAAAAAAATTTATGGGAGAGGGAAAATCTTGAAAAATTGATATAATGAAGGTTGTGCAAAAATCAGTTATTCATTTTGGGAGCGTTACTCATCCAAACACAAGGTTTATCAATTTTTATAATTTATTATAAGGATAATTGATGCTTCAAATTTGGCGAAGATCTCTCGTATGGATGGAAAATTATTTCTTAAATAAAAACATAAACCAAATTATTATAGCTCTAAGTAATATCTCAAAAAAATTCATTTTAGAGAGGAAGAGGTGGTCACAATTTCAAGGATTTTTGACCACTTGAGAACTCAAGATATGAGAAAAACAAGATTTTACAATTTTAGGGCACAAAACTAGTATTAATGGATTTAATGGAGAAAAAAATGAAGTTTCCGACATGGATTTTTTATATTTTTCAAGCCATGTGTTTGAGGGAAATAAATATCTCAAAAACTGACTTAAGTGGATGTGGAGATTCAAATTTGCTTTGCACATGTTGGTGGAAAATGTACTTTATAAATGCAAAGTGTATTTTCCACTTGTTTTACAAATGTCATGGGGAAAGGGTGCATCTTTTTTGTGCAATCGCAACTCACATGGTGCATCATCGTTTTAAAAGGAGAATAAACACAAGGAGTTTGTAATAAGTATGAACTAAAAATAAATTGGGTCATGAAGGGGGTTCAATGTGATTCCATTTAAAAAAATTTAGGATCTCAACTCCGAAATTGAGGTTCTCGAAACCTTTGGTGAAAATTTCTTGTCGAAAAAGGACATCGTTCTTCATTAGATGTTGGAAAGGTTTTGTCTTGTTATACTCCCAAAACTTTGTCTTACCCATTCCAATATTAAGTAAACTATGTATTATTTACAATGAATGGGATTTAAGATCTCAAAAAAATTGGAGTTCCCTAAACATTTTTCAAAAGTTGACCCTTCAATAATGCACACACATTCATTTTCCCCAAAAGTGCCTGAAAAAAGCTTTCCATAAACCACTCCAAAGCTTGCTAAATATCTTCTAAATCATAGTTTCACATAGAAAACTATGATATATTTACATTGACTACACTTTGGGCTCTTGAAATGCTCTAAGGCTCCCCAAACCTTTCCCGAAGTTGAACTTTGAGAAGGGGCAATTTTAGCAATTTTACCAATTTTGATTGGTTTGACCAAAAAAGGGAAAAAGTTTCAATGGTTGTCGAGTAAAATGCAGTGACATTTTACATTTTATAAATAATTTTTCATTGTATTTTATGAGCCTATTTTATTTTCATTTATCAACTTTGGTATGTAAATTTTGTGTATTTTAATGTATCAATCATTTTTAATTTTAATGATCATAAAGAGTGACCATGTGGCCAATGAGCCTTTTCTAAAGCAAAATGATTACTTTATACTAATGTTTTAGGTATGTGGAGGACATGAGGAAAAATATTGAGGTATTTTAATTATTTTAATACTTATATTTTTATTAATTAATTATTCTAAACTTAGGAAAAATGAAATTTCATTTATCTACAAAGGAAAAATGGTCAAATTTTATTATGAAATAATAAATTTAATATCATACCAATGATGTGTAGAAATTTCAGTACTTGAAATTGTGAAAAATATCACAATTTAAATTTATGGCAATATTTCAATGTATCTATTTATTTACAACTAAAACCTACTTAAGGGAATAAATTAATATTATTTAGTATTTTAAATTAAATTTATCAAAAATATATATTATAATGTCAAAAAAATTATTCGTATTTTGTTAACATTTTGTAAATGGATGAAATTAAATTATCAAAAATCCAAGCGAAGACATGGGAACTCCTTTAAAAGTATTTTATCCATGTATTACGAAAATATAGCTATGATCAAACACCCACACCTTAAGCCAAGGGAAATTGAGGGAGAATCGAGGGAAAATTTTGAAAAAGGAAAAGAATATCTATTTGAAATGGATACCCATTTCTGAAACACATTTTTTATTTTTGAAACCCTAAAAAGTTTTGTACCTTTAGAGGTCATAAATTTTGCATACAAACTCAAAATCATATGCCATTTTTGTGCGAGTGTATAGTTGTTTAAGAGCACAAACATGTACCCAAAAATTACTTTTGATTAATTCATGCGCATGTTTATCTTCCACATCGTAATCCATCTATTTTTAGAACTTTTATGTTGCAAAAATACTTTTTTGAGGATTGTTAATAATCAATATTTTTTTTTAAAATTTTTTTTTTATGAAAATTGTGTGTAAGAGAGTGATCAATTCAATCTCCATTATTAGCTATGTAATAATAATAATTATATTGAGAGGATACTAAAAACATGAATTTTTATGAAACTAATTTAATACATCTTAAATTCAATTTTGATGTTTCTTAATTGTATATAATATGACTTGATTAACCCCAATTTAGTACATGTTAATGAGATTTTTAATATTAATCATGATCAAATGTAATCATTTTGATTTTTATTGAATAAAACCCTAATAGGGTGCAGAAAAATTTATATACACACCTTAAGTAGGGATTAATCATTTCAAAATTACTCAAATAATGATAACTGATCACAAAATAACAATACTTGGCACTAAAAATGCTCGATGTTCCCTAAAACCACCTTTTATATTTTTTAAATCACCTATTATATGTGTAATTAAGTCAATTTTACTCAAATAACAAAATGTAATCATGAAATAAAGATGAATTATGTTCATATGTATTGCTAGGTTTCACCGAAATCTAGATTTACTCTAATAAAGCATATAATTGAGCCTACCATAGTCAATAGTTTCTTAATTTCTTAATTAAAAGTAAATCATCAAATAACTACAAATTTTTCTCACATTTGGCTAATTGTCTTCAAATTTACCTATATCTATTTAGTTACATCTTATATAAGGCTAGTCTAGTTAATTTTGTTAAATAATGGTATTCGACCATAAAATAATGACAAATAGTGTTTAGATATGCCTAACTCACCCCAAATATTATCTAATTGTATAGATAAATTTAATCAAATAATGGAATTCACTCACTATATAATGAAAAAAAGTTGTAATGTATACCTACATTTATCTAAATCAACCATCATCTCATCCAATTCCACCAAACAATGGCTAATTGAATTCAAATTACTTAAATAATGATATCAATAATAAAATAATGACAAATGGTGCTCTGATATACTTAGTTATCCTCAAGTTTTCCACAAATATCTATTTTCACTTGATTAGGGCCTAATCTTGTCAAATTTTATCGAATAACAAAATAAACTCATGAAATTATGACAAATGGTGCTCTAACATGCCTAATTTTCTTTAAATCTACTTGCATATTCCTAATAAAATCTAATTGTTGTCTAAACCAATTAAGTTTCCTCAAATAATGAAAATTTATCATGAAAACATGATAGATATTTCTTGTAAATATGCCTAATTTTCCATAAATCTGCATACATCTCTTCTATTTAAAATAATTATAGCACAATCCACTTAACTATTCTCAAAGATGACATTAGATTATGAAATAATGACAAAAATTCTCATATATTCCCATAGTTCCCAAAATATACCTTTATGCATCTAATCATAGTTCTAACCAAAGGTGTGTAATCCAATTGAATATTCTCGAATAATGATATTCTATCATGAAATAATAACAAATAGTTCTAAAACATGCCTAATTTCCCATAAATTTATATTTGTGTGCATGATATCACTTGAATAAACACTAATTCAATCAATATCCTTGAAAAATCTAAAATTGACCAAAAATAATGAGAAAATGGTGCTGATATATATGCCTAATTTTACGTAAAACAACACACGCACATGCACACGCACACACACATGTACACACAAACACACAAACAAGCGCACCTGGATTGTACCTAATCAAGGCCTAATATGGTCAAATTTGTTATTTTATTTAACTAAACATGCACTATTATATGTGATCAAGACACTTGCAATATTAATTGTATTTTAACATGTGTATAAATCATCTATATTTGCACACTTATCCACATATTTTAATATATAATATAAGTTATTGAATTAATTAAATTCCACTATTAATAGATTAAAACAAAATTTCTATATAAGAAATTGTTATCCAACCTTAATAATAGGCTCTACTTGTTTTATATAAAATCACGGCATAGTAAGCGCTCTTTGCGAAGTTTGGGGGCCAAAAAGTGGACAAAAACCCAAAAATAGATGAAACACGTACGCATTTTGCTAAAACGCTCTCACGTTTTAATTTTTTGGCTCGGTAATCACCAAACCTATAACACATACGTGTTTCAAAGAAGTCAAAACGTACACATTTTCTGTAGTATGGACCATGCTTATGTGTTTTGGTGGTTTATACTTACAAAAATTATTGTTCAAGTATAAGATTTATTTTATTATTTCTTATACTTCAAATTTATTTTAGTAAATATAAGAAATTAGGGTCACTCTGCACCTTATGGAAGTGGTCTCGTAGCTCCAACAATTATAATCTAGAAGATAGTTTTTCAAAATCTAATCTAGTCAGTACTTACTTATTTTCAGGATTTCAGCAAACAACCTAAAACTTTCAAGGCATATATATTGTAGTTGGTCTTTATTTTGGGAAAGCATATATATAGTCATTTTTAAAGGCTTTTGACCTTCTAAAATGGATTTTGGCCCTACCACTACTTGAATTGGTACTAATTTTTAAAATTTGGTCCATAATTCACTTTAGTGACCATGAATTAACTCTATAATGTTTGTCTACTTCTTACTAAAAAGAGATCCTCACTTTGTAGATATAGGATTGTTCCTAAATGGGATTCTTGTCCTATGGCCAAAATGATGTGATTGTAATGTGCCTCGTCCTTAAGGTGTGATAACACTACTAGGTGTTGAATGAGTTATTACGAATAGTACCAAGTGAATTGCATCGAGTGAACTCAGATGATTTCTCATTCTTAGAAACATGGTGCTCCATATAAAGATCATCCCCTCACCTTTCCTAGCTCTAAAATATCCTTTCATGGAATCAAATTCATGATTCTCATACATGATTTTTCTCATATGTCTCTTATGGAGATAAACGATGCCTTAATACTTCACAAATAATGGTCCTTAATAACTCGGTGAGATGAATTGCTCATTTTAGCTTGTTCTGAAGGGTGTTCAATTAACTACAAAATGGCCAAAAATGCCTTTTTAGGCCTTCAAATAAATTAGTGTCTCATAAAAACTAAATGAGTTGATCGATCACCTTAAACACTATTCCCTACACATTGAAACACACTGAATGATCTTTTTAGGACTTTCCTTCGGGTGAGGGTTTATGATTTAGGTTTTAGGGTTTAGGGCTCAATGTTTAGGGTTTAGCGCTTAGGGTTTAGACTCAAGGTTAGAGTTTAGGATTTAAGGTTTAGTGTTTAAGGCTCATAGTTCAGATTTTAGGGTTTAGGGTTTAGGGCTCAAGGGCTTTAGGGTTTATGGTTTAGGGTTTAGAGTTTATGGTTTATGGTTTAGGGTTTAGGGTTTAGGGTTTAGGGCTCATGTTCATGGTTTAGGGTTTATGGCTCAAGGTTCAAGGTTTAGGGTTTAGGAGTCAAGGTTGAGGGTTTAAGGTTTATGGCTCAAGGTTCAAGGTTTAGGGTTTAGGGATCGTGGTTGAGGGTTTAGGGTTGAGAGTTCAGGGTTCGGGAGGATTTAGTTTTTATGGTTTATCATTGAGTGTTTATGTTTTAGGTTTCAAGGTTTAGGGTTTTGGCTTAGGGATTATGGCTTAGGGCCTAGGGTTCGTGGCTCGGGTTTACATTTAGGGCTCAAGGTTTAGGGTTTAGGGGTCAGGGTTTAGGTTTTAGGTTTAAGGATTTAGGATTTAGGGCTTAGAGTTTAGGGTTTAGGGCTTAGGGTTTATGGTATAGGGTATAGGGTTTAGGGCTCAAGGTTTAAGGTTTAGGGTTGAGGATTTAGGGTTTACGGTTTAGGGTTTAGGAGTTAGGGTTTAAGGTTTAAAGGTTAGGGTTCAGGGTTTAGGGTTGAGGTTCAAGGTTTAGTTTTAGGGTTTAAAGGTTTAGAGTTTAGTTAGGGTTTAAGGTTTAGAGTTTTGGATTAGGGCTTATGGCTTAAGGCATGAGGGTTTAGGTTTAGGGGTCAAGGTTTAGGTTTTAGGTTTTAGGGTTTAGGATTTAGGGCTTAGAGTTTAGAGTTTAGGGCTTAGGGTTTATGGTATAGGGTTTAGGGTTTAGGGCTCAGGGTTTAAGGTTTAGGGTTTAGGATTTAGGGTTTAGGAGTTAGGGTTTAAGGTTTAAGGCTCGAGGTTTAGGGTTTAGGTTTTAGGTTAAGGGTTTAGGTTGCAGAGTTCAGGGTTTAGGGTTTAATGTTTAGGGCTTAGGGTTTAGGGTTTAAGGATTAGTGCTTAGGGTTTAGAGTTTATGGTTTAGGGGTCAAGGTTTAGGGTTTATGATTTAGTTTTTAGGGTTTAGGGTTTAGGGTTTAGGGACATTTAGGATTTAACATTTAGGCCTTAAGGTTTAGGGTTTAGGGTTAGGGTGCATGGTTTAAGGTTTATGACTCGTGGTTCGGGGTTCATTTAGTTACAAGTTTAAGATTTAGGGGTTAGTCATAGTTTTAAGGTTTAGGGGTTTAGAGATCATGGCTCTAGATTTAGGGTTTAGGGCTCATGGTTTAGGTTTAGGGTTTAGGGCTCAAGGATTAGGGTGTAGGGTTCAAGGCTTAAGGTTTAGAGTTTAAGGTATAGGGATTAGGATTTAGGGTTCATGGTTCATGGTTCATGGTTTATGGCTTAAGGTTCAAGGTTCAAAATTATTGCTTTAAGGTTTAGGGGTTAGATCTCTGGGGCTCTAGATTTAGTATTTAGGGTTTAGGGCTTAGGGCTCGTGGTTTAGGGTCTAGGGTCAAGGGTTTAGGTTATGTGTTTAGGTTTAGGTTTTAGGGTTTAGTATATAGTGTTTAGGGTTTAGGATTTATTATTTTGGTTTTCGGGTTTAGGGGTCTCATGGTTGATGGTTAAGGGTTTAGGTCATAGAGTTCGGGGTTCATCAAATTTGTAGGAAAAACATTTAAAGAGAGTCATCAAAATTTGACGTTTTTCATCTCAAGTGATATTTTGAAGGAGGGAAATGTCATATTCTTGACTTTCCAATCCTTCCAAAGACCCCGTAGTCCTCAATCCTTAGATGTACAAGGATACACTGCTATTTGGCTTCTATTTATAATGATAGAGATATTTGAAAATTTGTGTTATGACCTCTAAATCTATATGAATTTCAAGTTTCTTGGAAATCACATCACACCCTTCACTAGGATTGATGACTACCCCTATCTTTTTGTTCAAGGGATTTTGAAAACATCCATGGGTTTATCATATAAGGAATTATCAATGAATGGAAGGTCACTAAGTCGTAGGCTAGGTAACTCCCATTTAGAACTAAACAAGAAATATTTACTGGGATTGATAACCCCTTAGTGTTCTTAGCCATTCCCTTGTTTCTATGCTTATTTTGAACACTTTAGGAAGTTATGTCAAATTTACTATCCATTCCAATAGAACACTTGAACTTTATCTTTCTCCAGAGGAGAGGATACTTGTTGTCGCCAAATCACCGCACCCCCGAATGGCCGTGATGTGAATAGGACGTTCGGTGTGATTGGGACACATGGGATCACCTCTCAAGCCGGGGACTTGGGCTCGAGGTGAACCTCCGGAGAAGGCCGGCTTCCTCTTCCTAAACTAAGTGCGGCACTACTCCTAGTGTAACAAAACGATTATCTAGTCCTATGCTAACATTTTCATGGGGTTTTAGGGAAAGAGAGTTACGTAATGAAACTATACTAGGGATGGTGATGCACCGAATGAAGGGTGTCTTCGATTCAGAAGGGTTAATTTGAAGAGGGTGTGTGCACCACAGTCAACTTCACCTACCGCAACTTAGAGAGGGTACAAGATACCACAAAGCTAAGAGACACGCGCTCTTTTGTTAAACTTTATCGACCGAGAAATATACCAGCTTCCCAAAGAAGAAGGATGAACTCAAGAAGGGTGAACAGACACCACAACTCAACCGTATGCAATACTTCACCACTCGATAAACACGTAACTCCAAGAACTGCAATAGAAACTTAAACTCAGTGCATGTGTAAATACCTGCAAGTATGAGAAAGGCACAAAGAAGCATGAAGGATGAAAGGACCAAGATTAGTCACAAAACACACACTTTTATTGCTTCAATAACATGCACAATGCATCATACATTCGTAAGAGGCAATAGTTGCCACATAGGTCTTGAAGAGGAGGCTTGAAAGTTCTCTCAACACACAAGAACAACTTGCGAGAGAGAGGACCCTTGAAAAGTATACACTCTTGCTCCGAGATATCTAATCGTCTAACTTGTCCGAATCAACTGGAACCCTTTGAAATGAGCTTCCAACTTACATTTATAGAAAAATATGTGAGAAAGAAGAGGAAATGGTCATAATTACATTCCTAAAATGAAGGCCCATGATGTATTTATTGCATAGCTTAGTCAACTACTCCGAGAAGGTTCCATCATGGGTCATTAATTCCCCGATGACCTAGTCTTCTCAAAAGAATATTTAAATAAAATATTTAAATAATAATAATAAATATTATTATTAAAATATTTAAATAAAAATATTAATTTAATTAATATAATGTCGGGACCCCCTGACCCGCTTGACTTGAAGAGGAGGGGGTCCATGTGATAGAGTCCGCACAAATCTCAACTTGGTGAGCTTCAATCCTCTAACTCGGTATTGCACTCGATTTTGACCCCGCACCAACTCTTTCCTCGTCTTGGCAATCGGGCTCTTTTGCATTGAGTCCTTCGAATGGTGAGCTATCAAACTCGATTCTTATCATTTTCCTTTGTTAACTCGAGGCCATTTACGCATTCCTCGTTCAAACTTCATGAAACATCACCACGAGCTCCCTGCGAAGTCACCGAGCTCCTCATCCAGCAAACGATCTTACCTTTCCTGGGCTCAAACTCACTTGAATACCGAACTTAACCCAATATTTCTAAAAAGAATGATTTTACCACAATGCTCAAGATTCTTCCTCATCATATAACACTTGTAGTAAGAATGTTTTAGCTTTGCCATAATAAGCACAATTGTACCCTCCAAACGATGAGAAAATGCCATTAACAATAAAGACCTAATGCTGCCATGATGATGACCCAGGCTCATGCCCATTAAATGTCGATAGACACCCTTGAGACTGATTTTTGGCCAAAGAGACCTTCGGTATTTTGGCAGTGCATTCTGCAATCTCGGCTCCAATCAATAATTATGCCACTATTGGGATTATGGCATAGGTAGCCGTGAGCTACACAATATACTCATTTTTCCAGAAACTAAAAAGATCCTTCATGTTACAATTTGCAACACATAACAGAAGCCCTTCAAAAAATACATTGAACAACTGGGGCAGCCAAGAGGACCTTGGAAAAATGTACAGGTAACAACCATATGAATTCTTCCTTAGTCGTGGATCAAAGCTAATAGAAATAAAGCTAGATAAAACTAGCTTGAAACTGCAGTATAATCGTCCATTGTTTAAAACAAGCTTCTCTGAACCTGGTAAAAGAATATTTTTATTGTCTGATTGGACGCACATAATGGAAGGGTATAAATATTGCCTCTGCTCTCGGATTTTCTCGAAGAGACCATTTACGAGTAACAAGGATATAGCATGCAAAACGGCTGACCGGGTATTTCAGAGTTGACCTTCACATTCAATTCGTTTCTAGGAGAAAACATGCTGAGCAATATGAATCGTTTCATTCTGCACCGTTTCAAACCTTCATCTCCTGGTTCGGGCAAATTTTATGAAGCCTTGAATGGCGTGACTCCAATCTATCATACACGGCAGTGAATGTTTGTTTCCTGCAGTGCTTGCTGGAAGCGTTAAAAACGGCTTCTACTGTGCTGCACGTGCCTGTGCATGGGATTTTGCTGCGACCAGAATGTTATGCGTGGTAAGCAGAATGTGTAGAGCCTCCTTCGCCCATCCCTGTGTCATACTCGACTTTGGCCAGGCTAGACAACCACGTTCAATCCGATTAAACACTTCAACTGCTTCATTCCCACGTTTTCCGACTTACCTTGCGTGTGACTCGCCCAAAGACTCGGACCACTCCAAGCCGCGCGGGGTTTTCATTATCTTGCCATGCGGAAGTCTCATGACGGATTGCCATCGTCAAATCTCCACGCCTGGCAGTGTTTGCCCGAATCTCCCCTTCACGGAAGTTTGGTCATGGTTTGCCACGGTTATATTTCCACGCCTGGCAGTTTGACCGGATTTCTCCCATTTTTTGGCTGTAGACTCAAACTTCTCCCACGTCCGGAATCGGCCAAATTACTTCACGGGCCCCGGCCTTAGCTTTGCCACGCAACCTTGGCAAGATAGTAAAATATTTCCCATTTGCGGGATTACCTACTCAGTCTGCCATGATCGTGCTCCCGATTTTTCCTCCTGCCGAGTTTTGATTCATCAGATTTGAGGATAACATTAACTCTCACTGCAAACATTTAAGCTGTAGCTTGTAAGGTGTGATAATTTCAACAGAATCATTTATGCCTGCCAACTTAGTGACTTGTTGAAGATGCTCATATAATTGCAAAGCAAATTGTGCCTCATGAATATTCTGATATGAAACAGTTATACCTCTATGAGATCCGCTTCCATGAACTACATCGTAAAACGAGTAAGATCTCGATAGAGAATTTTTGTAATAAATTTCCTCAGGTTTCCTGGTAACACTCTCACTGTCACTTAATCGATTTTCATAAAAATATCTTGAAGGAAAATCCCGAATTTGAGGATGCATTCGATGCTGATCAGATAAATACATAGTTGGATGACCCGCTTGTTGGAAGCGCTCAAAAAGGCTTCTGCTATACTGCAACATGTCAACTGCCTGTGCACCAAATGCTTGGCCGAGGAAGGTCTGAACACCATTATAATTCACAGCTCTTTTTAAGATGTCGGTTTGACTCAATTTTACATTGGTATTCGATGGTGCTTATACTTTCTTCCTGGGTTGATAGAAGTCCTTCCATTATGTAATTACAAACCCGAGATTCAATGATGTCAACCTCCCATATCTCGCATAATTTCATATCATCTCGGCCAAACAAGATAATTCTCCCAAGTGGTTGGTCGAGCACTCGTCTCAATGGATTAAACCCGCATCATGTTGACTTTGACTCTCCCCGACTTGCCTTCGTAGCTTTTTTGCATCGATCTCCACCGAGATCCTCAGACAGCTTCCTTTTCATTCACAATTTTCAACGAGCTATATTTTGCATTAACAAGACCATCGCCGAGCTCTTACAACCGAGAGTCTCCACCGAGATGATTTCGAGATGACTATCAATTTGACACCGGTTCTTTATCAACTCGACCCTCGAACTCTTCACCGAGTCGAGATCAACCGGGTGCCTTTCGATGCTAGGTGATCTCTTCATATGCAATTTAGGAATTAATTTTTAATTATCAGATCTCGATAATAACCGAAGGTGGGTTCTCGGACTATTATTTTATTTTGAACGTGATAGACCTCGTTGTCCAATCTTGCTGTGTGCAAAATCGATAACATTTTTCGGCGACTTCTCTCGGGATGATTGCTCGCTAAGCATGATTCCAAAGAGCCTTAAGTCATCCATTGGGCATGGAGTCTATGTTGGAATCTTGAAAGTAGTATGATTTTCTTTGACACATCCCGAAATCTCCTCGAGTATTGTTGATATCCTGATCTCCCCCGGAATGCTAAGCATGAAGTATAATCAATCATTGAACGCTTGACATCCATGGAACACCGCAAAAATTTAATGAAGCAGATTTTGAACTCATGGAAACCTTGAACCTTCTTCTCCTCGACACCTTCCAATGATGAAACAAAGTGCGAACGACACAAAAACACAACAACAAGGAAAGCAAAACAACAACACACAACAATGTGCATAAGCACTGGAGGAAAACACCTAATTTAACCAGCATGGTGGAACGCTTCTCAAAAACAAGCTTTGAGATGTATCCCATTCACATGAATGGGCAGTTCTTCTCCATCGAGCCTAGATAGATGAAATGAATTTGCCTCTTTCGCAACTCGTGATGATGTATGGTCCACTCCAGAGAGCGCCAAACTTGGCATGCTTGCCTCGGTTTGGCCCTCGTCTTCATCCCATTTGAGAACTAAATCTCCTCTTGAAAATGTCTGCCTTGATGCCTTCTTGTCAAAAGATTTCTTAACTTGAGCCTGATGCTGCTCCAAAGTTTTCATAGCCTTGTCTCGTACTTCCTCTAACTCCATGAGTTCAGCAAACCTTACTGTCAGAGGATCACTCTCTATAACTTCAAGTTGATGAGCTAACTCCAAAGAAGGTAACTCCAATGAGAGTGGGAGTTTTGCCTCTCTTCCATATACAAGAACAAAAGGAGAATTTCCGATGGCCCTTTTAGGTGTGATTCGATCTGCCCATAAGGCGGTCTTAAGCTGTGTATGCCAAGTCCTCTTGTTAGTCTCCATCAGGCGCTTAATAATCCTTATGAGGTTTTTTGTCATAGACTCACCCAATCCGTTTCCTCATGGATAGTAATTGGATGAAGTTTTGAGGTATACCCCATTTTTAACAGCCCATTCACTCGCCATACCAAGAAAAGCTAGCCGCGTTGTCTGAAATGACCGTAAATGGAACACCAACCTCGTCATTATACCCTCCAAAAATCTAGAACGTTTTTCATTGCTTCTTTTAATGCTACCGCCTCTCGTCCATCGAGTAAAATAGTTCATGCAGGTAAGGACCCACTTATGTCCGCTACTAGATGGAGGATTAATCATTCGGCGAAGTCCAACCCCCATCAACAAAGGGTTGATCCACTTGAATTGATGCAGCGGAAGAGCCGCCACTTCGCTTACCTGTGAAAAGGCACATTCCTTGCACTTCCTTACCCAGAGATGGGCATCCTTGAATAAATCCGCCAATAGTAGCCACCGCATGATCTTGGTAGCTTTTGTTCGTGCATAATAATGTCCTCCGTGATAGGCCATTATGAAATTCTTCTAGTATCTTACTTACCCTGCTCCGGTCCTATGCACCGAAGGAGAACGCCGCTCAAATCTTTTCAAAGAGAATGCTATCTACCAAAACATATGGGATAGATCAAGACGGAAAGTTCGCTCTTTGGTTTTATCCATGTTTGCTGGTATGCTCCCGAGAAGATGAAATTCTTCATTTTGATAACCAAATACTTGATCAACATCCTCATCGCATTTAGGAGTGTCACGTCCTCATTACCTTTTGATTCCATGTCTGCAGCAAGTTGCTGACATAAACCCTTACCTCTGACAAGTTTAGTGACTTTGATATGCACGCCATACTCCATTACCTTCGTGATCCATCCAAAGACGCTTTTCGCTCATTTCTTTGTTCAGCAAAACTCTCGACACTGGATGAGACACCATCGAGATGAATCTTGTTGTTGGACAACATGTGCTTGAATTTCTTCAAAGCTCAATAACCGCAAAGACTTGCTTTTCAATGAATGAGTATTTGAACTCGTAGTCTTTGAGGGATTGATCAAGAAAGCGATTGGTTGCTCCATCGGTCTGTCGTTTTGTTGGGTGAGGATCCCCGAAATGCTCTCTTGACTCGCAAAGCATAAAGGATAAAATCTTTGTCAAACTCCGGGGTTCACAAGCGTGGAGCTTGGGAAATGGCTGTTTTGATGGCTTCAAGCTTTCTCGCCTTCCTTTGTCCATGAGAATGGCATGTTTTTCTTTAGCATGGTCACGGTGGTTTAGCCAATGTCGCAAATTGAGGGATGAATCTCCGCACAAAATTTATGGTTCCCAAAAAGCTCTGAGGCCCTTCTTGTGACTTGGGAGAGATAAGGACATAATCGAATGAATCCTGGCTAGATCGATTGATAATCCTTCCGCTGAAACAACATGCCCCAACAATTTTCCCTCATGCACTGCGAAAATACATTTCTTGGGGTTAAGTGAAACCCCAAATTCCCTACACCTTTGGAAAACTTTCTTTAGATGTGTGATGTGATCTTCTGCATGCTTAGAGTATACAGTTATATCATCAAGGTAAACCAAAATAATATCGTTGATCAGTCCCTTAAATGCCATGTCCATGGCTCTTTGAAAGTAGCCCCCAAGGCGTTGACAATCCGAATGGCATTTTATCAGAGGCATATGTGCCCCACTTGGTAGTGAAAGCCGTTTTGAATTGGTCGGATTCTTGGACTAAGATTTGATTGTAACCTGAATATCCATCGAGCAAAGAAAATCTTTGAGCTCCTGCCACCGTTTGAAGGATCTGCTCCATCGAGGGAAGAGGATAATGATCTTTTAATGACGCACGATTCAAATCCCTGAAATCTACGCATAACCGGATCTCTCCGTTCTTCTTCCTCACGGGCACCAAATTGGCTACCCATGAGGAATGCTTGATGGGAAAAATTATACAGGCCTCGATGAGCTTGGTTAGCTCCTTTCTCATTAGTGGCTCAATTTTGGGATTAATTGGTCTCTGTTTCTGACGAACTGGCTTAGCATTAGGATCCAGTTCGATGGTATGTTGCGCAAGACCTGGATCAAAACCACGTAGATCTTTATAGCTCCATGCAAAGATGTCATGATACTCTCGAAAAAGTTTGATGAAAGTTTCTTTCTCCTCAGAAGTACACACTTTTCCAATCTTAAGAAATTTTTCATTTGATACTTCGACTTCCTCGAAATATTCTTCTTTGACCACCATGTTAGGGCTTTGTCTCGTGGCTTGGTCATCTGAATTGAAAATGGATTCCAAAGTGACTAAACCCTTTGGTAACTTGTTGCTTTTCAATTGGATAATTTGCTCACCATATGACTCTTGCAACTTATCTTGATTCTTTGCAGCAAACTCCGCCTCTTCTTGTAGGAAGAGGACAATTTGGTTGTCACTATCGAACACTTGCCAACTACTCACATTATCAGGGACTGCTGGTCGAACCACCATTTTAACAAATTGCTGCCCTTCTTTCATGATATCAACTCGGTATGTTGTATTGTGAACCAATCCAGACAAAGCCTATCCGCATCTTGATTTTGACCTCTGAACTCGCATGAATTCCAAAAGCTTCAAATCTTCAATCAGTGTCCTGACTTTCTTGTATGATCTTAAAAGATCATTTTTGGATGCACTATGTGCTGAAACTTGATGAACAACTAACTCACTATCTCCAAAACAATCAGGGCCTTGATTCCTTCTTGGGCTAGCTGAATTCCTTGCAAAAGAGCTTCGTATTCAAAGAACATTGTTGGTGCAATCGAATCAAAGCAACCTAGAAAGATGAGAAGTACTTATCTCCTCTAGAGAAATTAACATAACACCAGCACCGGATCCATTCTTACTTCTTGAGCCATCAAGAACAATTGCCATAGTCCTTTAGAATCATTTGGTGTTTTGACAAGTCAGGTATGATCGTATCTTCTTCACGGATACAAAGAGGGTACCTAATCCTGCTTCTTCCAAGACCAAAGAAACTGCTTCTTCTTCCAACCAATACATCGGCGTAGGGATCGTGATCGATGATCTCTACTTGCTTCATCTAGCAGCAGAGTATCGTGACTTCCTCAACAAGGGTGGTTGGTTCATGATCGGCACCTTCCTCTTCTGGATCACCGATGGTGTAATTTCCATTTATGGGATTAGAAGTGTAGGGTTCTACATGATTATGGCAGATTGGTTCTACCCTTATAGTTACTTTGGTTCCATATCGAGTCCTGAGAATCATATGCGACCAATCGGCTGATAGGTAACCACCCATCTTGGCGGTGAAATCCCGTGATAGGCAGATGGCAAAGAGGGGAGGGAGATCAATGACTGATATATCTTGGGTGAATGACAAGCTTGGGCATGCGTGGATGGTAAGTTGAAGTCCTTTGATAACCCCAACAGTCTTAACAGCTGTGCCATCTAGCTGAACAACCCCTCTTGCAACTGGCGCATATTGTATGCCTAGTACATCTGCAATTTGTTTAGGCATGACAGAGCTACTGGCACCAGAATCGATCATACAATTATGTACCAGGTGGTCGCCAATGATCAGGGAAATGTAGAATGGTGGTGGTTTGTTTGCCGTAGGAATGATTTTCCCTTCCGGTTGACACAAATTTGTAGCATTTGTCACTCCATGGCTTGGTGATCCGTTGGTTTTACTAAAATCGCTTTCGTAGCTTCTCGCAAAGGTTTCTTTGAGAAGGAATCGAGAGTGCATCCCACATGGTAACGCTTAGATTGGTTTTCTTCATTTGTTCTACTATGCTGAAGGGAATCGCTCCAACTTTATTGAAACCTTTTTGGGCATTGGGGTCCTCCTTTGGAAAATGTTTGTTGGGTACCGTGATGCCTGGAGAACCATCTTTCCCTGCGGTGTGGCTAGTCGATGTTTCTGGTGATTTCTTTCCCTCATTTCTATCAACCGCCATTTGTAATCCATGTTGAGAAGTGGATGCTAGATCAGATTCGGGAGCTTGAGGCTCCATTGCTCTCTTCTTGGAACGAGTGTTTGCTGCCACTGATGAAGAATCGGTATTCAACCCACAAAAATCTTCTTCTTGCCAGTTTAGTAAAGTGGATTCTTCTGTGCTGCCGTGGTTGATCTGCCGCTTCTTGTGTAGATGAATTATTTGTTAAATCTGAAGGGGAAGATACACTTTGAACCATAAGGGCCTGGCTAAGAACCCCATTGGGACAAAGATTTTGATTGTGAGGTTGAGAGCAAGGATAGCACCATTCGTAGTCTTGAACTAGATTATTCTGAACAGGTACTATAGCTCTAGATGAGCTAGCTGCAAGAGGGTTCTGAAAGTTCAAGGGCCTGACATTTGCAACTTGACTTGTAGTTTGATTTCGAGGCTGATTGTTTCCTTGAAAAGGAGGACGGTTAGCCTGATACTGCTGATTTTGTGGCTGATATGGACGATTGTATTGAAATTGTTGCCTTTTGAGTGCAACAAGCTCATTTCCAAAATTTTGCAGTAGTGATTTGACTTCAAATAGGTCATTTGAAGAGGCAGGGGAAGATTGAGGTGGTTGCTTGGAGTCCATTGGAATAGGAGCAATGATAGGCTGATGATTCGTAAGATCTGGAGAAAAGGGCATTGGTGGTCGTGGAGCTATCTTTCCAGCTTGAATCAAAGAATTCTCTGCACTTATGGCAACTTCGTAAGCATCAGGAAGTGTAGTCCCTCCCATAGACTGGATCATAACTGCTACATCGCTATTCAAGGCTCGCAAATAGTACAAGAATGCATTATGTGCAGAAGGTTTTACGAGCGCCGGAATCCTATTCCAAGTCCTGTGGAATCGGAAGTTGAAATCACTCATGTATTCTTGGGAAGCTCTCTTTATGGTAGTAAGTTGTTCCAAAAGTGATAGGTGATCACTTTTGTCTTCAAATTGTTTACATAGCTTTTCTCCCAACTCGTCCCAAGTGGTTATAGTGCCAACACCTAGCCCGCGAAACCATTGAAGCGCTTTTCCCTTAAAAGAGGTAGCAAGAAGTCTAACTGCAACGTTGTCTTCGGTGATATTATGTACTGCACATATGCTGGCTACATCAAAGATATGCTCCACTGGAGTAACGTGAGTTTCCCCCGTGTAGAAGGGTAAACTTTTGAGTGCCGCAACAGGTATCGGGTCACGTTGAGCCAACACGAGAGGACTGCTTGCATTGAAAGGGGGAAAAACTTGGTTCCTCGCCATAGCGACGAAAGGTTGATTGTTCCTGGGTGAAGGAAATCTTCCGTAAGGAGGAGTTGAATGACCCCTACTAGGTAAATCTGCAACTGGGGATGTGGAAATGCCTCTTCTTCTTCTCTTTGGAGGAGACAAGGAAAGTTCGATATGCTGATAATTTCCTTTCTTTGAAGAAGCTCTTGTTTGAATTCTTCGCATAAGTTACCGCACTGAGATTCGGAATCCAGAGATATGGAGTCGCCAGGTACTTTGACTTGTGTAAGTGAGAAGAGAAGTACCAACTCTCTCCCACCGGGCGTGCCAAAAACTGTTGTGTGTGGTCGCACGGTGGCTTAAGATTTACTGTTTGATAATGAGACACCTCTGAAAGATGAAACTCTAACTGTGATGTCCCACCGGGCGTGCCAAAAACTGTTGTCGCCAAATCACTGCACCCTCCGAATGGCCAGGATGTGAATAGGACGTTCGGTGTGATTGGGACACATGGGATCACCTCTCAAGCTGTGGGACTTGGGCTCGAGGTGAACCTCCGGAGAAGGCCGGCTTCCTCTTCCTAAACTAAGTGCGGTACTACTCCTAGTGTAACAAAAACGATTATCTAGTCCTATGCTAACATTTTCATGGGGTTTTAGGGAAAGAGAGTTACAGAAATGAAACTATACTAGGGATGGTGATGCACCGAATAAAGGGTGTCTTCAGATTCAGGAAGGGTTAATTTGAAGAGGGTGTGTGCACCACAGGTCAACTTCACCTACTGCAACTTAGAGAGGGTACAAGATACCACAGCTAGCAGAGACACGCGTTCCTTTTGTTAAACTTTATCGACCGAGAAATATACCGGCCCCGGTGAAGAAGGATGAACTCAAGAAGGGTGAACAGACACCACAACTCAACTGCATGCAATACTTCACCACTCGATAAGCACAGAACTCCAAGAACCTGCAATAGAAACTTAAACTTGCACAGTGTACCTGCAAGTATGAGAAAGGCACAAAGAAGCATAGAAGGATGAAAGGACCGAGATTAGTCACAAAACACACACTTTTATTGCTTCAATAACATGCACAATGCATCATACATTCAGAAGAGGCAATAGTTGCCATTACAGTCTTGAAGAGGAGGCTTGAAAGTTCTCTCAACACACAAGAACAACTTGCAGAAGAGAGAGGACCCTTGAAAAGTATACACTCTTGCCTGAGATATCTAACTGTCCAACTTGTCTGAACTGTTGGAACCCTTTGAAATGAGCTTCCAACTTACATTTATAGAAAAATATGTGAGAAAGAAGAGGAAATGGTCATAATTACATTCCTAAAATGAAGGCCCATGATGTATTTATTGCAGTTAGTTGAACTACCTGAGAAGGTTCCATCATGGGTCATTAATTGCCTGATGACCTAGTCTTCTCAAAAAGAATATTTAAATAAAATATTTAAATAATAATAATAAATATTATTATTAAAATATTTAAATAAAAATATTAATTTAATTAATATAATGTTGGGACCCCCCCGTTGACCCGTTTGACTTGAAGAGGAGGGGGTCCATGTGGATAGAGTCTCGCACAAATCTCAACTTGGTGAGCTTCAATCCTCTAACTCGGTATTGCACTCGATTTTGACCCCGCACCAACTCTTTCCTCGTCCTTGGCAATCGGGCTCTTTTGCATTGAGTCCTTCGAATGGTGAGCTATCAAACTCGATTCTTATCATTTTCCTTTGTTAATTCGAGGCCATTTACGCATTCCTCGCTCAAACTTCATGAAACATCACCACGAGCTCCTTGCATGAAGTCACCGAGCTCCTCATCCAAAGAAACGATCTTACCTTTCCGGCTCAAACTCACTTGAATACCGAACTTAACCCAATATTTCTAAAAAGAATGATTTTACCACAATGCTCAAGATTCTTCCTCATCATATAACACTTGTAGTAAGAATGTTTTAGCTTTGCCATAATAAGCACAATTGTACCTCCAAACGATGAGAAAATGCCATTAACAATAAAGACCTAATGCTGCCATGATAATGACCTGTGGTCATGCCCATTAAAAGTCGATAGACACCCTTAAGACTGATTCTTGGACAAAGAGACCTTCGGTATTTTGGCAAAGGCATTCTGCAATCTCGGCTTCAATCAATAATTATGCCACTATTGGGATTATGGCATAGGTAGCCGTGAGCTACACAATATACTCATTTTTCCGTAAACTAAAAAGATCCTTCATGTTACAATTTGCAACACATAACGTAAGCCCTTCAAAAAAAAAAAAAATACATCAACAACCGGGGCAGCCAAGAGGACCTTGGAAAATGTACAGTAACAAACCATATGAATTCTTCCTTAGTCGTGGATCAAAGCTAATAGAAATAAAGCTAGATAAAACTAGCTTGAAACTGCAGATAATCGTCCATTGTTTAAAAACAAGCTTCTCTCGAACTCCTGTAAAAGAATATTTTTATTGTCTCGATTGGACGCATAATGGAAGGGTATAAATATTGCCGCTTCTCTGGATTTTCTCGAAGGGACCATTTACGAGTAACAAGGATATAACATGCAAAACGGTGACACTGTATTTCGTGAGTTGACCTTCACATTCAATTCGCTTCTAGGAGAAAACATACCTTGAGCAATATGAATCGTTTCATTCGCACCATTTCAAACCTTCATCTCCTGGTTCGGGCAAATTTTATGAAGCCTTGAATGGCGTGACTCAATGTATCATACACGGCGTGAATGTTTGTTTCTAGCAGGTGTTTGCTTTAGGAAGCGCTAAAAACGGCTTCTTACTGTACACGCTACACGTGCTGCGCATGGGATTTTGGCTTTGCCACGACGAATGTTATGCGTGGTAAGCGAGAATGTGTAGATCCTCCTTCGCCCATCCTCGGTCATATTCCGAATTTGGTGCTAGAAAACCACGTTCAATCCGATTAAACACTTCAACCGCTTCATTCCCACGTTTTCCGACTTACCTTAGCGGTGACTCGCGCAAAGACTCGGACCACTCTGCAAGCCGCGGGGTTTTCATGAAGGATAGCCATGCGGAAGTCTCATGACGGATTGCCATCACAATCTCCACGCTGGCGTGTGTTTGCCCGAATCTCCACTTCACGGAAGTTTGGTCATGGTTTGCCACGGTTATATTTCCACGCCCGGCGCTTGACCGGATTTCTCCCATTTTTCGTCGTAGACTCAAACTTCTCCCACGTCCGGAATCGCCAAATTACTTCACGGCCCGGCCTTAGCTTTGCCACGCAACCTTGGCAAGATAGTAAAATATTTCCCATTTGCATGGATTACCTACTCACCGCCATGATCGTGCTCCCGATTTTTCCTCCCGCCGAGTTTTGATTCATCGATTTGAGGATAACATTAACTCTCACTGCAAACATTTAAGTCAGCTTGTATAGGTGTGATAATTTCAACAAAATAATTTATGCCTCACAACGTAGTGACTTGTTGAAGATGCTCATATAATTGCAAAGCAAATTGTGCCTCATGAATATTCTGATATGAAACAGTTATACCTCTATGAGATCCGCTTCCATGAACTACATCGTAAAACGAGTAAGATCTCGATAGAGAATTTTTGTAATAAATTTCCTCAGGTTTCCTGGTAACACTCTCACTGTCACTTAATCGATTTTCATAAAAATATCTTGAAGGAAAATCCCGAATTTGAGGATGCATTCGATGCTGATCAGATAAATACATAGTTGGATGACCCGCTTGTTGGAAGCGCTCAAAAAGGCTTCTGCTATACTGCAACATGTCAACTGCCTGTGCACCAAATGCTTGGCCGAGGAAGGTCTGAACACCATTATAATTCACAGCTCTTTTTAAGATGTCGGTTTGACTCAATTTTACATTGGTATTCGATGGTGCTTATACTTTCTTCCTGGGTTGATAGAAGTCCTTCCATTATGTAATTACAAACCCGAGATTCAATGATGTTGAACCTCCCATATCTGCATAATTTCATATCATCTCGGTCAAACAAGATAATTCTCCCAAGTGGTTGGTCGAGCACTGTCTCAATGGATTAAACCTGGCATCATGTTGACTTTGACTCTCCCTGACTTGGCCTTCAGAGCTTTTTGCATCGATCTCCACCGAGATCCTTGTACAGTTCCTTTCATTCGTCAATTTTCAACGAGCTATATTTTGCATTAACAAGACCATCGTCGAGCTCTTACAACTGAGAGTCTCCACTGAGATGATTTCTGAGATGACTATCAATTTGACACCGGGTTCTTTATCAACTCGACCCTGAACTCTTCACTGAGTCGAGATCAACTGGGTGCCTTTCGATGCTAGGTGATCTCTTCATATGCAATTTAGGAATTATTTTTTAATTATTGCATCTCGATAATAACCGAAGGTGGGTTCCTGGGACTATTATTTTATTTTGAACGTGATAGGACCCCGTTGTCCAATCTTGCCAGGTGTGCAAAATTGGATAATGAATACTACAGAAATTCAATTATGATCATACACCTCTGCATTGATATATTCTCTATGTTTCTTTTGTTTCCTTTAATATTATTTTTTTGTTGTGATGGTTATTTTTCTAGCTTCCAATGGGTCATCCCGCTTCGCATAATACCATACATGGAAATATGAGAAATCTGAAATTTATTTCGAGTGGGAATAAATTTACATTCAAGAGTGCAAGTATACGTGGGGAGAAATAAGTTTAGAAGAGATGTGTAATATATGCATTACAATGCACAAGGTAGATGTTATATCCATTTAGTTACTTGTCCCACCTCTCATAAACAAGGTAGTTCTATAAAATGCAGACTCAATGATGGTTCTAGGCATGAGACTAGGAAATATTGATGAAATATGGTTTGGGGTTTAGGGTTTAGGGCTCATGGTTTAGGATTTAAGGTTTAGGGTTTAGGATTGAAGGTTTAGGGTTATGGTTTAGGATTTAGGTTTTAGGTTTAGGGTGTAGTCTTTATGGTTAGGGTTTATGGATCAAGGTTAAGGATTTAGGTTTAAGGTTTAGGTTTAGGGTTTAGGGTTTAGGGTTAAGGATTTAGTGTTTACGGATAAGGGTTTATGGTTTATGGTTCAGGTTTTAGGGTTTATTGTTTATGGTTCATGGTTTAATGTTCGTGGTTTATGATTTAGGATTTAATGTTTAGGGATTAAGGTTTAGGGTTTAGGGTTTAGGGTTTAGGTTTTAGGGCTTAGGGCTTAGGATATATGGGCTAAGGTTTAGGGTTTATATTTTTGGGCTCATGGATAAGGGTGTAGGATTCAATGCTTAGGGTTTAGGGTTTAGGATTCAATGTTTAAGGGTCGAGGTTTAAGGTTTAAGATTTAGTTTTTATGGTTCATGGTTTAGGGTTTATCATTTAGGGCTCATGGTTCATGGTTTAGGTTTAGGGTTTAGGATTTAGGGTTTAGGGCTTATGGCTTAGGGTTTAGGGCTTAAGGCTCATGGGTTTAGGGCTCATGGGTAAGGGATGAATGTTTAAGGTTTAGGGTTTAGGGTTTAGGTTTTAGGGTCTAGGGATCATGGTTAAAGGTTTAGGGTTTAGGGTTTAGGGCTCAAGGTTTACAATTTAGTGTTTAGGTTTATGGCCTATGGTTTAGGGTTTTGATTGTAGAAGTTAAATGCTAAAAGATTTAGGTTGAATGCTGAAATCCTGAAAATTACCTATGTACTGACCAAATTATACTTTACAAAACCATCTCCTAAATCATGACTCATGGAGTCATGAGATTAATTCCATAAGGTGCAGAATAACCCTAATTTCTTATATTTACATAAAATAAATTTAAAGTATTATTATTATAAAACTTTAAATTTATTTAAAATAGAAATAATAATACTTAAAAATTTATTTATGTAAATAGAAGCATGTCAAAAGCATACATATTGTTTATACTACATGTATGGGATACACTTTATAACGTGTACGCATTATGTTTATACTACATACGTAACGCATACGCTTTATGTAACATCTACAAATTTTACATTTTATCTTTTCCCAAACCATGCCTCAAGGCTTGGGATCCGGTTTGATCCCTGCCCGAGGCATGGATCTCGCACAAAAATATAGCAAACAACATGTTTTTACAAGAAATTATAAAAATGCCACTTCCTCTATGATAAAATAAAATAAACAATCGATACATTTTAAAAAAATTGTACCACGATGTAGAGAAGAGTCTCTTCTTTCTAAAAATATAATTTTTCAAATTTTTTGACTAATATAAGGTTTCCATATTATTTATTTTCTAACTATGCCTTTTTAGAGCTATTTTTTGAAGTGTAAATATGTCTATCTTTCATGGTGTCTCTTTTTTGGGTGATCAAATTTTAAAAAAATTATACTATCCCAAACTAGGCATAATTCTATACATATTAAAAAAATAAATGTAATTTTCTATATTTTTTGAGGTAGTTGGGAGGGGGCGGAGGCGGGGTGGGCACAATGAGTCTCTATTTTTCAAAATATAAAAATTTTTGTACTAGAAAAATCATAAATTAAAAATATTTGCTAAGAAAATCTAAAAAAATGGAGCCCAAACTAGATGCTCTTAGATATCTTACTACCAAAGGATTTTCAAAAATACTGAATGGTTCTAAAAAATGGTGGGGGACACGAAAGTCACTCTATTATGTTTTTTTAACAAAATTAGGAGCTTCTATTGGATTTTAGTTGTTTGAACCACTTAAACTTATCCGTTTTCAATAAAATTTAGTATTTTAGAAACTAGATTAAAAATTCTACGATTCATATTTCTACAACATCTTCCAATTTTGAGTGTAACTATTTTGAAAAACTCGTACAAGTCAAGTGTTTTTTTCTTCAGAAAAATGTGTCTACTTAAGACCCCCTTTTGGCCCCCAACTTGGTGCACTTACCCGAGAGTTAGTGTTAGTGGGTAATATTTTGGAGGAGAGAAATATTATTACTATGGATAATTCAAGCCATATATTCTTAATAAAATTTTGGTAGTCATGCTACCTTGATAAATATGTGTGTTGTCTTTAATTCAAGATCTCATTCATTGTGCATGCATGCTTTTGGGTGTTTTTCTTTTTTTTTATAGTTATTTTATAGATTAGAATGTACTTTAGTATGGTATCAGAGAAATATAAGCTTCACCTTGTGTTACATGTAAAATTATAAATCGGATATGTATTTTTTAGTCTTGTTCTTTATGTACATAGATTAGATATGTAGTTTTCTTTTTTTTGCAGAATTTCATATGTATTGCCTTTTTTCAATGATTTCCTACAATAACTACCTATATCTACTATAATGAGCCAATATTACAATCTCTCCTTTCCCTTCACGAGATTTGGGTCGAAAAATAATTGCTGAAAGTGGTAGGTTACTTAGGGTTTGTATATGTATTTTTATATCTCCCCAGGTAGAATAATGTTCTAGTGACTTAGAAAATCGGGAATGTTTACTCTAGGAAAAATGGTTATCATTTTTTAGAGCCATAGTGTGAGGGGTACTATCTTAATACTCAAGCCATTAGATATCACTATGTACAAATTTTAGCTTACATGTACCTCATAATATATAGGAAGTGCCTAGATATTTTATTTTTTTCTAATAGGAAGCATTTCAAATGTTAATTTATGTTGTACACATGTAAGAGGGTATCTCTAATATTTTACTCTCTATACACCTCAAAGACCTGATATTGTAGCTAAGAGAACAATGGAATCCTCCGTATTCACTTTCTTGAAACATTCGTCTAGTTCACTATCTATGAACTAACGGGTGAGTATATCAAAGAGCATATAGAATAAAATAAACATGACCTAGTAAATCCCTTGGGTTGATATGAAAGTTTAACATAGTATTTTTAGATCTAATTTGTTAGTTGTAGTATGGGTTTAACATTTATAGTAATTTTGGTATATTACCTTGGTCAAACATAGTCCAGATTCTTTAAATTTCAGTTTAGATATTATATTCGGTTATACTATAAATTCTATCATAGTTTAAGTATATAATTTTGTTCAAGGATTGTCATAAATTTATTTTTGGAAGAACCCTAGATCTTGGTGTAGTTGGAAAAATGTTGTGTTTGATAGGTACAACTAATGAGAAGGTAGTGCACAGTAATGTTCAATAAATTTATAAAAGGGGTAGTTTTTGAATTGAGTGGAATTTTATGATTTTGACTAGATTTTAGACCACGTAGTGTCTTAGTTTTCATTTCCACATGATTAAAAAAATTAATTTTTGTTTTTAATTTTTAGGGACATACACCATCATGAATTTTTATTCAAGATGACCATTGTAATTTCTAATTCAATTTCGATGAAAAAAATCTCATACAAATATGAACTTTTTGGGATTTTAAAATATTTTTCCAATAATTAAATTACACCATTGTGCTTTTTTCATAAACGTGATCATTTCAACTTCTTTTCTGAAAAATATTTTTATGAAAAAAGTACAATATTTTTTTACTAGTTACAAATTTTAGTACTCACTACGGATGCCAAAAGGTAAATTATCTCACATGATCTAATTGTTTTAGCTAGAAAATATAGATTAATAATTTCATCCTTATCCATGGCATTTACCACATTGCAATGAATCATGACAAATGACCTACTAACCCTATAAAAATACTGAAATGAAAAAAATGTGTGATGTAGCTAGAGGGATTATTGGTCGATTATTACCCCGAGTTGAAATTTAGTTTTCAAGGTGAAATGGACGATTATATAATTTGGAATACCTTGGAAAAACTTTTTAAAAAGTACAAGAAGATGCGAGCATGCCAAATGAAAAATAATATTTATACTCTTAGTCCTAAGAAGTATCCTTATATTGAGGATTTCATCAAAGTAAAGTGATTGAGGATTCTACTTTCTAAAGTTGACGAAACCAATTTTGATGAAAAATTAATTATGACTATTCTATCTAAAATGGGTTGACCATACTCAATTGTTTTATCCAATTCACACAACAATATTATTTGGGTGTAATATATGTGGCACCATTTTTTGATAGTTTATGTGAGAAACTTCGAGAGAGCGTGAAAATTTCATTTTTATTTGTCATATTTGATTTGTACTTACTAAAAAATGGGCATTTGTAATCAATTAATCTGATGTGATCCCACAATCTAACAATGGAAAATTCAAGGGCCCTACCAAGGACAAAGGTAAATCATATCATAAACCTAAGGGAGCTTAATTAGCAAAGTAAAAATCCACCCCAAGTCAAGAAAAATGAAAAGGGAAAAATAAATGAAAATATGAAAAAGAATTTTCATAACTATTACGGTAAACCAAGCCATGCTAAAAATAAATGTTTCAATAAAATGGAACACTTCAAAGTGGGTATAAAAAAATGTAGCTTTCTCACTCTAAGACATATGATACCCTTTTGTAACAACTAGTGAAACAATAATAAATAATTGGATTTTAGACTCAAGGGCCTCAAACAAAATGGAAAATAATGGTTTAATGTTTCAAACTCTCTTAGATAATACCACAATATAGATCTACGTGGGAAAAAATAATGTTAATGTTGAAGGTGAAGGGTTCATTGAGATGGTGAATGACATGCTCAATAGTGTTCTTCATGTTGCAACTTTTCTACAAACTTACCATCCATTTATTAGATCACTCATTTTTTGAAGGAAACATTGTTGAATTTAATGCCAAAAATATTTTTATCAAACAAGCTAAAGACTAGTATGATATTGTAGCTAATGGAAAAGTTTCAATCATCAAGAAAAATTGTACACATTTTACCACTTTAAGTATAATCACACTTCAAAACTAATGTTTTCTCATTCATATGGATCAAGTAAATATTGACATGAGTATTTTAGTCATCTTAACTATTTCTCATTTTAAAATCTAAGCACAACACAATTCTTGATTTTCTAAATATTTCCTTCAAGTATGGAGTTTTTTCATGGTGTGTACTTGGTAATTAATACATGGATCTATTTATAAAAGGAAACATTTTGAGAGCTAGTGACAAACTACAATTGGTCAATAATGACCTCGGGTCATTTCCCCATGTTTTTTTCAAAATCATAAATATGTTTTTACATTCATTGATGTTTTCTCTTGTAGAACTTGGGTCTACTTTTTGAAACACGAAAGTGAATCCTTTGATAATTTAAAAATGTTCAAGGCCCTTATAGAGAATCTATCTAAGTTAAAATCGATCATTTTTTTTTCAAATAACGAAGGAGAGTTTATTATAAACTAGATGATCACCTTTTGTGAGTAAGTAGGAATTATACATCAACACACCAAGATTTACACCCCGATAATAATGGTGTAGCTAAGTGAAAAAATATTAACTCAAGAAATTGGATAATTTCATGTTATATGCCAAAGATACGCCTCCTCAATTTTGGAAATAATCTATTATGTGTGTAAACTACATTAAAATTTCAGACTACCCAATCACTAGTGCTTGATATGACACTAAAATAAAAATGGTTTGGTGTCAATCCCAATGTTTATGACATAAGGGTTTTGGATGTAATGCATGGGAACATATCACAAATGACAAGTGAAAAATTGAAATTAAGAGCCTCCATTGTATCTTTGTTAATCACGATGAATATGCTTCAAGGCATATCATATTTTAATTACAAAAACTAAAAATATTTGTTTTTAGTATGATGTAGTACTTTATGAATAGTCTCAAGTTTAAAAGTCATCACTTGTACCTTTTTCATTTCCCTCTATCAAGTTGTGAATCACTTCAAAACCTTGTTATGTTGAAAATGATATTCTAAAGAATATAATTTAGTGAGTTCCTACAATTCATATGATGGGCATTGGGGTCCAATATCAATACCTCCATCACTAGTGCAAGAGGAAGTTTCACATGCGCCTTCTCAACCCACACAACCTCAAACAAATGGGTCAATACAATACACCATGATGATGGTGCCTTGGTAGGATATTATTGATATTCCAAGGTCAATATGGTGTTGCCCAGTTGACATACTTGTAGTAACATAGGATTGTGAGACTTATCATCAACATTCTAAGCATCCTTAATGGAAGGTAGTTATGGGTGAAGATTTTTTTCTTTGAAAAATAAAAAATTTAGTGATTTTATTTTTCTTCTAAAAGGAAGAAATTTAGTGAGGCACAAGTGGGGTATAGAAATAAATATAAAACATATAGATCCATTGATAGATATAAATTGTGAATTGTAGCAAAAAGGTTTTAAAAGGTTGAGGGTGTAGATTACCACAAAACCTTTTCTCTAGTCACTAAATGAATTTGTTTGGATAGTAATCTCCTTAGCTACAAAATAGGGATGGGAATTACACCAAACAAATATATTAAAAGTGCATGCTTATAAGGTGATTTGATGAAAGAAATCTCTATATCCTAACCTTCAACATTTTTGATAGCGATAAAACCAATTATGTATACAAATTGAAAATGTCCTTGTATTGCTTGAATCAGGGCTCCTTAAGCTTGTACGAAACTATTAAATTTTTCTTATTAGTTATGGTTTTATACGATGTTCCTTAGAACATTATTTAGCCACACAATATACACTATAAAACTAGTTGGAAACATCCTCATTTTGGTCCTCTGTGTTGATGGCTTTTTTTCAAAGAAGCTTATCCACCGTAAATTAATGGTTTGAAATCATGTTTGAAAAATATTTTGATATGACTGATTTGGGTTGTCTATATTTATTCTAAGGTCTTCACATTTCAAAGTCTAAAAATATATTTTTATCAATCAATCAAAATATGCTAAAGATATTCATTTTTGCTTCAATATGGAAGACTACAAGTACAGACTAACTCCATTTCAATCAAAGATCAAGATTTGAACTAGATGTTCCACTCTTTCATTTGATGGGACATTCTATAAGTATCATTTTGGAAATTTACTCTAATTGAATCAGACACTTCCTCATATTTTTATTTTGAATATCTTGTCACACTATTGTTAGGACTCCCATGGAAACCATTGAAAATTTATAAAATGCATTCTTTGGTATCTTTACTATATGGATAATTATGTAATGGATTACAAGTCAAGTGGCACAACCTCAATCTATGGTTTTAGTTTAAGGGAATAAAGTAAACATTCGTGATCCTTCTAAACTAATATTTTTAGGCTATTTGGATAGTGATTAAATAAGAGACCTAAATAAATTTGAGTCAACCACAGGATATATCTATCATCTTAGGGTAGGCCCTATGAATTGGTCTTGTAAAAATAAGACCATAATTTTTATATCTATTAGAGAGGGATATTATCATGGAGCTATTATTATAGGATGTGAGTAAGTGTGGATATGATACATGATATTTGAATTCATGTTTCCATAGTCCTAACCTACAAAAATTTAGTGTGATAACCATAGTTTCATCCACATATATCACATCCCAATGAAGCACTAATACATAAAACACATAGAAATAAACATGCATTTGTTGAGCTCAAATTTTTTTGAACAAAAAATGAAGTTGCAGACATCTTCACAAATCCCTTACTTGAGGCCCAAATTTAAATCTTAGGAAAATTTCGGGAGTGAAGAAAGGTTTCATCAAGGGGGATAGTTATGTGATCCCTCTTCCCTTCCCTTCATCAAATTACATCTTAAGGGGGATGTTAGAGTTTTGAATCAACCATACACCATTTTATGTTATTTATATATAATTTTAATTTAAGATGTGAACAATTCACCTATTATGCACACCTATCATCCACATATATTAACATAGAGTAGTATTAGCCATTGAATTGATTGAATTCAACTATTAATAGATTAAAGTAAACTTACTTTGAATAAACTACTCTCAAACCATTATAATATCGTCTACTTGTTTAAATAAAATCATAGAGATAATATTAAAGGCTAATATCATGGAAGAGAGTTTTTAAAGTACTACAATGAATTCAAACCAAAGCTTCTTGATAATTTTTTTGAATTCATCCTACTATTGATAAATTTTTGTTATGTTTTTACTTTAAGATTTCATTTATATATTATGTATGCATGCTTGTGTATGTTTGTCTTATTGTTGTTTACATTCATTCTGAGAATACAATATACTTTTAATAAAATTTCTCATATAAAAATTAGATCATAAAATTACAAAAATGGTTCTCATAACTCCCCATATTTAAATATACCTTAATTTATCTAATTGCACCTAATAAAATCCCAACATGAATAATTTGTTCAAAAATAGGACAATCACTCATGAAATAATGATAAAGGGTGTTGAAACATGTCTAATTTTCCAAAATATACTTTCATGTATTGTATAATGACTGATAATGGCACAATACAATCAATTTTACTAATATAATGAAAATTGATCATGAAATAATGAAATATAATCTCATATACTCATATTTTATCCTAATTATACCTTTATGTATTTAATCACATGTAATCGAGTGCCTAATATAGTTAAAATTTGTCGATAATGTTGTTGGATCATAAAATAATAACTAATGGTGTTCATACATGCTTAGTTTTACCCAAATCCACCTTCATGTACATGTTACAACCTAATTAGATCATACTTTAGTAATTTTTTTCAAATAATGACATTTGATCATGAAATAATGACAAATGATGACCATTTATATACAATTCTCACTAAATCTACCCCCATATATTCTATCCACATGTACACATGTCCTAATATGGTAAAAACTCTCAAATAATGAAATTCATTTATGAAATGACATGGCATACTCAAATGTCCATGATTTTACTATAACCTACTTTCATGTACTTGATTTAACACCTAATCGAAGCATAATCTAGTTAATTATCTTCAAATAATGACATTTGATCACACAACAATGACAAATGGTGCCTATTTATGAAAAAAATTCCCTAAGTCTACGTACATTTATTTGATTACACCTAATAACAACAAAAATGAAATAACAACAAATGTTTCTCATATATGGCCAATTTTGATCAAATCTACCTATACATATATAATCACACCGAATAAAGGGCTAATCCATTCAATGTTCTCATATACATGGAATAATAAAAATGGTACTCAAACATGATGATTTTCCCAAATTGACCTTCACATAGTTGATAACAGCTAATTGGGGCTAATCAAATCAATTTTTGCCAAATATTTACATTTTTCATGAAATCATTAACAATGTTTCTCATATACACAAAATTTTCCTTAATTTATATACATGTATTTGATCGCACCTAATCGATTCCTAATTTGGTACAATATTGTTAATTAATGACATTACATCAAAAATAACTACAAATTTTGCTCATAAATGGACAATTTCCCGAATTATATACCTACATCTATTTGATCGCCCTTAATTAGGGCCCGATCCAATCAAAAATTTCTCAAATAATGACATTCAATCACACAATAATGAAAAATGGTGCTCAAACATGCCTAATTTTCTTCAAATATACCCTCATGTACATGATAACATCTAATTAGGGCCTAATTGAGTTATTTTTTCTAAAATAACAACATTTTATCAGAAAATAAAAATAAATGATGCTTATATGTGCTCATTTTCCTAATCTACCTATAATATCTATTGAGGCATAAAATAGGTTCTAGTGTAAATTAATAAATAAAATTATGAATTCATCAAAATTACATTTTGATTACATATGTTAGTTTTCATTGAAACTTTATACACTTAAAAAAATGATTTTGAGTTCATATGAAAAATTATGGTCTCTTAAAAGATGAGTAATTTTTAGGGTTTGAAATATAAATATCCATTTTAAGTTCAAATTACAGAATCTATTCAAAATCAAAAATATTAGTTTCTTGGAAAATGAATATCTAATTTAATCACAATTTTTTTTGACTCCAATTTGTTTATGAGTTAACCCTTTTTGGTCCTCAACTTCTTATACTCACTCATAAGAAAACATAAAATTATGTAGCAACATTGAGGAAAATAAAGAATGAAAGATAAAGATGAATAAATGAGTAAATATCTAATTTAAAAATACAAGTCCATATGTACAAATTCATGTGAAACAACATTCTCCAAACAAAAATTATAGTAAATTTGGATATTTACAAAAACATATTTGTTTATTAAAGTTCCACTATTTTCTCTTATTTTATCTTTTAAAATAGAGTCAAAATAATATGGGGAGTCACAAACCAATTCATCACCCATGGCATTAGTTCATACAAGAGTATTAAACACTAGCATACCTATATTTTATAAATATATGTAATATATTCCGAGAGGTATATATTACATATATTTATATATTATATAAATATATAGGTGCCTCGTGAACTTCACCTCTCGACATATTTTACATACCATGTTTTGGTTTATGTTTCTATGTATGTAACATATGTCAAGAGGTGAAGTTCACGAGTCACCTATAGATTTATATAATATATTAATATATGTAATAAATACCTCTCGACGTATCTTACATATATTTATAAAAATAGGTATGCTAGTAATAGAACTCAGGAGTTGCATTATACATAAAACAATACCAAAAATAAAGTATGAAAAATCAGGGGGAATTTAGTTCATGTATGAATAAAATAAAATTTATAATTTAATATTATAATTATTTATTATCAAAACATAGTCACTTATATGTAATTTTCTTATGTAATTATATTACTATATAACTTAACACATATTTGTCTTTGGAGAATGAGTATGAGAAAAAAATCAAGGTCTATAATGCACGAAGTTCTTATGGATTTTATTAGTAATCGTATTATCAACTTAAAAAAATACAATCTTTTTTCATATGAATTGAAATGCGTAATGTACATCACATGTAATGACAAATTCATAGAATGAAATGTGTGCTACACATGGTACATTATTTATATTCCAAGGACATAAGTCTTTTTTTCTACCTTTTGTTTCAAAGTATTTTTCCGTTCTTCATTTTTGCATAGTGCTCATATAAAAATGGCGGAGATATTCTTAGACTCTGCAACAACTTCACTCAAGATATAGCCACGGATGTTAACCCCATTGTCTCTCTTTCTTCAATATCAACTGTAGCCTTGGAAAGAGTCAAACCTTGCGATTTATGTATCATCAATGCCCATGCCAACCGTAAGGGTAATTAGCATGTCGTCCGCTTTGTATTGGTGTAATTGGGATGGTATACGGGGTTCTATCTTCAAATGGTATTCCGAAGTAACTATCGAATTCAACCATTACATATGTTGGCGGGTTCGGTTTACTAGTACAAGGTGCATATACTATGTTTCAAATATATCCCGAGCTCCATTTATAAGACCTGCTTCTATCCAAATATTGGATGTTAGCATAACCCTTGCATCATTAGAAATTAATAATTCTTAATCAAGTTCGTCATTCAGACCTCCTGCCATTTTGTTGGCGGTACTTGTTCTAGTTGCAATGCTACGTGCGATAGGTCTTTTAAATGAATGCAATTTTTTGTTGTTGTGGTTATTCACATTAATCTTTGTCACCATTAGGTGAATATTATTATAGAACTCTTCATTTTTATCTTTGTCTAATGCAGAACTTGTTCTACTCATTAACAACATCCAATCTTCCAAAGGTCGATTTACATCTCTGAGATTGGCCAGAAGTTCTCGAAAATGCTTTTAGTCTTCATCTTCTCCTACTTGCCTAAATACCTTATCCAATGTAACAACTATTCCGAGTGCTTCCCATAATAGCTTTTCACGTTTATTACTATCATATGGTGGTTTATCAAGAATGCGGAGGAATTTTCCCCAAATCTCCTACCAAAATAATAGAAACACCAACAAAACTCATGTCTGCTCTTTCAGTGGAATTCTTGACGAATTCGGGAGCCCATGTTTTCTAGCAAAATTTGTCCGAAAAAGCTCATTTCATCAATCAATACATATTTTATGTGGCAAATCTCTTGTTGGAATGTTGCAAGTCTCGATCCCTCCAATTTTGCAAAATCTATAATAGGGATTTGAATTTGTGAATGGATGGTCAAGGTTCTAATATTAAAAGCTAGAACTCCAGTTGGTGTAAGAAATAGAAGAGGAGAACGTTCAGGGAATGATGCATCAAAAAGTGCATGATGAATCACACCAATCAAATACGATTTCCCTGTTCCTACTATTCCTTGAACTATCATGAGTAATGAAATGTTATTTCGATGTTGATTATAATGTTTCATTATTATATCAAGTGCTTGTTTTTTTTAGCACCCAAGGTGTCGCAATTGAAATTCGAGGCTAATTCATCATCTATAACTAACCCATTATCTTTCATGCTGCTTATGAATTTTATCGCTTTACTTGTGTATTCTTCACCTCGATATTCATCATTCCATGGTGCTTGTCACAATATCTCTCCTTCCCAACATCTCTATTTCTCGTCGCTTGCAAAATTTGACCATGATGAAGCCTACACATGATTTCCCATTCATGTTCTATTGTATTCTGTTGAACATGTTGATTAATTTCATCTTCAGAATTACTGTTATTTTCAACGTCTTCTACTGCAGTCCTCCTTTCGACATGCCATGGATTATAACGGAAAGAATCCCAGTTTAAACTTATTGAATCAGAATCATTTCGATATCTCTGTCTATATCTCGAAACGTCTTGTATAACAACAAATCTGACCAACAAAAATCAACCCATTTATGAGATTCCCGCGAAGGAACAGAGGAAAACCTCGGGAACACTCTCACAATAGCTGCAAAAATCCTGACCTCCCACTTGTTATCCCATTTTCTCCTTGGATTATATGTCCAAGATCTAGCGACATCAATAAGAGACACACTTTCCATGGAAAAAGGCCTATTCTTGTACCCATCAATGAAACTTTTTGCATGTTCCTCATGGTCATCTGCATCAGGTGTTGTTACTTTTTTGAACACCTCACACGTAACATTCAAATTGAAAAATACTCTACTGCTCTCTACCAAAGGGAGCTCTAACAACATGTGACATGTTTCTTGTGCGCCAATGTCTCTTTCAACAATTTTTTCGGTTAGAAGTCTCATGTATGCTGTCACTGCCATTTCATCTAGGTTTTCAATATTTTCCATCCGCATCAACATTTGATGATAATTTTCAGAGCTTTTCTCCGCTTTCGCTGCATACTTTGCAATGTACTTGACTACGACATGTTTGGAAAGAACAGGTTGCCAATCTACGTTTGCTCTCCACAATTGTAATATGTAGTGATTATGTGTATTTACCCTATCATCATTTCTCACAAGTTTGAACTTTTTATCTCCCGTCTTTGAGTCTTGATATAAATTTGATCCATCGAGATTCAATGGCCACGGTATGTGTTTTTTTCAATTTAATTATTCAAAATTTTTAACATCTTACCTACAGACAATTTTTCCCCTTTTCTTACGTAGGCAAGCACCCTCTCTACACATCGTATGTCATTTTACACTATTGAGAATCTCTTCATAGTCACGTTCCATATCGAATTGTGTCAGTTGTCTTGTATTTCGAAGACACGGATGTTGCATAAAATTTTGGTAGACCTGTAACATAGAACATAAGAATACACAATATATTTTGAGAATGTAAAAATTCTATATAAATCATAGACTCGATGAGAATCGATAAATTACCTGTATGTTTCGTTGGTGCGGGTCATCCCGAGGATTCCATGCATGGACAATAGAATGGAAGTATTTTTCAGCATTTCCACGTTGAAAATAATCATTCCAATCAAGGTTGTCCATATTTGGTGCCCCTTCTAACCATATGAATCCATGCACATGTGGTGAACCTCTATGCTACCATTCATATCTAGACCAATAATCTTTAACTTTCATTCCTTTTTGTAATACCTCCTTTCGGAAAAGTGTATGTCGCAGGTGCATATAATGTGCCACTATATGTGGATATTCGATGATATTTTTCCTTTGCCAATTTTATGCTTCTCATGTATTATCCAAGAGTGTTCCGGGCATTAATGCATGTAAATCGAGCCAATACATATCAACTACACTAAATGCGATGACGAATATCCCAATATCCAGCTTTTCCAAGAAAATATTGGACTCTCCACTTCAATGGAGCTATATGTCACTTTAGAGTGGGGCAAGAGTGATCTTTACTTCACCGAGGAAAGATCCTACATTTTTCCTTATAATTAAAATTTGAATGTACAAACAATGGAGCTGAGTATGAAGCTCTCCTCCTTGGCCTCATCCTAGCCAAAAGAATGGGTGTTGATAACATTAGAGTGCTAGGAGACTCACAACTAGTTGCAAACCAAGTCTCTAAGGTATATGAAACTAGGGATGAACATTTACAACTCTTCAAAACAGCGGTATTAGATATAAGCAAGGGATTCAACTTCATATCAATTGAAACAATCCCATGAGAGAAGAACCTTCTCACAGATTCATTAACAACCTTAGCTTCTCGTTTCACTCCAAAAAGTGAGTTGGAAGATACAAATTTCACAAGATCACTTCGTAGTGAGCCATTAATACGTAAAATACCAAAAACCCACTCCTCACTCATGGAGAAGTTGAATGATTTTTCTATCTTGGATCACTTTGACGGTGATAGAGTCACTCTCAAATATCTAAATGCCTATGCAGAGCTACACCTTGCTCACCCCATAGTGGATCTTTCCCTAATACCACATTCCTCTTCCTATTTTTGAAATCCCATGGTAGAGTCTCCTCCACAAAAGGATCTCGATATCTACGAAGGTAGAAGACAGAGAAAGCTTGGAACTACCTCCAGCCCCACCTAAATTTGAAGAAGGTAACGCTTCTTTAATAGAAAAAACCATTTACATAAACATCGAGATGGAGGAAGAACCAAAGTTTTTGAAGTTGGGATCCTCTTTAACTCCAGAGGAGATAGAAATACACACCCAAGTCCTCAAATAACATCAAAAGGCTTTTGCATTTAACTATAAAGAAATGACGGGTATTACACCACACATCATGGTACATAACCTTGTCACTAAACCAGATGCAAAACCAATTAAACAAAAGTCAAGACCAATGAAGCCAAAAGTGGCTCTCATGGTAAAAGAGGAAGTAATAAAACTTCTCCAAGTGGGATTCATCAAACCCGTTGACTATTCACAATGGGTATCTAATATCATCCCTGTTCTAAAAAAGAATGGGAAGATACGCATTTACATAGAATTTCAAGATATTAACAAAGCTTGTCCCAAAGATGACTTCTCGTTACCATCCATTGACATTATTGTTGATGCAACAAACTAGATTTGAACTATTGTCCCTCATGGATGGGTTCTCAGGGTATAATTAGATTAAAATATCTTAACGGGATCAAGATCAAAACTACGTTCATAACTCCCCGGGAACTTATTGCTTACACTATCATGCCATTCGGTCTTAAGAACACCGACGCTACATATCAGCGGGTAATGACATACATATTCCACGATCTTATCCATAAAATTGTGGAATCCTATGTGGATGACTTATTGGCCAAGGCCAAGAAGCGTTGTGATCATCTAGAAGTACTCCGTATCATCCTCTCATGATTAATTGAATATGGTGTCACTTTAAACCCAGAGAAGTGCGTGTTTGGTGTGACATGAGGAAAAATTCTGGGCTACATTATATCTTCACAAGGGATTGATGTTGATCCAGCCAAAATATGCTGTTCTCGAAATGATTCCACCATTAGATGAGTCTAGAATTAGGTCATTTCTTGGGAAACTTGGTGCAATCCGAAGGTTCATCCCAGATTTAAGTTTTGCTATTCATCCAATCAACAATCTATTAAAGAAATATTATAGCATTGATTGGATTGAAGAATGCAACGAGGCCTTTGAAGCAGTTAAATGCTTCTTGTTGTCTCCACCCACGCTAATGCCTCCCGAGATAAGACCACCATTTGATCCTATACTCACGGGCCACTACGATGTCTCGTTAGCCTACATGCTTGGCTCAAGAAGACAATGATAAATGAGGATGTGAAGTCTATTTCATTATCCGAACGTTGCTCGATTATGAAACATGTTATACATAGGTAGAGAGAGAATGTCCTTATCATAGTCTTTGCAACAAAATGTTTAAGACATTACATGTTAAACCAAGAAACAAGGGTCATTATAAAGATAGATCATTTATGAACATTCCTCATACAAGGGTCTTTATCTAAAAAGGCTAGGGTTTCATAACCTTAATGGGTGAATTTGAGTTAACATTTGTAAACCAAAAATCCATTAAGGGACAAATCATTGTGGACTTGTTAGATCGACAATCCATTAAAGGGAGGCGGTCTAGTAAATCTGAAATTTCCTGATGAGTGTATATTCTTTGTCAAAACCAGGCCCCCCATCTCCACATGTCCCTGGTACACTGATATCATCAATTTTATCATGGAACAAACATACTTGGAAAGTGCCACATCACAACAAAGAAGGTGGTTACGCATTATCACTACTAAATATGTTGTTTTAGAACAAGTACTCTATCATAAAGCCTTCGACGACATGCTTCTAAGATGCATCGACACAAAATAATCCAAGAAGATTATCTATGAATCCCATAGTGGGATATGTGGAGGTCACTTTGGTGGTCATGCCACTACTCACAAAATACATCAGATGGGCTATTTTTGGCCCACTCTCGAACACGACATAGTAGAGTTTGTATGTAAGTGCCACAAATTCCAAGAATTCTCTCACGAGATTCACATGCCAACAAAATCCTTGCAACCAATAGCAACCCCGTGGCCCTTCTCCACGTGGGGTCTAGATTTGATAGGGAAATTCTCTCCCTCATCAATCGATGGCCATAATTTTATAATTATAGCCACGAAATATTTTACCAAATGGGTAGAGGCCATGCCTCTCACCACCGTACTAGGTTTAGTAATTGCCAAGTTCATTATGAACCAAATCATTTGTAGGTATGGTGTCCCACAAGTCATTATCTTAGATAATGGGACATCCTTTAAAAATGATGAGGTCCATGAGTTATTCAACAAATTCAAAATAAACCATCACACGGCCTCTCTTTACTACCCTCAAGCCAATGGATAAGTCAAGCAACAAATAAAACATTAAAGGCTATTCTCCTCAAAACAGTTAAGGAGAACAAGCAAGATTAGCATCTAAAACTATATCCAGCCTTGTGGGACCATCGAACCTCAATAAGAACACCAACAGGAGAAACCCCTTTCTTGTTGGTATTCGGGCAAAAGTAGTTCTCCCACTTGAGGTTGAAATACCTAGTCTCCGCATATAATTACAAGGGATTTTGGATGAAGAAACTTACAGGAGGCACGCCTCTCTCAACTGGAAAGCCTTGATGAGGCCAGGGCTAAACACCAAATAATGGCACAAAGCCTATGCTGACCGGATGTGCTGACAATATAACAAAAAATTCTATGAGTGAGAAATATATGAGGGAGATCTAGTTCTAAGACTAGACAACCAGATTGATAAGAAAATCGACAAAGGAAGGAAGTTCTAGCCCAAGTGGTTGGGCCCATACTTGAGTCATGAAAGACTATGAAAATGGTGCATATCTCTTATGCACACTAGAAGGTGAGGATATCAATGAAACTATCAATTCCTTGCATCTTAAATGGTTTTACGCATAAGACATCAGAATCACCACTTGTACATTATAGCTACCTACATTGCATTAGTCATCTTGCTGTTTAATTTTGTCCACTCATTTTGTAAACTTTTTAGTCAAGGAACTTACTCTTAAGCAATCTATTACAAATTTTTGAAAATATTGGAAAAAGCATTCAAATCACATCTCTTCAAACATCATCAAGTAATTTCAAATCTCATCATCAAGTTTGATAGACAAGTATTGACGAAAACCATACCAAGGCCTGCATACTTGGTTTTTCTCTTTCTTTCTACTAGGTAAAGTTGTCCTTACCTACGGTCTATTCTAGAAGCTTCTTGGTGTCACATCTATCCCTCTTATGTCTCTTTGAAAGAAAGGATATCCCAAAGTCATAGATAAGAAGTGTCAAAATAAAATGGAATCAAAAATTCCAAGCAAACAGAATATTTTATTTTACACACTTCTTTTCCCCACCAACCTTCGGTGATAAGCCCACATCTCTTACTAGTGGTGCAAGGTTGGGAAAGGAAATAAGTGCTCTTACTTTCCTATATCTTGCCTTTGGTGACAAACCCATGCTTCTTACTAGTGGCATGAGACAGGTGTGGGAAGTCAATTCATACAAATCAACAAATCTTGGTATTCTAGAAATACAAATAAAATTATATTAAGTGAAAACAAATGTCCAAATTCCAAAGAGATCAAATCCTCAAAACCAGATTTTGTCAACCAGTTTGCCATTTATAGATCTAAGTCTAGATAAACTAGAAAGTAAGTGGCCTTCTAAGCATGGTGGTAGTTCTAGTAAGGTAAGTGTGTAGGTCTAAGTTTGGTTTCACACTGATTTGTTTATCTCTCATCATTCCATTCGTCAAACTCATAAAATTTGTGCCCTTCCCAAATCTTGGTGTTGAGCCCTCGCATCTTACTGGTTGCGTGGAGTTGGGAAAGGGGCAAGTTCATCTCTTTATCACTATACATTCATCACATTTTGTCAACATAAGAAGAAATCATTGAAATTTCCCAAAGAGGCCAAAATTTCAATACTACAACATGTTCATCATCACATATTAGCATTGCAAAAGCAAATAAAGTAAAAAAATTTTTTATTATTTATTATCATTTGTCATCCATTGCATACATACATCTGAAAAGCATGAAAACAAATACTCTAAAAACATCTAGTATACATATGGAAACGAGTTACAAAATTCTAGGCACACAAGATAATCTAGATCTAAATATATATATATATGTATATATATATATATATATGTATATATGTTTTTCATATACAATGCCATCATGCACTAAGGCATGGTGAAAATGCTCAATGAGATCAAAAATACAAAACAATCGTACATGTATTCACCAAAAGTAGCTACAAAAGACACTATGATCTCTCAATCTCTGCAACATCCCTCAAAAGGTGTATGGCCATGCCTAGGACTCCTACTGTGATGACACTCTGAATGGAAGGAGGGCTCACGATCATAGTCCAGCAGCTGTGGTCTCACTATGAGAGTGACTCCTCCTCATCAAGCGCTCAACGGTCCTATATCCATCCAGCTCAATGCGAAGGGAGGTAATGATCTTTTCCACCTTCCAGATAGGGGCAAAGACATCTGTATGTTGACTAGTTGCTTTGAAGGCTCCCAACATTCTCAATGAGCTCGGATCGAGTACCATCAAAAGGTAGAAATAGAGTGTCGGTGCACACTGCAAATCAAGTCTCGCCATCCCTCGGCGGATTCTACAAATAAAAAGGAGAAACACATAAGTTAGAAAGTTGTCCAAAATAAAACCAAAGATAGATGAAACAACAAAATGAAATAACAACTAAAAATTCTAAGACAAAGTCGAGAAAATAGTAGTAACTCACTCGGATCTCCAGTGCCTCCAAGTGAGATCTCTAGGATCCGCGCCTACCGCCGACGATGCCACCGATTGTCATCCCTCTCCCACATCTAGAGAGATGTGACATCCTACCACGGACTCATCATCTCCCCTAAATCATGAGAAGGAAAATCCTCCAAATCAAAGTCACCTTCTCTGCTCTTCTCCACCTTCTCGGCCCATAATATATCCCGAGTATCATGCCACTTAGAATCACTGTCATCCTCCTCACCTATCCCGCTAGACTCAAGTCTCTACCTCTCTCTGTCTCCTCTCTCTCCCCGTGAACTCCTCGATTCGAGTCCACATGTCAATAGGCTCATCTCTACTATGAGCAAGACTGGCGCTAATCTGAAGTAAAGGTGCTTGAGGAGCACTGGCTACCCCTCGAGCACAAACCACCCTCCTAGCTATGATGGGAACACCAGGAGTGACCAAAGTCTAACCTCGGCCTCTAGGACCTCCCCGAGCCTCACGAACAGATCTATACACTAGCCCCACTGGAGGAAACATGTCAATATATGGGAGGCCGAACTGCTGTGGTACTCTGTCAAAGGGTGGATCTCCAACTTCCCCATCTTGTCTACCAACTGACTAGTAGTATGGCAAGCAATCAATGTGATAGTCTCCTCTCCCCATAGCCCTACCATGGCCTGATAAGGAGTAGCCTCCATGTCTGCAGTGGTCAAAGAGGCCACTGGCTAGTGAGGTGCTCTAAGAATGGTCATCCCTGTCCACCTCACTACCCTGATGGCCCCAGGATCCTCTGCCTGTACACCTCTCCCATATGGAATGATGTGATCATACACCCAACTCATGACAAGATTAGGGTGGCTCAGTGACTATCCCTATAGTCTGACCACCCTATATAAATTTTGGTAGGTGGTCCTAAGGATGTCTGCTCCCTAAGTGTAAACATGACCATGACCCTCAATCTGTGCAATAATGGGAGCCCAACAATATAAGAGAGTGTCCCCTCCTTGTTGTCCATAATCAATCTTAAAGCAAGGATGCCCATGATAGCCTTGTGGAGCACATGGAATATCTAACTCAAAATGGAGCGACCTTCACCCCTTCTTCTTCACCCCATGGAAACAATGACATCCCCCATATAAGTGGCCCACTAAACCAACCGAGATCTCGACACCGATGTCTTGAGAGATAGCCACCTCCAAAGGATCGAACCCCTAATATATGATAGACATCCTCCAGGGTGATGGACCACTCACCCCTCACACTGAAATTACAAAGTGTTTTGATCCACATCCCAATATGAAAATAAGTCACATAATATGTGACTAGCAGAGTGCAACATGAGGAATGTATGCAATCCTCCAAATACCGCCCTCTGTAGAGTGTCTCACTCTATCTCTAACACCACTAGGAGCTAATCACACTCCATCTCTCGGCTCCATCTGATGTACTCCTCTAACCCAAAAACACGCTAAGAGCAAAATCAATCAAAAGTTAACAAGAACATGTAAAAATGCTCTCTAAATAAAACATCTTTTTTTGCATCTAATATACTCCTCCCGTTCAACTACCACCTTCTAAAATTTTTCTCCGTAATTTCTATTTCATTAATGTATGTATTAGGAATAGGATGTTGTTAAGTATAATTAGTAGTAGGTGCTCGATAATAGGTAAGATAATGGCGTGTAGTACGGTGCCATAATAATGTGGAGTACATTAATAGTCAAAGTACAATAGGAATGTTGTAAAAAGTAAATATTTGTCGTAAGTGGTCCGATAATGTTAAAATGTCAAAGTTTGGGTAATTAGAGAAGTAGGGTCTACATGATTAGGAATTAGAAATATTATATTGGTAATAAGGACAAGGAGTGAGGTCATAAATATTTTGTGTATTTTATTTGTAAAAAGTCTAAAAATGTGGAACCCATGTAAATGAAAAGGTTTATCTTATCTTAAAAGATAAGCTTACATGTACAAGATAAGAGTTAAGGTATGGAATATGATTCGTCAGAGTGGATTTCTTATCCTATCTTAGAGATAAGATGGATAAGCCTGGAAGTTCTATAAATAGAGAGGCCACCCCCCTCATTTAGCATAGAAGGAAGTAGTGAGAAATATTGTATGAGAAGTGTGTAAAGGAAGCCATCATTTTGAAGGTGTGTTGAAGAAGCCATTAAGAGGTGTAATTGTAAAGTTTCTCCCATAGTCTTGTTGCAAGGCAAGTGAAGTCAATAACACTTGAAGTACCTCATGGGTGAGATTGTAAAATTTCATGTTAATATTATAATTTACTTTGATATTTCAGATTTGTCATCATTCCGTCTTATCATAGTCGATGGTATTCTTGTGTTATGTTGTTGTTTTGTTTCCAGATTACATCCACCAAACTAAAGGCTATGCATTAGTAAATAATCATAGCACGAGGAGTTCCCGTGAAGAATTATCATAGTGCCGGATTGGTGATGACATTTTGGTTCCGTTGTTGGGACCATTCCTCGTTGGTGGATTTTCTGGAGAGATATTCCCACTTAGTCAAAAATCAATTGGAGGGTAACCTTGTTTTTACTGTGCATAGTAGTTACCATGGTAAAGTCATTTTTACCATGAATAGTAGTTACCATGGTAAAGTCATTTTTGCTGGTGAATAGTATTTACCACAGTAAAGTCACTTTTTACCGTGAATAGTATTTACCGCAGTAACTTCACTTTTTACCGTGAATAGTGTTTACCACAAGAAAGTCGCTTTTTACCACAAAGAAGTCAAGTTTTACCATAGTTTACCATGGGGTCATTTCTATTTTACTTTGTAGAAATGTGTAAAGTCACTTTCTAGTATAGTGATTCCAATTATTTTGCACATAAGTCTTGTTGATTGTACTTGTGGGTTGGTATTTCACAAAGGGTTACTTTTAAAATGGGAAAGATTCCTATTTTTTCAGCCCAATCTAATGAAGATGCTTCCTCTTTCATTCAAGAGTTTAAACGATCTTGTATTTGTAATGGCCTTATAAGAAGGGAACAATGGACTGAATTTTTCCTACCTTTTTGGATGGTTCAGCCCTTAGGTGGTTTAAAACACTAGGTGATAATGTGAAAAACTCATGGGATTTATTAACTAAAAGTTTTCTTGAAGAATTTGGTGAACAACAGAAATATGCAGATCTCATGATCGATATCACAAAGCTATCCTAAGGAGAGAAGGAGAAGATAAGGGATTATCATGCTCGTGTTCTAGAGCTAAGGAGGAAGCTCGATGCCCAGATCCGGAAGGAAGGATTAGCGGATGGGTTGATGAATGGCATGGATAATCTCCTCTGATAAGCACTTCATTCTTGGGATGAAGCCAGAGATCAGACAACGAGTGAAGTATGACCGCCCAACTACCATTGAACAAGCAAAGGAGATTGTAAGAAGGTAAGAAGAAAGCATGGAAGAGGAGCCCAAAGAAATTGTTGCTAAAGTAGAGCCTACACCAACACCTTTGGTCCAGAATCCACAACCACTCTCGGTGAGCACAAATATTTCTCCTAGTACATCTACTGAGTATGAAGATCTGCTCAAGAAGATGGGTCAGTTAACTATTAATCTTCTTCAAGGAAAAGAATTTAGTTCTCAGGGAGGAGATAGAGGTCCAAAAAGAAATATTTCTGAAGTTGTATGTTATGGTTGTTATAAAAAGGGTCATTATAAGTATAATTGTCCAGATAGAGCTTCTACATCCGGTACAAGAGATAATGATAAATGAAAAGCACCTATGAATTCTTTTGATGTAGTAGATAAGAGCAGAAATAATGAAGTAGATGTGTTTGTAACAAAAAGAAAGAAAGAAAAAGATAATCAAGATGGAAATGATCCTAAGAAGATGAAAGGAGAAACTAGTAAGAAACATAGGAGAAGAAAGTTGGGTGTGCAGGATTTTCTGATTTCATAGGGGACAAGGACCATACTCCATCTTGGAAGATCTTCCAAAAGGCTCGCAAATATTACATATGGTCAACTCTTGGCCATGTCTTCGAGAGAAGAGGCGGGAGCTGCGAAGTGGACTCAATGCTCGACAAAGTAAGGAGGTTGAGGTACTTGTTTTGGAGGTAGAGGCGGATCCCTACGCTCCACAAGCTGAGGTATTATGTAATGGTATTTCAATTCATGATGTCTTAGTTGATGGAGGTGCTGCAGTTAATGTAATGACCAAGTCTGTAATGAATATGTTGGGTTTAAAAATTGATCACCCCTCAACACTTATGTTAAGGTCATTAAATAAGGGAAAAACTAAACCAAAAGGTGTAGTTTCAAATGTGGCAATATTCATTATGGGTGTTGTATGTGTGGTAGAATTTCGTGTGATGAAAATGGTACTCATATGCACCCAATGTTGTTGGGAAGACCATGGCTAAGGAGAGTTCATGTAAGAAACTACTGGAATGAAGGTTTCATGACACTTGGACGTGGTAGAGAGAGGGTGAAGATAAACATGATCCCTCGGCATCATAAGACGTAAACCTCGTGGATTCAAGTGATGAAATTGATGATTGACATCCTTTGATTACTCTAGTACCAGTGAAGTGGACACTAAAGATGAAGAAAGTGAGGTTGATGTTTCAGTCATGGATATCCTTCCACTCACACCAACTCATGACCCCATAAAATTATCTGAAGAAGAAGTTGATGATCGTCTCCAATAAATAAAGATTGGTGATGCTTTGATGATGAGAGTTAGAAGGAATCCTACCTCCAACTCTTTTGAAGGTACATACACCTATTCACTTTTGATTACAAGGAACTCCATCAAGTAAGTTGGGTAGAACATTCTATTGAGCTGGTAGATGGTGCTAAGCCCATAAAGTAAATGCCATATAGAATGAATCCTAATTTTTCCAAGACTATAAAAGAAGAAATAGATAAGTTGCTTGATGCAGGATTCATATTTGTTGTGGAGAATTTAGAATGGGTTTCTCCCATTATGATCTCAATAAAAAATAATGGGAAGCTACGCATTTGTGTTGATTATAGGAAGCTCAATAAGGCAACAAAGAAGGATCATTACCCTCTTCCATTCTCAGATCAGATCTTGGACGAAGTAGCTGACCTAGGAGTGTTATAGTTTTGCTGATGGATATAGCGGATACAACCAAGTTCATATAGCAGAGAAAGATCAGCTGAAGACCACGTTCACCACTCCTTGGGGAACGTTTGCTTATAGAGTTATGCCTTTTGGGTTGTGTAATGCTCCAACAACATTTCAGCATTTGATGAATAGGTGTTCGAACCCTACATTGGGACCTTCATCGAGTATTTTTGGATTATTTTTACATCTATAGGGAGCAAGTTAGACCACCCGCACTAGATGGAGATAGAATTTCAAAGGTTAGATGAAGCACAAGCCTCACTAAACCCTACAAAGTGTGTCTTTGGATGTTTTAAAGGCATTTTGTTAGGGCATGTTATATCCAAAGATGGTATTGGTACGATCCCGATAAATTTTCAAAAATCAAATATTTACCATTTCCTATGAATGGAAGTAAGTTGAGATCATTTTTAGGCCTGTGGGGTTACTATAGAAGGTTCATCAAGAATTTCTCAAAATTTCATGACCCACTAACCCAGCTTCTTGAAGAAGGATGTTACTTATGAACCAGAAATAAGGCGCATGAAGCTTTTGACAATCAAGGAAGCCCCGTGTCTTCACCTTTTTAAGAATCCAGATTGAGCAAGCCATTCATTATGTACATTGATGCCTCATAGATGCAACACTAGGAAGTAATTTGAGCCAAAAGGATGAAAATGGGAATGAACATCCAATTTACTTTAGGAGTAGACAAATGAGCAAAGGCTCTTGAGGTAAATTATACTGTAGAAAAAAAGAGGCTCACAGCTATCATTTTTGCTTAAAAAGTTTAGAAATTACTTGCTAGGGAAAAATTTATAGTTGTTACGAGATCATCGTGCTCTAAAATATATTGTAAATAAGCCTAACCCATCGGGGAGGATAGTAAGATGGATAATTTTGCTACAAGAATTTGAATTTGATATTATATATAGGCCAGAAAGAAGCATGTCAATGCAAATGCACTCTCTCGAGCCTATGATGGTTTAGGATCATCTTGTGATGATGATGATTTCCCGATGCAACATTGTTATCCTCGACACAATCCCTAGTGAATACATAGATATTTGGAATTATCTGGAATGAATTCAAGTTTCCCGATGGTGCCAATGCAAAGACTAAGAGGAATATTACTCAAGCCAGTCATCCATATTCTATTCTACATGGAGTATTATTTCGAATAGGACCTGATGGACAAGTACAAGAGGGTAGTTGGATGTGATCAAGGGAAGGAGCTAATAGAAGAATTCCACAATGGTACATGTGGAGGGCACTTCTTTGGACAACTTACAACAAGAAGGATCTTGGATGCAGGTTATCACTGGCCCACTCTTTTTAAAGATTGTTATAATTATTGTAAGACATGTGATATTTGTCAAACACATGGTAACCGTAAGACTTCATCAGCTCCATTATGCCTATTCTTCCACTTGGTCCCTTTGAAAAGTGGGGAATAGACATTCTAGGTCCACTTCCAACTACCTCACGCCAAAATAAGTATATTGTAGTTGCCACATATTATTTAACCAAGTGGGTTGAAGCTAGGCCATTGAAAACAACTTCCATGGATGAGGTGGCAAGGTTCATATATGAACGCATTGTCACCAGATTTGGTTTTCCATTAGAAATTGTAATAGATCAAGGAAGCCACTTCATTAATGAGGTGGTAGAAGCCCTAGTCAATAAATTTTCTATTAAGCACAGGAAGGCAACAATATACAAGCCAAGTACAAATGGACAGGTGGAACGAACAAATTTTGTGTTGTGTCAAATTCTAGCAAAAGATGCAGCCTTGCAGGTACATAAGTGGGATAAAAGGATTCATGCAAAATTGTGGGCATATAGGGAAACATCAAAGTCATCATAGGATACTCCCCATTTCAGTTGGCTTATGGCATTGATCCAGTTCTTCCTATTGAGTTTGATATTCCCACTATGAGAGTTATGAAAAATGAAAGGATGGATGAAAGTGATTCAGTAAAAGAAAGGTTGGTACATCTTCATTTGCTAGAGGAAATGAGAGAAATAGCAAAGGATACAAGCTATAAGAAGAAAATGAAGCAGAAGGAATACTTTGATCAAAAGATCCGTTGGTCTCCATTTCATGTGAATGACTTGGTTCTAGTATATGATTCCAGATACAAAAAAAGAAGACAGAGAAAATTTCTTCCAAAATGGATGGGGCCCTACAAAATAGCAGCTATGCATGAAAATGGTACATATCGACTAGAGGAATTGGATGGCACTCCCATTACGAAATGGGTCAACCACGACAAGTTAAGATTTTCAAACACTTGAATAAGTCTACTCTAGGAGGAGTAGAAGCTAGGAAGGGGAAAATGTCGACACTAAAATTTTCCTCCGTAATTTCTATTTCATTAATGTATGTATTAGGAATAGGATGTTGTTAAGTATAATTAGTAGTAGCGTCTGATAGAAGATAACGGCACCGTCAGTATGGTGCCACCAATAATGTGGAGTACGGTAACAGTCAAAGTATAATAAGAATGTTGTAAAAGTAAATATTTGTCGTAAGTGGTCCGGTAATGTTAAAATGTCAAAGTTTGGATAATTAGAGAAGTAGGGTCTACATGATTAGGAATTAGAAATATTATATTGGTAATAAGGACAAGGAGTGAGGTCATAAATATTTTTGTATTTTATTTGTAAAAAGTTTTAAAATGTGGAACCCATGTAAAATGATAAGGTTTATCTTATCTTAAAAGATAAGCTTACATATACGATAAGAGTTAAGGTATGGAATATGATTCGTCGAGTGGATTTCTTATCTTATCTTAGAGATAAGATGGATAAGCTGGAAGTTCTATAAATAGAGAGGCCACCCCCTCATTTAGCATAGAAGGAAGTAGTGAGAAATATTGTAGGAAGTGTGTAAAGGAAGCCATCATTTTGAAGGTGTGTTGAAGAAGCCATTAAGAGGTGTAATTGTAAAGTTTCTCCTATAGTCTTGTTGGAAGGCAAGTGAAGTCAATAACACTTGAAGTACCTCATGGGTGAGATTGTAACAATTTCATGTTAATATTATAATTTACTTTGATATTTTAGATTTGTCATCATTCCTTCTTATCATGGTCGATGGTATTCTTGTGTTATGTTGTTGTTTTGTTTCCAGATTACATCCACCAAACTAAAGGTTGTGCATTAGTAAATAATCATAGCACGAGGAGTTCACGGTGAAGAATTACCATAGTGCCGGATTGTTGATGACACTCCTCTTTCGCATCCACCCAAAAACACCAAAAAACAATAAGTTAGTAACAAAATATGACTATAAAATTATCAAGAACATGTAAAAATGCTAAAAATGTAAAAACAATTAAATAAAGAATTGTTTTTTACATTCTGTTATGGGCCGCTACCCCAAGCGAGCGGCGGTTCCATAATTGCCACCTTCTAGGGCGGCGACTGACCGCCACCTTGTGTAGGGTGGTGGTCATGTCCTAAATTGGTGATCGGCTTGAAAGTCCTAAAAACATTAAAAATGAAAGAAAACACCATTTTTAACAAAATAAAGACTTACCCTATAAGTGCCCCCCTAGAGACTCATTTAAAACTAGCATTTTCAAAATGATCCCCCATGAAAAAAATTTCAACATTTTTATGTTTTAGGTTTAAAAACGATAAATTGAGAAGAACTAACCTAAGACTTTGCAGGTTGATGTTCCGCTCTCGAGGCATGCTCACGTACCTCACCAATGAACATTTTGACTATACTCTCATCGAAAATGATCTCCATGGGTCCCGAGCTCAAAAATACCAAATCGATCGCGCGTAAATGAATAGTAAAATGAGTTCATTTTATATATATATATACTTTCTAAAATTGATTTTGAATGTCTTTCGTAGGGTTGGAGCATCAAAAGAGGTAAGTTATAAACCCTGCATAGATGGTAAGTCCTCATTTCATATCAATTTAGTTTTATTTCTCAATTTATTTTATCTATCTACACTTGAGTCCCCTTTTTCATTTTCTAGATAGTAGATTTTGGATGGTGAATTTCCAACACACGGGCGTGTCAAGTATAACTCCTAACTCCCCATTTTGGGACCGCCATACTTGGATCCACCATTTTACACCTTTTCATGGCTAAGACACTTCTCCAGGGGGCAATATGTATGCACCCAAAATTGTAGGGTACTACACCACCGAAAAGAGGTTACACATACCCCAATGATGATACAAGTCTCCTCGTAAGGTGTTCGGGATCTAGAAAAGCTCACCAAGTATATGTTTGTATCCCGTATGCCTCATCTAGCCTCCACGGGCTTTGTTTTTCCCTCTGCCCCCTTTTTCCTTGCATTTTGGTCTTAAGTGATGAGACCACCGCCTAGGTCAAGGAAGCGGTCCTCCAGACCGCCCGCACAGGCGGCGATCCTGTACGCATTTTCCAAAATATTCTAACGATCGCGTCAAATGTAAAATTTCAATTTCTATCCACATTCATTAGTTATTTTTCTTTTTCATTTATGTTTTGGCCACCACCCCGTGAATAGTGTTTTCACTTTGTTTAATGGTAAAAGAGTTCCATTCCAAGTTACCTTCTAGTGAATGCATTTGCTATAAATAGCCAACTTGTTTTCAAACAAATGGCCCCTCTCCTTCTCTATTTAATCATTCAATCTTTTGAGTTTCTTACTTAGAATTCCAATAGTTTCATGTTTTGCATCCATTTTTAGTCTTCCTTGGCTTTTTAGTAGGTCATTTGATCTTCTTGTTTCAATCTTGGTTTCATTTTTGTTCCATGCAAACCAGTTTAGAATAAGGTAGTTTCATTCTTAGATTGGAATCCATTTAGAGTTGTAGGTTTTTTTAGTCACAAAAGATAGTTTCTAGAACTCTCTGTGTATTTTGTTGTATTCCCACAATAAATCTTGCTAGGAATTTCATAGTCAAGCTCTGTTCACTTGCACTATCCCTTTCTTACTCACATTATATTTGGTCTATATCCAAAGCTTCCATTGTTCGAGTACCTTCTTCTACTAATGCTATCATATACACACTTTTGGGATTCACGAGAACACAAAGAAATGAGGAGATCACACTTTGAGGGGACAAAGTCAAACACAACTAGATTTACCATTGTTCTATAAACTCCAGGTTTGAGCTATCAAAGTTCTAGTTACAACGTATCAAATAGAGTAGTAAATTATTTCATTTTGGTTAAAGTTCACTTTCAATATCACTAGGAAGATGTGGGGAATGATAGTTTCGAGAAGCTATGATTCATTTCTCACTTCGAGGTAGGATCGAGAGTTTTCCGATTAAACTAGTTGGTTATTTAGATATTTAGGATAAATTCACACCTACACAGAAAATAAATAGCTACACCAGCTAGTTTTTTTGTTTTAATTTTGTTACTAGATTAATTGTCCATTTTCTAAAAATATTAGAATAGCTTATTTTAATTTTGTTAAAATACTTCATCCAAAATAAAAAAATAAAAGAATATATGCATAGTGTAGATACATCTTTCATAATTAGTTTATTATTTTTAGTTAAAGTTGAATCATTTTTGCATGACAATCACGGGACCTAGAGAGCCCAGAGAATACATATTTGAACCGATAGTTCCTCAACCAAATCTCCCACAACACTATTTGATATAGATCAAGACCTTAGGATCTAGGTCTTTCGAGCAACAATAAACCTATGACGAAATTATTGAACAATTGAGAGTTAAATATTGAAGATGACAAGGCATACACATTTTGGTCAAATCATCCTAACTATAGACCACCTTGATAGGGTATCTGTATGACTGTATAAGGACTCGAAAGTGAAAAAATATTTGGTTGCGATCCTCTAGTTCCACAACCCAACGCAGGGGACCTCCTCATGAACATAGACACTAGCTTACGCATTCAATTTGCTAGAACACCCGTAAGGTATCCCGAGAAAGTTATACAACTCCTAGTTCTAAATATAGAGGTGAAAAGGTGTATGATTATTGGATAGTCGGAAGGAGAGATTACCTCTTCATCCGACCACATGAGGCCCACCATAACTACAAACTTACAAAATTGTGATCCATAGATCCCACAAACCAACAAACCTATTGATCAATCGGACATTGATGATGGTTTATGAACACTAATATTCAGGTCCTCACCACTCCCACCAAACATCATTGCATAATTCTCCTTATTAAACGTAATGTCCAATCAAGCTAAGGATTTCTAGACTAGACCAAATAATAGTCCATAAAACTCCGTGAGAATCCACTACACCTCCAATCACGATTTTCATGACCTTGTCTGGAAATATACATGAAGCACCTACAGTCACTTCCTATGTATCCAAAAGCCAATAAACAGGATCTCGGCAGAGCTCGACATTGATTGGAGCCTCTGAGTAGCTATTATATCCGAACAATCCATTACACCAATTCAGGTTAGGAGGGCCTTTTTCACCTTAGATTCGTAGATTCCATTATTGCGTATTGAGAATATAATATTACCCAACTAATTTTTTTGTATCCATACATATTCCACATTCATTGGCCATCTTGGCATGAACTCGGAGGTCGGGTATGAGAAAAGAGTTACATGTAGATTCCCATGCTCACATGTCACTTTTCCATCATACAATGCCCTCAATAGTCAAGTGTGAACCATATCACAAGATCGCATCATAGGGAAATGATTGTATGAGTGTGGGTCAAGAAGAATAAGTGGAATATAAGATGCATGTTGATATTAGAGGTGGGGGTGATGGAAGAAATAAGTGTGTGATGATAAGGAAGATCAAGTTCAATTGTCTTAAACATCATTATTTTCCCGATCGTTTACTAGATCAACGCTGGATAATTGATAGGAAATCATGAGGGGGATCCTATAGAGAACTATTGCAAAGACAAAGTGTACGTGGTCATTACATATTCTTCATTGGTGAAAGGTGTTGGTGGACATCCATGTGCATACCAATGAGTAAGATTTTGAGAATTTCCAAGAGATGAATCAATACTAATAGAGATTTTGTCTAATGGCATGGGAAAAGTGATAGTAGTGTGACTGGATTCTAAAGTGCCTCCAATATAGTCAAGCCAATATTGGTCAAGTGTCAATGGAGAAGTACGAGAACTACGTGCAATGAAGACTACTAGATGAAATACATGAAGAACATAGGTGGTTGTAATGTGAAAATAACCATGATAAAGATGAAGTGAGTGAGGATGAGTAAAATATAATTAAGCATCAATCCAAGATTAGCTAAGCTATCATACATGCAAATAGTATTAGAACAAGTACGCTCCACCAAAGATATGCTGCCAATACAATTTGTTAATAAGGAGCTTACATGTGAAAGGAGGTGGTGTAGATGTAGATGGTTCAGAGAGGGTGAAACAACATCCAAAATATAGACATACCCCTGATAAAGTACCATAACATTAGTAGAGGGAGGGTTTTGAATTTTTATTCACCAGGAAATTGGCCATGAAAGTGTCATTGAAATAGGAGTCATCTATATTAATAGGAGTGAAGTTGAGTTTGCATAATGCTTCATCAATAAGTTCAACATGATCAACTTCATCATTAGAGTCATCAGAATCATCTCTATTTGCATTTCCATGTTGTATTGTTGTATCAAGTATGTTGGTAGGTGGTGCACTAGATGTAAGAGGATCTTCAATGGGTTGATTAGTATTTTTATAAGAGAAAGCACTATGGGTGAAATGATGACAGTAGTATGAGTAGAAATAATTGGAATGTTTAGAGTGGTAGAAGAATATTCCAAAGAACTAGACTGACCAACGTCATACGTATTGATACTACTATATGGAATAATATGCGTAGGAGGAATAGGCATAGAAATAACATGGTCTATGTGACAGAATTTGAAGGGTTCAAGATCTACAACAATAGTATGTTCATGTCCACCATGTAAGAATTTGATGCATTGGTGTATAGTAGATGGGACTGCTTGCATTACATGAATCCAAGGTCTACCTAGTAAGAGGATAAATTGAAACGAAGCATCCGTGAAAAGAAGTCTCGTGAGGAAATTCTCAATCCCAACTTGAATATGTAAATAAATAGTTCTTAGGCATGTGCGGGTAGTGGAATCATATCCTCAAATAAGAGTAGAGTTATTAGAAATTAGAATATCATTAATGCCCATTTTTAAGAAGAGCATGAGAACACAAGTCGATGTGACGGGTTCATTATCAATAAGTACGTTAAATGCACGTGGTGCCAATAATGGTGGTGATAAGCAAAGGCACACATGGGTTTTCATTAAAAATAGCAATATGTCCTCATTCATTAGTGAATGATATAGCACGTGGCAGATTTTTGAGAGGTCAACGAGGTGTGTGACGACTACCATGGAACTATCAATTTCTATATGAATAGAGTGAAGGTAAGCCTTTGATATTTGACGAAAATATGAAAACCATGTAATAAGTCATGGAGAGAAATTTTTCCGCATATTCCTAAGTTTTTCAATGATATCATATCATTTATGAGTAGATGTAGTAGGAGGATCCACATAAGTGATAGGTGGTTGGATAGAAATGGGTGTAGCCATAGGAGGGTGAGTGCGATGAGTAGTTACTATATTGATAGAAGGATAAACCATAGGTATAACAAAGCGAGGAGGATGTTGAGAACAAAATTAGATGAAGTCAAAGAGTAAGTGTGACAAAAACCCTAGTGGGGGTGAAAAAGGACAAGATGATTGAGTTATAACTTGATAAAATAATACATACTTATAAGTAATGGGTTGAATTGATCAGTTCACCAAAATGATTAAGATAAATATGTAAATAAGATCCTTATTTGAATGCAAGATTGCAGCAAATGAATAATAAATTAAGTATAACAATACACTCAAGCAAACTAAACAATGAAATGTGAAAACGCTAAGTGCAAAGAAGGAATCAAATGAATTATCTAGTTCTCAATGAAATATGGAGTGTACCAAAGTGATGAACATGTGAACATAATGGTGGGAGTGTCACACATAACCCATGAAAAATTCAGAATTAGAGGAACAAGCTATATTAGGGCACCTAGAGAGGGATAGGGATTCCCGTGGGTACCTTGGTTCGATTCGTAGGGTTCCTAGGTCTATAGAAATGCTAAGAAAACCTCCTCTAAGGTGTCATAAGGTGCTTCCAGTTAGTCTCCTTTGATCACACCAATATCGTTGAGTTCATTGTAATTTTGCAATGAAGTATGAACCTACAAAACCCTCACATAGACATAAAATCCTAAAAATGAAAGATGAAAAATGAGGGATCAAACTATCCTTAGCTTTCACAATGGTGAACTTATGACTAAGCACTGCAATACATCTCAAACCCAATGTAGTTATGTGTGTGCATAATTGTGCCCTAGATTTCTCTTGTGCATGTCACACTTAGATAGTGATCAAGTAGCTAGATGTAGAATGTAATAAATTTGTGCATGGAATAGAATGAACTTCCCTCCTATATAGTGTGATGCGTAAAACCAAAAATTGTGTCCCTTGTGATCAAGATAGATGGATGCAATGGATCTCTTATATGCCTTGATGGATGAGACCTTAGGTGGTGATAGATAGTTCTTAGTGCTTGGTCCTTTATTATGATCACATAACTTTATATTCATATGATAATGTTGCTTTAATTTCGTAATTAATCTCAAAAAGATAAGATAAGATGCTGAAATGGATAGAAAGGACCCAAAAAGTGTGAGTAAAGTACAAAGAGGACATGGGTTCTCAGAGGGGATGAGGGCGCCTGAAGTTGGCATCCTAGCTGGGCACTGGTGTCTAGGATGACAAATGTCGAAGAGTAAAAAGGCATATTGAGAAAGTAAGGGTGTAAGACCAAAAGAAGCAACAAAAAACAATAAAAGGTGGCCAAAGATTGGTTAAATAGTACTTTTATTACTTAGGAATCATATGAATAGTAATATGTAATCAGGACTAGATAATTACCCAAAGTGTGTGATTTTGTGTCTACACTGGATGGGGGCTGATGTCTAAAGTCATAAAAATAAACAAGTAAAGTTCGAGTAGGATGTAGGTTGTGTAATACTAAATAAAAATAAGAAAGACATAAAAGAGGTGAAAGATAACTGTTAATTTCTATTTTTATCACTTAGGAATCATGTAAATTATATTATGATTTCAGGACCTAGAAATGTACCCAAGTGTGTGATTTTGTGTCTACACTCCTAAAAAAATAAATAGAATTTTAGAAAGAGACGATAAGAGAGAGAGAATGTTTGATCAAATGAAGATGATCAAGGATAAAGTTCTTATCTTCCCTTATTGTTGAAATGAATGTTCAATTAAATATGACCTTCCTCAAATACTTCTATGATTATGGCATTTCTTGTGTAGGACTAAGAAATGATTCTCCACACCTTATATTGACTTAGCATCTTTTTCATTTATTAAAAACTCTTCACTATGAGCAATGGTGGACTACAAAATCAACTCTTGTTATGCACATGGTATCTTGTCTCCCACATAATAAAACACTCATTCTAATCAACATGAATAATATAATCACACCATGAATATCCCAGTATTGGTAATTGTGAGCTCTCTTAGATTTGATGGTATCAAAGATTCTTGAGAAACCTCGGTGGAAAAATAGTGATCCTTTGAAATGTAAACACTTTCTCTTTGTGAGATGGAACCAAACAAAAAATGAATGGACAATGTCTTCCTGATGGATATGAGTAGTACCAACCATAACTCTTAAGTGGAGACTGATGAGGAGATAAGGAATACACCACAGCCATGGTTCCCATCATGAAATCCTTCAATTTATTTGAATATATTTTTGGTGATCAATAATCCTCATGTACACTCTAACTCAAGTTATCAAACGAATTTTCCTTCTTCCATTCTCCACTTTAGATCATCAAAATCCATATGCTCCACATTATTGTCTCCAATGTCTGGGTACTTAGACACGAGACTTGAAAGGGTCTCATGTCTAGAGTAGTGCAACTTCACTGTGTGATTTTATGCTTTCACATGCCTTAGAATGATGCAATGATTGAATAGTGCAATCGAAACAAGATTCCACAACATTTTCTAAAAATTCAAAAATTTGAATGGATTTTAATTTGGTACAGGAAGCTAAATTTGAATTTTGGAAAAAACAAGAGAAAATTAAATCCATATCAGGATGTGACATAATTTAGTGGAACTATATTCCCACGATGAGGAGATGCCTCTGAATTTTGTGGTAATCGTTCGTAAAAATCAACGGGAAATAGGAAAATAAAAATTATGGGAGAGGGAAAATCTTGAAAAATTGACTTAATGAAGGTTGTGCAAAAAATTAGTCCTTCATTTTGGGAGCATTACTCATCCAAACATGGTGGTTTATCAATTTTTAGGAATGTATTGCGAAGGATAATTGATGCCCCAAATTTGGCAAAGATCTCTCGTATGGATCAATGAGAAAGTGTAAACTTCAATGAAGTGGGTTGAATACTAATAGAAAAATCATTTCTCAATATCTCCAAAACTAATACAGCTCATCATGAAATAAATGGATCAAATAAAATATTAATTAACGAGGAATATGTGCTCCAAATTTTAGACAATTTGGTTTGTTGCATCACAGAAAATGTAAAACAATTTTTGTGTTATTTTGGGCAAAAATAGAGTTCATGGATGGAAAATTATTTCTTAAATAAAAACATAAACCAGATTATTATAGCCTCCAAGTAATATCTCAAAACAAATTCATTTTAGAGAGGAAGAGGTGGTCAAAATTTCAAGGAGTTTTGACCACGGGAGCTCAAGATATTAGCAAAACTAGTATTAATGGATTTCATGGAGAAAAAAAAATGAAGTTTTCGACATGGATTTTTTATATTTTTCGGTTGATGTATTTGGAGGGAAATAAATATCTCAAAAAACTGACTTAAGTGGATGTGGAGATTCAAATTTTCTTTGCACATGTTGGTGGAAATTACACTTTACAAATGCAAAGTGTATTTTCCACATGTTTTACAAATGTCATGGGGAAAGGGTGCACCTTTTTGTGCAATTGCAACTCCAAAGTGTTCCTTGGTGCAATAAGCCTTCTAATGTGTACCAAGGTGGAAAATGTGAGGCCCACTTTCATAAACATTCACTTTTCCTCTCTCATGTTTTCACATTGAGTTTGAATGGGCCAATCATAGGAAGGAGGAATATTTCAAGTGGGAATGCATAATTCAAAGTATATGGTGCAAACCCACTTCAAAAATTTCCACCCTTCCAAAGTGCATCAGGCCACACGGTGACATCATCTACATAATGAAAGATTAGAATATTCTACCCGGTGTCCATACTTAACCAATTTGGGCCATAAATATATGATTTTTCATAGAAATGGGAAAAGAATCCATGTAAAAAATTAAGAAAATGATTTCTTCATGAATTTTTCCTCATACATCAATTTTTGCCTATGAAGGCATGCCAATTAGTTGACTTTCTAAAGGAGTTTGTAACAAGTATGAACTAAACCATCACTTGGGCCATGAATGGGGTTTAATGTGATTCCATTTGAAATATTTTAGGATCCCAAATATGTTTGAGGTGCCTCAAAACCTTAAGTGTAAATTAATTTTCCGTAAAGGTCAACGTGCTTCGTTGTTGCAAAGGTTGATCTCAGATAAACCCAAAACTTTATATTGCCCATTCCAATGTAATGTAGACTCCATATGATTTCCAAAGAATGGTATTTTAACTCCTAACACCACCCAAAGTTCTTAAAACCTTAATAATGGTATATAAAAATTGTTATCCAACCTTAATAATAGGCTCTACTTGTTTTTATATAAAATCATAGATGGGTAAGTGCACGAAGTTGGGGGCCAAAAGTGGACAAAAACCCAAAAATAGACGAAACGCGTACGCATTTTGCTAAAACACTCTCACGTTGTAATTTGTTTGGCTCGATAATCACCTAACCTATCACACGTACATGTTTCAAAGAATTCAAAATGTGTACGCATTTTGTGTAGTGGTGGTTTATACTTACAAAAATTAATGTTCAAGTATAATATTTATTTTACTTCAAATTTATTTTAATTAATATAAGATATTAGGGTCACTCTGCACCTTATGGAAGTGGTCTCGTAGCTCTAACAATTATAATCTAGAAGAAAGTTTTTCAAAATCTAATGTGGTCAGTACTTACTTATTTTCAGGATTTCAAAGAACAACCTAAAACTTTCAAAGCATATATATTGTAGTTGGTCTTTATTTTGGGAAAGCATATATATAGTCATTTTAAAAGGCTTTTTGACCTTCTAAAATGGATTTTGGCCCTACCATTGCTTGAATTGGTACTAATTTTTAAATTTGGTCCATAATTCACTTTAGTGACCATGAATTAACTCTATGATGTTTGTCTACTTCTTACTAAAAAGAGATCCTCACTTTGTAGATACAGGATTGTTCCTAAATGGGATTCTTGTCCTATGGCCAAAATGATGTGATTGCAATGTGCCTCCCCTTAAGGTGTGATAACACCACTAGGTGTTGCATGAGTTGTTACAAATAGTACCAAGAATTAATCATCGAGTGAACTCAGATGATTTCTCATTCTTAGAAACATGGTGCTCCATATAAAGATCATCCCCTCACCTTTCTTAGCTCTAAAATCATCCTTTCATGGAATCAAATTCATGATTCTCATACATGCTTTTTCTCATATGTCTCTTATGGAGACAAACGATGCCTTAATACTTCACAAATAATGGTCCTTGATAACTCGGTGACATGACTAGCTCATTTTAGCTTGTTCTGAAGGGTGTTCAATTAACTACAAAATGGCCAAAAATGCCTTTTTAGGCCTTCAAAGGAAGTATTCTCTCATAAAAACTAAATGAGTCGATCGATCACCTTGAACACTATTCCCTACACATTGAAACACATTGAAAGATATTTTTAGGACTTTCCTTTGGGTGAGGGTTTATGATTTAGGTTTTAGGGTTTAGGGATCAATGTTTAGGGTTTAGGGCTTAGGGTTTAGACTCAAGGTTAGAGTTTAGGATTTAAGGTTTAGTGTTTAAGGCTCATAGTTCAGATTTTAGGGTTTAGGGTTTAGGGTTTAGGCTCTCGGGCTTAGGGTTCATGGTTTAGGGTTCATGGTTTAGGGTTTAAAGTTTAGGGTTTATGGTTGAGGGTTAAGGGTTTATGGCTCAAATTTCAAGGTTTAGTTTTTAAGAGTCAAGGTTGAGGGTGTAGAGTTTATGGCTCAAGGTTTAAGGTTTAGGGTTTAGGGATTAGGGTTTAGGGTTTAGGGTTGAGAGTTGAGGGTTCATGGTTTAGTTTTAAGGGTTTAGCATTGAGGGTTTATGTTTTAGGTTTCAAGGTTTAGGGTTTTAGCTTAGGGCTTATGGCTTAGGGCCTAGGGTTCGGGGCTCGGGGTTTACGATTTAGGGCTCAAGGTTTAGGTTTAGGGGTCGAGGTTTAGGTTTTACGTTTTAGGTTTTAGGATTTAGGGCTTAGAGTTTAGGATGTAGTGCTTAGGGTTTACGATATAGGGTATAGGGTTTAGGGCTCATGGTTTAAGGTTTAGGGTTGAGGATTTAGGGTTTACGGTTTAGGGTTTAGGAGTTAGGGTTTAAGGTTTAAAGGTCATGGTTCAGGTTTAGGGCAAAGGGTTCAGGGTTTAGGGTTTAGGGATCAAGGTTGAGGGTTTAGGGTTGAGAGTTGAGGGTTTAGGGTTTAGGGCTCAAGGTTTAGTTTTTAGGGTTTAGGGTTTAGGGTTTATGTTTAAGGGTTTAAGGTTTAGGGTTTTGGCTTAAGGCTTATGGCTTAGGGCCTAGGGTTTAGGGCTTAGGGTTTAGGGTTTAGGGCTCAAGGTTTAGGGTTTAGGGGTCAAGGTTTACGTTTTAGGTTTTAGGGTTTAGGATTTAGGGATTAGAGTTTAGGGTTTAGGGCTTAGGGTTTATGGTATAGGGTTTAGGGTTTAGTGCTCAGGGTTTAAGGTTTAGGGTTAAGTATTTAGGGTTTAGGAGTTAGGGTTTAAGGTTTAAAGGTTAGTTTCGGGGTTTAGGGCAAAAGGTTCGTGTTTAGGGTTTAAGGCTCGAGGTTTAGGGTTTAGGTTTTAGTGTTAAGGGTTTAGGTTGCAGAGTTCGGGTTTAGGGTTTAATGTTTAGGGCTTAGGGTTTAGGGTTTAGGGTTTAGTGCTTGGGGTTTAGGGTTTAGGGTTTAGGGATCAGGGTTTAGGGTTTATGATTTAATTTTTAGGGTTTAGGGACCTTTAGGATTTAACATTTAGGCCTTAAGGTTTAGGGTTTACGGTTTAGGGCTCAAGGCTTAGGGTTTAGGTTTAGGGGTTGGGTGCATGGTTTAAGGTTTATGACTCAGGGTTCGGGGTTCAAAGTTATAGGTTTAAGGTTTAGGGGTTAGTTATAGGTTTAAGGTTTAGGGGTTAGAGATCGTGTTCTAGATTTAGGGCTTAGGGCTCAAGGTTTAAGGTTTAGGGTTTAGGGCTCAAGGATTAGGGTGTAGGGTTCAAGGCTTAAGGTTTAGATTTATGGTTTAGGGATTAGGGTTTAGGGTTCATGGTTCATGGTTTATGGCTTAAGGTTCAAGGTTCAAAGTTATTGGTTTAAGGTTTGGGGGTTAGAGCTCGGGGTTCTAGATTTAGTATTTAGGGTTTAGGGTTTAGGGCTTAGGGTTTAGGGTCAAGGGTTTAGGTTATGGGATTAGGGTTTAGGTTTTAGGGTTAGAGTTGAGGGTTCATGGTTTAGTTTTAAGGGTTTAGCATTGAGGGTTTATGTTTTAGGTTTCAAGGTTTAGGGTTTTAGCTTAGGGCTTATGGCTTAGGGCCTAGGGTTTGGGCTCGGGGTTTACGATTTAGGGCTCAAGGTTTAGGGTTTAGGGGTCAGGGTTTTAGGTTTTACGTTTTAGGTTTTAGGATTTAGGGCTTAGAGTTTAGGATGTAGTGATTAGGGTTTATGATATAGGGTTTAGGGTTTAGGGCTCATGGTTTAAGGTTTAGGGTTGAGGATTTAGGGTTTACGGTTTAGGGTTTAGGAGTTAGGGTTTAAGGTTTAAAGGTCAGGGTTAAGGGTTTAGGGTTAAGGGTTAAGGGATCAAGGTTGAGGGTTTAGGGTTGAGAGTTGAGGGTTTAGGGTTTAGGGCTCAAGGTTTAGTTTTTAGGGTTTAGGGTTTAGGGTTTATGTTTAAGGGTTCAAGGTTTAGGGTTTTGGCTTAGGGCTTATGGCTTAGGGCCTAGGGTTCAGGGCTTAGGGTTTAGGGTTTAGGGCTCAAGGTTTAGGGTTTAGGGGTCAAGGTTTAGGTTTTAGGGTTTAGGGTTTAGGATTTAGGGATTAGAGTTTAGGGTTTAGGGCTTAGGGTTTATGGTATAGGGTTTAGGGTTTAGGGCTTAGGGTTTAAGGTTTAGGGTTAAGGATTTAGGGTTTAAGAGTTAGGGTTTAAGGTTTAAAGGTCAGGGTTCAGGGTTTAGGGCAAAGGGTTTAGGGTTTAGGGTTTAAGGCTTGAGGTTTAGGGTTTAGGTTTTAGGGTTAAGGGTTTAGGTTGTAGAGTTCATGGTTTAGGGTTTAGTGTTTAGGGCTTAGGGTTTAGGGTTTAGGGTTTAGTGCTTGGGGTTTAGAGTTTAGGGTTTAGGGGTCAGGGTTTAGGGTTTATGATTTATTTTTAGGGTTTAGGGACCTTTAGGATTTAACATTTAGGCCTTAAGGTTTAGGGTTTACAGTTTAGGGCTCAAGACTAAGGGTTTAGGGTTTAGGGGTTGGGTGCATGGTTTAAGGTTTATGACTCGGGTTAGGGGTTCGAGTTATAGGTTTATGGTTTAGGGGTTAGTCACGCTTTTAAGCTTTAGGGGTTAGAGATCGGGGTTCTAGATTAAGGGCTTAGGGCTTAAGGTTTAAGGTTTAGGGTTTAGGGCTCAAGGATTAGGGTGTGGGTTCAAGGCTTAAGGTTTAGAGTTTATGGTTTAGGGATTAGGGTTTAGGGTTCATGGTTCATGGTTTATGGCTTAAGGTTCAAGGTTCAAAATTACTCGTTTAAGGTTTGGGGGTTAGAGCTCGGGCTCTAGATTTAGTATTTAGGGTTAGGGCTTAGGGCTTAGGGGTTTAGGGTTTAGGTTTAGGTTTTAGGTTTATTATATAGTGTTTAGGGTTTAGGATTTATTATTTTGGTTTTAGGGTTTAGGTCTCATGGTTGATGGTTAAGGGTTTAGGTCACGAGTTTAGGTTTCATCGAATTTGTAGGCAAACCATTCAAAGAGAGTCATCAAAATTTGATGTTTTTCATCTGTTGATATTTTGAAGGAGGGAAATGTCATATTCCTGATTGTCCAATCCTTCCAAAGACCCCAATAGTCCTCAATCCTTAGATGTACAGGAGACACTGTTACTTGGCTTCCATTTATAATGATAGAGATATTTGTAAATTCATGTGATGACCTATAAATCTATATGAATTTTAGTTTACTTGAAATCACATCACACCCTTCACTAGGATTGATGACTACCCCTATCTTTTTGTTCAAGGGATTTTGAAAACATCCATGGGTTTATCATATAAGGAATTATCAATGAATGGAAGGTCACTAAGTCGTAGGCTAGGTAACTCCCATTTAGAACTAAACAAGAAAGATTTACCAAGGAATTGATAACCCCTTAGTGTTCTTAGCCATTCCCTTATTTCTATTCTTATTTTGAACACTTTAGGAAGTTATGTCAAATTTACTATCCATTCCAGTAGAACACTTTAACTTTATCTTTCTCCATAGGAGAGGATACTACAGGAAATTCAATTATGATCATACACCTCTGCATTGATATATTCTCTATGTTTCTTTTTTTCCTTTAATATTATTTTTTTGTTATGATGGTTATTTTTCCAAATTCCAATGGGTCATCCTGGCTTGCATAATACCATACATGGAAATATGAGAAATGTGAAATTTATTTCAGAGTGTGAATAAATTTACATTTAAGAGAGCAAGTATATGTGGGGAGAAATAAGTTTAGAAGAGATGTGTAATATATGCATTACAATGCACAAGGTAGATGTCATATCCATTTAGATACTTGTCCCACCTCTCACAAACAAGGTAGTTCTATAAGCAGACTCAATGATGGTTCTAGGCACGAGACTAGGAAATATTGATGAAATATGGTTGGGGTTTAGGGTTTAGGGTTTAGGGCTCATGGTTCAAGGTTTAAGGTTTAGGGTTCAAGGTTCAAGGTTTAGGGTTATGGTTTAGGATTTAGGTTTTAGGTTTAGGGTTTAGTCTTTATGGTTAGGGTTTATGGATCAAGGTTAAGGATTTAGGGTTTTGGGTTAAGGATTTAGTGTTTAGGGATAAGGGTTTATGGTTTACGATTCAGGTTTTAGGGTTTATGGTTTATGGTTCAGGTTCAGGGTTCGTGGTTCAAGTTTATGATTTAGGATTTAATGTTTAGGGATTAAGGTTTAGGGTTTAGGGTTTAGGTTTTAGGGCTTAGGGCTTAGGATATATGGACTAAGGTTTAGGGTTTAGATTTTTGGGCTCAGTGATAAGGGTGTAGGGTTCAATGCTTAGGGTTTAGGGTTTAGGATTCAATGTTTAGGGGTCGGGGTTTAGGGTTTAGGATTTAGTTTTTACGGTTCATGGTTTAGGGTTTAGCATTTAGGGCTCATGGTTCATGGTTTAGGGTTTAGGGTTTATGATTTAGGGTTTAGGGCTTATGGCTTAGGGTTTAGGGCTTAAGGCTCAGGGTTTAGGGCTCATGGGTAAGGGCTGAATGTTTAAGGTTTAGGGTTTAGGGTTTAGGTTTTAGGGTCTAGGGATCATGGTTAAAGGTTTAGGGTTTAGGGTTTAGGGCTCAAGGTTTATAATTTAGTGTTTAGGTTTATGGCCTATGGTTTAGGGTTTTGATTGTAGAAGTTAAATGCTAAAAGATTTAGGTTGAATGCTGAAATCCTAAAAAATTACCTATGTACTGACCAAATTATACTTTAAAAAACTATCTCCTAAACCATGACTCATGGAGTTGTGAGATTAATTCCATAAGGTGCAGAGTGACCCTAATTTCTTATATTTACATAAATAAATTTAAAGTATTATTATTATAAAACTTTAAATTTATTTAAAATAGAAATAATAATACTTAAAAATTTATTTATGTAAATAGAAGCATGTCAAAAGCATACATATTGTTTATACTACACGTGCGAAGGGATACACTTTATAACGTGTATGCATTATGTTTATACTACACAGAACGCATACGCTTTATGTAACATATACAAATTTTACATTTTATCTTTTCCCAAACCATGCCTCAAGGCTTGGGATCCGGTTTGGATCCCCAAGCCTGAGGCATGGATCTGCACAAACACAACAAACGACATGTTTTTACAAGAAAATATAAAAATGCCACTTCCTCTATGATAAATTAAAATAAAACAATTGATCCATTTTTTAAAAATTGTACCACGATGTAGAGAAGAGTCTCTTCTTTCTAAAAATATAAATTTTTAAATTTTCTCGACTAATATAAGGTTTCCATATTATTTATATTCTAACTATGCCTTTTTAGAGCTATTTTTTGAAGTGTAAATATGTCTATCTTTCATGGTGTCTCTTTTTGGGGTGATCAAAATTTAAAAAAATTATACTAGCCCAAACTAGGCATAATTCTATACATATTAAAAAAAAAATCTAATTTTCTATATTTTTGAGGTAGTTAGGGGGGGGGTGGGGGGCACTGAGTCTGTTATTTTTCAAAACATAAAATTTTTGTATTAGAAAAATCATAAATTAAAAATATTTGTGAAGAAAATCTAAAAAATGGAGCCAAAACTAGATGCTCTTAGATATCTTTCTACCAAAGGGTTTTCAAAAATACTAAATGGTTGTCAAAAATGGTGGGGGACACGAAAGTCACTCTATTATGTTTTTTCAACAAAAATAGGAGCATCTATTGATTGTAGTTGTTTGAACCACTTAAACTTATCCGTTTTCAATAAAATTTAGTAGTTTAGAAACTAGATTCAAAATGTTGCGATTCATATTTCTACATCTTCCAATTTTGAGTGTAACTATTTCAAAAACTCGTGAAGTTGAAGTGTTTTTTTTTTCAAAAAAATGCGTCCACTTAAGACCCCCTTTTGGCCCCCCAACTTGGTGCACTTACCCAGAGAGTTAGTGTTAGTGGGTAATATTTTGGAGGAGAGAACTATTATTACTATGGATAATTCAAGCCATAGATTCTTAATAAAATTGTGGTAGTCATGCTACCTTGATAAATATGTGTGTTGTCTTTAATTCAAGATCTCATTCATTGTGCATGCATGCTTTTGGGTGTTTTTCTTATATTTGTTTATAGTTATTTATAGATTACAATGTATCTTTAGTATGGTATCGTAGAAATATACGCTTCACCTTGTGTTACATGTAAAATTATAAATCGGATATGTATTTTTAGTCTTGTTCTATATGTAAATAGATTAGATATGTAGTTTTCTTTTTTTTGCAGAATTTTGTATGTATTGCCTTTTTCAATGCTTTCCTACAATAACTACCTATATCTACTATAATGAGCAAATATTAAAATCTCTCCTTTCCCTTCACGAGATCCGGGTAGATAAATAAGTGGTGAAAGTGGTAGGTTACTTAGGGTTTGTATATGTATTTTTATATCTCCCTAGGTAGAATAATTTTCTAGTCACTTAGAAAATCGAGAGTTTTTACTCTAGGAAAAATGGTTATCATTTTTTAGAGCCATAGTGTGAGGGGTACTATCTTAATACTCAAGCCATTAGATATCACTATGTACAAATTTTGGCATACATGTACCTCATAATATATAGGAAGTGCCTAGATATTTTATTTTTTTCTAATAGGAAGCATTTCAAATGTTAATTTATGTAGTACACATGTAAGATGGTATCTCTAATATTTTACTCTCTATACACCTCAAAGACCCGATATTGTAGCTAAGAGAACAATGGAATCCTCCGTATTCACTTTCTTGAAACATTCGTCTAGTTCACTATCTATGAACCGGTGAGTATATCAAAGAGCGTATAGAATAAAATAAACATGACCTAGTAAATCCCTTGGGTTGATATGAAAGTTCAACATAGTATTTTTAGATCTAATTTGTTAGTTGCAGGTATGGGTTTAAGATTTCTAGTAATTTTGGTATATTACCCTCGTCAAACATAGTTTAGATTCTTTAAATTTCAGTTTAGATATTATATTCAATTATACTTTAAATTCTACAATAGTTTAAGTATATAATTTTGTTCAAGGATAGTCATATATTTATTTTTGGAAGAACCTAGATCTTGGTGTAGTTGGAAGAATGTTGTGTTTGATAGGTACAACTAATGAGAAGGTAGTGCACATGTGGGTTAATGCGATGGTGTTGTGTCCCACTTTTTGTCCCAAAAATGCGAGCCAAAATGGGAAAGGCACGTTTTCCAAGGAGGGTTCACGCGAACACACTCTTCGCACGAACCAGTTTCACGCGAATAGACACATAAGCCGTTCTTTTGCCACGCGACGTAATTGAACATGTTCGTGCGAACAAGTGTGTTTTTGTGAACCACATTCGTGCGAATGTGGTTCACGCGAACACCCCTGTATGTATATTGGAGGCGCTGTGGAGGAAATCATTTTCCTCCGCCCGCCTCCTTCATGCGAAGTTTGGACCAGAGCCCACGAGCGATGAGCCTTGCATGATGCCGACGAGCCCAGTATTTCATCATCGAGCCCTCCAACGACGAGCGCAGTATTTTATTCAAAATCGTACAGGCTTTGATAAGGAAATTCTATTCTATAAAACATGTGAATTTTCATTCAAAAATCAGCAAAATACATGTGTAATGTAATTTTTCTTTAACTCTTTTAACTTTCTTAAACAAATTTTTAACACAAGAGGGAACTGCCTGTGTAATTTGTATGGCTTGTTTAAGAAGCTTGAATAGAAAGATTCTGATTTTTTAGGGACATTTCTAGGAGGGTCGAGAGCCATGGAGATTTTTTGAGGGCAATAGGCAATATTTATACCCTTCCATTATGTACGTCCAATCAGACAATAAAAAGTATTCTTTTACCAGGTTCAGAGAAACTTGTTTTTTACAATGGACGATTATACTGTAGTTTCAAGTTAATTTTATCTAGCTTTATTTCTATTAGCTTTGATCCACGACTAAGGAAGAATTCATATGGTTGTTACCTGTACATAGAAAAGAATCTAGAACATAATAACTACAACTACAATTTCAATCTTCTAAAATGGACCATTTGATTATCTTCGAGCTTTCCCATTTGCTCTTCAATCATTGGTATTTGGTGATCCAAATCAATGTTGTAAGCAAGCTCTTTCTGAGCAACCTGAAAATATTTTGCATTTGCTCTTCCACAAGTGGTCGATAACCAATTTTTTAGAAGACTTGGCAATCACATTATGAAAAATATTGATGTCTGGCATAACTTCTTTCCAAGATAATGTGTTTCCAAAGATAGCACAAAGACTATTGTGAATAGAAATCTATGTCTTTTTAGTGAGCTTGTATTTCCAAAAAGTATGCATGATAGACTTGAAAAAAATTCTAACTAGACACTTAAGATGGTTGGTTACAAGAAATTGTATGTCATCGCCAATAGGTAGTGTGTGGAAGAACAATGGCTAAAAAACCTTTTTAGTCATGGCATTAGCTTTGAAATTGTAAATAGTGGCTCTGAGGTGCTACCATTTATATTCTTTAAGTTTACATCTTCATTTTGAGTTGAGTCTTTGTTCCAAGGAAAATCCAGGATGAATTTTCGATAAACACATTTGAGCATGGAGTGATTTAACATGTTGTTGTTAGACCATGTCCATCCTTCAAGAAGTTGCATTGAACCAAGAGTAGACATCTTAACAAGGAGTGAGTCATCCTCAAGTTGCAAAATTCTAATTATAGTTGTCTTATCACCTACACATAAGTGAAAAAAACCTTTAAGAAATGCCAATTTTTCCATTGGTACCATTATAAGTGACACAAATCTTCAAACTCGCATATACCTATTTTTAAAAGACATTTTTATTTCAGCCTAGACTACAAAGAAGGGGAAGATTGTTGATTTACACGTCTATTCAACCAAATCGATGAAGTGGGAAAGCTAAGGCCATGTTAAAGAGATTTGTTATTCCGTTCCAACAGCTCATAAATGTCACGTTGTGCTTTCCAACGAACTTAGAACTGACAACTTTGATATTTCCAATCAATTACTAGCGAAAGGGTCTTCGAGGGTCTGCATAGGAAAAGATACTCATCTCTCCACTCTTGATGGATGATTTGTCTGATCTCAACATAGGCGGATTAAATTTACAAGAAGGCAAAGAAGAATATGACCCGCTTGTGCTCTTGGCATCTAAATTATAAGTAGAAAATTTATTCTGCAATTGAAGATCATCATTTGAGGGCGGCCTTATCTTTGGAGCACTGAAGGAGCGTGCTTTAGCCTTGGCAGACCTTACACGGGCCTGAACCCTGATGAGTGCTTGCATACACCTCAAAGTAACTACTGCCTGCTTCCTTACCTGACGACCCCTAAACAATGCCTGGAGCCTCACCAGCCCTTTCAGTGCTCGTAGTGCTCTCCTCGCCTATAAAACCCAAAAACCAAATCTAAAAGAGTGACAATAATCCCCTTCAAAAATAATCAAACGAAATTCTCACAGACCCGTTATTGTTCATCGAGAATGGTTACCAAAAATCCTTAGAATGCATGCACTGGATTCGAATGACAGCCCATTCTGTCGTCGACCTTGAAGTCCTTTGGAGAGCCCTCACTATTGTTGCCACTGCAGCATTATAGGCCTCTGCAGCAGCCTCGAGATGCGAGATTCAGCAGCTCCACATTGAGATGTTTCGCTGCTTATGCTAACTTCCTTCGCTTTTTCCCGACTCGTGCTCACCAGATATTTTCCACAGACCCCATTTTTTGGACTTGACGTTGGTAAGCTTCTTTTGTTCATGATTCAACAATAGCAATCAATCAGCTTGCTTGTAAAAGGGCAAATGAATCCTCCTTTGTAATTGGTTGCCCCCGTTTTGTATGCTACATCCTTCATATTTTCTGTGATTCTCATTGTGTCATCGTATATATCAAGAGCCATGTCCATGTGCAGTATGACCAACCTTAGAGAACCTAAATGTAAGAAATAGATGTGTCAATAAAGTAATTTTTATATGATGTTGCTTTCTAATTTATTGTTTGATTAACTTTAAAATATGAAATCATGTTAATTATACCACCTTCCTCCATTTTGTTTACAGAGCCTTTTGTAAATGTGCATTTGATTGTGTCTTTTTATCTCATATTACATCGTTGTGAGTCTTTGACCCATTATTTTTTCTCTCTTCCATTATACTGTTACATCACATTACATGGTGTGCCTTGGTTTATTTCGTTGCAATCTTCCATTTTACTACACATTATATTGGATTCTCTTCCACTATTGTGCTGCTGGTTATATGGATTACCTCATCAACTCCTTTATTTATATGAAAATATCAGTTTCAAATACATGCAAGCTTTGTGTGTAGTGTCTGTTTAAACTCTTTACAACAATTGGCTTACAATTCTTTAGAACACTTTTATAAATAACGTACATACCTATAGAATGCAATTAGCACACTAAACCAACTAAATTTGGTATTAGCACAAAATGGACTTGTTGAAAGGGCTTCGGAAACTTTTAATCAAATGTAATTGGCAGGTGTCCAACCTGATCAGTTCACCTTTGGCAGCATCCTCCCAGCCTGTGTCAAAATGGGAGCTTTGGAACAGGGTATGGCCATCCATAAAAGCATAATAGTAAGAATTTTTTTGTCAGATGTTGTAATTGTGAGTGCCCTGGTAGAATGACACCTAGAAATAGGGAATTAATTCCATCTCAGTAGTCTTTCAAGTGAGGGAACTTTATTACGAACTCCATAGTTCCAATATTGAATCCTAATCATGTGGCTGCTTGAGTTGCATTGTTTCCAAAAGAATCCATTTTTCTGGCTGATGCTAATGGTGAAGCAAACTTGAAAAGTGATTTGGGAATCAAGAATGAGAATATGACTTCATACAATCCATTCCCAACTCCCTATTGCTGCTGGAATTAACCCACTCAAATGATTAGCAGAGACGTTTATTAGCTAATAATATGACCAATTTACTCATCTTTGTAGGCAAGGGGCCTTCTAAGAAAATCCATGACAAATTGACATAGAAATGCAAGTTGGAAAGATTGGATACCTATCATGGTATCTTTCCCTTTAGTCTATTGTGAGACAGGTCAAGAAGTTCCAAATTTTTGCAATCCCCAAGGGCCAAATCAGGTAGCTATGCTTTGTGATAACTGAATGTGATTAAGAAAAATCCAGCTAGTCCTGACAATAATCCCCAAAGTAGTGTGGATGTCGGTCTCAGTGATGTGCTAATGACTGCTCATAACATAATCATTTTAATTACCATATAGGATGTCCCACAGACTTCCGTTTACCATGTAATCATAAAACAACACATTTCCATGCGGAGAAAGCAAATATCCATGCAGACTCCCAAGATCCCGATGTTTAATGCTTCCAACTGTTTCCAGCTCAGTTTTAAATTCACGCAAGCTTTGTGTGTGGTGACTGTAGAGTCTCTTTACAACAATTGGCTTACAATTCTTTAGAACACATTTATAAACAGTGCTTGTAGCACCATAGCCAATATATATTTCTCATTTAGATTTTCTGTGATTCTCATTATGTCATCGATGTATTGATATATTGCAAAGTCCTTGTGGTGATGCGAGTCATGCTGTGATGGAATTCATCTATGAGCTCAGTTAATTGTTCCATAATAGACATTCAGTTGGATGATTACAAAAGCACTCATTACTTGTAAATGGTCTCTAAATGAGAAACTCTGAGGGCAATAGGCAATATTTATACCCTTCCATTATGTACGTCCAATCAAACAATAAAAGTATTCTTTTACCAGGTTCAGAGAAAATTGTTTTTTACAATGGACAATTATACTGTAGTTTCAAGCTAATTTTATCTAGCTTTATTTCTATTAGCTTTGATCCACGACTAAGGAAGAATTCATATGGTTGTTACCTATACATTTTTCCAAGGTCCTCTTGGTTTCCCCCATTGTTCAATGTATTTTTTTGAAGGGCTTCTTTTATGTGCTGCAAATTGTAACATAAAGGATCTTTTTAGTTTCTAGAAAAATGAGTATATTGTGTAGCTCACAGCTGCCTATGCCATACTAAGATCCCAATAGTGGCATAATTGTTGATTGGAACCGAACATTGCAGAGTGCACTACCAGAATAATGCATATCATGGAGATATTCCATTTTCACAAACCTTAATACTACTGCCACTGCTAGGAAGCTTTGCATATTTCTTCTGCAATATCTGTTTTAATGTGCCTTTAGGGCTGCTTCAAAGCTTCTAGATAAGATAATATAAATATAAATAAATAAGAACTCGTTGGCAGTAGTTTCCTCCTAGAACTCGTTGGCTGCATGTATGCCTACACTTGAGAAGCACATGCTTTAATGATATCACTGAAATTTCAGATTATATTCTTGTATCCAGTAGCATCTAGAGGTTTTAGATAATGTATTGTAGTGATATTGTAAGGCACTATCAAAAACAATGTTGACAGAAGTAAGGATGGGAAATGTGATGGGAAATTTCAGTCATATGAGTTAAATAAGATAATGCCAAAGTTAAACAGCTTCCTTGAAATGTAAAGTTGATTTATCCCTGATTTTGTATACAAACACTGTGATGACATCAATAATAGATTACAAATAATTTCAATGTTTTTGTGATTTTTAAGCATGCATAAGTGGTCAACTTGTACATGTGGAGATATAGATGCATTAGACATGTCTTTTACCGATGTGTTTTGTTGTTTAAAATTGGATTGGTGTTCTATTTGATTGCGCTAATTCTGTATCATATGCACAAAAATTGTGTTCCAGGGAAAGGTGAATCCCACTCAATTGTTCTGCTTTGATAATGGTTTGTGCCCAGGTAAACTTACATTCTCTTCTACAAACATTGCTTTGACTTTAAGATCATGTAAATGTATTCAAAACTTTTCATTTCTGAACTCTGCAACATCACTTGGTATATTTTGTTATCATTGTGATTTGTAATTTATGTAATTTATTTGATTTTGTAATTTATTTTCTATATTAGTTGCATTGAAGCTTGAAAATTTCATATTTCTGTTTTCATTAATATAGGAGAATATCTTAGGAATTTTTTTTAATTAAAAGTACTATTAATTAGAATTTTACTTTCATTTTTTTATAGTCATGGCTTCTTCTGGAACTCCTAATTTGTTTGAGAGGACCGATTTAGAGATTGCAAAATTGCAATCTATTCTCAAAAATCCAACTACAATTGGGCAGTATAAAGCCCATTGCGAAAAAATACTGGTTGATCTTCGTAGAATAGAGACAAGTTTGAAAACATATAATCCATTTGATTCTGAATCAATAAAAAATTTATGGATTCACTAAAATCAAGTGTCTCAGAGATGTAGGTTATAATGAGATTACATCACGACTTTCCGATAAGGAAGTCGTTAAGAGGTCTTGTTGGAGTTTTTATGCAGACAAATGGAAAATAAGGGCATATTATGTAAACAAATGTTCATGTCCTTTATGTGCCCCTTTGATTTATCCTAGATTTGTGGCTTCTCAAGGCCAATTTCCAAATAATGACCAATTACTATTATACTTCATAATGATGCTACATGTTGAGGTTCACTTAAACCTAAAGGTGAACTATTTAGACATCCCTAGTTATTTGGGGTAGGGGCGTGGCCGTATTAGCCACAAGCAAGCATATAGAAAGGAGGGAGCTCCTGCAGTTGTTGACGCCAGCGCAGCAGCTTGTACCAAGGCCACAACCATTCTTATCAGGCTTTCAGGATGTCGCAACACCTGTCGTTATGACTGCACATGAGGTTGCTATCGAGGGTCTTGTCAGGCATTGCTCGCGAGACCCAATTGATCTCTTCTGACCGTGTGGGTCAGTACCTTCAGAGACGCGATACTAGCAATGGAGGTGCTAGTAGCAGCAGTGATGCACGCAACGAGGTATATGCTCGTGCATCTTTGATTTCCCCAGATGACTTTGAGCTAGTTACAGATCCCACTCAGGCACGTCGGCTAGGACGCATCATGGCTGCTGACTTGTTGCATGCGTATGAGGTGATTGCTCGGCATTGCAGCATTCCACTATCGGGGTTTTAGATTTTATAGAGCAGAGTGGGAGTGTATCTTCTAGTCAGGGTACTACTTCCTTCTACTACGATAGACTTCCTGTAGTAGGGGATTGTCACACACCGATGTTCAGCACATTTCTGTTCCTGGTGTGTGAAAATTAAACCTTTAATATAATTAAAATTTATTTTAATTGATCATTACTTTACAATTTATTAATATTAAAATTAAACATGTACTTTTGTGTTTAGGCTTCTGCTCCAGTGTGTGGAGCTTCACAGCCCACACCATCTACCCGTGTCACATACACACAGCTCTTGACTGAGCACAACATGGATCTTGATGTTCCGGGTCTGAGTCAACTTGGCTTAGTTGGCGAGATATTTGCTGGTGTTGAGGTCGTGGATGACAATCCCATACATTTGGAGACGCGTTCCGCAGAGGTATAAATACATGTGTTTTAATATAATTAATATTTAATCTAAATTGAAATGTTAGAAATTAATGAACTTTATTCAAAAAACTTATTTATCAACTTCTTACATTTTATTTATTTTGTTTCACAGGGATCTACGGGACAGAGATCTACGGGTAGCGTAGATACTCCCAACATCCACGCAGGGACAGATACTGAGGTAATCAATTGTACATATCAGTTATATAATGTATTGAATTAATCAAGAAATTGTTGTAGATTTCTGCTTATATATTTTAATATATGGTACATGCTATATATAGTTTATGACATGTATATTCCTTTTTTTTAACATGCAGGGTGCAGCAGAGCGTAGTGAGGGGTCTGGCACTCGCCCTAGTGCACGAAGGAGACTTCAGTGATATTTTATAGATTTCAAACATTTTAGACATACTTCTGGAGATTTTAGACATGTATATATATTCATACTCATTCTAGACATTATTATTATATTTTGATATATGTCTTAGACACGTGTATTTACAATTATGGATGTGAATATAAGACACCCCCTTATCTTTCATTTTTGTCTCTTGATGATATCATAATAGGTATATAACTAGCAATCGCATGTGTTTCATGACATGTGAATGCCGAACGGTATATGTTATTTGATTTAGAGTTATAGTTATCTCGAGTTTTACTATCGAGTTCGAATGCTTTTCTGTGAAATGTTTCAAAGACGTTTGTATCAAGAAAATGGAAAAGGGATTTGCAAATATTCCCAGTCTAAAATAAATTCAGTTCTTATACATAATGCACATAAATGGTTTTTTCTGAAATTAAATTCAGTTCTTATACATAATGGAGAGAACGTCTCTTGATGTTTCTTTACACAAACTTTTTGCCATTTTTGGTGTTCCTGTTCCCTACAGTAATTGTATGATATTGTAGCCATGTTTGGTCTGTCATTTGAATTCAATCACACATACAAAATATGTATGAAAATTTATATATGCTCATTTATGTTTCTAGGAGAGCTAATATGTTAGTGCATTCAGGTTTTTCTTTCAATCTAATTTAATTTCAACACTTCTCATTCACCAAACCTTCGATGGCTGCTGACATTATATGGGATCAGAAATAAGTATGTACTGATAGTGTTGACATGCTAAACCAGATTTTGAAAGTAATAGGTAGTATTGCCTGCCATTGCAAGTAATTAGAGGCCCATAATTGCAGTCGTGCTGAAGTGCAGTGTTGCCACAATGACTGTTTCTTCCCCGAAAGGATATTGAAGAGTGCAATTGAAACAACTGACAGCTTGGTCACAGGCTCCAGAGTAACAGGGGAGCCATGATATTGAAGAGTGCAATCGAAACAACTGAAAGCTTGGTCACAGTCTCCAGAGTAACAGGGGAGCCATGATATTGATATCACAAAGAGCTGAAAGAGGAGAGGGTGGCATGCAAGGCAGGTATTCAATGGCCTAGGATATGAAAGAGGGAGACAAAGAGGCAGCACTTGCATTTACTAAAAGTTAGGAGGAAAGAAATAACTAGAAATACACTATGTTGGAATTCAGATCAGCTGCTTTGATCATCGCTTGCAGTTCATCGTCGCTCATGCCCTCCATCTCCGCTACACCCGCAATCTTCTTTAGACTCTGCAATGTTATCACACCTTTCTCTGCATAAGCCTCCTTAAACTCCTCTTCCCCCAATTTGTCTGCCATCACTGGCAAACATTCTTCAAATCATGTTGTCTCATCCACCCCCTTTGCCATTGTGCCCAGGTGACGGGGAGAAGGGTAAATGGATAGAGATAAAGACTGCTGAGTTGGGCAGTGGCAGTGACATTACATTCAGCATTGGCATTAGGTATTAGGGAGGTTCGCAGAAGGAGAGGCTGGTGAATGCCAACAACGAAATGCAGACAAGGGAAGCTTCCTTAACACCATCCCAATGCGTACTAAATTTGGATCTCATTACGTGTTAGTATAACAACTGCTTCTTGTAAGAAATTTGTCAAGTATATCGTTTAACAAGACCTAATATTTGATCCCCGTCTCGCCCGCATTTCAAGATTCGTCATACGTATTATTATTCTATGTTTTTTGAAAACATCTTCCTGTCAGTTATGGCTTGCAGAAATATCTGTAAAACATTAACATATATATTTTATTCAAAATTTGGTAGAATGGATATCCTTCATATCTTAACATTAAGTTGAAGGTAGATCATTGTACACACCATACTACATGGATCAAAATGTTTTTCTTTTCGATTAAATAAAAAATTAATATTCTATTTTAATATAGAAAATTTATTGCCATCTTCTTTCAATTTCTACCGTGTTTCATGGTAATTGTCTATGCATCGTTAGATTCCACATGCTTTCTTCGACATTTTAACTATTGTTGCATGGAAACAATAGAAAGTTTTTTGAGGAAAAAGTTTTAAGATTTGGAATTAGTTCACATTGCGCAGCTAGACAAGCAACAAGGTGCACCGTGTCAGACCTGCAGTGATATAGAAGGGACCAAGTTTTATTTATAGTTTCTTAAAAACAAAAACATTTGAAAATCTAGACCACGCTGTTGACATTTAGCTGCTTTCTGGAAAATTCTGCATATGTAAGATGCTATGTTGTGGGAGGTGGAGAAAAGACAAAAGAAAAAGGATTGGTACCTCGAAGGAGATGGAAAGATGCTTCGCAAAAAGGAAATGTGAGAGAAATACTTGTTAATAACAAGTTTTATATCATCATTTCTTATTGTACAAAGTCTATGATGCAACTGCATCAAAGGGTATCCATAGAAAGTTTTAACATGTTTTCAGACAAAAAGGAATGAAGTACAATGTTCACATAACAAATGATCAATGTTTTCCAGCTAGCTGAAGAGCTTGAAGATCAATGGGTTAAATATTCAAATATCAACTGTCCTCTACTATTCAAATGCACTGAAAGTTCATTAGAAAACCCTTATATCAAGGTCTCTTCATTGAAATAGGCCATGGATCCCCCAATATGGATAGCTGTGTAGAATCTGGTGGCTAAATTTGGTCTCATGAGAACTTGCAAACCAAATTTTCGAGGACAACATATGATTCCCAATGGATGATGCATCCTCTTCGAATTTTACAGCCAAGCAATTTTGTTCCATACACCAACCTTATCTGCTAAAAGGGCCCGGCTTGCAAAGCAATGTCTTTACAGTATCTTTCCACAGCTTTGCATCTTCCTACAACTTCTACTTCCTTTGTTTACTTGCCAATATATTTTTCAATCTAGCTGATCTATGGTTCACATCGCCTCGATGAACCCTTTGTCTCGACTCTCAACAACAATCCCGATATTGTCAAAACAAAGGCTAACAAAGTTACTGCTACTACTATCATGAATAAACGGGATTACAACTAAATATCTTCATGCCCAATCGCATCCTCACCCTTCCCACAAAGTGGAAATTTTAAAAGAACCTTGCAACTCGTGCCTTACGAATTTCTGGTAAGGAATACCTTGAAGAAACAAAAACTTGTCTCAGCACAACCCTTAAAAACAAAAATTATTTCACAACACAAATCCAAAGGCCCCTTCACAGTTCAAGCCAAACAATTTTGAACACACAATCCTCACCCTCACCTTATGAAATTATTTCCCCTTATCCCCCTTTTCCCTACATTTGAGGCAATAGAACAGCAAAATTTCTAAAGAAAAACATCAAAACAATTTGCACAAAAAAATTATGTATATTATCCAAAAGAGTTTTGGCAAGTTTTTATGCATCCCAAAAACCTGAATAACATCTTCAAATCCATTAAAAATATTAATCCCCTACAATTTCAAGGGTTTGTGAAGTCCCTTGCTCTTGCAGGTTTCTCTTATACAGGACAAACAGGTTGCACCATACAAACCAGACTTCTAGAACATAATGCAAATATTGACCATAAATGTACTGATAAGCCGGTGGCAGCTGACCACTCTTACCTCTCTACACACCATATCTGCCTTGAAAAACAAAACTCATTCCCAAAATTTCAACATTATCATAACAGACTAGTTAGAGAGACCATAGAAATTGAACTGAAACCTATGAATATTAACAGAGTAGGGCTGATGTTAAGTGACATCTAAATATTCAGCATAAACATGTTATGAAAAAAATGTGAAAAGAAAACTAATATACTTTAATTATAGACCTGGTCTATTCCGGAATTCAACAGGTGATTCTTTAGCCCCAAAATTCTATTAAAAGTAAAAAGTAAAATCCAAGTGCATTGAAATTATCATAAACCTTAACCGTAGCAATAGCATGTAATAGGCTTTTTGGCGCACGTTATATCTTGTACCTCAATCCCCAAGCAAGTGCCTTTTCTGGGTTGTGCCATACATGTCATAACATAGTCCAAATGTAGAAAACCCGAACACATTGTGTGTCTATGTCCAAATGTTTTGTATTTTCAGTCAAATAACTGATAAGTGATAACAACCATAAATATCGTGCGAGCGAGCGATGGCGCATGTGCAGAGAAGTTGTAGTTGCTAAAATTTGGCATCCACATATAAAAGAAAGCATTCTGTGACTCTAATTGCTTGCTGTAATAGAAAGCAATGCAGTGGATGCTTCAGAAGTTCTAACTTTAACTAAGAAAATCCAGTAGATGTTTCAAACCAATGGATAATCAAAATGGACTCTTGTTGTGCTGATGATGATGTTCCAAATTCTAGCAAAAATCTTAAAGAGTTGTTGCTATTAACATGACCAATGTGGCTTTGATAAGCATTAATGGATTGCAAATGCAATCAATGGAACCATAGTGAGCCCAGCTCATACAATATCGTAACTCTAATTTCCCATGCCTTGCAACTTGGGGACCTGTGCACTCAATGGATCCATAAGAGAAGAACTACCGTCTATCATTAAGAGCTTACAACTTTTTATTTAGTTTTTAGTTTTTAGTCTATAGCCCCATGGTGGGGAGCTACCTGAAATTTCTCAGCAGGTGTTGCTGAGAAAATTTAGGAGCCTTTTTCGTGTTGGTGAGAAATTATAGGAATGCAGGGTACAGCAGCCAACCACAATATAGAGTCTATTTGCCAGGGTGCCACATGAACAAAAAACACCTAAATAGTAGGGGAAACTTCCAGCCCCCCCTCCCAAATAACATCTGAAAATTAGCAGGAAAGATTTTCAGGGTTCTTATATTACAGGAGAAGATTCATTTTCTTCCCGTAATGGGCTCAAATATACTTCAGGGGACCTGTAACTGCATATATTTTGCAGCAGAAACCTCTCCGTTGGACTATGCTCATAAGTATATATTTCCAGTCCTTTAGATGGAAACAGATGGATTTTTTTATTGAAAAAAATGAAAGCACCGACTATAAAACAGCTGCAACATGGAAACTTCTTATACAGTCTATGACGTGCAGGGAGATTACAGAGGACGAGAGCATAAAGTCTTGTGAAGGAGAAATTTCAAGTTGAATCCCTTTCCAGGTTGTAAGATATGTAGAAACGTCAATTCTTCCTATAATTAGTGCCCCCATGGGTCTAGGCCAATTACATTTTCCAAAACATTAATGTATGGTGTGGCTTAAATGGGTATGCAAAGCTATCAATTTGATGATAATTTGGAACTCTGTGAACATATACTCAAGAAATCCAAATCTAAATAAGGGTTATGCAAAGAACCTTGTCAACAAAGGAAACTGGGTAGCACCGATAGCTCTGTTCGAATGATGTTGGAAGATGTCCATAGTCTCCAAAAAACTGCAATCCGGTATCAAAAACAAATCATCTCAGATCTTAATTCACAAAATCACTCTCTGAATTAAGGATGACAAGTTAATCGGATGTTATTTATCCTTCACCCTAGCGGAAATCACAAAGAACCAACGGTCTTAAGTTGTAACCTATTCATTTGCGGCATAGTAGAGAAAAAAAAAGAAAACTAACCATGGTGGATGAGTGTGAAGAAGGTGGATGATTCTCAATGAATCACTCTGTTCGACAAGAGAATGCACTTTCCTTTTGAGCCTATTTACCAGAATTCAATCAAACCGGATCATTCTCCTATTCAAGCCATTCAATACGCTACGTTACAATGTCAAACTGATCACCCTATTCATGAAAGAGAACCGACAAACAACAACCTCACTTGACAGACCTGTTTATCAGAATTTATCAAACTTAATCATCTTCGGATTCAAAGTAATCAGTATCCGATTGATTACCCTACTCAAGAAAAGAAACCAACTAATTGCACTCTTTTTGACAAGCCTGAATTTATTAGAATTCAATCAAACCTAATAATTCTCCAATATTCAGAGCATTCACTATGTTATATAACAATGCCTAATTTTTGCCCTCAACAAGAAAACCCAACAAACTACAAACCCATTTGACAAATCTATACATTAAATTTCAATCAAACCATACAAAGCATTCATTTTATTATTTCAGGAAAGATCACATACCACTTGCCTGCCTTCCTCAATTGACCTTGGAACTAAATTGCACACTACTGAAAGATTACTGATAATAAACATTATGCAATGCCTGTCCCTGCATCTATTCATTCCCTCTGATAATACACTGTACATTTTCAAATATTCTAATTCTCTCGCAGTGGGGAATATGTGCTTGCAGAGGGCGCCACGGCATAACATGTCACACCCACCGCAGAGAATAAAGGTCAAATTAATGTACAGGAATCGGTATTTCCTTTTTCGCTTTTGAATAAATTTTACATGTACTGTAACATTTAGAGTTGTGGTGAACATGCGGTAAGAGAATCTAATTTTAAAGAACGCCAGACCATCCTCAATTCTTGCAGTGGGATTCTGTAGAATAATCAGCTCCACAGCTTAAGTTCAAAGTGTATCAAATCCTACATTTGCCCAGCCCGGATAAAAAACTGCAAACACTAGTATAAATCGTGAGTTGATGGTGCAAACTCTGTCATCACTTGGTCACTGGTGTTTGTTTTAGGTTGTTAGAGGAAAAAAGATATATATCATTATTTTTTGTTTACAAAAAAACTATATTATTCTATATGTTATGTACATTTGTCTATGGGTGAATGGTTCAAACTTAGTATAATTGAACAATTATGATGATTTCTAACCTTAATTTAGTTTGGGATTTTAAAACCACTATAAAGAAATCCACCTTAGCTGCCCAAATTGGAGTTTAGGGTCTGGACACACATTTTACCTGTAGTGCTCCATTCTAAGAATAGATTTATTGTCATTGTCACTGCCCAGGAAAGAAACCAATTGGCCAACGTTCCCAAACTACCAGCAATGCCTTTGACATTAGTGGGCAGTATCTGCAATAATAGAGTAGAATAGAGTGGGTATTTTATAGTGGAGGGTACATAAGACCAAAATCAGAACAAAATGAATGAAATCTTTCATAGATGAGATGACTAATATGTAGGAAAATTGGATCTTAGTAGTCAACATGGTATTAAGGTCAAAGTTTCACAACATTACAGAGGCCCAAGTTCTACCTTATTTACTTACCATGAGGAGAAGACGCCTACCCGCCTTGTCCATACTGTATCAAGATTGCACTTGCTAATCTAGTCCAGGAGTTAATTAAGATGTCTTTCTTAACTGCTTCTCTGAAGCTTAAAAGATACCAAAAGGAAGAAAGGGGATTGTTCTAACTCAGATGACAGTACCCTCATTGTTTACTGACACAAAGGAGATGGGGATGGACAAACTTAAGACGCACATGCTCAGATGTTCTGAAAAACTGTGTTGGAGACTATGGCAATATATGGCTGCTATAATTCAACAAGGGTATAAATCTATATGTACAATGTACATTGGCTGGTCTTCAATGTATGCATGAAAGATTAAATAATAAGGATGAACTGCCATAAACTTATTTTGAACAATACAAGTTAGAAACTAGTTTGCAAGCAAAGTTCAAACAAAAATACAGTCGAGATAACTAAAGGTATAGTTCTTCTGACTCCATGATGTTCCCGTCTTTGACATCTGATGAAGCATTAGTCTTAAACCAACACAACATTATGAATAAATCCACACCAAGGTCCTCCTAATTCCAACATTATACAGAGTTTTCATATACACTTTCTTACATAAATAGAGAAGTGCAAAACAAAAAGAGCATACTGCAGATTCTTGCATTCACATGGGAACATAAGAATACTTACAGTAAGAGGGAATGCATATCTTCTCTGGCATAACTCTGATATTTTGATGTTTCCTTCTTGTATGTTTAGCTCCATTGCACTCTAAAACAAAGTAGAGTTTCATGTTAATTGTAGCAAAGACTCCTTCAAGACAACCAATTTCAATTGCAGGATTGCTCAAGTAAATGAATAATTCATTTCAGGAGATAAAAGGCTTGGAGGGGGTTTACTAGGATGGTCTGGCAATGGAAAAACAGTACAAGATGTTTCTTTCTGCTTGGACCGCCCAATGCAAAGCCAAAAAAACAGTTAAGATATGGTGTAAAGGAAATAAACAATGGATAGAATTTTAGGTGAAAGTATTACCCTGATTTCAATTGCCTCAAGGTAAATATCAGAGTCAAAGCCACGAAGGGTTTGTAAGGAAGCTTCAAAGTCTACATCTTTACCAATCTTAGCCTGTATGTACATGAACACCAATTTAACTGAGATAGATTTGGCAATGGTGAAAATCATCAATTCCCAATAGATATGCCACTCCCAATGATATGCCACGAATACACCGATTGTTAGGGCAAGCTGTTCCACAACTGGTCTCTTAGTTTGTTATAACTCAAATTTTGCAAATGAATATCATAGACCATTTGGTACCTTTAAGGACAGTGTCAAGGTTGAGTTTTCAGTAAAAACTGATAATGGGCAAGGATCTTACCATGTTCACTGCCCCAAGACCTCCACGCAAGTGCTTAGGAGCTATCTCAGCAATGTACACAGGCACCTGAAAAGATCATACCATACAATGCAAACAATTACATGTCCATCTAGGTTGTTTATCTTCCTGACAACTCCAGAGACATAAACAACCTAGAAGACTTCAAAATCAAGTGGCAACAACCTATGAAAACTGTAACTCTTTGTATAATAAGTATGAAAATAGTGAACCATCTGACCAAAACAAAAATACGTAGGCAGAGAAGGAAATGCAGAAAAACTGGACAAAAAAGTAAAGAAGACAATTGACGTTTTAATTTTTTTCCTTACTAAAAAAATACCAAGTAGTATTAGTTTTATTTTTACTTATAGTCACTCCAAATGATATTTTTGATATCACGTCAACATTTTTGACGTTGTGGATACAATATAATACAAACCCAAACAAAACTACTGATTTACAATTGGGGTTGCCATGCAGTCCCTCGCTTAGCTTATTATTTTGGAGCTGATATGCATCAAATTTCATACAACATTCCCACTTGGAGGAGCTGTGCAGGTGGTACACTCAGAGTGGACATAGCTGATCTACTGTTGTTCTGAAGAAAGCCGTACAACTTATCCACAATGAATCCTTCAACAAACCCCATCTTGTTACTTGTTTTCAGTGTTGTTTTCCCTAAAACAAACACAGCCCCTGCTTCCTTTGCCAATTCCAGCTGCTGCAGTTCCTCATATGCAGGACACTCATTTTGTCCTACTGAACTATCCCTACCCCGATCCACTAAGACTTCTTTCATCTTGATATACTCTTTTATGTTTTCAATAACCTGGCCCAGAAATTCATAGCCTTCCAAGCTTGGGACATCCAAGTAACCATATTGAGCCAAACATCTGTATACGCCCTTGGGCCCAAGCTTTCCAACCAGGAATCTCTCCTCAAGCAGTACAGTCTTCACTGGAAGAATTCTTATGGTAAGAATAATTACAATCTCATGAAGAGAACCCACAGTGTTCACATAATGCCTCAAAATGGGTGGCAAACCATGGAGGAGGTCACTGCACAGGAAACACACACCTGGAACTCTGCAACTCACATTGGCAACCAATTCAGTCAGATCTTGTGGGCTTAATTTTCTCTCCATTACATATTTGTACTTCTTCTCAGTTCCATAGTTCCAAGAGAACATTATGGTCATAAAGAGTGCTGAAATTACGAAAGGCACCCAACCACCCTGTGGCACCTTAGTCAGCACAGATGACAGATAAACGCCTTCTATCAGAGAAAAAACTATAAAGAAGGGTAGTATGAGCAAAATATGCAAGTTCCAAACTACCAGCATCACCAAGCTCACTAAAAATGTTGTAATGAGCATTACAGCAATCACAGCAACACCTGCACCAAAAAATCCACAGATTAATGTTCAGAACTAAATTCCATGATTCTGGAAAATGTATCCACTCAAATCTGAAAACCATGAAGTCTTTTCCAGAAACTTGTTTGGACAGTTGATTTTTCATAGACAAAAAGCATATAATACATCAAAAGCCCTGAAAGTAAACAGTCTGTGCAACTACGTTTAATGGCATTAAACCCATGCTGCTGAACATTCACCAACACCCAAAAATGTGAAGCAGTCATTCAAGGAGAATGTACAGGCAAGTCATGAACTTTTGATTTTCTTACCGTACGCATTGCCTATTGCAGCACCACCCCTAAAGCCTAAGAGAATGGCAAGGCAGAGAACCATCAATAGATAGTTGATCTCTGGAGAGTAGATCCGACCCTCATTTTTCTTTGAGCTATGAACCATCTTCACCCGGGAAAGCAACCAAGAGCCATGGATTGTTTTATAGTTGAGAAGGTTGCAGTAATCAATGCTTGACTGGCAACTATGGCTGCTAAAGTGGCAACAACAAACATTGGCCAATACACAGGTTTTGGTAATGATTTATAGAATGCACGACTTATGTCTTCTGGATTCTTTATCAAATAAGCTGCTTGTCCTGTGTATGTCAGAATCAGGGCTGGATAGACTAACATAGAGAAAGCAATCTGCAATTCACAAATTCCCAATTTCTTCATTACAAATCAAGTTAATAACAGAGTAGATTTCTGCTTTAAAAAAATTCTAGAGATCAGTAGAACCTGGATAGAACCCTTATTGAAGTGGCCCAAGTCAGCAACCATAGCCTCAGAACCTGGTTTAAAGAGAGACAAAAGAAGTTTATTTTAGGCTTTAATCTTGCAAAATAAATCCAAGAGCCTGTGAGTAAATGAAAATTATGATAGCTAAACCTGTTATTGCAAAGAATCAGCGATTCCAAGTTACAACATGATCCATATCCATGTTTTCCATTTTTGTTGAAGAAATAGATAATGTAATAAGGGTTGATTGCCTTAAACGCTCCGGGGTAATATTTTACAATATTGTATGCTCCAATAAGGGTATTAGCCATGAACCAGATAATTGTCACAGGAGAGAACAAAAAACTCACTTTACCAGTACCATAACTTTGAACCAAAAATAGTAGTAGCAGAATTGCAGCTGAAATGCCTACAACAGCTCCTGTATAAACAAAATTGTAAACCCCATTATTGGAATCAAGTTTTTATAAGATTTTTCTCAATTAGGATTTGAAAATTATAAATTATGGTTTGATAAATGTATTATAAATTACAGTTTATGGGTATTGAATTAAAATATGTTTTATATCATAATATATCGATTAAATCACATACCCATCTGCCAGTATTATAAATTCACTGTTTACCTAGTATTCCATGAAGTGTGTGTTCCAACATGTCAGAGCTTTTTGTTTTCTTTTTTTAGAGATTTTGATCTTAGATTTTAGGTAAATGAATAGTTACACTCTGTCTCTTCCAGATACCTAAATTTATTGCAGCCCATTCTCTACTTTGGTAACATTATCATTCTAACTATATACAAACATTGATCTCTTTATTTTCTCTATGGGAGATGCATTAGGCACTCCTTTCTTTTGCTATCACTGTACGACACTCTGAAGTTCCAATGATCATGGATTCTGGTCATTTATGGACATTATTATCATTATGTTTCTTTAAATCTCATATTATCACCATCTATCTGCACAACCTCTCAGCAGTCATGTAAAATAATTTCATGTCATCAGCCATGACTAGATTTAGAGCTCTATCTCCTTAGAAGTCATTAGTAGTTTATGGGAAATCATGTATTGATTGGACATGATAATTGGAAATCTCATTCGTCCATAGCTATTTTACTTAAAATGTTATCTACTTCTGTTCGTGCTACTTTGAATTTAACAATTTTCATATTTACTTTGACACTCAAACAACCATATCACAATACTAGCTGTAACAACCATATCACAATACTTGTAAACCATAAACCATCTCACAACAAGTAAGAATCACAAGTATTAAACAACTTTATTGTATAGTGGTCTCCATAGTCCCTTCAAGTAGAAAATACAATGCTATCTAGCTTAATAGTTTATTACCAACAAGGTTTAGTAATTTATTCCATGTCCTTCTATATAATACCAAGTGGCTCTGCTCGTTGTTCAATGACTTGTAAAATTTTTCATGGTCTTCTACATCTAGTCTCCATTTTTTGCGTTTACTATTTGTAGTCTTCACCTACTGCAATTGTAACCCTGTAGCAATTATGTGATGGGTGTAATGATACACCTTTTTGTCTAGTTTGTAATCAACAAAGTGAATCCCACTTTGGAGGGCTTTCACTTGTTGTAAGTATGTTCCTTGCACTACAACCGAGCCAGTAAAAAATGTTGTCACTTCACTTGTTATTTCACATGTTAGCTTTGTTCTCTCCTCTGTGCAACGCAACAAGTAGTACTCCACTTTCTCAATATTGGCTTCTTCAGCAATGACTGCAAATACATCTCCTACAACAAAATGCAAAGAAACATTCAATGATCGGATGTATAGTATAAATTATATACATATATATTTAATTATCAAATTATACTTGATCCTTTCAAATAAAACATACCTTGTTTAACTAGCCCAGATATGTGGTCATAATCAGTTGAAATTAATGGCACATCTTCAAAACTATCATCATGATCTGAGCCATATGTGTCATCCACAACTAAAGGAACTTGCTTCCACTCACCTACATACCCATGTTTTTGACTATTGCACTCTGAATATGATTTGTTCATGCATTCATAACAAAAACAAGAATAATCTCTTGTACAGATTGTCCAGTTATTACTATCCATAGTCATCAAAGAGTGCAAAGACCTAGAATTGGGAATCCTTTCACATCCATACTTTGTCCTCCGATCAATACCTTCATTTAATCATGCTCAAAAGATCAATAAAGTTTAAAACAAACAACAAAAATCAGAATAAAAAAATTTAAAGTTAGTAACTTGTAGTTCACTTAATAAATCACATCAAGATTTACATATCTATGTTTTAAATGTGCATGTACCTGTTATCTCCCAAAATACTCTGTGTGGGGTTGAAGTGTGTGATGTTGAAGCCTGTGAGGTTGAAGCCTGTGAGGTTAAAACCTGAACTGCAAAATGTTTCTTACACCATTCAACAACGGTGTGGGCATCAATTAATCGATCTCCCTCATAATCAAAGCTTTGTTTCTTTAGAGCACGTTTGATGCATGCACCCGCACCATCGTGTTCTCCCTTCCCATGACCACTCTCAAAAAAACTCCATAAATGAGGAATTTTGTGATGACGATGATAACGACTGAGTGCAAAGAAAGGGCGAGAGGATTTGAATTGTGATGCGCAACCATCTGACCAAACAAAATGGTGATCTATTTGTATTCCTCGCTGATGAAGATATTGAAAGAACAAACCAAAACAATGTTGCACAAAGTGGGTGTCATGTTCTTTGTCATCACTTATATAGAAGTGATACTCCTTCTTGATCATTCGCTTCACATATGTACTTTCAACCCCATCCAAATCCAATTGTGCATGCCTATAAAATACTTGAACCATGATAGTAACCTGGTCAGTATGATAATACTGTGTTTGAATTTCTTTTTGATGAGAAAATGAGTAATTCTCAGCAAAATCAACCACGGACAATATGGAACCAATAGGGAATGTGTCCCTATTAGTCTTGAATTGTGTAGCCTTCCACTTTGAATAGTGAGAATGTTTGATGTACGGACTAATTAAACTTCAGAAACTTTGCATGAATGTAGCAATGGGGATTTCCTCTTCTACCAAATCCAACCTAGTTGCATCTTTTCCAAGCCTTGTTGAATATTTTATGTATTTGAACCTACAAAATCAATTCATAACATGGACAAATTGTCATGTATTCATTTGCAATAAAATAAAAATCAAAATAAAATCTAACATCCAAATTTAAAAACATAAATTTATATATATCACCTCTTGCAAGCAACTAGGTTAACTGTGTCCAAATCTTCATTTGTTTTTGGCAATAATTTCAAGTCCCCACACTTGTCACAGACACCTTTGATGCAAGTCATACGATCATCAACATGATCATCAGATACGTTGCAAATAATTGAAGTTATGAATTCACTGACACGTGTAGGTGGGGCAATTTCTTCTCGTAACTTTCTATACACCTGAAAAAAACATAGATTTTGAAATACATTAATTTTAAATCACATGTCTCAAAAAAACGATATTTAAACAAATTTTAAATATATAGATATAAATGAAAGCACGCCTCAAAATATATATACATTGAATCTATAAATTTTTATGTACCTGATAGTGATAATCAAACTCAACGTGATAGTGACAACAACATGTGTCAAGGACTTTATCAGCTCGCACATACCAAGGCTTCAAATTTTCAAACATTCGTTGTCCAATCTTAACATCTGGATTTTCTTCTGTAAACTTTATGTACATCTCATGTTGAGTTATTTCAAGCCAATGTTTTATATGTTCATCATAGTTATTGTGAGTTATCCTATGTTTTAAAACATCCCTCACATTCGGAGAAGGACGAGTCCTCTTACTCCAAAAATCAAAACTATCTTCACAATATTATCCTCTATTTTATCAGAACATGGATTTCTACACATTAGTGCCCAATTTCCTTCCATAGTAGAGTCATCCAATGTCTTCCTCCTTTTTGCATACCTGCTAACCGTCTTTCTAGAAAACCAATGCCTTGCAAAGGCGTAACATGACGATTCTTTGTTGTATCTTCACTTACAACTGAAGTTAATATTGCTCTACGAGAAATACTCTTATCAATGAGACCTAGTTTTTGTACCCAAAGAACTTATTCCTTTAAAAACATTCCCAACAAATTCTTCTTCTACACGTTTTGAATTTTTCCGTCCAAAATCAACACCTAACAATTCTAATGTTTCCTTCATATCAACATGATTCAAGAATGTAACCAACAAATGTGCTCTAAAGTATCTGTAGTCAAATTAACAAATTCACCATATACTATCTCTACACTTTTTGCTATTTTTCTTTCGTGATAGTGGTTCTTGTTCGGAAAATTCTTTTAATTTTTGTAAATCCATCTTCACCAAGTGTTTCACATTCTTTTTGGGAAGTAATTCCATAACTTTTGATATCACTTCAAAGATAATGTTGCGCATCATGATCTGTGTCCATAAACATACACATGGGATCCTATCAAAACCCTTGCCTTTACGCAATCTAAAAAACATAAATTATCATATTTAAACCTTAGAACTAAAAAAAATATTAGGATCTATCAAGGGTTTCTATACATATGTACCAATTTTTGCAGCGTTGTCTTTCACTTGTTGTGTCTTCTCTCTCTCTCTTTGTGCCCTCCTACGAACAGATCTTCTAGCATTCTTCTCTGCATTCTCTTCCTCGGTATATTTTCGTTTCTCATTCTTTGCATTTCCCATGATTCATCCACTTCAAAAATTTCACCCGCACACATAAATCGTGATAGATTGATCTGAATGTGTAAGAGTAAACTTGATACAAAACTATATGTGCATGCATGCATGCAACTCTATTTATATACAAATCTCAGTAGAAATTATGTTATTTTTAATTTTAGTTTTCTATAACTTTAAAACAACTTTTCTAAATTTAATAGAATTTATATTTAATATGTAAAACAACTTTTCTAATTTAATATTACATATTTTTGGTTAAAAACAATTTTAAAAAAACACACTTACTTTAAAACAAAAAAATATGTAAAAAATTAAATTTAAAACATAAAAAGCGAACAATATTAAGTAAGTAACTTGTAAAATATTAAATTTAGAAGGGGAGACGCAATTGCGAATCATTAAAGCTAGGAGGAGACGTTTTGGCGGCGCTTTGGTGGCGCAGAGGGGGTTCGCGCGAAATAGGGTTCGCGCGAACCCCATTTCGCGCGAACCAACCTATTCGCGCGAACCCTGCTGAGTGGCAGTGACGTGGCGCCCAAATGGCACATTTTGGCTCCAAATCCTTTTGGGGGACAATTGTGAGCCAAAATCTGCCACTCGGATGCCACGTAATCAGGGTAAACGAAATAGTTAACTTACAAAATTTTGACACAAAATTCATATTTTTATTGGCTTTCTAAAAATGTAATTTTCATTTTTTAAAAATCTGTTTTGCTATTTATTTTTTAATTTTTACTAACATACGGTATTTTAGGACAATCAATAGTACACAATCAACCAAATTTGAAAAATAGTACAATATATAAAAAAAATTGAAAAAATATACTTAGTATTTGTTGAATTCTTCTTCTTGCCTATGAAAAAAAAATTAATTTCGATATAAATATTAAAAGTTATTGGCATAGAAATATGGACGCCATTTATTTTAAAATATAGTTACTAAATAATTAATTAAAAAAATATATAAGTCAAAAAAATATGAAATTTTGACAGCACGTCAAAATTATAATCTTGAACATATATCTAAAATTTCATAGTGAAAAGATAAGTTTTCATTTTAAAAAACCACCGAGGGACAGTCATTCCTCTTTAATAACATAAGAAACAACATATGAATAAAATTAAGAAAAATACTAGATTTTTTGCCAAATATTTTTAAAAAAATATACATGTATTCTACACTCTAAACACAACATTTCGTTAGTTCGTAGAATTTCATGAATGTGTACGGTTTTGTGGCTATTAACTTTAGAAAATCAATTAAACTGAAAATTCATGTTTACTAAGGTACAAACCATACCAAAAAGTGGGACATTTTATTGTGCTTTTTTATCCTTATCCATGGCATTTACCACATTGCAATGAATCCTTATCCATGAAAAATGAAAAAAAAAAATGTGTGATAGATTATTGGTCGATTATTACCCCGAGTTGAAATTTAGTTTTCGAGGTGAAATGGATGATTATATAATTTGGAATACCTTGGAAAAACTTTTTAAAAAGTACAAGAAGATGCGAGCATGCCAAATGAAAAATAATATTTATTTTCTTAGTCCTAAGAAGTATCCTTATATTGAGGATTTCATCAAAGTAAAGTGATTGAGGATTCTACTTTCTAAAGTTGATGAAACCAATTTTGATGAAAAATTAATTATGACTATTCTATCTAAAATGGGTTGACCATACTCAATTGTTTTATCCAATTCACACAACAATATTATTTGGGTGTAATATATGTGGCACCATTTTTTGATAGTTTATGTGAGAAACTTCGGAGAGAGCATGAAAATTTCATTTTTATTTGTCATATTTGATTTGTACTTACTAAAAATTGGGCATTTGTAATCAATTAATTTGATGTGATCCCACAATCTAACAATGGAAAATTCAAGGGCCCTACCAAGGACAAAGGTAAATCATATCATAAACCTAAGGGAGCTTAATTAGCAAAGTAAAAATCCACCCCAAGTCAAGAAAAATGAAAAGGGAAAAATAAATGAAAATATGAAAAAGAATTTTCATAACTATTATGGTAAACCAAGCCATGCTAAAAATAAATGTTTCAAAAAATGGAACACTTCAAAGTGGGTATAAAAAAATGTAGCTTTCTCACTCTAAGACATATGATACCCTTTTGTAAAAACTAGTGAAACAATAATAAATAATTGGATTTTAGACTCAAGGGCCTCAAACAAAATGGAAAATAATGGTTTAATGTTTCATACTCTCTTAGATAATACCACAATATAGATCTACGTGGGAAAAATAATATATTAATGTTGAAGGTGAAGGGTTCATTGAGATGGTGAATGACATGCTCAATAGTGTTCTTCATGTTGCAATTTTTTCTACAAACTTACCATCCATTTATTAGATCACTCATTTTTTTAAGGAAACATTGTTGAATTTAATGCCAAAAATATTTTTATCAAACAAGCTAAAGACCAAGATAAAATTGTAGCTAATGGAAAAGTTTCAATCATCAAGAAAAATTGTACACATTTTACCACTTTAAGTATAATCACACTTCAAAACTAATGTTTTCTCATTCATATGTGTAATGCCCCGTTGGGCATCAGCTCCCATTCCTGCCACCTGCCCTCCACTTCCACCTTGGCCTCCTCCCAACCACCCAACCTGCCATCAATTATGACTGTCACGTTTTTCTACTTTGGCGTGAGACAGTGGGAGTCGGTGGAGTGTTGGGCGCATCTCCCTTTTATTAAATTTTTGATTTGCAAATCTTCTGTTGACTTCCGTGGCCTGTGTGCCTTACTCTGTCCTGGAGAATGCGTGTTCTGTTCTGTCTCTTGCTTTGCTGTGTTTTCTTCCCCTTCCTGTGCAACGTGAGACCAAATCTTTCCTTCCTCGCATGCATGTTTCTTCTGCTCTGCCCGTGGATGAGGGCCTGTTAACACTAAGGTGGACGTGGCTTTTATTTGTTGTCTCCTGAGGCGTTTGGGTGGAAAAAGGGATTCGATTTGGACAGACAGAGAGCGAGATGCATGTTTGGTGGTAACTGGTAGCTATGATTACCTATGCGGAGAGAAGAAGCCTTTGTATTAACGAACTGATGGCACTGCAACTGCACTCTTAACTCTAGGGTTCATTCTTTCTTGCGAGGTAAGAGTTTTCAACTTGTATTTCAAGCTTCCTAAAATGATATTTTAGAGGGAAATGCGGGTCGAGCATGCAAATGGCAATCTAGAGGATATGGTTTTGAATCTTTTATGCGGAATTGAAGAAGTGATTTCTGGGCCGCCTATCCTTCCCCGCCTCTAAATATACAGCTTTTCTCAAATTATCAATGCCGATCTTTCCAAATATGTGGCTTTAGAGCTTTTCTCAAATTATGATTTCCAATCATCCGATGCTGCTGTCTTCTCCTTCTCCACCCAACAATGGCAGTGGCAGTAACAGCTTTAATTGTGTTTTCCCCAATGCTAACACTGATACTAATTCTAATGCTTCCTACTGCCTGCCCTCTCAGATCTGATCTTCAAATGTAAATTTGGACGAGGCACTGAAGCGGCTTATGCGAAAGACTGGTTTTAATATGGAAGAGATCTTAAGGAAATACATTCGTTACGCGTTGAATGAGAAGCCATTCAATCCTGATTTGGTGGCAAACCTTATTCACCTCAGAAAATCCTCAACACCAGAAGATGGTCAAGTTGCAGAGGTTTTTAAATGAGGTTTCAAGACGTATTGTAAAAGAAAAAGGAGGGATGAATTTTTTTTGAGAGCCGGTCCTAGGTGACAGATCACACCCACAGGCATAGGAGATCTACGCAATGTTGGAGAAAATGTCTTGGGAGATGAAGGTAGCAGGATATCTTTCAGATCCAGAGCATGTACAGAGGTTGCTTCTTCAAAATCGATTAAGTGACAATGAGAGTATTACCAGGAGACCCGATGAAATTTATTACAGAGATTCTCTACTGAGACCTTGCTTGTTCTACGATGTAACTCATGGAAGAGGATCTCATAGAGGTGGATCTGTTTCATATCAGAATATTCATGAAACATAATTTGCTTTGCAATCATATGAGCTGCTTCAACGAGTCACCAAGTTGGCAGGCATAAAGGTCTCTGTTGGTTTTGTCGCACCTTGCAAGCTACAGCTGAAATGTTTTGCTGCACAAGCAACACACTTGATATTTTGTGGCAGCTTCTTCACAGGTGAAAATACATTTGGTTTGCTTTCTCGGGGAGGTCATGGGTTTGACAACGAGATTATCATAAATATACAATCACTCCCTGGAGAATATTTCTGTCCAGTTGGTAGGCAGCGTGTTTACCCTAATGAGGCTATGCAAACCCAATGCACACATCCTTACTGCAAGCCTTGCCTAACTTATGTGCTGAGTACTACTAGGGCCTGCCCTTATGACGGGTATTTGGTTACTGATACAGATTCGAAGGCATTGCAAGAGGCAAATCCGGTACTGGCTGATGCTACAGGCCATGTGACACAATCATTGCCTATACCACAAGAGTGGCCGCACTTTCTGCAAGGGCCTCTTTCAGAGAGTATAGCTCATGGTAATGGTTACCAGTATGGTTCATCCCCTATTGTATGTAATAGATGTGGCACCCAGTTTGTTCACCGACAAGGACAAGAGCATGGCCGTTAATAGAGTTTGGACCTTCAGCAGGCTGAGGAAGAGAAGTTACGCTGGTTGGGTTGCTATTGCAGGCCCCGTCCATCTTGTTATCGACTGTGGGAGCTTAATCAGGCACGATATTCTCTATACCATTGATTCTTATGCTGTTATTTAACTGATTCATTAAATAACTCTACTCTTCATATATATGTCTCGTGTGATGGTATGCTGTTTGGTTTCCACTTCCCTTGCTCGTTTGTGTTCTTTTTTTGGCGTTAGAAATGATTGCGCTGGTTGAAGCCTTTATATTGTTTTCTGGGTTTTAATAAATATCAGTTGGGTGAACTTTGTTCTTAAGTCTAATAAAACAAAAGAGGTGGGGGTCCTGTAATGAACACCCCCTAGTTCCTTGTGTTGGTCTCACGATTTGAATGTTTTATCAAACATTGTTGTTGGACTCAACTTTATAGTTCCTGTTTTGTTCTTATTCTTGTTTCGGTTTGAGATCTGTAGTTCTGGTTTATGTTGGGTATTTGCAAATTGGTGATTGAGTACTGCGAGTGCATTGTGTATAGGTGAATGATGTTATTCCTGTCTCTATCCTTTTCTTTTAGTTGTTTTAGGTTCTAGTAACCCTTCCCGGTTGGCTTGGTGTGTGCTTAGCTTGACTGATTTTTGAATTGAGCCAAGTTGATATTACTTTCAACTAGGTTAGTTGCTTTTGTTATTTGTTATGAATCACTCGAAGAAATACTTTTATTCTTCGAGTGTCATGGTTGATCGTCATAATTTGATATCAATTCATGTTCACCGTTTGGAGATTGTTGTCTTTGGAATCACCTTCTCTCCCTTGGTGACTGTTGTATGTTTTGAGGAATGTAGCTGATCCTATGGAATGTCTTCTTTTGACGATACTCACATTTCTTTTGGATAGCTTAAAATGTCAGAGGAAATACTCTTTTCTTACCTTGATTTTGTTTCACACATGTTGGAGGATACGAGATCTACTTGATCATTAGTGAGGAAGTTTTCAAATCTTAAAATTGGGATGTTGGTTTTATGCGTAAGAAATTACTCTACGTTTTGCTCCGTAAAGATGCTTAAATTTCATTCTCCTGTGACTTAGAGGTTGGTGTGTTTGGAAACTCATTGGTTGACTGGTTTTTGTGATGATCGTTGTGATACGACCTCCTTGCTGTCATTGTAGTAGAATGGGTATGTATTGACCAGAAAGGTTTAAGTCAACTTGTTGTTGACGACAGATCCTTTGGAAGCTATGTATCCTGTGTTGTGTTCTTGTGAATGATTGAGTAACCCTCCTGTAAGATTTATAATGGTTATGTTTGGTCTTGCCAAGTTTGTCCTTTTTCTTAAGACATTCTCTTGATTAGAAGAAAGTTTAATAGAAGGATTGTTAGGATAGGATGTGACCCATACGAGGTCATTTGTGCGTTTCATCCCTTTTCTTTCCAATTTATTTATTCGGTACTGACATAAAATTAACTGTTATAGGCACATCATCTTAATATTAATAAGTCATGTTGGTTTAGACATTCTCATGTCGATTGATTGTTTCTTCTGGGATCTTCCTTAAACAAATAGGGGATCATAGTGAATCCTTGGTAATTTGGTGAACTAACTTAAACAAATAGGGACAGATCACGTTTGAAATTAATTCTCTTCTTGTAATTGTTTTTGTTTCGAAATGTTATCTTGTTAAAATGACGGTCATTATTGTGATATGAGTGAAATTCACTATGATGTTTATTAACTGCTCCTATGAGAAAATGATAATTAAATAGAGTTAGTGTCATCCCCTTTTATTCAGACATTTTATGTTATTGGACAACTCTTTAATTGCTCTTGTTTAGACTCTTAGATTATTTTTCATAATCAACGGTGTTTTCTTCTTCCTTGAAACAGTTAGATAACAACATATCATCTTAATGTTATAGCTTTTATCGTGCTCAGTTCTTGCGAACTGACATGTGCTAACAAATGTGCAGGAGGATTTCCTGAGTAGAAAAGAAAAAAAAGAGAGAGAAAAAAGAAACACGTGTAGAGAGTGGTTTCCAGCCTTCTTAGGAACTGCTGTTGTACGAATGTTTTCCTTTGCTTTAAAACATTGGTATGGAAATTGTGAAGACTATATAGAAGGCATTGTGTTATAATTTTGTATTGTTCTCATGTAGGTTGTTATCGTTTGAAAGTCAATTTGAGAAATATTATTGTCAATAAGATTAAATGAACTTGTTTTGACATGCGTATCCTTCGTTGAATTTTCACTTTTCAGAATATGATTTATCCTTGAATTGTCAAACCTAATTATAATTATCTAAACTTGAATCAACTTACATCACTTTGGTTACCTTTGGTCATGTGTCGTTTGGTAGAGGACTATGTTTTGAACCTAGCAAAAAGAAAACAAGAGAAACAAATATACCTTGTGATCCCACGTAAACTAATCAACAATCTCTTATTGTGGTGAATCCTTAGAACGGTCTTAAGGTGAAATCAATGATTGAATTCTTGGAAGATAATAAGATTATAATAAAAAGAAGGAACTTGACTAAGAAACTCTTCGATCTATCTTACCCATTGAAAATGTAAACAGTATACTTATGTCTATCTCTTCAAGTGAAGCCCGAGTCAAACCTATAATATTTCTGGTTAGACTCTTGACCCCAATGAAATCCTTTTTAACAACTAATAAGATCTTAATGATGAATCCAAGATTTAGACAGTCATGTATTGGAATAAAATAAAATAAAATAAAATTGACCACTTGAAAAGATAAAACATATATGTTCAAAAGCACAACGTCGAAAACAAATTGATGAAGTTAAGAGCCTTGAGAAATTAACTGCCTCCTCACAAATGAATAAGTTAATCAAGTAAAGGAAGTAACCTCTTACCATACAATAATTGGTTTACACTGTATATTAACATTAACAAGGTAGGAGAAAATTCTTCAAAGGAGACATGAACTTCAGATTTTCCTATCATGATTCCTCTGGGAAAAGTAAAGAATGTAAAAGCACTTACAGCTAAAACATGATTCTAAAGAAACCTTCTGTGGGAAGACCTTGTTTGTAAAGTTGCATACTTTAGATGAACCAGTGTGTCCTTAGTGTGTGCCTCATGTTTATCTGTAACCAGTGTGAGTCCGTGTTGTGGAAAGCATGTCTTTAATTGGTTGTATTCCCTAGAGAACTTGTGTAGTGTCGTATTATCTTCAAGCAAGTCAAAAAAAAAAAAAAAGTTATCCTGTATTTCTCGTGTTGTATGTGTGTGTTGGTATCTTGTCGGATGCTACAATATGGATCAAGTAAATATTGACATGAGTATTTTAGTCATCTTAACTATTTCTCATTTTAAAATCTAAGCACAACACAATTCTTGATTTTCCAAATATTTCCTTCAAGTATGGAGTTTTTTCATGGTGTGTACTTGGTAATTAATACATGGATCTATTTATAAAAGGAAACATTTTGAGAGCTAGTGACAAACTACAATTGGTCAATAATGACCTCTGGTCATTTCCCCATGTTTTTTTCAAAATCATAAATATGTTTTTACATTCATTGATGTTTTCTCTTGTAGAACTTGGGTCTAATTTTTGAAACACGAAAGTGAATCCTTTGAGAATTTCAAAATGTTCAAGGCCCCTATAGAGAATATATCTTAAGTTAAAATCGATCATTTTTTTTTCAAATAACGAAGGAGAGTTTATTATAAACTAGATGATCACCTTTTGTGAGCAAGTAGGAATTATACATCAAAACACCAAAGATTTACACCCCGATAATAATGGTGTAGCTAAGTGAAAAATATTAACTCAAGAAATTGGATAATTTCATGTTATATGCCAAAGATACGCCTCCTCAATTTTGGAAATAATCTATTATGTGTGTAAACTACATTAAAATTTCAGACTACCCAATCACTAGTGCTTGATATGACACTAAAATAAAAATGGTTTGGTGTTAATCCCAATGTTTATGACATAAGGGTTTTGGATGTAATGCATGGGAACATATCACAAATGACAAGTGAAAATGGAAATTAAGAGCCTCCATTGTATCTTTGTTAATCACGATGAATATGTTTCAAGGAATATCATATTCTAATTACACAAACTACAAATATTTGTTTTTAGTATGATGTAGTACTTTATGATTAGTCTCAAGTTTACAAGTCATCACTTGTACCTTTTTCATTTCCCTCTATCAAGTTGTGAATCACTTCAAAACCTTGTTATGTTGAAAATGATATTCTAAAGAATATAATTTAGTTAGTTCCTACAATTCATATGATGGGCCATGGGGGTCCAATATCAATACCTCCATCACTAGTGCAAGAGGAAGTTTCACATGCACCTTCTCAACCCACACAACCTCAAACAAATGGTCAATACAATACACCATGATGATGGTGCCTTGGTAGGATATTCTTGATATTTCAAGGTCAATATGGTGTTTCCCGGTTGACATACTTGGTAGTAACATAGGATCGTGAGACTTATCATCAACATTCTAAGCATCTTGAATGGAAGGTAGTTATCGGTGAAGATTTTTTTCTTTGAAAAATAAAAAATTTAGTGATTTTATTTTTCTTTTAAAAGGAAGAAATTTAGTGAGGCATAAGTGGGGTATAGAAATAAATATAAAACATATAGATCCATTGATAGATATAAATTGTGAATTGTAGCAAAAGGTTTTTAAAATGTTGAGGGTGTAGATTACCATAAAACCTTTTCTCTAGTCACTAAATGAATTTTGTTTGGATAGTAATCTCCTTAGCTACAAAATAGGGATGGGAATTCCACCAAACAAATATATTAAAAGTGCATGCTTATAAGGTGATTTGATGAAAGAAATATCTATATCCTAACCTTCAAGATTTGTTGATAGTGAATAAAGCAATTATGTATGCACATTGAAAATGTCCTTGTATTGCTTGAATCAGGCTCCTTAAGCTTGGTATGAGACTATTAAATTTTTTCTTATTAGTTATGGTTTTATACGATGTTCCTTAGAACATGCTTTAGCCACACAATATACACTATAAAATTAGTTGGAAACATCCTCATTTTGGTCCTCTATGTTGATGACTTTTTTTTCAAAGAAGATTATCCACTTTGTAAATTAATGATTTGAAATCATGTTTGAAAAATATTTTTGATATGACTGATTTGGGTTGTCTAGATTTATTCTAAGGTCTTGATTTCAAATTCTAAAAATATATTTTTATCAATCAATCAAAATATGCTCAAGATATTCTTTGTTGCTTCAATATGGAAGACTACAAATACACACTAACTCCATTTCAATGAACAAAAATAAAAATGGTACTTGTGAAACATAGTCCGATGGATTAAACCCCAACTTATTGGCAAAAGTTAAATTTTGATGGGGCCTCAAAAGGCAATCCGGGTGACTTTGGTGGTGTTGGCATCAATAGGGATCAAAGATGCTGCTATGTTGCTGCTGTTTTTGGGAAGAATGGGAAGACAGACTAATCATTATTCCGAAGCCATAGCGGCTCTTTGGGGTATTAGACTTGCCAGAGATTGTAATATTCAAAATATCATAATTGAAGGTGATTCTCTAAATATTATAAATCTTCTGAACAAAAAGCAACACCCCAGCTGGTCTATCAGGGATTATATTGAGGAAGCTATAGATATATGCAAAAGCTTTGCTAATGTCCACATCACCCATACTTATCGGGAAGGAAATAGGGTTGCCGACAATTTGGCTAACTTAGGTGTTAATAATTCCTTTCAAACTTGGATTGGCGGGGACGTTCTACCCGCTCATGTCAATAAAGCCATCATCATTGATCTTCATGGCAGTGAAAATCATGACTAACGGCTGTATTTTAGATGCTAATGTGCGGATCCCCAAGTACATGATGATGACATCACAAAAGATTTGGATGATTGTTGCGATTTGCGGGCTGGATTGCCATCATTTCTTGGCATGGGAGGAAAGCTAGGGAGTGGGGCAATAATAACAAATGTAGCATTATAATTAAGCTGGCTTTCATGGGAAGAACAGATTCAAATACCAAAAACACCGCTCGGCCTGTCCCGCACATTGCAAGCTTTTTTACCGTTGAAAACAGGAATAGGAACAGAGGAAACATGGGGGGTCTACCATGCAAAACCGAACCAACCCACAATCCTGAGTGGAAAGAGAACACGGAGCTTTGGGAGTACCTGCAAATCGGGGGCCTGTCAAATTTCATTGAGAGGATTCAAGGCTTCGACCAAGACATCTCCATCAAATTCGCCAAGGGATGGAAGAACAGAATTGTCAAGTATAGTAACATGAAAATGGAAATTACAGAAGAGCTCATAGCTCAGATCATGGGTCTCAGCCTGGAAGGCACAAAATTCTTCAATAAGAAGGTCGACAGGGAGGTGGAAACCAAGAAATTTCTAGATGAGGGAGAGAATCTTGAGTTCGTAACAGCTGGCCTCAAGGTGGAGTCGATCCCTGTACCTTTTGATGAACTTGCCAAAATGGTGGTAAGGTATGTTACCCTTGAAGGAAGATATGTGACTATTCCTCACAAGCATCTGATTTTTCTGAATCATTTTCGTAGAAATAACATTATTAGCTTTCCTCATTATCTGATCAACTCCTTGGAGAAATCTATAAGGGAAGTTCAAAATCACTCTAGGGCTGTCCCTCTACACCAGGGCCTTATCCTCCTGATTCACCGCCACTTTTCCAGCTTCCCTCCCATGAACCCTATCCCACCTCCCTCCTTCATACCCCCACCTGCCCATACTGCTCCCACTCCACCCCTGCTAAAAAGAAAGAATGATGATGTTGGCTCCAACAAGAAAAGCAAGAAAGCTAAAATCCCTGCTTCCCAACGAGTCCTTAGGAGCCACAAGGACTTAGAACTAGCTGAAAACCTCCTGCATATTAGCATGCCTGTGGAGAAGCCCAAAGAGGAGGATTTGCTGGAGAGGGTTGACAGATTGGAGAAGGAGATTCAAGAGCTCAAAGGGGCTCTAAAAAACATGGAGAGAGCCAAGGGTAAAAGGATCCTTCAAAGTGAGGAGGAAGAGGGGGTCATCGATGAAGTCTTCAAGAAACTGCAGTCCCTTGATGGCAGATTGGGGAATGCCAAAAGCCGCAATGACTGCATTTTATCTGCCCTCAAAAGCATTTATAACTTCATTGAACAACATGTCCACAGTGTTTGCAGTTTAAGTGGAATCAATGAAGACATATGGGGCCCTAAAGAGAATAGGGACATTGCAATCTCCCAAGCAGACATGAAGGACCCCTCTCAGGCCACTGCCATTGCCTTTTTCATGTCACTACAGGCCATCAAGACCAAGATTGACAGGGCCATCAAGTAACGGGCTGTTGTGCTGCTATTTTTTGGCTACGATCTGGCTGTCCTCGGGTGGTTCAGGAGCTATTTTTTGGCGGAGCTCGTTATTCTATTTCTCTTTTGGTTTCTTTTTTATCTTGTCTTCTTATATCTGGATCTCTGTACGTTTTGATCCACTTTTCACCTATATTGTAATATCTGGCTGTTAAGGCTTCTTGGTTGACTGTTTTGCCCCTCTCTGGGCTTCTTCTCTTTTTCTATCTGGCTTTTGAGCCCTTTTGTATACAGGGTATAGTCCCTTCAAAACTTTTTCCCTTAATAAAAAAAAACTCCATTTCAATCAAAGATCAAGATTTGAACTAGATGTTCCACTCTTTCATTTGATGGGACATTCTATAAGTAACATTTTGAAATTTACTCTAATTGAATCTTACACTTCCTCATATTTTTTATTTTGAATATCTTGTCATGCTATTGTCAGGACTCCCATGGAAACCATTGAAAATTTATAAACTGCATTCTTTGGTATCTTTACTATATAGATAATTATGTAATGGAGTACAAGTCAAGTGGCACAACCTCAATCTATGGTTTTAGTTTAAGGGAATAAAGTAAATATTCATGATCCTTCTAAACTAATATTTTTAGGCTATTTGGATAGTGATTAAATAAGAGATCTAAATAAATTTGAGTCAACCATAGGATATATCTATCATCTTAGGGTAGGCCCTATGACTTGGTCTTGTAAAAAGAAGACCATCATTTATTTATCTATTATAGAGGGATATTATCATGGAGCTATTATTATAGGATGTGAGTAAGTGTGGATATGATACATGATATTTGAATTCGTGTTTCCATAGTCCTAACCTACAAAAATTTAGTGTGATAACCATAGTTTCATCCACATATATCACAACCCAATGAAGCACTAATACATAAAACACATAGAAATAAACATGCATTTGTTGAGCTCAAATTTTTTCGAACAAAAATCAAGTTGCGAACATCTTCACAAAGCCCTTACTTGAGGCCCAAATTTAAATCTTAGGAAAATTTCGGGAGTGAAGAAAGGTTTCATCAAGGGGGATAGTTATGTGATCCCTCTTCCCTTCCCTTCATCAAAGTACAACTTAAGGGGGATGTTAGAGTTTTGAATCAACCATACACTATATTATGTTATTTAGATATAATTGTAATTTAAGATGTGAACAATTCACCTATTATGCACACCTATCATCCACATATATATTAACATAGAGTAGTATTAACCATTGAATTGATTGAATTCAACTATTAATAGATTAAAGTAAACTTACTTTGAAATAAACTACTCTCAAACCATTATAATATCCTCTACTTGTTTAAATATAATCATAGAGAGCTAATATTAATGGCTAATATCATGGAAGAGAGTTTTAAAGTACTACAATGAATTCAAACCAAAGCTTCTTGATAATTTTTTTGAATTCATCCTACTCTTGATAATTTTTTGTTATGTTTTTACTTTAAGATTTCATTTATTTATTATGTATGCATGCTTGTGGATGTTTGTCTTATTGTTGTTTACGTTCATTCCGGAGAATACAATATACTTTAATAAAAATTTCTCATATAAAAATTAGATCATAAAATTACAAAAATGGTTCTCATAACTCCCCATATTTAAATATACCTTAATTTATCTAATTGCACCTAATAAAATCCCAACATGAATAATTTGTTCCAAAATAGGACATTCACTCATGAAATAATGATAAAGGGTGTTGAAACATGCCTAATTTTCCAAAATATACTTTCATGTACTGTATAATGACCGATAATGGCACAATACAATCAATTTTACTAATATAATGATAATTGATCATGAAATAATGAAATATAATCTCATATACTCATATTTTCTCCTAATTATACCTTTATGTATTTAATCACATGTAATCAGTACCTAATATAGTTAAAATTTGTCAATAATGTTGTTGGATCATAAAATAATGACTAATGGTGTTCATACATGCTTAGTTTTACCCAAATCCACCTTCATGTACATGTTAAAACCTAATTACATCATACTTTAGTAATTTTTTCAAATAATGACATTTGATCATGAAATAATGACAAATGATGACCATTTATATAAAATTCTCACTAAATCTACCCCCATATATTCTATCCACATGTACACATGTCCTAATATGGTAAAAACTCTCAAATAATGAAATTCATTTATGAAATGACATGGCATTCTCAAATGTCCATGATTTTACTATAACCTACTTTCATGTACTTGATTTAACACCTAATCGAAGCATAATCTAGTTAATTATCTTCAAATAATGACATTTGATCACACAATAATGACAAATGGTGCCTATTTATGAAAAAGTTCCCTAAGTCTACGTGCATTTATTTGATTACACCTAATAACAACAAAAATGAAATAACAACAAATGTTTCTCATATATGGCCAATTTTGATCAAATCTACCTATATAGATATAATCACACTTTGAATAAGGGGCTAATCCATTCAATGTTCTCATATACATGGAATAACAAAAATGGTACTCAAACATGATGATTTTCCCAAATTGTCCTTCACGTAGTTGATAATAGCTAATTGGGGGCTATTCAAATCAATTTTCGCCAAATATTTACATTTTTCATGAAATCATGAACAATGTTTCTCATATACACAAAATTTTCCTTAATTTATATACATGTATTTGATCGCACCTAATCGATTCCTAATTTGGTACAATATTTTTAATTAATGACATTACATCAAAAATAACTACAAATTTTTCTCATAAATGGCCAATTTCCCTAAATTATATACCTACATCTATTTGATCGCCCTTAATTAGGGCCCGATCCAATCAAAATTTTCTCAAATAATGACATTCAATCACACAATAATGAAAAATGGTGCTCAAACACGCCTAATTTTCTTCAAATATACCCTCATGTACATGATAACATCTAATTAGGGCATAATTGAGTTATTTTTTCTAAAATAAAAACATTTTATTAGGAAAATAAAAATAAATGATGCTTATATGTGCTCATTTTTTCCTAATCTACCTATAATATCTATCGAGGCATAAAATAGGTTCTAGTGTAAATTATTAAATAAAATCATGAATTCATCAAAATTACATTTTGATTACATATGTGAGTTTTCATTGAAAATTTATACACTTAAAAAAATGATTTTGAGTTCATATGAAAATTTATGGCCTCTTAAAAGAAGAGTAATTTTTAGGGTTTGAAATATAAATATCCATTTTAAGTTCAAATTACAAAATCTATTCAAAATCAAAAATATTAGTTTCTTGGAAAATGAATATCTAATTTAATCACAATTTTTTTGACTCCAATTTGTTTATGAGTTAACCCTTTTTGGTCCTCAACTTCTTATACTCACTCATAAGAAAACATAAAATTATGTAGCAACATTGAGTAAAATAAAGAATTGTAATGCCCACTTCCATATGACACTTAGTTGATTATCATTTTGAGTTATGCGGACTTTGGATATGGACATGACTTATACTTATGTTGATTAGCATGATGTTTGGTGACTAGATGCATTTGGATTATGATTGGATTTTGTTTTCTATATGATCTACACCGACTCATGGATTATGGTTGGAGGACTATTGATACCGATATTATTTTTATATGGATATATTGCATGTGTTCTAACATTGAATTTCTTCTCCATGATGAGTAGAATGTAGTTGTTGAATTTACATTACTATAATTTTGGATAATGATGAAATGCATAATTAAGTTGTGATTTAGACCTAGAAATAATGATTGATTGAATTACGTATAGATGTTAATAAATTTCATGCATATGGTTATTTTGGATATTTTGACATGGCCGCAAGGCCAAAGGAGGTATTTTGTATTTTGCAGGAAACGCAACATGATCACAACCTAAAGGGGGATTGGGAACCAAACACAACAGAATGTCGGGTGGTTACAACATTTGGTCATCAAGGCAACTTGTGAATTGTATTATGTTACCTTTGTTCTTTTATGTGTTAAGAAAAATTTCCATGAGGGGGAAATTTTCTAATGTGACCAAGGGGTAGGAATTTTATTACTTGTTTTAACTTACTTTAGTAGGTGATTTTATTGTGATATCTTTTAAAAATAAAAATAAAAATTCTTTTGCTAAGTGTGTTTAGATTAAATTAACATCTTGTTTTAATTTTTAAGATTTGGAAGGAAGTCTAGTGGGTGTAATTAAATTTTATGGTTGGCTCCTTGAGCCTTGTGCTTTCCTCTTGTTTTGAATGCTTGGTTTTGAGTGTTGACCACTCCAAATCCTTTGAATCTCGAATTTGAGATTTAGGGCAATTTTGGGGGACTTGTGGGACAAGTTGAACTTGTCCCACACTTCCCAAAACCCCTTACCAACCATGTCTATGGGTTGGGAATCCAAAAAGGGGATTATTTATTGTTTTGGGAAGGGAAAGATGACTTTGGAGTGCACTTTTCTCCCTTTTGCATTTATTTGTGCCTTAAGACTCATGGGGAGGGATGGATGTGGATGAGAGATGTCATTCAACCCAACCACCCATTTATGGTGTTTTGGGATTTGAGTTGACTAAAGGGAGGTGGTCTTGAGGATGTGTGATGTGGCATCCTACAAGGAGCCACATCACCCTCACTCTTTCCTTTGTCTATTTATGGAAACTTCCTCTCTTGTTGAGGGGGTTGGAGGTTTTTTTTGTTGAGGAGTTCTTTTCTTTTATTTTCTTTTGGGAGAGGAAAGAATTGGGAGAAAGAGAAAAGAAGGAGCTTGGACTTGCATGCTTGGATTGTTTTGGAGGGAGCTTGGACAAAGCTTCTTGGTTTAGGCTTCTCCAATGGAGAGGTAGGAAACCTTCTCTCTTTTTGCTTTCATATTGTTGTTGCTTCTATGCTAAATTTGTGGATAATGTATGTTTACTTTTGTGTATTGTGAAAATGGATAGAATGCTTATTGTGTAGTATAGGAGAGGTCTATGGGAATACTCATGAGGGAGGCATAAGAGTAGAATAGGATATTGTGGAGGGAGTTTGAGAGGGATGCCCATCTTGGGTAAGAATGTTCACATTCTTACCTTGTCCTTGAGGGAGCCATAAGAGGAGGGAGGCATAAGAGTATGGGAGGAAAAAGGGGTACTTGAGGGAGGCATAAGAGTCATAGGGGCTTGAGTTTTATTGTGGAGGGTTTGGATGGGCATCTCATCTCAATTGGGAGGTATAAGGAAAACTTTCCCATAGTTCCTTCTCTTGTTGGCTTGGATGAAAGCCTTGTTGTGAAAAGTATTGTGTTATTTGTGTTTCCTTTTTGTTTCCTCTTTTTACCTTGAATGTTGTGAAGAAAATTGTATTGTGGAAGCAAGTGTTGTTGCCTTGAGTTGGAGACCACCCTTCATTGTGTTGTGTTTGGGGCTCGGGGGTCAATAGAGGAGATTGCTTCTCTTCTCCATTGAGTTTTGGTTGGGAGGAGAGTGTTGCCTCTCCCCCTATCTTGGTTGTGATTTGAAATACTTGGAACTTGGAGCATGGATGAAGAACACCTTGGAGCTTGGGAAGACTTCTTCCTTTTCCTTTGCATGTATTATTTGGTTGTAAAATTTGTATGTGAAAGAAAGTTGTATCATCTTGTTTTCATTTCAAAAAAAAGGGACATTGTAATCTATATTTGCCCAAAAGTTCACATGGTTGAAATGTTGATAGATCTTGTTTAAAACTTAATAAAAATATTGTTGGACTCTTATGTTGAATGTTAGGATATTTACAAAAAAATACATACATACTAGATCTCATTTTGTTGCAAAAAAAAAAAAAAAGGGGTATTGAAAAGTGAGAATATTAGTGTCTATCTTCTTCTTGTAGTATGGATGGATAGAGTTAAGTTTTATTGAATTTCCATTGTGCCAATAAAGTGAATCATGTTCTAGATCTATTATGTTTACCTTCTTTTAGGTATCCATTGTAAAAATTTTGACAAGTATAGAAGGAAACGAAATCAATGTACTTAAAACCCCATGCAATGTCTATTAAGATGGACAGAAACAAATGTTGATACAAATACTTAAAAACATATCAAGATCATCCACACATGCCCTCAACGTTTAAAGAGGAAACGAATGTTTAAATACTACTCCTATTAAATCAATGCTAAAATTTTGAAGTCATTATCAAGTCTTATTACGATCAACATATTATCAATCTTTCCTTTATATTGATAGGAGCATATTAAGATAAACATTCGCCAAGTAAGATGAAACTGAACCGTCGCTGTTGGTACAGGCGTATATTCTGTTTTGTTGCATTTTTCTTTGTTTTGTTTAGCAGTTGGCTTCACAAATATCAAGCTGCATGGCAGGCCTCGCAACTGCCCAAACAAATGTAAAGTTAGTCTCAAAATCAAGACCAGTCAATCACCCTTAAATCGTGCCTAAGAGAATAACTGCTAATATAAAAAAAAAAGAAAAAAGAAAAAAATGATGATACGTTTCAGTAGATATGCCTGATAGACAACTTGATACACAAAGCGCTGACTGTCACAGCGAATATTTAAATTGTTGCAATGCTTACAAAGATTTTGAACGTTTTTTTACAGATTAGGACACTGCGAGTGGTCTTAGCTTCACAAATATCAAGCTGCATGGCAGGCCTCGTAACTGCCCAAACAAATGTGAAGTTAGTCTCAAAATCAAGACCAGTCAATCACCCTTAAATCGTGTCTAAGAGAATAACTGCTAATATAAAAAAAAATGATGATACGTTTCAGCAGATATGCCTGATAGACAACTTGATACACAAAGCCAACCATTCACATCACGGGAATATTTAAATTGTGCAAAGTGCTTGCAAAAAAATGACCTGACCAGAGAGCAGCATAGTTTAAAAAGGCCATGAGTTTAGGCGCCCCCTCTACCTGTCCCTCTACGCAGACATCTCTGTGGATCCCCGCCAGACGCATACCTTGCAGCACCCAATGAAAGTGGAGGTAGCTCACCTCTTCACGCGCCCAGGACTTTTCTTTTGCCTCCTTGTAACATGTGCGACCAGGGGCGAGGAGAACAGGAAAAACACCTGATATTCTGGCCTGTGCCTTCATCTACTATCTCCATAGCACCATTTCAACTTCCTATCAGTGGCATGCGAGCCGTGATAGTGCAAAACGTGGGCTATTTATGATGGCGTGATTTGCATAATCTAAGGAATTAAATGGAAGGAGGCGTTAGTTGTTTACACGCATAAGGAGGGAGCAGTAAATGGGTTTGTCAGGTGTTGGTGAGCTATCGACCGCCCCAACCACAACATTTAAACTCAAGTTTGAAATGTTGGGCTTTGCAAGCCAATGTAAAATAGGGATAGTTGTTTAGGTGAGTTTAAGTGTTAAACACCATACAAAATATTAGTGACACATAATACAGTTTTCTTATAATAATCATACTTGGTATAAATAAGGTGTCATGTACACCTAAACACATAAAGACATACAAGGTAATAATAATGTCGAAGTATATATATCTTAATGTATGATTTTCCTTGATATATGTATGCATATACATACATACATACATATATATATATATATATATATATATATATATATATATATATATATATAAATATATATATATATATATATATATATATATATATATATATAACATAATGTATTAAATTCATGAGATACGTAATATAAATGGATAATAAATAAATAAAAAATATAAAAATCGAGTAGAGAGTGTTTTCATTTCATAACAAATTATACCTTACCCTAAGGATTAACATCCGGAGATGCCGTTATTCGATATTTCAGCCCTCAGACTTTCAACTCGAAGGACGACCCTTTTCAACTTTAGTGAAACGTCGAACAAGATGAATTTAAATATCCTTAACCTTGGAAGCATCATCGTAACTGTGGTGGTTTTCAAGCCTGTTTTCGAACTCGCCCGATGCAATTAATAACTCGCTGAGTTGTGTGGAGTAGCTTGGTCTCCACTAAAGCCCACCAAATTTATTTGACCAGCTCGCTAGGAGTGGTTTGACTTTTTCAACCTTGATTGGTGGTACACGTATAAGCTAAACTCATCGAGCCATGTGGAAACAACTCGAAGTAAAATACCTTAAAAATAAAAAAATAAAAATAAAAATAAAAATTTGTCGCATTTTCGGGACGTTTGTTTGTTTGCGGCGTTATCGCCGTTGTTGTCGTGAGCGTAGTGGCGTCATCTCTTTCCGAGCGTTACAAGAATAAAAGATAAAGATGAATAAATGAGTAAATATCTAATTTAAAAATACAAGTCCATATGTACAAATTCATGTGAAACAACATTCTCCGAAAAAAATTATAGTAAATTTGGAAATTTACAAAAACATATTTGTTTATTAAAGTTCCACTATTTTCTCTTATTTTATCTTTTAAAATAGAGTCAAAATAATATGGGGGAGTCACAAACCAAATCATCACCCATGGTATGAGTTCATACAAGAGTATTAAACACTAGCATACCTATATTTTATAAATATATGTAATATATGCCAAGAGGTATATATTACATATATTTATATATTATATAAATATATAGGTGCCTCGTGAACTTCACCTCTTGGCATATTTTACATACCATGTTTTGGTTTATGTTTCGTGTATGTAACATATGTCGAGAGGTGAAGTTCATGAGTCACATATATATTTATATAATATATAAATATATGTAATATATACCTCTCGGCATATATTACATATATTTATAAAATATAGGGATCTTGCTAAGAAAGAACCACATGAGTTGCATTATACATAAAACAATACCAAAAATAAAGTATGAAAAAAGGGGGAATTTAGTTCGTGTATGAATAAAATAAAATTTATAATTTAATATTATAATTATTTATTATAAAAACATAGTCACTTATATGTAATTTTCTTATGTAATTATATTACTATATAACTTTACACATATTTGTCTTTGGAGAATGAGTATGAGAAAAAAAAAATCAAGGTCTATAATGCACGAAGCTCTTATGGATTTTATTAGTAATCGTATTATCAACTTAAAAAATACAATTTTTTTTCATACGAATTGAAATGCGTAATGTACATCACATGTAATGACAAATTCATAGAATGAAATGTGTGCTACACATGGTACATTATTTATATTCCAAGGACATAAGTCTTTTTTTCTCAAATTCTATTTCGAAAGTAGTTTTCCATTCTTCATTTTTGCATAGCGCTCATATAAAAATGGCTGAGATATTCTTAGATTCTACAATGACTTCACTCAAGATATAGCCACAAATGTTAACCCCATTGTCTCTCTTTCTTCAATATCAATTGTAGGCTTGGAAAGAGTCAAACCTTGCGATTTATGTATCGTCAATGCCCATGCCAACCGTAAGGGTAATTGGTGTGTGTCCCCTTTGTATTGGTGTAATTGGGATGGTATACGGAGTTCTATCTTCAAATGGTATTCCGAAGTAACTATCGAATTCAACCATTACATATGTTGGTGGGTTCGGTTTACCAGTACCAAGTGCATATACTATGTTTCGAATATATCCTAGAGCTCCATTTATAAGACCACCTTATATCCAAATATTGGATGTTAGCATAACCCTTGCATCATTAGAAATTAATAATTCTAAATCAAGTTCTTCATTCAGACCTCCTGCCATTGTGTTAGCGGTACTTTTCTAGTTGCAATGCTACGTGCGATAGGTCTTTTCAATGTATGGGATTTTTTGCTGTTGTGGTTATTCACGTTAATCTTTGTTGCCATTAGGTGAATATTATTATAGAACTCTTCATTTTTACCTTTGTCTAATGCAGAACTTGTTTTACTCATTAACAACATCCAATCTTCCAAAGGTGTCGATTCGCATCTCTGAGATTGGCCAGAAGTTCTCGAAAATGCTTTTGGTCTTCATCTTCTCCTGCTTTTCTAAATACCTTATCCAATGTAACAACTGTTCCGAATGCTTCCCATAATATCTTTGCACGTTTATTACTATCATATGGTGGTTTATCGGTAACAGGAGGAAGTTTCCCCAAATCTCCTACCAAAATCATAGAAACACCGCCAAAACTCATGTATGCTCTTTCAGGGAATGCTTGACAAAGTCGGGAGTCCAGGGTTTTCTAGCAAAATTTGTCGAAAAATCTCATTTCATCAATCAATACATATTTTATGTGGCAAATATCTTGTTGGAATGTTGTAAGTCTCGATCCCTCCAATTCTACAAAATCTATAATAGGGATTTGAAGTTGTGAATGGATGGTCGAGGTGCCAATATTAAAAGCTGCAACTCCTGTTGGTGTAAGCAATAGAAGAGGAGAATGTTCAAGGAATGATGCATCAAAAATTCCATGATGAATCACACCAATCAAATATGATTTTCATGTTCCCTTATTCCTTGAACTATCATGAGTAATGGAATGTTATTTCGATGTTGATTATAATGTGTCATTATTATATCAAGTGCTTGTTTTTGTTTAGCACCCAAGGTTTCGCAATTGAAATTCGATGCTAATTCATCATCTATAACCAACCCATTAACTTTCATGTTGCTTATGAATTTTATCGCTTTACTTATGTATTCTTCACCTCGATATTCATCATTCCATGGTGCTTGTCTGTCAATATCTCTCCTTCCAAACATATCTATTTATGTCACTTGTAAAATTTGACCATGATGAAGCCTACACATGATTTCCCATTCATGTTCTATTGTATTCTGTTGAACATGTTGATTAATTTCATCTTTAGAATTGTTGTTATTTTCAACGTCTTCTACTGCAGTCCTCCTTTCAACATGCCATGGATTATAATGGAACGAATCCCAGTTTAACTTATTGAATCAGAATCATGTCCGATATCTCTGTCTATATCTCAAAACGGCTTGTAAAGCAACAAATCTGACCAACAAAAATCAACCCATTTATGAGATTCCCATGAAGGGATAGAGGAAAACCTTGGGAACACTCTCACAATAGCTGCAAAACTCCTGACCTCCCACTTGTTATCCCATTTTCTCCTTGGATTATATGTCCAAGATCTAGCGGCATCAATAAGAGACACACTTTCCATGGAAAAAGGCCTATTCTTGTACCCATCAATGAAACTTTTTGCATGTTCCTCATGGTCATCTGCATCAGGTGTTGTTACTTTTTTGAACACCTCACACGCAACATTCAAATTGACAAATACTCTACTACTCTCTACTAAAGGGAGCTCTAACAACATGTGACATGTTTCTTGTGTGCCAATGTCTCTTTCAACAATTGTTTCGGTTAGAAGTCTCTTGTATGTTGTCACTTTGCCATTTCATCTGGGTTTTCAATATTTTCCATCCGCATCAACATTTGATGATAAGTTTCAGAGCTTTTCTCTACTTTCGTTGCATACTTTGCAATGTACTTGACTACGACATGTTTGGAAAGAACATGTTGCCAATCTACGTTTGCTCTCCACAATTGTAATATGTAGCGATTATGTGTATTTACCCTATCATCATTTCTCACAAGTTTGAACTTTTTATCTCCTGTCTCTGAGTCTTGATATAACTTTGATCCATTAAGATTCAATGGACACGGTGCATTATACTTGCAAAATGTTATAATCAATTATTAGTTCTTCCACGTATGTGTTTTTTTTTCAATTTAATTATTCAATTTTCTTAACATCTTACCTACTGATATTTTTCCCCTTTTCTTACGTAGCGGGCACCCTCTCTACACATCATATGTCACTTTACACTTTGTTGAGAATCTCTTCATAGTCACGTTCCATATCGAATTGTGTCGGTTGTCTTGTATTTCAAGACACGGATGTTGCATAAAATTTTGGTAGACTGTAACATAAAACATAAGAATACACAATATATTTTGAGAACATAAAAATTCTATATAAATCATAGACTGATGAGGATTGATAAATTACCTATATGTTTCATTGGTGCGGGTCATCCCGAGGATTCCATGCATGGACAATAGAATGAAAGTATTTTTCAGCATTTCCACGTTGAAAATAATCATTCCAATCAAGGTTGTCCACATTTGGTGCCCCTTCTAATCATATGAATCATGCACATGTGGCAAACGTCTATGCTTGCCATTCATATCTAGACCAATAATCTTTAACTTTCATTCCTTTTTGTAATACCTCCTTTCGGAAAAGTGTATGTCGCAGTGCATATAATGTGCCACTATATGTGGATATTCGATGATATTTTTACTTCGCCAATTTTTTTCTTCTTGTGGATTATCCGGTAGTGTTCCAAGCATTAATGCATGTAAATCGCCAATACATATCAACTACGCTCAATGCAAAAAAATAGTAGGTGACCCTATTTGATGCAACATGTTAGCCAATTCACCACAAAATTTTGCCCAGGTGAGACCTTGTACCCATGCAACGATATTCCGAACCGCATCAAACGATCAACCAGATTGGAATGGGGAATGTTCTTCATATGCTCATGTAACTCGTTGATGGTGATTGGCATATCTTGGAGATTTTTCTTCACAAAAACTGCAGATGAATTTTTTGCATGATGTCTCATGATCATGTTCATCATGTAATACCTGAACCGAGGATGTCGGCCAAATCGGTGATCCCTATATCACAATAAATGCTTTACAAATTCATGGAGACGTACTCATCTTAATTGCGGTTCTAGCCAATCACATTTTCCATCAGGAAAGAGAGTAGGGAATGCCATATCAAGTAGTCCTACTGTCACATACTCATTGATAGGATATGGTCCTATCCCTGGCCAATCAATGAGTGCTCCAGGTCCACATGAGGGTTATTCCACCATGCATGGATTAATTCCATCTCCCTTAGTGCATTAGGTGGTTTAGATGCCATTGATGTTGTATGAATAATTATATTTCCTTCATCTGTCTCCATGGTCTGGACCTACAAACACAATTTCATTTGCATCGGAATAAAACTCCATATGAACTGAGTTCAGCTGCTCGAACACATTCTCAGTAGAATGAGGTGGAAGTTCATTCAGAGCATTTTCATTGATTTGGACATCTGAATAGAACTTATCATGTTCTATTTTATATTTCAATGCATTATAAACTCGCTCTCTATTGACTGTAAATTCATAATTTGTTCCACACTGATCTCTCCTTTGAACAATAATCATCGGAAAATCTTTCAATCTATGGGGCAAAAATTAGTGATTTCTTTTAATTCTTGAGGAAAAATTATCATGTGACCTTTATATTTATATTGACCTCTAGTTACATGTGTCACTTGCAGGATTGGGTTGACATGGGATATTAACATTTCCTCAATTTGAGTTAAGTTTGCAAGTTACGGTAGTTGTTGTAGTGCCTTGTTTGGCATATAGTTGGTGAGAAGTAATGAAACTAATTGTTTTCCCCACCCAACCACCGTATATCTTCCTTCCCTGCCACGCAATCTTTGCGTGAGTTAATTCTTTGTTGGTTTTGTGAGTGTGAGGTGACTCCCCCAACGTCCCTTTCAGACTTGTCTCTTTCCTTGCATGAGAATACAAGAAATCTTTTAAGATCCTGAAGCCGTATCCAATCTGACCCGAGTTAATGTGAGGAGTGGTTGGATAGTGGTTGGACAGATCTTCCCACTCTATTGTCCGCTTTGTCCTTCATGGCGCGAAATTTAGTTCTAAATCATCATCTACCTCATCATCACGATTTGGCAGGGATTGTATTCTCTCAGGAAACGTATTTTGTTAAACCTACCAAAAACAACCACCACCACCCAAAAAAAAAAAGGCTTGCTGCTAATCCCGTTTCAAAAATCTCTTCCATTATTCAGCACTTGTTCCCACTTGAACCAGCGGCGCCCACATTAGCCGAGCTTCTTAGATTTCTAGGGAATTCTAGATTTGCGTGGTTCTACGTTAAAATGGGCCATGGAAATATTGAAATAAAGAGGATAGAAAATACTACAAACCGTCAGGTGACTTTCTGTAAGCGCAGAAAATGGCTGCTTTGAAGAAGGCCTTTGAAGTATCAGTGCTCTACGATGCAGAAGTTGCTCTGGTCATCTTCTCCAGTCGAGATTAGTTGTTGCAAGATCTTGCAGCGGTAGTAGAAGAACGAGGTAAAGTTTTAGTTGAGCTGTCTTGCCTTTTCATTTGGAAAGTCGCTTCCATCCAGGTGGTGAATTTAACATGGGAGAAGCTCGATCAAATCTGGAGGCTACGTTTTGTGCTTGTATTTTATTGTTTCTGCCATGAGCTTGACCCAGATTTGATGGACGTGCCAGAACAGGGAATGTATGGACAACAGCATCTCATGTCATTACAGCAGTAATTGGGGCAGGAGTTTTGTCTTTGCCTTGGAGTGTGGCCCAGCTTGGGTGGATTATGGGTGCTCTTATTCTTCTATTTTTTTTTTGTTGTGACAACATATACTTCTGTTCTACTTGCAGACTGTTACAGGGCACCTGATCCTGTCACAGGAAAACGCAACTACAAATACCCAGATGCAGTGAAAAACATTTTAGAGGGTGAAGAATAGTGTGGGAGCCGACCAATGGAGCAGATCGGTTATGGAGCCAGAATAGAACAGTGTTGGATGGTCTACCGAGCAAGTATCAGGAGCAGGACACTAATCGTCTCACTCTCGCCTACTTCGCCATCTCAGGCCTCGACATCCTCAATGCCCTCGATCAGGTGGAGACTGGTTCCTCGTGGAGGAGGGGCGTGGAAACCAGCTAGTGTAGCAGGCGTGTGTTGAATGGTGCAACGGTGTGTGAAATGCACATCTGTTGCTATGTTGTTTTCTGTTCAGTGTCGAATGCATCCTCAAATTCGGGATTCTACTTCAAGATATTTCTGTCAGAATCGATTAAGTGACAGTGAGAGTATTACCAGAAGACCTGATGAAATTTATTGTAAGTTTCTCTATTGATTTCTTGCTGTCTTACGACGTAACTCATGGAAGAGTATCCCATGGAGGCGGATCTGTTTCAAGATCAGAATATTCATGAAACACAATTTGCTTTGCAATCATTTGAGCTGCTTCAACGAGTCACCAAGTTGGCAGGCATAAAGGTCTCTGTTGGTTTTGTCGCACCTTGCAAGCTACAGCTGAAATGTTTTGCTGCACAAGCAACACACTTGATATTTTGTGGCAGCTTCTTCACAGGTGAAAATACATTTGGTTTTCTTTCTCGGGAGGTCATGGGTTTTGACAACGAGAGTATCATAAATATACAATCACTCCCTGGAGAATATTTCTGTCCAGTTGGTAGGCAGCGTGTTTACCCTAATGAGGCTATGCAAACCCAATGTACACATCCTTACTGCAAGCCTTGCCTAACTTATGTGCTTTGAGTACTACTAGGGCTGCCCTTATGACGGGTATTTGGTTATTGATACAGATTCGAAGGCGGAAATGTAAGAGGCAAATCCGGTATTGGCTGATGCTATAGGCCGTGTGACAGTTCATTTCCTACACCACAAGAGCGGCTGCACTTGGCAAGGGCCTCTTTCAGAGAGTATAGCTCATGGTAATGGTTACCAGTATGGTTCATCCCCTGTTGTATGTAATAGATGTGGCACCCAGTTTGTTCACCGACAAGGACAAGAGCATGGCAGTTAACAGAGTTTGGACCTTCAGCAGGCTGAGGAAGAGAAGCTGCGCTGGTTGGGTTGCTGTTGCAGGCCCCGTCCATCTTGTGATCGACTGCGGGAGCTTAATCAGGCACGATATTCTCTATACCATTAATTCTTATGCTGTTATTTAATTGAATCATTAAATAACTCTACTCTTCATATAAATGTCTCGTGTGATGGTATGTTGTTTGGTTTCCACTTTCCTGGCTCATTTGTATTTGTTTTGGCGTTAGAAATGATTGCACTGGTTGAAGCCTTTTATATTGTTTTCTGGGTTTTAATAAATATTAGTTGGGTGAACTTTGTTCTTAAGACTAATAAAACAAAAGAGGTGGGGGTCCTGTAATGAAAATTCCCGAGTTCTTTGTGTTGGTCTCACGATTTGAATGCTTTATCCAACATTGTCGTTGGACTCAACCTTATAATTCCTGTTTTGTTCTTATTCTTGTTTCGGTTCGAGATCTGTAGTTCTGGTTTATGTAGGGTATTTGCGAATTGGTGATTGAGTACTGCTGAGCGCATTGTGTATAGGTGGATGATGCTATTCCTGTCTCTATCCTTTTCTTTTAGTTGTTTTAGGTTCTAGTAACCCTTCCCGGTTGGCTTGGTTTGTGCTTAGCTTGACTGATTTTTTTGAATTGAGCCAAGTTGATATTACTTTCAACTAGGTTAGTTGCTTTTGTTACTTGTTTGAATCACTCGAAGAAATACTTTTATTCTTCGAGTGTCATGGTTGATCGTCATAATTTGATATCAATTCATGTTCACCGTTTGGAGATTGTCATCCTTGGAATCACCTTCTCTCCCTTGGTAAGCTGTTGTTGTTGTTTTGAGGAATGTAGCTGATCCTATGGAATGTCTTCTTTTGACGATACTCACATTTCTTTTGGATAGCTTAAAATGTCAGAGGAAATATTCTTTTCTTACCTTGACCTTGTTTCACACATGTTGGAGGGTACGAGGTCTACTTGATCATTAGTGAGGAAGTTTTCAAATCTTAAAGTTGGGATGTTGGTTGTATGCATAAGAAATTACTCTACGTGTTGCTCCGTAAAGATGCTTAAATTTCATTCTCCTGTGACTTAGAGGTTGGTGTGTCTGGAAACTCATTGGTTGATTTGTTTTGTGATGATTGTTGTGATACGACCTCCTTGCTGTCATTGTAGTAGAATGGTTATGTATTGACCAGAAAGGTTTAAGTCAACTTGTTGTTGACAACAGGTCCTTTGGAAGCTATGTATCCTGTGTTGTGTTCTTGTGAATGATTGAGTAACCCTCCTGTAAGATTTATGATGGTTATGTTTGGTCTTGCCAAGTTTGTCCTTTTTCTTAAGACATTCTCTTGATTAGAAGAAAGTTTAATAGAAGGATTGTTAGGATAGGATGTGACCCATACGAGGTCATTTTTGCGTTTCATCCCTTTTCCTTCCAATTTATTTATAGGTACTGACATAAAATTAACTGTTATAGGCACATCATCTTAATATTAATAAGTCATGTTGGTTTAGACATTCTCATGTGGATTGATTGGTTGGGATCTTCCTGTGGCATAGTGAATCCTTGGCTTGGTGAACTAACTTAAACAAATAGGGACAGATCACGTTTGAAATTAATTCTCTTCTTGTAATTGTTTTTGTTTCGAAATGTTATCTTGTTAAAATGACGGTCATTATTGTGATATGGATGAAATTCACTATGATGTTTATTAACTGCTCCTATGAGAAAATGATAATTAAATAGAGTTAGTGTTGTCCCTTTTATTTAGACATTTTATGCCTTTGGACAACTCTTTAATTGCTCTTGTTTAGACTCTTGGATTATTGTTTTCTTCATCAACGGTGCTTTTCTTCCTTGAAATAGTTAGATAATAACATATCGTCTTAATGTTATAGCTTTTATCGTGCTCAGTTCTTGCGAACTGACATGTGCTAACAAATGTGCGGGAGGACTTCCTAAGTAGAAGAGAAAAAAAAAAGAGAGAAAAAGAAACACGTGTAGAGAGTGGTTTCCAGCCTTCTTAGGAACTACTGTTGTACGAATGTTTTCCTTTGCTTTAAAACATTGGTATGGAAATTGTGAAGACTATATTGAAGGCATTGTGTTATAATTTTGTATTGTTCTCTTGTAGGTTGTTATCGTTTGAAATTCAATTTGAGAAATATTATTGTCAATAAGATTAAATGAACTTGTTTTGACATGCGTATCCTTCATTGAATTTTCACTTTTCTGAATATGATTTATCCTTGAATTGTCAAACCTAATTATAATTATCTAAACTTGAATCAACTTACATCACTTTGGTTACCTTTGGTCATGTGTCGTTTGGTAGAGGACTATGTTTTGAACCTAGCAAAAAAAGAAAACAAGAGAAACAAATATACCTTGTGATCCCACGTAAACTAATCAACAATCTCTTATTGTGGTGAATCCTTAGAACGGTCTTAAGGTGAAATCAATGATTGAATTCTTGGAAGATAATAAGATTGTAATAAAAAAGAAGGAACTTGACTAAGAAACTCTTCGATCTATCTTATCCGTTGAAAATATAAACAGTATACTTATGTCTATCTCTTCAAGTGAAGCCCGAGTCAACCTATAAAATTTCTGGTTAGACTCTTGACCCCAATGTAATCCTTTTTGACAACTAATAAGATCTTAATGATGAATCCAAGATTTAGACAGTCATGTACTGGAATAAAATGAAATAAAATAAAATTGCCCGCTTGAAAAGATAAAACATATATGTTCAAAAGCACAACGTCGAAAACAAATTGATGAAGTTAAGAGCCTTGAGAAATTAACTGCCTCCTCACGAATGAATAAGTTAATCAAGTAAAGGAAGTAACCTCTTACCATACAATAATTGGTTCACACTGTATATTAACATTAACAAGGTAGGAGGAAATTCTTCAAAGGAGACATGAACTTCAGATTCTCCTATCATGATTTCTCTGGGAAAAGTAAAGAATGTAAAAGCACTTACAGCTAAAACATGATTCTAAAGAAACCTTCATGGGAAGACCTTGTTTGTAAAGTTGCATAATTTAGATGAACCAGTGTGTCCTTAGTGTGTGCCTCATGTTTATCTATAACCAGTGTGAGTCCGTGTTGTGGAAAGCATGTCTTTAATTGGTTGTATTCCCTTGAGAACTTGTGTAGTGTCGTATTATCTTCAAGCAAGTAAAAAAATTTATCCTATCTTTTACTGTATTGTTGTTGTTTGGGTGTGTGATTTTGGTGCGTTACATTTTGTGTTATCCTTGTGTTGGTTCTTTTGGGTCGTTACGGGTGTGGCCCAAGATCCATATTGTTTGATGCTGAAAATTGATGATGACCTTTCTCTTGTCGACATCTAGTACAGACAGGTCCTTCAGGTGTTCGAGAAACTTTTATTCCAATGTAACATTCTTGACAAATATAACACATGACCGACAAAGAAAGGTTATCAAGACCGTGTCGAAAAATCATTTGGACCATATTGAAATCTCTCCCAAGCATTCCATTGGGATCATCTATCATGTGTTCTCTCACAATATGTGAGTCTTGCATTCTTCTTCTTCTAGGTTCGATTGTTAACTCCTCTTGTAAATCATTATTTTGCATTCTTCTTCTTCTCATTGTTCATATTGGTTGTAATGTCATCTCTTGTTGCACACTATCATTCTCTAAATTATTTACAACATCTATATTCATTATATCTTGGGCCAAGTTTTCTAGTGTTTCGAGCACGTGATCCATCGATGTTGAATTTCCTGCCCCATAATTAACTTCAACATTACCAGCCATTCTACAATAATTCCTCTGAGATGCTTCGTGGTGAAGTTCTTGTCTATGCTTATCTTTACTCCTCTTGCAACTGACCTAAACAAATATGTCTTTGTAACCTTGCTCTTGATACATGTGAGTCATCTTGAGACGATCGTTCATGAATTATTGTCATGTTATTTGCATGTTGTCGTCTTTTTGCATCTAATTCTTCATTTGTTAATTCAGCCCTCCGTTCTGCGAACCTTTGTCTATCGTTATCATTTCAAAGTTTCCTTTGTTCCTCTCATTGTGCATCTGTCATTTCTTGTTGTCTCCTTCTGTGATATTGTCTTTGATATTCTCTTCGATATGCTCTTCTTTCATCTTCATTTTCAAAATTTAATCATGGTCGAGCCACACCTATAAAGTATTTTCAACAAATTTTGTAATTATTTATATAACTAAAAAATCCACGTACATGTAATAGAAATCAATCATATATTATCCAAGTTGTAACAATTAGCAAGGCTAGTCAAAGAATGATATGAATTTAGGAGATTAGAACAAGTGTTTTCATTTCATATCTATGACCTTTTGTTTGATTTATAATAGTTTTTTCACCAACACACTCAAAACACTAAGCAATTTATAAAATCTTTTATATAAATAATGCAAGTAAATCCTCACATTCTCATCTTTCTTCCTTAGGAAACCGATCTGTATGAATCTGTCCTTGTATCCTTATTCTTGATACATGTGAGTCATCTTGAGACGATTGTGCACGAATTGTCATCATGTTATTTGCATGTTGTCATCTCTCTGCATCTATTTCTTCATTTGTCAATTCAACCCTCCATTCTGCAAATGTTCTTCTATCATTATCATTTCAACGTTTCCTTTGTTCCTCTCGTTGCGCATCTATCATTTCTTGTTGTCTTCTTCTACGATATTGTCTTTGATATTCTTTTCTTTCCTCTTCATTTTCAAAATTTAATCTTGGTGGAGCCATGCCTATAAAGTATTTTCAAAAATCACCTAATTATTTATATTATTTAAAACTCCATGTGCATGTAATAGGAAGTAATCATATAGTAGAAAGAATCTAAAAATTATGAAGGATGCTCAAAATATGATATGACCTAAAGTGACACAAACTATCACATTTACAAATAACAAACAATACCTCAATTCTCTATTAACATAACAATTCTTCATCGATGTCATTGTATAAATCATTATTATACGAGCAAGTTGTGACAATTCAATAATGTTCCTCTCATAAATAACACAATATCAAAGAAAAAAATATTAAAAAATAATTCTCATTGCGTATTCAAAAATCAACTATATCCATGTCCTTCAATGAAATAAACACACACCACCTTGTAAAGAAATGTTCAAATGCACATATCCACGTTAATCATTGCTTGAAAAAACACAACATACAAATGTCAATAAAATAACATCTCATCCACTCACGAAAATGAAAAACATTATGATGGAACCATAGTTCTGGGAATTTATATTAAATCTTTTTCCAAGCATACACAAAATATGATTTCACGGTTTCACTATAGAAATATTAAATATTTATATTTGACATTTCTTATAGAAAAATTGCATTGTCAGAAGATGCATATGTTATACATACATCGGGATGTCCCTCGTTACGTTGCTTTAAAAACCTTTTCAAGAACACGAATGAAATCCAAATTAGGATGTGCTTTAGGAGAGCATAACAAAAATATCCCATTTGTAAATCCTTGCTCTGGTATCAAAAAAGGTGTGTGCAATGATAGATTCTGAGTTGGACAAATATCCACAAATGTTCCCCAATGAAAATAATGTATGGATATATATATATATATATATGCATACAAAAATATCTCATAAACATCACATTCTTTTTTTTTTTTTTTTTTTAGAAAGTTTATATTAGTCAATGTCTTAAAATTATAAATGTACAAATATTCAATTTCAAAATACACAATGCACACTAAGATGTTAAAAATTATCTTTATAATAAAAGAAAAATCTTAATAATTGGACTATTTAAAAATGATCTATATAACAAAAGCAAAATCTTAATAATTGAAATATTTTACAAGTTTCGTAATTTTTTAGATGATATTGCTATACATCTCTAATTATAATGTTTCCGTTTGTCTTTTTTAAAGAAATTTTTTAGAGAGACTATCACATCTCACTCTAAGTTACTACTATTATAAATTAAATATCACTTTGAATAATAACTATTTAAAAACTTTATTTAAATAAATTGTTAAAGTAAAAATAAATAGTTTTACATGGGCTTATTAAAAATACAAACATTAATAAAGTAATAATTACCATCTACACATAGAAATGTTGGTTTTCTATGTTAGGGAATATGAAACCTATATTAAACATGAAATATATTGTTTAATGTGTTAGGAAAATTTTTATTCAGCATTATTAAAGTTGTAATTGTCTTGCACACATAGAAATGTTGTTTTAATAATACATCTCAACCGGAATCTTTTCCTAAACAATTCAACTTACAATGTCTACGATTTTTAAAAATTACTCAAAATTTCAAGTATATTTTTTTCTTTCAAAATTAATAAATTTTACCAAGATAGAAATTTAAATAGGATATAAATTTCATAAAGTAACTTTTAATAATACATCCTGGATTTTTTTCTTTTAATTTAACAAATTAAATTATTTACTTCCCCACACCCTCTTCACTTTAATTTATGTAATTTCCCCAAGAATTAAATTAAATTAGTAAATTACTAAAGTGTTTAAAAAATTATTTATTTAAACATTATAGTTTTTAAATTAACACATTAAATTACTAACCCGATAATTTAAAAAATTAATTTACTAAAGTATTTTTTACCTTTAAATTATTTATTTCCTCACACCGAGAATTTCCTCACACCCGAGAATTTAACAAATTAAATTATTTACTTCCCCACACCCTCTTTACTTTAATTTTAAATTAAATTAGTAATTACAAAAGTTAAATTAAATTACTAAAGTGTTTAAAAAATTAAATTACCAAAGTGTTTTTTACCTTTAAATTATTTACTTCCCCACACTTGAGAATTTAACAAATTAAATTATTTACTTCCCACTGCACCGAGAATTTAACAAATTAAATTAGTAAAGTGTTTTGTAACTTCCCCACATGAATTTTACAAATTAAAATTAAATATCACGGACACAATTTCACGAGATCATGATCAATATATATATAAATGAGAATGCCTCAAAGCATAATTAGTCAAAATGAATTCAATATATTACCTCATGTATCTAATTCAAAAATAAGAGTCCATATGTATTAATTCATGTCTAACTCAATATATTAAACCATTATACCATGGTAGAGAAAACTTTACTGAAAGTTTTTGAAAATTTGAGGAGGAAAACATGGATATTCTCTTCCTAAGATTCTTGATCATTGTTAAATTATAGGACTTGATTTTAAGCTGAGCGAGAAAATTTATGAGTGGGATTTTGTTGCAATGGGATGTGACCATGGAGAGAAGGATGGTAGTGACCAAGGAGAGAAGGAGAGTTCATGGGCTGCTAAGCTATTTAAAATACGACCACATGAACCAGTGTTAAAGCTAAGTCTAACATGGAAACAAGACCTACCTTGGCTCAAGGTACCAGATATCGTTGTCGACAGAGCAAGTGATAGATAAAAAATTTCTCTGATGGGTTGTGTTATTGGGCTAAGGCCAAATATTGACCAGGTACGGGACTGAGCCAAGAAGAAATGGAATCTTCTCAGGAAACTCTCCATAGTTTCCCTTTCAGAAAGAAGCTTCCTCTTCACATTTTTCTCTAGAAGAAGATATGAACCAGGTTATGCAAGAAGGGCCTTGGTTCTATGGCCGAACCACTCTATCCTTAGTCTGATGGAAAATGGGTGTAATCAACCATACTCTGATAGCGTGCCCAGTCTAGATTAAGCTCCATAGATTTCCCTTGGAGTTTTAGGAAATATATGTCTTAGTTGGGATAACGAAATCAATAGGAGATTTGATCGTTATTGATCCATCTACAACTGCACAAACCAAGCTCATAACAACTAGAATGTGCATCAATATCACTGTTGGATCAACTCCTCCTGAGCTCATTAACCTGGTATCACAGGATGGAGTTTAGAAACCAAAGCTCACATTCGAGGAATCTACCATGTTTTGTAACAAGTGCAGGTTGATTGGACACAGTATGCAATGAACAGAATAACCCTATAGAACATAAATTTGAAGTATCGATTCACAACAGTGAACATTCAATGGAACAACTATTGAAAATTTACATGTAGGAGAAGGAAACATGTTCATTTCATGCTTCAAGTGAAAGGGTTAGTGACGTTGTTGCACCTACTACAGCGGAGGACCAAGCCCATGTTTCTCTGATCGTCGATCTAAATTTGGACAGGTTAGTTGATGATGAGATAGAGTGCACATGTGGTGAAGCTAAACGGATAGCTGAATGGTCTCCCGACATGGTGGATTTGATCCCACCCAATTCAAATTCAAAGTATTACAGCCTGGGCTTTCCATCTCCCATGGTGGTAGTGGTCATTGTTGACAGATTCACTTAAGTTAGTAGGGATATGATTTCCATTAGGAAAATTCATTTTATTGGGGAAGATGTAAAGTATGAAACCTTAATGATTAATTCCCTTCTTCATGACTTAGAACAGAAGCATGAGGAATTAGAAAAATTAGCACCACTTGTGGGGACCACTTCAAATTTGAGCGTTGCTTCCAATATGGTGAATCCTCCTTGAAGAATGTTTTCACCATATATTCTGAGTCTTTGGGGAAAGTGGACATATTTGTTTTGAGTGAAGGTGAGGATGGATGGACAAAAGTTAAGAAAAAAGCTACACATATGGTTTATCCTGCCATGGCCTAAAATAAGGGTAGAAAATAGTTTTTAGGTTTCTTTCAGTAGTCGGTTCACTACCTTTGTGCTTCAAGCTTCTTGTTGGCTTCTAGGCCTTTATTTTGGTTGTAATTTTCTCGTTACATCTAGCTTTTGAGCCTCCTTTTTCCCGGGTATGGTCCCTCCCAAAACCATTTACCCTTGATAAAAATTATTAAACCATTAGTAAATATCTAATTCTAAAATAAGAGTCCATATGTATAAATTCATGTGAAACAACATTCCGAAAAACAAGAATTATAGTAAATTTGAATGTTTACAACAATATATTTGTTTATTAAAGTACTACTATTTTCTCTTAAAAATAGAGGCAAAAATAATATGGGGAGATTCAAACCAAATCATCACCTAGGGCATGAGTTCATACAAGGGTATTAAACATTAGTCAAAATGAACTAAATATATTACCTCATATAAAAAGGTATAAGGGATTAAATTATAAAGGTATGAGAAATATATTGGGGGTTGGGTTTTTTTCCTACTCTTTACTAACAAACACCAAGTACTTACGTGTTAAGTAAATCCTATTGTCTAATAATTATTATCAAATATATTTGTGTAAAAAATAGGCTACCTTATCTAATAAATATTATAAATAACACATGAAAAATAATTTATTATAAAATTAATTTTTAAAATAAATAAAAAAACTTATTATTTCTTTAAAATGATTTAAAAATAAAATTATACAAAAATATTCCAAAATCATTAAAAAGAAATTTTTATTACACTGAAGGTGCGTTACATAGTGAGCTGCAACTCGACGATTCTGACACATCTGCTGACGTGAACGACAAATATTTAAAATGTCATTATACATTCAAATGGAACGACCCTTGTTCTTCTTCTTCTGCATAAAACAAAGAAAACAAAGACGCGGAAAACCAAATAATTGCGCTTGCAGAAACTAGAAAACCAATCGAACGGAGACACAACTATACTTGGGTAATTTTGAGCACGCATTACAGGATTTTAACAAGGTCCTCAAGATCAAACTTGAGCTCATCAAACCCCTCTACAGAAAAGGCTGCACTCTACACGGGCTAAAAAACTATGACTAGGCGTATGAAGTCCTGCAAAATGCACTCAAGCTTTATCGTGGGCAACTAGAAATCGAAGTTTCTTTGCAGCAGTCAAAGGCTCTGAATTCCCAGACACACAATTGGGTTCATAATAACCATGTCTCCAGGATTACTTAAATTTTCATTCGCGTCTAACATGTAAAACTTGCTCTTTCATATGAATGAATGTATATAAATTATCTAAATGTCATCGTCTGTGTTGAGGGTGTTCCATTAAATTTGGCCTGTACAAATCCATTCTGTTCTGACGCCTTTAAAATTTAATATATAATATTTACTATCTTAGCAACTTAAATTAAAGTAATTTAAGCCACATAGATGACTTTAGACTTTATACAACAAAATCAAAGTAGATATAGAAGTTGGAACCCTTCTATTTGGATTCAGATTACCACGTGTTCCACTGTCAATGGTGTGTCAATGAGAGGTCCCCAACTTTAGGAAAACAGTTGTTGGCGATAGAAGTGGAGAGGATTAGTAAACAAGTATGTGGAAGGGCGGTGCCGGTTGGGCATTTAGTGGAATTATATAACCCCGCATGGTTTTATGCCCATTGCTTCGGCACATGAATCCTAGAAAATGGCTCTTTGTTGCAACTCTCTCTCATGGTTTAGTTTTAGAGTCTTCTTTTTTATTATTATTTTAGAGTATTCTTTATTATTATTATTTTACTGTATTTGCTTCACGGCTCTTTGTTACTCTCTCTCATGGTATCCTAATGACAATTTGCTTATGCTTACCACATGAACTTGTAGAGAAAGGGACATGTCAGGAGGACTCAACATCCCATATCAACCCGATGTAGTTGCTTATTATAATAACCACAAAACATGGCAATTTAGGTGGTTTTACATTAACTCTATAGATAATATTTCTCTTGAGAGGACCTCTAAGATTAAAAGCTTGACTTGCATGCTAACTCATCCTCTCAAGACGTGGAGAAAATTTGTGAAAGTGCTCGAAACCTTAAGAATCCCAATCACTGATGCATGAATACACGTGGTGAAATATTAGTCGGTCATTCCACAAACATTCATAGATTAAAGGGATGGAGATTTTAAAAAGTGACTATTGGCTACTGCTCAAATAAATATCTTTCAATTTGACCATGGAACGTATATATATTTTCCATTTCTTATTTTGTCACCTTTAAGTACAAATTACACTCACATGCATAATGTCAACTCGATTATCAATGATTTTTCACACTTCATATATTTCCCTGCACTTACTCGAGCTTTGTATCGTAAAGGGTGCCTATAAAGTGCTCCAAGAAACAAGCATTTCGTTGGGTTTCGAACTTTAAACCTTTTGGCTTTTTCCTACTATTTATTTTTCCTCTTTTAAGTATAAATTGCACTCACAAGAAGAAAAGGAACACATATAACCGATATTATTAGGGTCTTACAATTTGACATGTGGAAAACCTTAAAAGCTTGACTTGAATGCTAACTCGTCCTCTCAAGATGAGTTAAATTCGTGAACGTACTCAAAACCTTAAGAATCCCAATCGTTGATGCATGAATACACGTGGTGAAATATTATTCGGTCATTCCACAAACATTCATAGATTAAAGGGATGGAAATTTTAAAAAGTGACTATTGAAGTGTTCCGATAAATATTGTTCAATTGGGTTTTGACCATGGAACATATATAAATTTTCCATTTCTTATTTTGTCACCTTTAACTACAAATTACACTCACATGCATGATATCGTCTCGATTATCAGTGATTTTTCACACTTCATCTATTTCCATGCACTTACTCGAGCTTTGTATTAGAAAGGGTGCCTATAAAGTGCTCCAATACAACACGGACTTCGGTTGGCTTTGAATCCCACTCTTTATTTTGCCTCTTTTAAGTATAAATTGCACTCACATGAAAAAAGGAACACAGATAACCAATATTATCAGGTCTTACAATTTGACCTGTGGAAAATGTGTGATACATGCATTTCCATTGGGTCTCAAACATGGAACACAATGTCCTCCCCCTCCATCAAATCCTTTCTTAATAACCCTCATCCTTTCCATCTTTTTCGCTTCCTCATTTTTTCATTCTTCACTCCATCCCCTTTGACGTTTCCATCGTACACTTCACATATGATTGCTACTATTTAAATAAAAACTAAACTATATGTTTTTAAAGCAAACTCAAAATTATTAAAATTAATTAAATTATTATTAAAAGCCTTAAACTACTTAAATTCAAATCTCTTTTACTATTACAAAGTAATATTATTCTCATTTAATATATACAATATCAATTGGTTAAAAAGGTGTAGTAATGCATAATAAAAGATTTGACCTTTGAGATGGTAGAATAGCTGATTTATGACGTATGTATGCATGGGACCAAAATCGAATATCCATACCATTTAATGTTATTCAACACACATATTCACTATAAAACGTTTCCTACCCAAACATTTTGATACAGGAAACAGAAATACAGAGCCCGACGTTATTAGACGGACAACAATTTCTTCAAACTGAAGGGCAACCAGTGCCGACACATCGAAAAATCCATGTCTTCCACTTTTTCCTTACTCTTCTTCCTGCAATACTTGGATCGCCTCCTCCAAATGTCCTGCTCTTCTCCTTCCACTGCAATCTGCGCATGAACTTTGTGCTGCGACCTTAATAACTTCATCTTCCTTTCATAGTTCGGATGGCGCCGGAAAATTTCAGAGAAAAAATTGACGATGCAGAAACCCTGCCTGACATTTTTAACGGCGATTCCGAGGACGAATGATCTGATAAAAAGAAAGAGCGGCTGGCGGCTGCCTGCAGAATTGGCGGCTGCCTAAGTGGCGCGGCTGCGAAAATGTCTTCCTGATCAAAATTTAGCTTATGTTTGGGGGTTCCAGGCTCGGACTCCCAGCCGTAGGGAACAGCGCCAGGCGCCGCGTAGTACAAAGCCCTGGAAGAGCATCCAATTTGCCCTTCCTTTGTTAACAGACGGTTAAAAAACTTGCTCTCTGAGACGAATCCGTTTAGCTGTTGCGATGCTTCCATGATTTGAAGACGAAAGGAGAAAAAATTTAAAGGCGCCGGCTTTGATCTTAATCTTCCTTGAAGATGATGGATCTGGTAGTATTTTATGATAAAAACAATTTCACACAACGGAATTCAGAAGATTTCTTTATCCTTTTACACTGAGAAGACTAATCTCTGACCAGGTGCCTGTTCATGTGTATATACACACAAAATGATTAAGTACATGCTCCAATCTTAAGATCTATCTAGTAATAATAATAGTATAAAAACATGAAATTTCAAAGACTTAGAATTTAGAAAAACCTTACTTATTTTTACATTGAAAAGAGACTAATCTCTGATCAGGTGCCTGCGCATATACACACAGAAGTGCAGGTGTATGTGTATATATACATAAAATATACACGAACTGGCTTTAATCTTAATCTTAATCTTAATCTTAACGGATCTAGCAGTGGTAGTTTTTGAAAATATAATGAAAACAATTTTACAGAATCGAAATCAGAAGAAGGTTACTGATTTTTATACCGATCTCTGACCAGGTCTGTCCATGTGTACATATACACAGCTGCCTGAGCATGTGTATATATATATATATATATATATATATATATACACACGAGTTTCAGTGGATGTGTACATACACACAAGTGCCTGTGCATGTGTATATATACACAATAAAGATTGCAGCGATGGATACTATGCTCGGCCGGCCGTTTGTTTTTGGGGACTATTTTATGCGCGGTTTCGGGGGCTTTGGCAGGGCGGCCGGAGGAGCGGTTACTGTTACGTGCCGGGGCATGTGAATAAAGTGTCTACTTGCCGGATGATTGGAAATGCGGTGTTTATTTACATTGCCCGTTACACGTTGTGGGTTTTTCAAGATTTATTATATCGGGCCTTGAAATGGTAGAGTAGCAGCCCATTTAATGGCAATCTTGACGTGGTGGGAAGCCAAGTGGCACCAAAACGCCTAAATAATGTTATTCGTTGAAGCAATCTTCCAAAATATGGAAGAAATTGGCCATGACATTCATGGAATGGTTAATGATACTCATAGGAATGGTTAATGTACTCCATAATATAGAAGAAATTGGCCATGATACTCATAGGATTTGAGCCAAGGTGTTTATTATAAGGTACCACATGAGGATGATTATTCTTTGATGTGATTGTGGATTATCGGTTCAAACTAGGTTTCTATTGGTACATGTTTCTTTTTTGTTTGAGTGTTGACTTGTTCCTTTTGTATATTATATGACTTTAAAGAATCTTAACTCCATGTTCTTTTTGTTGGATTACACGTCTCTATTCATTTTGTCATGTTTGTTCCTATTTGCTTCTTTTTGCTTTGGTTTTCTCTCTCCTCTCGTCTCTTTATATTATTTTGAGAATTTTGCAACCATACTTATATACTAGATTCTAGTTCTTGCTTTTGTGGGCCATTTTGATCCTTGTATACAAATTCCTCATGGTTTTGTGTTATGTTTCTCAATTTTCTCACCTAGTGTGTGTTGGCTTGCCCACCGATAGGGTCCTAGGTTGATTTCAATAAGTTTATAAGTTTGTGTGGTGTTGTTCTCTTACGATATCTTTCACGATATAATTTTTAAAGATATCAAATACAAAGGGATGATGTTCGGTTTGAGTTTCAAGTGAATTTGGTAAATGAATAACTCTCCATCCTTAGTATTAAGTTGAGGAAGATTGATTATTCACACCTCTAATACTTATAGACTACAATGTACCAAATCGGGATGATTATCCTTCAATTTGATTATAGTTTATCGGTCTAAACTAGGCTCTTATTGGTGCATGTTATTTTTGTTCTTCGAATCTTGACTTGTTCCCTTTGTATGTTATGTGGCTTTAAACAAACTTAACTCCATGTTGTTTTGTTAGACTACCCGTCTCTATTTATTCTACCATATTTGTCTTCATTTTCTTTCCTTTTACCTTGATTTTCTCTCTCCTCTCATCTCTTCGTATTATTTTGGGGTTTTTCCCAAACCATACATTCTTGTTCTTACTTTTGGGGCATTCGCCTTGTTTACAAATATATCATGGTTTTTGTTCTATTTGTCAACTTTCTAACCTAATGTGTGTTGGCTTCAACACACCAAAAATACCAACACAAGGACAACCTTGTTTACAAGATAATACGACACTACACAAGTTCTCTAGGGAATACAATCAACTAAAGACATGCTTTCCACAACACGGACCCACATTGGTTACAGATAAACATGAGGCACACACTTAGGACACAATGGTTCATCTAAAGTATGCAATTTTACAACAAGGTTTTCCCACAGAAGGTTTCTTTAGAATCATGTTTTAGCTGTAAGTGCTTTTACATTCTTTACTTTTCCCAGAGAGATCATGATAGGAGAATCTGAAGTTCATGTCTCCTTTGAAGAATTTTCTCCTACCCTGTTAATGTTAATATACAGTGTAAACCAATTATTGGATAGCAAGAGGTTACTTCATTTACTTGATTAACTTATTCATTTGTGAGGAGGCAGTTAATTTCTCAAGGCTCTTAACTTTATCAATCTGTTTTCGACGTTGTGCTTTTGAACATATATGTTTTACCTTTTCAAGCGGTCAATTTTATTTTATTTTATTTTATTCCAGTACATGACTGTCTAACTCTTGGATTCATCATTAAGATCTTATTAGTTGTTAATAAGATTTCATTGGGGTCAAGAGTCTAATCAGAAAAATTAAAGGTTTCACTTGGGCTTCACTTGAAGAGATAGAAATAAGTATACTGTTTACATTTTCAACGGGTAAGACAGATCGAAGAGTTTCTTAGGCAAGTTCCTTCTATTTATTATAATCTTGTTATCTTCCAAGAATTTAATCATTGATTTCACCTTAAGACCGTTCTAAGGACTCACCACAATAAGAGATTGTTGATTTGTTTACGTGGGATCACAAGGTATATTTGTTTCTCTTGTTTTCTTTTTGCTAGGTTCAAAAACATAGTCCTCTACCAAACGACACAAGACCAAGGTAACTAGAGCGATGCAAGATGATTCAAGTTTGGATAATTAGAATTAGGTTTGACAATTCAAGGATAAATCATATTCTGAAAAGTGAAAATTCAACAAAGGATACGCATGTCAAAACAAGTTCATTTAATCTTATTGACAATAATATTTCTCAAATTGACTTTCAAACGATAACAACAACCTACATGAGAACAATACAAAATTATAACACAATGCCTTCTAGATAGTCTCCACAATTTCCATACCAATGTTGTAAAGCAAAAGAAAAACATTCGTACAACAGCAGTTCCTAAGAAGGATGGAATCCACTTTCTACACGTGTTTCTTTTTCTCTCTCTTTTTTTTTTTTTTCTACTCAGGAAATCCTCCTGCACATTTGTTAGCACATGTCAGTTCACAAGAACTGAGCACGATAAAAGCTATAACATTAAGACAATATGTTGTTATCTAACTGTTTCAAGGAAGAAGAGCACCGTTGAAGAAGAAAACAATAATTCAAGAGTCTAAACAAGAGCAATTAAAGAGCTGTCCAAAAGCATAAAATGTCTAAATAAAAGGGACGGCACTAACTCTATTTAATTATCATTTTCTCATAGGAGCAGTTAATAAACATCATAGTGAATTTCACCCATATCACAATAATGACCGTCATTAACAAGATAACATTTCGAAACAAAAACAATTACAGGAAGAGAATTAATTTCAAACGTGATCTGTCCCTATTTGTTTAAGTTAGTTCACCAAGCCAAGGATTCACTATGCCACTGGAAGATCCCAAACAATCAATCGACATGAGAATATCTAAACCAACATGACTTATTAATATTAAGATGATGTGCCTATAACAGTTAATTTTATGTCAGTACAGAATAAATAAATTGGACAGAAAAGGGATGAAACGCACAAATGACCTCGTATGGGTTACATCCTATCCTAACAATCCTTCTATTAAACTTTCTTCTAATCAAGAGAATGTCTTAAGAAAAAGGACAAACTTGGCAAGACCAAACATAACCATTATAAATCTTACAAGAGGGTTACTCAATCATTCACAAGAACACAACACAGGATACATAGCTTCCAAAGGATCTGTCGTCAACAACAAGTTGACTTAAACCTTTCTGGTCAACACATAACCATTCTACTACAATGACAGCAAGGAGGTCGTATCACAACGATCATCACAAAAACCAGTCAACCAATGAGTTTCCAAACACACCAACCTCTAAGTCGCAGAAGAATGAAATTTAAGCATCTTTACGGAGCAAGACGTAGAGTAATTTCTCACGCATAAAACCAGCATCCCAATTTTAAGATTTGTAACTTCCTCACTAATGATCAAGTAGATCTCGTATCCTCCAACATGTGTGAAACAAAATCAAGGTACGAAAAAGAGTATTTCCTCTGACATTTTAAGCTATCTAAAAGAAATGTGAGTAACGTCTAAAGAAGGCATTCCATAGGATCAGCTACATTCCTCAAACATACAACAGTCACCAAGGGAGAGAAGGTGGTTCCAAAGAAAACAATCTCCAAACGGTGAACATGAATTGATATCAAATTATGAAGATCAACCATGACGCTTGACGAATAAAAGTATTTCTTCGAGCGATTTAAAAAAATAACAAAAGCAACTAACCTAGTTGAGAGTAATATCAACTTGGCTCAATTCGATAATCAGTCAAGCTAAGCACACACCAAGCCAACCGGGAAGGGTTACTAGAAACTAAAACAACTAAAAGAAAAGAATAGAGACAGGAAAAGCATCATTCACCTATACACAATGCACTCGCAGTACTCAATCCCTAATTCGCAAATACCCGACATAACCCAGGACTACAGATCTCGAACCGAAACAAGAATAAGAACAAAACAGGAACTATAAGGTTGAGTCCAACAACAATGTTTGATAAAACATTCAAATCGTGAGACCAACATAAGGAACTAGGGGGTGTTCATTACAGGACCCCCACCTCTTTTGTTTTATTAGACTTAAGAACAAAGTTCACCCAACTAATATTTATTAAAACCCAGAAAACAATATAAAAGGCTTCAACCAACGCAATCATTTCTAACGCCAAAAGGAATACAAATGAGCAAGGGAAGTGGAAACCAAACAGCATACCATCACACGAGACATTTATAGGAAGAGTAGAGTTATTTAATGAATCAGTTAAATAACAGCATAAGAATCAATGGTATAGAGAATATCGTGCCTGATTAAGCTCCCGCAGTCGATCACAAGATGGACGGGGCCTGCAACAGCAACCCAACCAGGCACAGACTTCTCTTCCTCGGCCTGCTGAAGGTCCAAACTCTGTTAACGGCCATGCTCTTGTCCTTGTCGGTGAACAAACTGGGTGCCACATCTATTACATACAACAGGGATGAACCATACTGGTAACCATTACCATGAGCTATACTCTCTGAAAGAGGCCCTTGCCAAGTGCAGCCGCTCTTGTGGTGCAGGCAATGAACTGTCACACGGCCTATAGCATCAGCCAATACCGGATTTTCCTCTTGCACTGCCTTCGAATCTGTATCAGTAACCAAATACCCGTCATAAGGGCAGGCCCTAGTAGTACTCAGCACATAAGTTAGGCAAGGCTTGCAGAAAGGATGTGTACATTGGGTTTGCATGACCTCATTAGGGTAAACACGCTTGCCTACCAACTGGACAGAAAATATTCTCCAGGAGTGATTGTATATTTATGATACTCTCGTTGTCAAAACCCATGACCTCCCAGAGAAAGCAAACCAAATGTATTTTCACTGTGAAGAAGTGCTACAAAAATATCAAGTGTGTTGCTTGCAGCAAAAACATTTCAGTTGTAGCTTGCAAGGTGTGATAATTCCAACAACACCCTTTATGCCTCCCAATATAGTGACTCGTTGAAGATGCTCATATCATTGCAAAGCAAAAAAAAGTGCTTCATAAATATTCGATCAAAACAGATCCGCCTCCATGGGATACTCTTCCATGAGTTACATCGAAAGACAACAAGAAAACAATAGAGAAACTTATCAATAAATTTCATCAGGTCTTCTGGTAATACTCCCACTGTCACGAATCAGTTTTTTTTTTTTTTTTTGGATATACAACTCAATGCAAGCTCTGGATCTGAGAAATATCTTGCTACCTTCATCTCCCAAGACATTTTCTCCAACATTGCATAGATCTCCTGTGCCCGTGGGTGTGATCTGTCACCTTATTGTTTGGTGCTGAAGTTGGCTTTGAGCATTGTGAAGAGCATTCTTCCAGCGATCACATCATTCCACTTGCTTAGAGCGGTGGTTCTAAACCATAGCGTGACATGTCCATAGCATGAGGAGCCTTGCCAGGACGTATTCGCTCCTACTCCTTTGCCACCATATACAACATTATATGAGCTTGTATATATATAAGTCTCCTCACACCACACTTTACGCAGACATCCAATACAGGGCAAGTCCCATTTATTTTACTTCATCAATCCGTCCCGCTTGAAGCATTTCTTCTGGTGGCTGCATTAATAGAAGAATTTCATCTCATCTTCTTCTTCACTATGAGCAGGTTGTTTGCCATAGAAAATGGTATTCGTAGAAGAAGCAGGAGCAGAAGAAGAAGGAGAAGTGGAATTGTTGGGTTTGGTGTTGCGAGCAAGACGGCGAGGGCCTCCTGTAACTGTAGCTGAGAGGCATCATCGAGGTCGCTGCCTGCAGACTGCATTCAATACTGAACAGATAACAACATAGTTTGACAGCCTTCCTGTTGGAAGCGCTCAAAAAGGCTTCAACTAAAACTTTATCTCGTCCTTCTACTACGGCTGCAAGACCCTGCAACAACTGGTCTCGACTGTGGTCGCGTGCAACCAGAACATCAGGATAGACACCACGGTTCCTTGGGCTCCCTGCAGCAGCTGAATGGTGCCTTTTGTTTGCTTCCAAGGCATCCCCTGTTCATGGCATGGCGTCAACAGCACACTCTCATCAAAGGAACACTTCAAAGATAATGTGATCGACATGATGTCCATTGGTCCTAAACTGAAAGGATCATATATGTGCAATGAGTGATCACAAAGCATTCAACTTCAAATGTTGCGCCCTAGGTCAAAACGATAAACCATTCTCGACCCATCAACATATGGGAAAATCATATGTCCATGACGAATGTGAAGGATCTGTATGCTTCCTGTTTGTGGGCCATGGCAAGGAGAGAGAACAAAAAAAGATGACTTCTAAAAGCATGATACTGCTCACTCCACATCAATCATCTATAGGTTCTCACGCCTCATTTGCCTCTCAAATCCCAACAAAACCAACCTCCTTGTTCATGCGGCCAAAACATTTCAAACGGAGCAGGTAGCACGGGGCGCAAGGAAAATGCAAGTCAACGGAATTAAAGGAGGTGGGGCGGCTGGCAGAGGAGGCAGGTGGGAAGAAAGGATCCGATGCCCAGCTGGGCATTACATTCTCCTCCCCTTAAGAAAGCATCGTCCTCGATGCGACATTACACAGAGGAAAGGAAATGGTACGCAACAAGGGATAGATAAAGAAGAAGACACACCCTATGGTTTAAAATTTTAGTTGATTAAAGCATGGCCATAGGGTAGCCTTAGGAACATTTGGTAGAATTTTTAACTTTCAATGTTCTGTGAAGATTGGCAGTTCTTTCTTGTTCATCATTTCATTAGACTCTTTCCATTATCATTATTTCTAGTTTTAGTTTCTTTTAAAATAAAATATCATCATGGAAGAGTTTTGATTTATTCCTTATTGTGGGTGCCCAACATGAACTGCTAACACAACACCCTATCAGGTTCACAAGACACTACAGATTCACAAGCACACAAGTATATACTTCAAGATTGTATTACACCACATAAAGGTTACTCAAATACGGAATGGAATAGGCACAGTCCACATAACATAGTACTCGTCACACATCAATGACTGACATAACAAAATACTTAACCAAACAGTACTACAATCCACTAGACATTTCCTCAATTTGCATCAATGAAAAACTCACATAACACCAAACAAATGCTACAGGTACATAGTGTCCACAAGGGAATCAATGACATAACCACAACATCACAACACATATCCATCTGACATGAGTAACACATACATCAAAAGACCACTACCAAACATCACAATAACTCAACATATATCCTGAACATCAACCATACAGACAAATATCATAAGCCTCCCTCAAACTCTTATGCCTCCCTCAAGTCTCTTATGCCTCCCTCAAACTCTTATGCCTCCCTCAAACTCTTATGCCTCCCTCAAGTCTCTTATGCCTCCCTCAAACTCTTATGCCTCCCTCAAACTCTTATGCCTCCCTCAAGTCTCTTATGCCTCCCTCAAACTCCCTCAAACTCTTATGCCTCCCTCAAGTCTCTTATGCCTCCCTCAAACTCTTATGCCTCCCTCAAGGAGGCCGGTTGTCCCTATGGTCCAAGACACATAGAGTTCGAACACTCCTAACCCAAGTGACATAATAACGCATGGTTCAACAACCCGCTAGTTATATGTACCCCTTGGGGCGTACCCCCATACAACGAAGCGGGTCCATAGGTCCAACCAATCCATGGTGCATCCCATGACCCTATTCCACACATCACGACATTAGAACCAGCACAACAATCCAATCAAAGTGCCAAGTGGCAAAGTACAAGCCTTGGGCAAGGCGGTAAGAATTCCAAATTTAAAAGAAGACCCCAAATCAAGCTAAAATAAATGGCCAAATAGCCAAAGTTAGTATCAAAATCCCCATGTTAGTGCCACAAACCAAGGAAATGCCCAAAATTGTAAAGCATTGCAATCAAGAAAAGATGCTGGTCCTTGCAAAATAAAGTAAAAGCTCAATTTACGAATAAAATCAACTTATAATAATGTCACATTACGATAACTGTGTGGCCTTATCTAGCCACCAAAGGGGTACTCAACGAGTTGCTAGCACTCGGAACATCGAGCCTCAGCTCGTAAAATACATATCAATAATACAACTGTCATCACCTCCATCTGAATCATCCCGCCACCCTTCGACAAGGCTAAACATAGTCATAGATACACTAAGGTTGCATACATACAACCACATAGGGAGAGAGGAAAGAATCACATGTTATCTACTAAACCGAGTTTTAGCTCGAGTTATTGACCCATGGTACACCATTCCTCACTCTCAACATACACTTCTACCGATTTCCCTCAGGATCGGTTAGTGTAAGGTTCACAACATAACATACAACAACATCACTAACATAACGGTGGCACACACATAACTACCATAACGTCTCACGTATGGTATGTATACAGGGTAGATCACAATCATACATCCACAGGGCGTAATACATCACTTTACCACATTCTACACCCAAAGTGCAATCACAATACGATAGGGTTCATACTCTCATCGTATGACCCTAAATCACGACATGAATCATTACATATCACATAACTCAGATATACGATGAACATAATAACATCACAACATAACATCCATTGCTACATAACAAGGTGGTACACACATTTCTTCAAAACATGGTAAAAACATCATGATACAACTCATCTCTTTTAACATCAATCTAGTCATACAACACATTGATACACCTACATATCACAATATGTCACAATATTCCAACACTATGTCATCCACATTAGAATTCTTTTCACACATCACAAACAATAATTCACATGTGAACTCTTCCTAGAATCCACAAGACGGAGAGAGAATACTCCCATCCCCAAACATATCAACATGATCACAAACACGCACAAGGTGACATACCCATAATGTGCGTTCACAATATCACAATTACGACAATAATCACATCACGTTTAAAGCACATTACTCTTCCAATATCTACCACCATCATGCAACATATCATCATCATGCAGTATCATCATGTAACACCACCACCACCATGTAACATCATCATATAACACCAATCCGGCCCATAGGTTCGAGAGCATGAACCTACGCTCTGATACCAAAATGTAACACACCAAAAATACCAACACAAGGACAACACAGTGAAATACAGGATAACTTTTTTTTGACTTACTTGAAGATAATACGACACTACACAAGTTCTCTAGGGAATACAATCAACTAAAGACATGCTTTCCACAACACGGACCCACATTGGTTACGAGATAAACATGAGGCACACACTTAGGACACAATGGTTCATCTAAAGTATGCAATTTTACAACAAGGTTTTCCCACAGAAGGTTTCTTTAGAATCATGTTTTAGCTGTAAGTGCTTTTACATTCTTTACTTTTCCCAGAGAGATCATGATAGGAGAATCTGAAGTTCATGTCTCCTTTGAAGAATTTTCTCCTACCTTGTTAATGTTAATATACAGTGTAAACCAATTATTGGATGGCAAGAGGTTACTTCATTTACTTGATTAACTTATTCATTTGTGAGGAGGCAGTTAATTTCTCAAGGCTCTTAACTTCATCAATCTGTTTTCGACGTTGTGCTTTTGAACATATATGTTTTATCTTTTCAAGCGGTCAATTTTATTTTATTTTATTTTATTCCAGTACATGACTGTCTAACTCTTGGATTCATCATTAAGATCTTATTAGTTGTTAATAAGATTTCATTGGGGTCAAGAGTCTAATCAGAAAAATTAAAGGTTTCACTTGGGCTTCACTTGAAGAGATAGAAATAAGTATACTGTTTACATTTTCAACGGGTAAGACAGATCGAAGAGTTTCTTAGGCAAGTTCCTTCTATTTATTATAATCTTGTTATCTTCCAAGAATTTAATCATTGATTTCACCTTAAGACCGTTCTAAGGACTCACCACAATAAAAGATTGTTGATTTGTTTACGCGGGATCACAAGGTATATTTGTTTCTCTTGTTTTCTTTTTGCTAGGTTCAAAAACATAGTCCTCTACCAAACGACACAAGACCAAGGTAACTAGAGCGATGCAAGATGATTCAAGTTTGGATAATTAGAATTAGGTTTGACAATTCAAGGATAAATCATATTCTGAAAAGTGAAAATTCAACAAAGGATACGCATGTCAAAACAAGTTCATTTAATCTTATTGACAATAATATTTCTCAAATTGACTTTCAAACGATAACAACAACCTACATGAGAACAATACAAAATTATAACACAATGCCTTCTAGATAGTCTCCACAATTTCCATACCAATGTTTTAAAACAAAAGAAAAAACATTCGTACAATAGCAGTTCCTAAGAAGGCTGGAATCCACTTTCTACACGTGTTTCTTTTTCTCTCTCTTTTTTTTTCTTTTCTACTCAGGAAATCCTCCTGCACATTTGTTAGCACATGTCAGTTCACAAGAACTGAGCACGATAAAAGCTATAACATTAAGACAATATGTTGTTATCTAACTGTTTCAAGGAAGAAGAGCACCGTTGAAGAAGAAAAAATAATTCAAGAGTCTAAACAAGAGCAATTAAAGAGTTGTCCAAAAGCATAAAATGTCTAAATAAAAGGGACGGCACTAACTCTATTTAATTATCATTTTCTCATAGGAGCAGTTAATAAACATCATAGTGAATTTCACCCATATCACAATAATGACCGTCATTAACAAGATAACATTTCGAAACAAAAACAATTACAGGAAGAGAATTAATTTCAAACGTGATCTGTCCCTATTTGTTTAAGTTAGTTCACCAAGCCAAGGATTCACTATGCCACTGGAAGATCCCAAACAATCAATCGACATGAGAATATCTAAACCAACATGACTTATTAATATTAAGATGATGTGCCTATAATAGTTAATTTTATGTCAGTACAGAATAAATAAATTGGAAAGAAAAGGGATGAAACGCACAAATGACCTCGTATGGGTTACATCCTATCCTAACAATCCTTCTATTAAACTTTCTTCTAATCAAGAGAATGTCTTAAGAAAAAGGACAAACTTGGCAAGACCAAACATAACCATTATAAATCTTACAAGAGGGTTACTCAATCATTCACAAGAACACAACACAGGATACATAGCTTCCAAAGGATCTGTCATCAACAACAAGTTGACTTAAACCTTTCTGGTCAACACATAACCATTCTACTACAATGACAACAAGGAGGTCGTATCACAACGATCATCACAAAAACCAGTCAACCAATGAGTTTCCAAACACACCAACCTCTAAGTCACAGAAGAATGAAATTTAAGCATCTTTACGGAGCAAGAGACGTAGAGTAATTTCTCACGCATAAAACCAACATCCCAATTTTAAGATTTGTAACTTCCTCACTAATGATCAAGTAGATCTCGTATCCTCCAACATGTGTGAAACAAAATCAAGGTACGAAAAAGAGTATTTCCTCTGACATTTTAAGCTATCTAAAAGAAATGTGAGTAACGTCTAAAGAAGGCATTCCATAGGATCAGCTACATTCCTCAAACATACAACAGTCACCAAGGGAGAGAAGGTGGTTCCAAAGAAAACAATCTCCAAACGGTGAACATGTATTGATATCAAATTATGAAGATCAACCATGACGCTTGACGAATAAAAGTATTTCTTCGAGTGATTTAAAAAAAAATAACAAAAGCAACTAACCTAGTTGAGAGTAATATCAACTTGGCTCAATTCGATAATCAGTCAAGCTAAGCACACACCAAGCCAACCGGAAGGGTTACTAGAAACTAAAACAACTAAAAGAAAAGAATAGAGACAGGAAAAGCATCATTCACCTATACACAATGCACTCGCAGTACTCAATCCCTAATTCGCAAATACCCAACATAACCCAGACTACAGATCTCGAACCGAAACAAGAATAAGAACAAAACAGGAACTATAAGGTTGAGTCCAACAACAATGTTTGATAAAACATTCAAATCGTGAGACCAACATAAGGAACTAGGGGGTGTTCATTACAGGACCCCCACCTCTTTTGTTTTATTAGACTTAAGAACAAAGTTCACCCAACTAATATTTATTAAAACCCAGAAAACAATATAAAAGGCTTCAACCAATGCAATCATTTCTAACGCCAAAAAGGAATACAAACGAGCAAGGGAAGTGGAAACCAAACAGCATACCACCACACGAGACATTTATATGAAGAGTAGAGTTATTTAATGAATCAGTTAAATAACAGCATAAGAATCAATGGTATAGAGAATATCGTGCCTGATTAAGCTCCCGCAGTCGATAACAAGATGGACGGGGCTGCACGAACCCACCAGCGCAACTTCTCTTCCTCAGCCTGCTGAAGGTCCAAACTCTGTTAACGGCCATGCTCTTGTCCTTGTCGGTGAACAAACTGGGTGCCACATCTATTACATACAACAGGGATGAACCATACTGGTAACCATTACCATGAGCTATACTCTCTGAAAGAGGCCCTTGCCAAGTGCAGCCGCTCTTGTGGTGCAGGCAATGAACTGTCACACGGCCTATAGCATCAGCCAATACCGGATTTTCCTCTTGCACTGCCTTCGAATCTGTATCAGTAACCAAATACCCATCATAAGGGCAGGCCCTAGTAGTACTCAGCACATAAGTTAGGCAAGGCTTGCAGTAAGGATGTGTACATTGGGTTTGCACAACCTCATTAGGGTAAACACGCTGCCTACCAACTGGACAGAAATATTCTCCAGGGAGTGATTGTATATTTATGATACTCTCGTTGTCAAAACCCATGACCTCCCCGAGAAAGCAAACCAAATGTATTTTCACCTGTGAAGAAGCTGCTACAAAATATCAAGTGTGTTGCTTGTGCAGCAAAACATTTCAGCTGTAGCTTGCAAGGTGTGATAATTCCAACAACACCCTTTATGCCTGCCAATATAGTGACTCGTTGAAGATGCTCATATCATTGCAAAGCAAAAAGTGCTTCATAAATATTCTGATCTGAAACAGATCCGCCTCCATGGGATACTCTTCCATGAGTTACATCGAAAGACAACAAGAAAACAATAGAGAAACTTATCAATAAATTTCATCAGGTCTTCTAGTAATACTCCCACTGTCACGAATCAGTTTTTTTTTTTTTTTTGGATATACAACTCAATGCAAGCTCTGGATCTGAGAAATATCCTGCTACCTTCATCTCCCAAGACATTTTCTCCAACATTGCATAGATCTCCTGTGCCCGTGGGTGTGATCTGTCACCTTATTGTTTGGTGCTGAAGTTGGCTTTGAGCATTGTGAAGAGCATTCTTCCAGGCAGTCACATCATTCCACTTGCTTAGAGGCGGTGGTTCTAAACCATAGCGTGACATGTCCATAGCATGAGGAGCCTTGCCAGCACGTATTCGCTCCTACTCCTTTGCCACCATATACAACATTATATGAGCTTGTATATATATAAGTCTCCTCACACCACACTTTACGCAGACATCCAATACAAGGCAAGTCCCATTTATTTTACTTCATCAATCCGTCCCGCTTGAAGCATTTCTTCGGTGGCCTGCATTAATAGAACAATTTCATCTCATCTTCTTCTTCACTATGAGCAGGTTGTTTGCCATAGAAAACGGTATTCGTAGAAGAAGCAGGAGCAGAAGAAGAAGGAGAAGCGGAATTGTTGGGCTGTTGAGCTGTTGCGAGCAAGACGGCGAGGGCCTCCTGTAACTGTAGCTGAGAGGCATCATCGAGGTCACCCACAGATCGCATTCAATACTAAACAGAGAATAACAACATAGTTTGACAGCTTGCCTGTTGGAAGCGCTAAAAAGGCTTCAACTAAAACTTTATCTCGTCCTTCCACTACGGCTGCAAGACCCTGCAACAACTGGTCTCGACTGTGGTGGTCGTGTGAAATCAGAACATCAGGATTCAACACCCACGGCTCCTTGGGATCGCCCTGTGGCAGCAGTCGCACATAACTCTCTCAGGGCTTCACGAGCAGGGAGGAAGGAACAGGCGGCTGCCATCATGCGAAAGCATTCAACTTCAAATGTTCGGCCCCAATCTAACACGACCCAACAGCTGGAAAAACGTTGCAAGAACAGCCTGTGCGGCCATGGCAAGGAGAGGAGCAACAAAAGAAGAGCTTCTAAAAGCCTGCAACTCCACTGAACTGGGGTTCTCACGCCACTGCCTCTCAAATCCCAACAAAACCAACCTCCTTGTTCACGCGGCCAAAACATTTCAAACGGAGCAGGTAGCATGGGGCGCAAGGAAAATGCAAGTCAACGGAGGCGGGTGGGAAGAAAGGATCCGATTCCCAGTGGGCATTACACTTACCCACCAATAGGGTCCTAGGTTGCTTTCAAAAAGTCTAAAATTCTTGTGGTGTTGTTCTCTTATGAATTCTTTCATGGTATAAAGTTTTAGAGATATTGAATACAAAGGGTTGATGTTTGGTTTGAGTTTCAAGTGAATTTGGTAAATTGAATATCTCTCCATCCTTGGTATTAAGTTGAAGAAGGTTGATTATTCATACCTCTAATACTTATGGACTACAAGGTACCAAATTGGAATGATTATCCTTAAATGCAATTATGGATTATTGGTCCAGACTAGGCTCCTATTACAACATGTTTTTTCTATTATTCGACTCTCTACTTGTCCCATTGTATGTTATGTGATATTAAATAATTTTAACTCCATGTTATTTTTGGTAGACTACCCGTCTCTATTTATTCTAGCATATTTGTCCCCATTTTCTTCTCTTCTCTTGTGTCTTCATATTATTTATGTACTAACTAGATTCTAGTTCTTACTTTTATGGGCCATTATGACCCTTGTTTACAAATTCCTCATGGTTTTGTGTTCTAATTATTAGGTTTCTCACCCATTGCGTGTTCACTTTCCCACTAGTGGGGTTCTGATTTGATTTCATAAAGTCCATAAATCCACGAGTGCACTCCATGTTGTTTTGTTTTTTTTTCCCAAAACCATACTTACATACTAGATTATATTTATTACTTTTGTGGGGAATTTCAACCCTTGTTTATGAATTCCTTATCGTTTTGTGTTCAATTTTTCAAATTTCCCACAAATTTTCAGCTTTCTCACCTATTGTGTGTTGGCTTTGCCACTAATAGGGTCCCAAGTTGATTTTAAAAGTTTATAAATCCTTGAGTGCATTTAGGAAAATCTTAAAGACACACACACATTGAATTCAATTGAGTGATATTTAATTCGTAAGATCATAATTTATTGTTTCAAGAGCATCCCCATGCCAAAATCTAAATTTAAGTATTTAGAGAGCATCTAACATTTACTACTTTTTGTACCCATTTGAAAAAATAAGGGTTCAAACACTTGTATACACAAGATTATATATCAACTTACATCGAGTGTGTATTTATGAATTTGTCAAAAATTGAGGGCATGTATAATAATGGAGGATATGGTGTGCCCCTTAAGACCCTCCATTTTTATGGTACTTGGGGAATAATTATGGGTTTGAGGAAGGAGAACGATTATATGATGACTCGGATATTCTAGAAAAGTGAGCAAGGTTTGTAAAACTTAAACCAAATGATTCGATTCTTCATATTAGTGCCATAATTGTAGGAGGGATCCATTTCCATACTCCAATGGTTTCTCTAAAGCTAAAGAAGTACTTTAATGGTTTTAGTTGATGAGGTTATATCATTTTATTATTTTAGGGTTTTCTTCCCCTTGTTCCTTAGGACTATATTTTACTTCATGTTTGTGATAATTGTTTTTAGAGTAGTGAAAAATTGAATATTTTCCTAAAAAACTTTAATTCTCTTGTTGTTTTAAGCATTTCGATAAACTATAATTACTTATAGTCTGATATTCCTATGTTGTCTATAATCCTAGAATCCATAATCAACTATTTTAATTAGCTATGATTTATTGTGTTATACTAGTTACGCATAATTACTTCCAAGATTGTGGTTAATGTAGCACATTTCTTAGTGAAAACCTCTTTCCACATTTACATTTTGGTAAACCTAACATGAATTACACCCAATCTATGGCTTTACTTTTGGTGAACCTGAAATTATTGAATGCCTATCCCTAGGGTTTCTATACTTTGTATGAATCTATATTAATCGTAACATTTTAGGTATTAACTATTACTGACTTGGTGATATATTGATTATCATAGAGATTTTTTCATTTACTATAATATTTTATCCCAAGCTCTTGTGTGTGATATTGATTAAATACTTGTTATACAAATTATATATTTTATGTCATCCAAATTGATTAGATTCAAGGCTCCAACCATAAAAAAATTGTACATTGAATTCCAATTTAGTTGATATGTTGAAATTCCCTTGTTTCAATTTAGATTTTGTGTAAAAAATAAAATTAATGAAGAGTAGCATATATAAAAATCATTTATGAAGCCATTACTCCCCTTCTTCACCTCTTATACATCTCACATTGTGCACGAGAATTCTCATGACATTGAGGTAGCATATCTAAAAATATTTAAGGAGCACTCACAGAGCAGTCCATAGATTCCATTCTCTAACCAAAGAGGTCAAATTTACATGATTATGCCAAAGGTCAAAGTCTAAAACATTAAGTTATTAAGCACAAAATTTTACACACCCTCATCTAGGAGGAAGAACTCTGTGTATCTTGATCCATCTTAAGAGTATTACCATACATATGCAAATCTCATCATATCATCATGGATATGGTGAGGTTTTCCAACTTGAAATGCTAGCCCCATTTTAAGGGTATCTTATGGTACTTCAAGAATAACTAAGGTTTGGATAGAGAAGAGAATAGACAAACATCATAAAATACGATCAAAGAGATCCCATATATAAAAATTAGGTTATAGATGAAGGTAATGTTCTCTAAACAAAGTTTCATACCCCCAAACATCTCTTAGACACTCCGGTAAATTTTGATTGTGTAGGTCTACCATGAGAGTTTGAGTTTAACGATAATGTACATATAACCTATAAAACACTATTCTTAGTATGAGTACTTGATGAAGTGTATCTAGATCATTTTAAGCCACTACACGATATTGTTAATGAGTGTTAAACAACAAAAAATAGCTAAGTGGTTTATCTTTCTATTGTTTTACAATTTATGGATAAAGTAAATCATAACATCTACTTGTTTAAACAATTCATATCACCGTATCTAATTTTTTTAAATTTTAACATTCACTTATGCAATAATGTAAAGTAATCCAAATAATGTGAAGAGTTTCATGTAAATTTTATATATTTTTCAAGCATCCAAAAAGGAAAAATTAGAATACATTTTTCTATTAGTCATTGAAAATACCGGAAAGACTCTGTGGAAGATGTATGTATGATTATTTTTCATGGGTTACCAAGAAATCAAAAACTAAATTTCACTTTATCCATATTATGGATATATTTTAAAAAACAGAACACTTTATCCATATTATGGATAGAAAAATATTGATGACATTCATGTTACCAAAAATTTCCTAGTAAGATTGTGTAGACACAAAATCACACACTTGGGTACATTTCTAGGTCCTAAAGCATACTAATAGTTATCATGATTCCTAAGAAAGAAAACTAGTAATTGACAACTATCTTTGGCATCTTTTCTATCCTTGTTTTCTATTTGGTCTTACACACCCTACAACCTAGTCAAAAATTTATTTTCTTATCTTTTATGACTTCAGACACTAACACCCACTAGGATGCCAGCGCCTTGGTTCCCTTGTCTCGTTTGGGTGCCCTGACCGTTTTCTATTTTAGTCACTTTTTAGGCCTCTTTTATCTTTTGGGAATCTTATTTTCTTATGGGTCGGCCTTTCAGTTGTCAATTATGAAATTCAGCCAAAGGAATCATATAAATGCAAAGCTACATGATCAAAATAAGGGACCAATCTCTAAGCATGTATTAGCATCACCTAAGCTTGCATCTAAAGGAATCTAAGAGCACTAAAGGCATCCATCTAACATCCATTCAAGGTACTAGGGATTGCATTTTCTACATATACAACATAGGAAGGGGAAATTCATTTTTCCATCCACACATCTATCTACATTGTTACAACTAGCTACTACTTGTTATCAAGTGAACTTGCATAAGGGAATCCTAGGGAATGATTATTTCACACATGCACAAGAACTACATAGATTCTGATATGCGCGCATTACTTGGTCGTAAGTTTGCTCGGTCGGGTGACCACTAGGGTTGGTTTGAATCCCCATATTACATATTTATTTTTGGATTTGATGTGGTATTGTGGGTTTTGTAGGTGAATCTTTATTTTGTAGGTTATAGGTACATTGGCGATCAAGGTGCAACATATAGGTTATCAATAGTGACTATTTGTGATACTTGAGTGACACTGTAAAAATCAAGTTTTGACAATTTTCACAATCATAGGTGCCCAAAAGCAGACTTTGGCACCCTAGTGCCCCTTATCTAATCTAAACTCCCTAGTTTGGTATTATTCGAAAGTCAAAAAATTTAATACGAACATTTACAATATAGATACCCTCCTGTTAATAGTTTTCCCAATCTGCATCAGTCCCAGATCATGCATGGATCAACAAATTCCTTTCTTCTCTCTCTTTCACATAGGGTTTCATATTTTACTTACTTATTGTTTGTGTCATATTATATCTAGCTGTTGTACTTCATTATTCCTATCAATTACTCTATAATGATGTTTTAGCATAATCTTATTTTTTTAAAATCATTTGCTGAACCTATAGCTCGAACCCAACCTTGCTTGTAGGTATTTTTTCATCTTTTTATTATGGCCAAAACACATGCAACCTTTATAGATGAAGACCTTCATGATCTCAATTCTCATCTTGATGAACATCCACAAGATCTAGAACTACTCTTATTCTCTACTCGTGAGGAGGCCATCAATCTCACTAAGCTTAACGTTCCTACATCTACTACCGCTACTATGCCTATTGCTACTTAACATCCTAATTCCACCATCCAACCTACTTACAATGTCCCGATTCTATGCTCACCCCTAATAATAATTTTACTCATCTTATTACTTCCCACATGTGGTAGGTCTCTTCCTCTGGTACTCAATACCTAGCCTCTCTCTATCAGGATTTCCAGGTTCAAATATGTCAAATTCAATAAGATACTTCTCATGCATCTCCATATTTTTATTCCACCTTACTCCTTCACACTCCTTTCACACACATCATTTCCACGTATGAACTTACTCCAAACTTCTTCACTCCTAAGTTGCCCACCTTTAATTACCATGGTGACCCTCAAGAGCATCTATGAGATTTTCATGTGGAATGTCTAGATCATACAAATGATCATAAATTATTAGCTGAGCTATTTCCTCAAAGTCTCTAGGACTATGCTATGTGTTGGTTCTATGATCTAACTATTCATTCGGTAACAACAATAATGTATTTAGTCGATGCTTTACTTGCACATTTTCAATCAATATTGGTTCTAAAATATCCTATGCTCAACTTGAAAAAATCAAACAAGGATCTAATGAGCATCTAGTGGACTATGTATTACAAGATAAAAACAACATAGAGAAGATGAATAATGTACTCACTAATTCGGAATTGCAATATTTTTTTCCAAAGTCTCTGAACTCCATTACAAGAGAGCATGATTTTTGATACCTCTCCAACTTATGATCAACGTGCCATACTCTTAAGTTATGCAAAATAAAACTCTTATATATAAGAAAGCTCAAGCATTATGATCATGCTTCATCATCTTCTAATTGGTTTCAAAACAAATGTAGTTTCAAGCTATATCCTAAACCTATTGAAGCAAAATAAACTATTAACTCTGTTTCTACTCCTGAAAATTTTCAAGGGCAACCTCCAAAGCATACAATTAAAAACATGCCTTATTTTCTGTCCCTCCTACTGCCACAACTTATAGAAAGCAATCCTATTACTCTTCCACCGCCGCTGAATCTTGATCCCTCTCACCCTAAATGCCACAATTATGATGTAAATTCTCGATGTAACTATTATCAATGTGTTGGGAATTCAATTGATAAATGTTTCAAACTCAAGAATCTCATTCAAAATATTATCAAAAATAATGCAATTGAGCTCCATGATCCTTCGACATCCAATCCGGTCAATGAAAACCGAAAAATAAAAATATTCAATGAGACATTACCTAAACATGAGAAAAAAATGTTTACTCTTCAACTAATCATATGTATCATGTTGTGCCTCCTCCTTGATCGGGGGCTCTTGAATTTCTAATTGCTGTTACTCGATGCATATCCACCACTCATCACATTCTCTGATCATGATTATCATGTTACATTTTATTCTAATACACTACACATCAATGCTTTTATCAGATTTTATATTGTCAATAACACAAAGATCAATCCATTGGATCCTATTAGTGTGTGCTCTATTGCACTCCTCATCACTATCAACTACCCACTCTCTCAAATTTCATATCCTATTCCAAAATTTTATGTCTATGTCAAGCTTCCAATTACATTTAGGCATCTCACCATGATTTTTCCATTCACTGTGACACCTTCAATTGAAGGTTGTGACATGTTCTTAGGTCTTCCTTGGCTCCACGTCATTAAAGCTATCTTTTCCATGAACCACTTGTGTCTCAAATTCATTCAAAATAAGCAATTTTTCACTCTCAAAGGTTTTCCACCATCCACGTTATTTCCTTAACCTCCTCTTGAGGATGTCCTTTCACTAGCTAGAGCATCTAGGCCCCTTAGGCATCTCAAATCTAAGGCACACTCTGCACCTAACTCTCATATTCACACATGACCTACTCATTCTCATCGGTCTACTAGTCCATACTCTTAGCAAAATTCCCCTACTCGGGAAACCCCTTTACATAGGAGTTCACCATCTCCTTCACCTCTTAGGCCTCTTTCACATAGGTGCTCACCAACTCCTAGGTCTACTTCACATAGGTGCCCATCACCTCCTATGTCTACTTCACATATGTGCTCATCACCTCATAGGTATGCTTCACAAAGGTGTTCACCACCTAGGCTTACTTCACATATACATCGTCAGCCTCATACACCATCGATCTCAGAGCATGGTCACACACCTTTATCTCCTCAAACATCAAGTGGAGGATCCTTTCCCTTCACTTTCATCGGATAGCTTACTCATCATCATACACTTAGTGGTCTTCATGCTTACCCCGCTTCCTAGCATCATCAACCATCTACCATTTCTACTACAACGCCTTGTGCTTCATACTTCATGTATTTCTAAGAACAATCACACAACTTTCTACACATCTTGTATCATCATACTAACCTATGACACACTCTAGTTCCACGGTTCATACTCAACTGCTGAGAGTATAAATATGAAATGAACCTCACCTCATTCACACTTCACGCTCTATGCTTCATGATCTATCTTCCTAGCGCATATTTTCAAACCATTTTCATATGATTCACTCTTATTCTATGGTCCATTCTTGACTGTTGATGGGTCTTTTATAATTGAAACTCATCTCATACTTATTCTCATCCACTAGGGGCACACTTCTCGAATCACGTTCATCTCGCATACTATTCCATATTAATCATACACATCAAACTTCATATCTTGGGCACTTATTCTTGTTTTCTTATACTTACATGTACACTTTGTTTCCCATTCTAGATGAATACTTATTATATTAATATCCTTTCTATATACACATGTGAACTCACTTGGTATTCAGTTGTGAATGCAAACTTCCTACATATCTTTACATGCAACAATGATGCCTGGCATTATACCTCTTACTCGTCCCACTAAGGCTCCTGGGGGCATCTATATTTTCTACTCTTACACATAAAAGGTGTTATTATTCCATTATTTACTACTTTTTCTTACTAGCACATTACTTTCCAATGTTCTATATATGCTTTGACATACCTTTTATCTTTCTAACATGCTAACGGGTGCTTCATGTGCACCATTTTCTTTGCAAGACTATATACCACTAGATTTTTATGTTACTCTTTACTTGCCATTATTTGCTATTGTATGCCATTGTTTGTGGGATATTCCCTTTGTCTGGTATGCACATTGTATGCTTTTGGCCACTTTGGATATGATTTTCTTGAGATATTGTGAGTGATTTCCCAAGTCTAAAACCTTATTTTCATGGTCTATCTTGTCTTATTGCTTGTTTGATTGCACATTGTCTTCTACTTGTGATGAGTGTCGTTGGCGCTTATGATTGTCGATCCGGTGGTAACCATGGCTATTTGTAATAAAGGAAATGGTTAAAACCATGCTCAATGTTTATTCACTAACAAAATTAACTAAATAAAATGCTTAATGCCATGAAGAAATGAAATAGATTGATAAACAAAGAATTACTGGACTTAAAATTAAAAGTATCTTGAAACAATGAAATTATTGTTAATAAAATAAATGCTAAATAACAAAGATAAAATGAATAATAAATTCTCCCTTCACATTGGGAAGGAGTGGCCCTGCCCCTTTCCTTATCCGGTTCAAAGTTGTAAATCACACAAGTTAAATTTTTCCCTATATCAACACTTTATTGAATTGAATAATTTCTGTACAACAATCAACAAAATAACTTTTTAATCTTACTATTGATGCTATTTTATACTCGAGAAAGTACTAGTCACTCTAAAAGAGGACTAATTATTTGTAATTAATTACAACTACTTAACTAGAAGATATGCATAACAACAACTAACGGTTCGAGAACATATAATTGTGGAAGGATTAGTGCACACTACACTTGGATAAAATTCATCCTGTTAACTACATATGAGGTCCGTAATTGAATCTTAGTTGAGATAGTAAATCAGCACCAAAAGATATCAAAGATTCTGCATTAGATCCCTATAATCATGATGATTATAAGTCTGTGAGTTGTTCGGTTTATCTCGCTGATGTCTCTAATCAAATGGTGTTAAGTCGAGATTGTATGGTCCTCATAATTCATAAGATTAACTAGTTTTAAGATGAGATTGCATGGTTTTCAAAATTCACATGATGGTTGAGATGGTAGCCCACATTTCATGATCCTTTCATTGTGTTAACTAGTGTGTTAGATACATCAACTCGTCATCTTTCCACCTGAGTAATTTTCCTTCTTTGCGTGATTTTTTCACTCCAAGCGAGTCTGCATTAGTGCTTTGGGTGAGTCCTGCACTCCACATCAATTCTTGCACTAATGCATGGGTGAGTCCTACACTAGTGAATAAGTGAGTCCTGTGTTGGTCCATAGTTGTGTCCTGTGATGGCTTAAGATATGCTCTTCAAATACATTGTCAATACACATAAAGATTCATTTAACCCATTTTTGAAGAAGTAAGCACAAGACAAAAATAACAAGGTTATGCACAACATTTCCTTTCAAAATATTAGTAAAGTATTAATTACAAAATGGAACTATCATTCTTAGTACAAAAAGATTACATGAAAACATGAATAAAAGGGATTTACATAGAATAAATGAGAGCTCTTCACTCCCCCATAGTTAATATTTAGTAGGTTCCCCACTACTGTTCAAGTTCTCAACAATTATTGAGAAATGGACTAGCATGTCAATGAGACTGTGTAGGCCATGTGCAAACAGGTGAGCTAGGAGTAGTTTGTGATTTAGTTTCGATAGGTCATGGGGACCTAGATGCTCTAGTTGATGCAATGAAAACCTCAAGAGGAGGTTGCGGCCATGGATCGAGATGACTTGGTTGTTGTGAATGAATTTTAGATACAAGTGATTCATGGATATGATAGACTAAGATCTACAAATCCAATTGAGGCCTAAGAGCATGTCACACCCTTGAATTGTTGGTGCCACAAGAAAAGGTAAAAGCATGGTGAGAGGACCGAAAATGACTTGAAGCTTGACAACCCCATATGAGTTAGGGATTGGATATGAAATTTTTGAGAGTGGATAGCCGATAGCGACAAGGAGTGCAATAGAACACATGTTAATGTGCCATGATGGATCAACTTTAGTGTTATTGATAGAAATGGATCCAATAGAAGCACTAATGTGTAAGTGATTCAAGAGAATGTAGCATGATAATCATGATCGAGAAAGAAATAATTGGTGGAGAAATGTCAGCATGAGCAACTAGGAAATCAAGAGCCCCAATGTAAGAGGAGGCACTATGCAATATGTATGATTAGTTGAGGAATCAGCCACTTTTTTCATGTTTTGGAAGAGGATTGTTGAATATTTTGAGCTTATGATTGTCGTTGATGAGTGTAGAAGTCACGAGGCCTGGAAGCTTGATTGCATTATTATCGATCGAATCTTGAATTAGATTGTAAAGTTTAAAACAATGATATGTAGAGTATATAACACATCGATGATAGTCACATCTAATTTTTTCATCATAATTACAACCTTTAGGATGAGATGGATCTAAATTAAGTGGCGAGAGGAAGTGTGATAAGATTTCTTTCAACAAGATGCAGTAGTAGAATATGTGGAGCGATAATTAACTTTTTGTATGTTCACTTAGGAAGTTTCCATTAGAGATATTTAGTATTACATACAACGTTGATAGTGATTTTATCTTCAGTAGGTTTTGGTGATGGTTTTAAAGTTGATTTACTTTGAAAGTGCATAGAAGATGAAGCTTGTTCCTGATACATAAGCTTCCATATAGATAAGAGTTTAATTTCACGTAGCTTAAGAGCATGAAATAATTGATCAAATGATGGAGATTTCTCAAAGAGAACACTTTCCTAGAGAGGTAGAAATAGAATTTGAATTAATAAGTCCTGAAGCTCAGAGTCCGCTAGCACATTAGACATCTTATCTAAGTTGTTTTTGTATCATAAGACATAATCTGCTAGATGTTTGTTATATCCTCTTTTAAGTTTTTCAAGTTGATCATATGAGATCTTAGAGCCGATATTGATAGAGAAATGAATGAGAAAAACATCAACGAGATGCGTGAAAGATGTTACGGAGTGAACATGTAGGTCATAAAACTAACACATCACATAATTGTGAAGACTATGAGAAAAGAGTTTAGCTAAGAGAACATGATCATCCACAAAATCTAAACATGACACATTAAATGCTCGTAGATGCTTTTGTGGTTCACCATGCCTATTGAAAAATGGGAAGCTTGGGGTGAAAAAATTAGGAGGAATTGTGCAAGTGGAAATGGTTGGTGTGAATGGGTTTTGAAATAATAAATTGGAATCCAAATATGGAGACACACGAGATGTAGTGTGTTGCGATTGTCAGATTTGAACTTGGAATCTTAATTAAGGGAGGATAAATATATGGTTCCAATGTAAGAAAATATTTTGTGTGTGAGAAAAAAGAGGTGGAGTAAAATGGTTGGTGGGAGTAGGAACTGAAACAGAACAATAGCAGTAGGTGGAAGAGTGGAAGTAGGGATATCGATAGAAGTGTTAGGATCCATGAGATTGGTGGATTTCTCATGAGAAACAAATAAAAGTAATTCTTAATCACGTGGATTCTCACCGATATGATCATTAAGGTATTTAAGATGGGATTCAATGAATTCTCCATAATATTGAGCCATATTGATAAGAAAATAAAATCCCTAGAGGGGAGGTGGATTTGATCAACAGGCTCACCAAAATGATTAAAATTAATATGAGAGATTTTCCTAATCTTATTGCTATTGTCATGCAGTAAATAAATGTAACAATTAAGTACATAAATTAATTCAAGAAAACTAAGCAATACAATGTGAAACCCTAGTTGAAAAGAGAGTAAGAAGAGTGTTAGATGATTCACCATGGAAATTGGACTATGCCAAAGTGTTGACCAGGTTAATAGGAAGGTAGGAGCGTCGCACAGAGACCCAAGAAAATACAGATTTGGAAGAACAGGGTTGGGCGGGGCTCTTAGAAAGGTGCAGGAGTGCCATGCGGCGCCCACGAGACTAGAAAAAGGTGTCTATGACTATGGAAATGGTTAGAATCCAATCCTTTTTAGGTTGCAAGTTATTTGTTGTCCTTCACTTTAATTCGTTATGAGATCATACAATGATAATTGAGCTTCCTAAAAACATGCAATAAAAGTATTGACCTAGAAAACCCTCAAATAGACATCAAATCCAAAAAAATAAAGATGTAAAATGAGGGTTTGAACTATCCTCGGCTGTCACAATGGTAATATTACGAATGAACTCTACACTATATCTCAAACCCAATGTATTTCTATGTCTGTGTGTGGAATCGTGCCCTAGGTGGCTCTTGTGCGTGTCACACTTGATAACAATCAAAATAGCTAGATGTAAAGAAATCTAATAGATGTGTGCATGGAATAGAATAGACTCCCCTTGTACGAAGTGTATGCATAATAATGTAGTCCCTCACCCTTAAATGGATGTTATAATGAATGCTTTGATGCTCTTGAATATCCTTTAGATGCAACCTTAGGTGGGGATAGCTAATGTTTAGTGCTTGGTCCTTTATGATGATCACTTAACTTTATATTTATATGATTCACTTGCTTGAGTTTTGTAATTAAACTAGAAAATGCTGACCACCAAAAATAAAGATGCTTAAACGGCTAGAAAGGACCCAAAATATGTGAGTAAAGTATAAAGAGGTTAGAGGAATCCGAGAGGGGACAATGACATCTAACATTGGCGTCCCGATTAGGCATTGGTGTATAGACTTAGAGAAACTGAAGGGTCAGAGGTTAGACTAAGAAAAAGGTGTGTAAGACCAAAAGTGGTAGTAGAAAGAAAGAAAATATGGAAAAATACATGGGTTAATTAGTACCTTTCTTACTTAGGAATCATATGAATAGTAATATGCAATCGAGACTAGATAATTACCCAAAGTGCATGATTTTATGTCTAAAATATGCCCTCGAAGTCAAGTGTGAACCGTAGCACAAGAATGTGTCATAAGGTACGATGATATAATGTGTGTAGGAGTGCCTAGAAATATAAGACTTGAAGTGCGAGCATGACACTAGAGACAAGTGATAGTGATGGAAGGGGGAGAAAGTGTAATGCCCCCAAGTGTGTGAGTGATGGAGATTTATGTGATGATGTAAGATAGATATTGTGATGGTGATAGATTTTGAAATGTATCATAAGAAAGTATATCGGGTTCACAATGAGAGGTAGAAGAAAGAGTAAGACCAGGGTTGGATTTTGGGTTAACAAGAGGACCAATTTTTAAAAGAGGTTGCTTAGTTGGAATGGGTAACATTGTAGAGGAATTGATAGGAGAAGAGGATAGAGGACAATTTTTTGAAGGTGGTTGCTTAGCTGGAATTGGTAATGTCGTTGAAGACTCGATAAGAGGAGGGAATGGAGGACGTATTTTGAGAGGAGGTTTCTTAGTTGGAATTGGTAACATTGTAGAAGACTTGATAGAAGGAGGGGATGTAGGATGGATTTTGAGAGGAGGTTTCTTAGTTGGAATGGGTTGGATAAGCGGATCTTGACCAACCGAAGAATGAAAATTAATGATTATAGAGTGATGCTCAATAGACATAGAGGGATTGGATTTGGGATCCCTTTGGGATTTAGTAATCTAAGATGTAGTAGAATTTTGTGAAGAAAATGAAATAAAACCATGATGCTCAAGGTGCTTAAATCTTAATTTTAAAGCATAGCAATCATTTTCATGATGTCCATTTATTTTGTGATACTTGCAAAAGGGTAGACATTGGTATTTGGAAAGCAGACAAGGAGGGTATTAATGAGTATATGGAAAGTTAATCAACTAGTGAGTGAGGAGCTTGGGAAGAATATCATGTTTCTTATCATTTGAATAAAACTTGAGAGGTCTTTGGTAGCGAGAAAAGCTTGGGTTCACTTATATTAGCATAGGTAGCAGACATATGATTAGAATGAGATGCATTAGTAAAACTAGCATTAGCTGAGAGAAACATCCTTGAGATGTTGGATTTCAGTTTTAAGATATGTAATTGTGGTTTCCATAGTGGGAAATTTGTATTGAAAATCATGGTGTAAGGATTTAATTTTTGCTAAGATGGGTCGATTGGTTGATGTATCACGAAGGCCGAGGTCATATGAGAGATGATAAAAATGGCACTGACTTGTGAAGGTGGCGTATTGCGAGGAGGTACACGTGTTTAGGGGTTTTTGGAGAACATATTTTCAAGGTGGGTGCATTTGAAGTAAATCATGTAAGGATATTTGAGTAATCTTTGGAGCCATGAAAGAAAACGAAATGTGTAAAAGAAGGATCTGAATGACCGATCATGAGTGGGGTTCACCAAATGATTTAATTTAATTTTGAATTAAATCTAATTGTAGAGTAAATATTGTAATAAATAGTGTATGAATGATAAAATATAGTAATGAGACACAAACAAACATGTAATGTGAAAACCCTAAGCAAGTAGAAGAGATAGGAAGACTTAGCTGATTTTTCAAATGAACAGGAAGTGATTTGAGAAGGTGAAAGTTTTGGAAAGGTTGTAGAGAGTGTTATTCTTATGCAAACCGTAAATTTTGGAACTAACGAACATAGCCGGACAAGGGTGCCAAGTTTAGGGCAAAGACACTTGGGTGCTAATGATTGGATATGGGTGTTGGTGACTATGTAAGAGCTCAAGATCTGCCTTCTTATGTTTCATAAGGGATTAAATATTGATTCTTGTTGGTCTCTTGATATTCACTCCTTGATTGCCGAATGTACCTTTAACCTACAAGAAAAATGTTCACATGCACATACCTACAAACCAAATCAAACCTAAAAATGAAAATGTAAAATGGGGAGTTGGAATGACCCTAATAGTCACATGAAGAGTGAACTTAAAACTGATATCTACACTACATCTGATAGTCCATGTAGTTCTTGTGTGTGTGTGTGTAGAAATGATGCCCTAGGATGCCCTTGTGCAAGTTTCATAAATGACAATGGGCTAGATCTAGAATGTAAAAATGTATAGTATGTGTGGATGGAATAGAATAAACTTCCCCTTCCTATGTAGTGTATGCATCCCTTGTCCCTTGAATGAATGCTAGATGGATGCCTTTGAAGTGTTTTAGTTCCTTTGAATGCAATCTTAGGTGATGATAGTAATGCTTAGTGTTTGGTCCCTCATTTTGAAAACATAATTATGTATTTATATGATTCCCTTGTTTGAATTTCATAATTGACAACTGGAAGGATGACCCATAAGTGAAAAAGATTCCCAAAAGATAAAAGAGACCCAAAAAGAGTGAGTAAGGTAAGAAAGGGTTAAGAGAGACCAAGGGGGGATATGAGCACTTAGGCACTACTATTCTGCGTTATGCGTTGGTGTCTAAATCCATAAAAGATAAATCAATTAAATTTTGATTGGGCTATAGGGTGTGGAAGACCAAAGAGAAAGAAAGAGATAAAGAAAAGAGGCCAAATATAGTTGTCAACCACTAGTTTTATTGCTTAGGAATCATGTAAATTCTAGCATTCTTTTAGGACCTAGAAATGTACCCAAGTGTGTGATTTTGTGTCTACGCTAGTTTAACATTGCCATTATGTATAATGTAGAGATTTAAAAGTTCCACATGCTTATGACTTTATTTTGAAGTTGTATTAAATGAAGTTATGTTTATATCTTGTGCATGTTCATTGACAATATTGAATGTGAACACTTTTCCTTCTTCCTTTGAGTTATTGAATTTTCATAGGAAACCTTTATTTATAAATCAACCTTTAATTGCACATTTCTTGTTTTTAGGTTGTAAATAATTAATTAGTATGATCTTAGATTTCATTTTAATTACATGATTTTACTGCCCCAATTTATGTAGTTCAATACAATTTTATTGAATTAAAAAAAGAGCAGGATTTGATTAACCAATAATGGGGTTATTGCTATAAAGAACTTACAAATTGAGGATGATGAATGATCTGCATTGGTAAATGTAGAGAAAAACATGTTAAATATTAAAGGAAATTTTTGTAAGTAAAAGTCTTTAAAATGTATTCTATGGTTAAGAGAAGATAGCTTATATTTTTTGTTGTGTCCACCTATAAATTCAATTATCTATGTGAATAATGGATCCTTTCTAAAGTATATTTCTAGAAATAATCTCATTATATCTAATTAGTAGGAAATCTGAGAAAACATGTCTCCATCTGAAAGTTTGATTTGACATTCTAACGTGTTAAATTTGAAATATATAAAAAGGGAAAATTTATGAGGTCTTGATTTCCTTTTTATCATGACATTCAAATGTTTCCAAATTGTTATGATCTATGTATATTATGTAGTTAGCTTAAAATTTTCATATTTCTTAGTAGTTAGTGGGACTAGGTCTTTTTTTATGGTATATGTAATTAATTTTTTCTTTTTAAATAATATTTACCAGTTGTAATTATTGATTTGTATTATTCATATATTCAAGGCAAACCCAAATGTAGGGTTTATTTAATATATTTAAAATTTGAAGTGAAAGGAGTAAAATATATTATGTCATTCCTATCTTGATTTATGTTGTGAATTTTTGATTCTTACATTATGCCCTAAATCCACCAATTCCTATTTGAGTCATAAATGTTGTTATTTCATCTTAGTAGAAGGATTTCAAGTTGGTGATTTTTTTTTGTGGAGTTTGGTTGAATAAACACACCGAAAATGAAATAAATCTTAACTCAATATAAAGCTCCCTCTATTAATTAATTTGGATTCGTAATTAAATGGTAAAGCTTACAAATACATAGGATTAGGAGATATTCATATAAACATGGATACATAATAATGCTCCTATAACAACTCTCCCATATAATTGAGTTGTTTTAACAACTCAAAAACAAATACTCACTCACAATAGATATATGAGTTATTTTACAAACCGATAATCTAAATAATATCTCTTAACAAACATTTTTACATTTTTTTGTTATTTCACCATATATTTTATAATAATAACCCATATAATCATTTTATTAACCATGTAAACACTAACAATGCGTTCCCCTCTTAGTGTGAACATGGGGAAAGGGGCAATCGAAAATATCTACTATGTTGTATTGCATACTTTTAGGTCTCGCATACTATTGTCTATATCTTGTTGTCTATGTTTTCTTGTACATGATCACCTTCATATGAGAACTTGTACCACTTTCACTTAAATTGAACTTATCATCATCTGATCGTCTTCCAATGAAGTATGGTAGTTAGAGGATTGTTGCAGTCAAATTCCCTCCTATATAACAATTTTTACATAGCCGTACCTTCCACACCATATCAAAAAACTTTCAAGAGAAAATATTGGAATTACAAAAATGACTGATCTTTTGTTCTCATATAAATACACAATTGAAATAATAGAAAAATAGAAATTTGAGGATTGTGTTCTCATTGCATTTGCAACCACCATTGATGATCACTACCACACTAATTGCAAACAGTATGGAATGGTTACCATTTCCTTTTGGGAAATGATCCTTTATTTAGTCATTTTGGTGTAAATATGGTGCCACTAATGAAAATTCATAGCCTTGTTGCTAGTGATTGATGAGAGATTACCGAGCGACCTCCTTCCTCCTTTGCCTCCATCCTCAACATGGGGGTTCATTAGCTAGGCAATATCCTAGCACGTGGGTTCATATTGAGGTATTTAAAACTAACAAAATTAAAGTCAATATACCGGTAGACATGAGGGGGTGAAAGGGTTTAATTTATTAATATTTTGAATCAGGTATTGGGGGTAGGTTAGAGAGGTGGGCCAAAGTAAAGGGAGGTTTAATTTTAATATAAAACTAAAACATTTGAACCCTAGTTTTTAAAAGTAAATACCTTAAAATTACAAAAGGAGTGTGGTCATAAATTAAATTATAATCTCTTTTTTAATAAATAAATCTAGATTCTTAACCAAGAAATAATAAGATGGTAGAAAACTAGGATTGAGTATGCTTTTCAACACAAGTGATATTATTTCACCATCTTAATTATTTGAATAACTATTGATAAATGATTAAATCTTAACATATATAAGGTGATTTGTAATAGGTATTCAATGTCTTAAAACTATCTTTCAAGAGGAAATGCAGATTAAAAAACATGAGTGAGAAATATAATATTTTTTTGTCTAATATATTAGGGTAGAAATAAAAACGGGTAAAAAAATTGTAATTGAAGAATGGGTAAGTAAGGTATATGTAAAAAATAGGGGTATTTTCATTCTAATAATATAACACGAGGGGTATTATCAATTGAATAATTAGAGGTAGAAACAAGAATTAAGGGTGTTCTTTAATACCCTATGAACGCATACGTGATACACCATACTTTTATTAAGTGAATTACCCCCATGATCCTCAATTGAATGATATTGCTAACTCAATACAATGTGAACATGACACACCTTTGTTTCCACATTTTGTTTATTCTTTTCTCCCCCACAATGTGAATCACTTTATTTCATTGGACATAACTTTCATTTGAAAATGCATCTGTGAGGCATTTTAAAAATTATTTTCACAATTTTTTACACTTTACACATTCTCAATACAAAATGACACTTTTGACGACTCACGAATGATGCTAACATATATTTAACTACACAAAATTAATGAAAAATATTGATTTTTTAACACAAAGACAACATGACTATTGACTCAACAAAATCTTTTTTTTTTGGATTAGGAAATAACCGAGGGTGTTGAAAGGACCCACATCCTTGTATATTTAAGGATTTTTTGAGAGGATCCACAACCTTGGTTATAATGAAGGGGACCACCATTAGGAATCCAATTGAAGCAACCATGAAACCAAATTGAAGTTGTATCGACCAACAACAATGACCAACAATGATTGAGGCATCAACCAACGACGAAAGTGAGTGATCAGAAATAAAAGCCGGAGAAGCAATGACCAATGCAAACAACCTATGAAGTAGCAATCATAGTGATACAAAACCAAAATGCTACCGACTGTAGCGAGTGAAGAAACCAACATGCTGCGACAACAATGAGAAGAGGTGTTGCATCTCTCGCGAAACCACCTCCGAGGAGGATTGTGCCTTGGGAGGATTTGAACATGGTTGGACAAGCACACAACCATGTGACTTGACCTCACCACTCCCACCCCATCAACAACTCAAAAAAATATATGTTACTAGTAGAGTAATATGTAATTACTTTCTAAACTCAAGGATCTACAAATTACAAAAGTTAAAGACAAATTTCAAATATCATATTATGATATTGAAAATTAAAACAAAATTGAAAGCTCCTACTATAATTAAAAACCCACTTTTCCATAGCAAAACTCTTGCTCCGATACCAAATGTGGAGTTGGGTTCAAAATGAACACCGAAAATGATTGAAAAATGAAGTCAATATAAAATTCTCTTTGTTAATGCATACAGATCATAATTAAATGGTAAAGCATACAAATATATAGTAGGAACGAAAAATGTAACTCACTTTGGAACAAATTTGCAATGGTGTAGAAATTTTTGTTTTATTAGGATTGTCACACACGTAAGGTAATTTTGAATATTTTTAGGGTTTTTAAGATATCGTACTTCAAATTCCAAAGTAACTAAAATGACATGTACACTCACCATAGAATAAAAATAAGAAGAAAATAATGGCTACATTTGAGGTGGGCATGATTGAACATACAATTTATTGACACCATACTATGTTAGGTCCATTTAAAGAGGTCATAGAGTGTGGTCCTAAACAACCGTATATATCTCTCCACTTGCTTTGGACATGCAATATTTTCATAAGGTGATTATTGAATGTGAACCATATTTGTGGAAAATGGACAAGCTTTAACGTTTGAGTTTTTAACGGTAATTGTAAATAGTGTGAAACTCAATTTTGTGGGAAAATTGTAAAACCTTGTAAGTAAGTGTCTTACAAAGTTTTTGAAAACTTATTGAGAACATTTTTGTAGTCCACATATTGCATTTTTTCCATACTTTGCACTTTTTGTCTTTGGAATAGCAAAATATATGCAATCTGGTCAAGGAATTAGAATTTAAGATTGACTTCAAAAGCTGAAAAGATGCTAGCAAAAAGGATAATTGAAGTTAAAAAAGAAGCAATAAATTCTTGAACATTATTTTGTGTTTATTATCTAGGTCTAGAGGAGACCAAATTGACAATGGAAAAAATGTTTACACATTGCGACTTGATGACAATAGAAGAGATGCCTTGATTGAAAAAATGTAATTGATAATTTTTTTGGTATGTTGTAGTCTGGACAATTTAGATTAGAGAATGCAACTCTTGAGACTTTGCAAAAGTTCTCTTTGCATGTAAATTGTAAAAATGCATTGCCGAAGTAGGAGGGGTTTGTTTGCTACTTAAGGTTTTACTGAAGTTTTAGCTGGAAATGAAAGTCAAAGTTGTAGTTGTTTTAGTAGATTTTACTATGGAGCATGGGGAAATTTTTCTTATTGATGATGATAAGACTCTAATTGAATCCTAAAATCTTGTAGAAGCTCTTATTTCAACCGCCTCAAAGGTGTTGTTATCTTTGATAGAAGCTTCAAATTCCAATGAAGTCCTAGGATTGACTCGGGAAAATGATAATGACCTTGAAACCATTTTGGGGTTTATTAAAATGGGAAAGCCTCCCTTACATCATATAGCTATACAATTGGTATTTGGCTTGTACTGAAATGATCCAAGAACTATCTTTTGTGAAGGATGATGATGATTGTTTGAAAGAATTATTACATGGAATAAAAAATGGGGTATTTGTGGGAAGTGTTCAAGTAGAAGCAATAGGAATTTTATCATGCATTCCACTATCGACAATAACTTGAATAGGCATATGAAACATATGTATGGAAAAATGGTTAATATGTCTTTGCGATCTCTTTTAGCTCATAGGGTACCATCATTGCAACATAAATTTGTTAGGATTTGTAAACAATTAGAAGAGGTTATGTCATAACTTGAATGTGATATGAGGAAATTTATTTAGATGACATGTTTCTAAAAACCATTTGTAAGTCTCCATGAGAATTTCTTCTCATTGTATGTGATAAGAGGGTCCATTCTTGCAATATATTTATTTTTGATATCTCGAACAATGGCTCGAGAAAATAAGTAGTATGATATTTTCTTTTTGTATATTGCTTAATATTTGAGTCTCCCGAGAAGATCTTTAGTGGAAAATGGTTTATAGGGGACATTCTATCACTAATAATAGTTATTGAAGTTGTAATCATTTGTAAGAGCACGGGTTTTTTTTAAAGGATGATTCCAAGGTTCATTTTAAGAAGATACCCATAAAAAATTAATTTAGAAATTGTGGCAAATCTCAAAAATCAAATTTCAATCGTTTGCCAATTTCGAATTGTTTTTTTATGGTAAAGGCGATTTTGTAGAGAATAATTTTCCCTGGTTTCGCAAAGTAGGCTAGGTAGGTTAGCATGCAGGTTGGGCAGGAAGGTTGGTCAGGTCGGTTAGATGGTTGAGGGATTAGATAGCTAAGGGTTGGATGGGTGGGTTGGACAACTAAGGGTTTGATGGCTAAGTTTGACGGTTATGGGGATGGGGGTATGGGTTAGACAGGCCGGGTTGGATGGGTTGGTTGGACATCAAAGGGTTGGACGGGTAAGGGGTTGGATGGGTAAGGGGTTGGATGGATGGGTTGGATGGTTGAGGGGTTGGACAACTAAGGGTTGGACAAGTGGGTAGGATAGTTGAGGGGTTGGATGGCTATGGGTTAGATGGGTGGGTTAGATCTGTTAAGGGTTTGGATGGTTAAGAAGTGGGACAACTAAGCGTTGGATGGTGGGTTGGTTAGTTGAGGGGTTGGATGCCTAATGGTTAGATGACTAATGGTTGGAAGGCTAAGTGTTGAATGGGTTTATTAATTATTGGTGGGTAGCCTCATTGGCTAGCCAATATTTTTCTACCATATGTCCTTTGACCCATTCAAAAACTACAAATACCCCTACAAGATTCATTTCTTCACATTTCTACGAAAAATTACAAAGTGCTCTAAGGTCTCCAATTTTCAAATTTCTCCCAAATTTCAACAATAACAAGCACCACATCTACTCATACAACCAAATTATAATACAAAAACATCATGTTCCCATAGATTGTAGCCCTACTGAAAGCAAAAGACACACAAAAGGATTGGCTTAAAAATTAGAATTTATCGAGCTTGTGGACATGCCCCAGGTTTGATACTTGATAATTCAATGCTTGATTACCTTCGGCCTCTTACAATGATAATGATGGAAAAATTTCGTTCTCATCATGCATCCAAGACGTCGTAAAATTTCATTCACAATTGAGCGGTAGACGTACATTGGTTAAGCTGGGGTTACCATTCGAAAATAAGTCACCCATTACTACAAAGGCTATCCTCACATATGAAGAAAAAATGTTTTGGAGTCTCATTACTGATCTGTAGGTTGATGGTAAGCTTATTATTTTAAAAAAATATCTTAACATTTTTCCACCACCAAAGCCTCTAACAATTTTTGTTTTTGCAGCTCCTCTTAATCATTCATCAAAAGGCATTCTTCTAAAAGGTATTACAAACCAATTCTTTCTTGCAGGTTGCATCAATTTTTCAAGCCAAGATTTTATTACGGGAAGATTTACAAACATTTCATATTGGGTTGTTCAATATTTATTGTGAACACTAGTAGGTCAACAATTTGATTGATGCACATATTTGTCCAACCAAATAAATACAAACATCTCCTCGTGTCTTGCAATGCCAATGAATCGATAAATTCAAGACTGTATTCTCGTATTGTAATTTAATTCTTGATTTCTATCAGGAAGCATTCTATGAATTTCAGAAAGCTAAAATTCTAAGTGCAATTAATGATAAAATGATTGCTCTCGGCTTTTAAGAACAACACGTAATTATTACTTTTATAGTCTTCTTGTTATAAGGATTTCAAATTCAATATTTTTCAATAAAATAATAATTGTAAGATTTTATTTTGCAGAGAAGAATTATAGCTACAACATCTCATAAGGAGGCAATTTCTCGAGGTAAAGCCCCTGCAGAGGTCTCTACTAATTTTGACATGGATTCAACAGAATCAACACCAGTAAGAGCTCCTCGTCAAAAGCAACCTAGGAAGTCACTATGTGCATCATGTCTACCATCACATTTAACTATAGGTATGAAGTTTTATTTTGATATAATTAACTAATTCAAACAACTAATATAGATTATGTAGGTAGTACTTGTATTTTAATATTTCTACTATTCTTTTTTACATTTATTGTATTCAGAAACTACTGAAATGGGTGATGATGATCAAACTCATTCTGACACACAAGATTGAAATGTTACGCTTGCTGTCTCCAAATGTGCAAGGTAAATTGTAATATTTAATATTTAGCATGTTTTATTACGTTACTAATTTTTAGAATTTACAAGGCCTAACCGTATAATGGCTAATAAAAATTTGTTTTTTGTTCTTTGGTTGCGGGTAATATATCTTCTAAGAACATTCCATTTGCAAGGAGGCCACCAATACTGCTAACAAGTACAGTCCAAACAAAAATAATATCTTCAGGCAAGAATACAAGGTTTCCTGTAGAATCAACAGGAATAGTTCATCTTGCAACCACATAATTTCATGACGACCTCACAACTTTTCAACAACATCGTCCTTGACAAGGAGTATTTGGGCTTCGATACTGGCGATGATGACAAGGGAAACTATTTTGACACCCATGATATGATTCAATCTACTCCACCTCAACCAAAACCATAACAAAATGTACATGAAGTACATGACAATGACTCTCCTCCTCCTTCAAGAAACGCTCCAAAAACAAATGATGAAAATACATATTTTATAAGTTAGAAAATCTAATATTAGATAGTATGGGGGAAAAAATTCAAGAGGTTTTAATGTTTGAGTTGGATTTGGTGCTGTCTTGGGAGAGGAGAGCTAAAATTTTGATAAAAGAAATAAATACAAGATACCATAATCATACTCAAAGGCATTCATTGTTCACTTTTGTAGAGAGCCAACCGGCAAGGCAAGATGTTTTGCTAAACAAAGCTCAGTCAGGGACAATTTCCTATACTAATAATTACAATGATGAAATTATAGACATAATGTTAAATAGGTTGGAGAATTTGAATGTTGAAGCACATGCTTACTACAACAAATGGGCTAAAGACAAGACAAATGTTTTAATAGCAAATGTAGAAAAAGAAAAGCTATGGTGAGTGGGCTTTATGTTTTACATGCAAAATCCTAATATTATAAGCACTTGCAATATATATTTTTAACTTATCTAATAGACTAAAATTTTATATTTCTATTTTGCAGGAAAAATATGAAAATTTAAAGAAAGAAGTAGCTGTATTTGAAGCACATTTAAAGAATGCCCGCAAAATCCTGAATTCATTTGTATAGTTGAAGGAAAAAATCATAGTAATAAATAAAAATAATAATACATTGAGAAGGATAATCAAGGAGCATAAGATGGATCCAAAAGTCTTACTGAAGGAAAAGAAATATGCATATGCAACACTTTTGTCAGTAGGAGACGTAGCGAGGGAGGAACAAAATATTCTTGAAAATATCAATACTGCAACATGAGATTTGCAGGCATCAGGAGTTATAGCAGATAGCTCTTTATAGACACAATAGATTCCTCCACCTCTAACGCAAGAAAAAGATCAAGCTTCTCTTGCTACATAAGAAATTCAATATGTTAGTGAAGTTCACCATGTGACAGGTGTGTTGTCACAATTCCGACACTAGTGTAGGAATTAAAAGATAGTGGCCAACCAATTTTTTTTGTTTTTATTCCGTGAGGCAGATGTAAGGACAACTATGATTTAGAATCATAGGTAGAAAAGAGGATGACCTTGTAATGTGTCCTTATATGACATAACTTGTCCGGAAGCTTTGAAATGTATTGACAACCCCTTTTTGTAATTGTATTGGTTGACAATGCTTTATGAATTTGTAATTTTCTTCATAAAGTATTCACCACATGAGAGAATCGATTTCAAGAGTACTTTGGGAATTGGAATTGTAACTATATATTGTTATTCAATTTCTACATAATACAAATGATGTTTTTGTCTCTTTGTTTATGTAAATGTTGCTTAAATTTACTTGATTTTGTTTGTTTAAAATATTTATGTTTATGATTTCTTGTAGATGTAAAATAAATCAATTAACATATATAAAAGATAGATATTTCCTTATTTCAGTTTAAAAACCAAATATAAAAAAATGGGAGAATTTAAAATGATAGTGACATTGTTCCAATGGCAATGGATCAAATAAAGACAAATATAATATTGTATTTATTGAAAGTTGTAATCTTTGTATGAAATACATCAATAGTTATAATTTATTACATTAAATTATTGTAATGAAATCTATGTGAATTGAAACAGTACTGGATCAACACTTTCATTCGTGTCTTGGATATCAACTATAGCACGATCTGTGGATGTGTCTCCATCCCCCGATTCAGGTAGAATATTACTAAATCCTCTTCTTGATACTAGTGAATTCCATAATGTGAGTGCTTTATCATAAGGGAAATACTCCACTAAGTAACGTGATACATATAACCTCAGACAACTTTCTAGATTCTGTCTAATATGTTTCAAAATTTCGACTTTAAAAGGATAGTGCACTCCTCTCATCTTCCACAACAACCTTAATGATAGTTTGAAAAAGTTCATACAAACGTAATATACTTGCTCAAATCTTCGCTTAGAATACTACTGGAACAAATATCCTTCCAAATCCTTTTGATGGCACCATAATCCTGTGGGTTTTGTAGAAGTTGAACTTGTCATATCATAGTATTAGCATAATCCATTGACTGGGAACTAAGTATTTTTATTTGTAAAATACCTTCTATAGAAACTCTGTTTATCTCTTCAGTATTAGAGAAATGGTCAATTAGGTCACTCATGTTTTTGAAAAATATAGGGCCGATAGATGTATAAGGTTTGCCACCAGACAAATTCCAAAACTGTGGATTTACAACTCCCATTGCTTCAAGTATTTTATCATTTTTGAATCTTTCCCAGATCTCTTTAGCTAACGATTTAGAGATCTTTCTCAACTTATTCTTGGTTTCCATTAATACTACATCATATAAATTCCGTGTCACTCTTACTTCTTCTATTTCTGAGATAGCCATATCAACTCTTTTTTGGAACGTATGAAGTGGAATATCTTTTCCATGTGTTGTTATACATAGATGATCATGTATATTGTATTTTAAGAAGCACCTAGGATTTTTCAAATCTGTTAATGCATTCTAGTTTTCAAAAGCAACACCCTGAAAACTCCCATAAGAAATATATAAAATTTTGAGACTCCAACACACACGTCTTCTGAGTCTTATGAAGTCTTTTATGTAGAAAGAATGATCTTGTGCATGCTTCATTAAGATATTAAGCTCCCTCAACATGGGAAAAATACCATAGAGTGTGAGTAAAGTTTCTATGTCTATTAGACGACACAATAGATCTTTAGCTTTATCTACATCCCTGCGGTATTTATACATAAATCCTATCAATGAAGGATATTCATCAAATATTCTATAGGAAGGTTCATACATAGATATCCATCTGGTATCTACATCTTTGAGAATATTTTTTCCTTATGTCAGTCCAATTGCAAGTTTCTAAAATTCTAAAAATCTCTTTGGACTGCTAGAATAATAATCATGCAACTCATGTATCAATTCCTCCACTCTAGCTAGATTTTCAAATGTGCTCACAATTCTATAAGCGATTCAATCTATATCCATACAATGGAAAACAACCATATACAGAGAAATAGTTGTCTAAAGTATAATGTAAAGACCATTTATGGCTCCCTGCATTACAACTACACCATCGGTTCCAACACAAACTAATTTGTTTGCAATGGAAAAGTCATCCATTCTGGAAACATCCTTCAGATTTGAGACCACCAATTTATAAATATTTTTAGAATTGCAATTCTCAATCATTTTATGAATTTCTAAGAGGTGTGGAGTTCTTATTTCATTAGCAAATGTGTAAACATGAATACAAATCCATGAAGTATTATCAACTGCAGTAACCTCATCTATTGAAAGGGAAATATACTTAGCCTTTTGAACACACAGTTTTAGATCCTCCTTTTCTACTAGAGATAGACATTTTGTAATTTCCCAGTGCTGGTATCTGACCAATGAGATTGAGGAACATTCTGTAGACCAATAACCTGATACAAAATTTTATTTTCTCCGAAATCTGACATCGGTCTTCCCCTTTTCAATATATGGAATACGATAGCAAACTGAATACTTTTTACATGCATTTCTGCCTCCATATCTTTTCTCAATCTTGCTACTATGGTCCCACCTTTTTCATTCACATATTTCATATGTTTTTGTTCCTTTTCATATTATTCTATGTATTTTACATGTAGACACTCTTTTGCATCTTTCCATTTATGTGTTCTGACTATGCTGCCATCCTTTTGCTTTTGGGAAATGTATATTTTCCCACAATGCTTTTCAATTGTGTCCAGTTTGAGTTGCATCGTGTGATCCTTCCCCTATTTCCAACCACATATTTTACATCAACATTGTGTTGGAACATCATTACCATTTTTAGTGTACACAGGTTCAATAAATGGATATTTTGTAGCCCATTCAAACTGGAATTTCCTTCCAATTGTCTAGTTTGTCCTCTTTCTTTTGACATATTTTATTTTATTTTCTTGGGGTTCAACTTCTGCATTTGGGCTCTCAGCAGGAATATCTTGATTCTCATGTCTCCTTTTTCTCGAAATAGACCTTGGAGTAGAAGCTTCCTCTACTAGTGTATCATGAGAATTCAATGAATTTTCTTGTACTTCTATGTCATCAAGGGACATAATGTTTTCCTCAACATATAATGGATCATTGATATCTTTAAATTGATTATTTTGTGAAGGAATTTCTGAAATGTCTACATATAATTCTATAAAATTGTTACAAATATAGTATTAATTTTATCTATAGTTAATTTTTACACAATACAAATAGTTCCAAGAGCAATGAAAAACATAATTACTAGCAATCGCATGTGTACAATGCAATGTGAATGCCGAATGGTATATGTTATTTGTTTTAGAGGGATATTTATTACTTTTTTAATTGACGTTGATAAGGGGTGTGATTAATTTTGTAAGTGTAGGAATATAGATGAAGCATTACATTTAAATGTTTTATCTCTACATTTCAAAATTGTTACAAATTCGTACATGTGCATTTGCAAATCTTATATATTAATTTTTCAGTTACACATCATGCAAATTTGGAGGGTAGAATATGCTGCAAGTATGTTTAATCCTAGAGCAGTAAAATCAGGTTGCATCATACACACTATCCAAATCATTTTTTTGTAAAACAACAAGAGAATTGCAAGATAAAAGAATATTGAGAACACCACAATTTTTAGGATTGGACTATACCTTCAATATGTCTCGAGAAAGATAATTTGGTCCTGTAGAAGAGAAGGCTGCCATGAAAGGAGTTGGCTTTGTATCCAATACAGTTCTTGTAGGACTAATGTAAGCAACAAGGGACCTGCATCATAACAGATTTGTGGCATATCAATCTAAAGTGTGTGTGTGTGTGTGTGTGTGTGTGTGTGTGTGTGTGTGTGTGTGTGTGTGTGTGTGTGTGTGTGTAAAATAATTGTTTTCAAAACCTACTTTGTAGATTTGATATAATAAAAAACCGTTGTGCCATCAACTACATTCAAGTGGGTTTCCGGAAGAATATGAGAGTTTGCAAAGAATCATGCCAACACCCCCTGCTATAGTTTCTCCAAGTCTGAACCCTACCTACACTATGGAATAAGAAATGTATAGGGTGCACTTGTCTCTTACATTATATCTTTTTCAGTTTTGATTTTTTGTATGTTGAGTAGGTGCTAAGAGGGTCCTAATTTAAATTAATTTGTTTGTAAATATAGAATCATTGTAGTTATCTTGGCACTACAATACAATAAAGTGCATAATACATTTTAGAGAGATCAAATAATAAACTTGAAACATTCATTATTATTTGAGAGTAGTATTTCTTGCATGCCACATTTTGTGCACAAATTAGGTTTTTATATGCTAATGGAATTGTTTTCAATTATGCACTTTATTATTTTTGATATACTCTTTATTGTTTAGGTATTTGATAATTAGAGAATGTTTAAAGACTAACAAACTTGTAACACAGACCTCAACATATACATTGTTTTCGTTAAGTTTAAGATATTTTTGTCAAACTCGGGAAAGGATTAGGAGAACATTTATGTTTTGTACGTTACATGTGTCACAACACAAATATCAAAGACAAAAAATCAAATATTTAAATAAGGAGAACACACTCAATTTTTTTTTCAAGCTTATCCTTCATACGCCATGATTCTACGCAATGCTTTGTACCTGTCAGGTATACCCACATGCTTTGGACATATATTCTTGATGATTGTTAGATTTATGTGTGTAGTCAATGTCACATATGAGTGCATGTTTTAGCATTCACATCCAAACAAATCTCATGAAATCTCACAATATTCAAGATATTTAGATAACACTATGTCAAAACTCTAATTATAAATTATCAAACATTATGCTTAGGTGAAAGAAAGGTTGTTTTTGTTGCATCTACATAAAATCCATTTGCTCCTAATACATTTTTATGAATATGTGTTTCCCATCAAACGTGTCAACACAGAGTGTACTTTTCAATAAGATCCCTGTGCTATTTGTGTAGAATAATCTAAAACATAATAAGAACATTGATGCTTCTGTATCAATTACTAGTTAAACATGTTTCAAAGAGAATCTCATCCTATGGTTAGAATCAAATAAAAAACCAACAGAACAAAAAAAAAACACATAATATTATTTTGCTAAGACTTAACGAGAAGAGTAATCTACCTATTGAATCTTCCCATCAACAACAGATATTTGATGCAAATTGTGACTTCTTATGTCTCTCAGTGATGCACTTTCTAAGCATTGTGGACACTATGGATTTTTCAAGAATATGAAAGCATTAATTTAATGGCAATAAATGACATCCTATTGGTTGTTCAATAGTAGAAATAAAATACATAAATTCTAAAATAAGAAACTATATGATGTTAATAGAGACAATGAGATAATACCCAGATGAATATAGCTTCAAATGGTTTTACCGTAGAAGAAGAAATATAGATTTCCTTAATCCATTTTGTAGTACAAGACCTACCCAAAAAGTGCTCACATGCAAGGGAACTGCAACTCCACATATATAATATTTAGGACATGCTTTCAAACTTGAACTCACATAAAAATTAGTGGAAACATAATTGAGAAACAAAGGTGAGCTCTTTCATTCCCGTTTCTTGTTTTTAATTTTAGTTCTAATACATGCATACCTAAAAATACAAGGATGAAGGTGATCACTAATTTAGTTGTACGCTTACTCGTAATTGTAAATCCACTATATGCTTCCTCTGAAGCATGAGCAGAGATGCTAACAATATATATAATCTAAAAAAATAAAAATAAACATATTTATACCTTGAAGTTCATAACAGAGTTTTATCTTTCAATCTTTATGTAAATACTAATAGAAGCACATCCACCTAAAGAAGTGTAAATTATTGAGATCATGTGTGCATCAATAATGGAAATAAAACTTAAAAGCTGCCATCACAACCACAATTGTAGATTACTTCTAATTGTTTTCTACAATATAAAATTTGTTTCCCCCCAAAGAATCTACTAAATGATGTGTAGAGAATTGATACCAGAGATAAATATTGACATTTTGCACACTTTATAGTGGGGATAATTTAAACCTAGTTAGAGTTTCATAAAATATGGAGGTAAACACTTAAATATGGGTCAAGATAAAAAATACTTTACACCAAATATGGAAACATACCAAATATATCTACTATACCATGTTTTGTTATATCAGTTCAATCCTCCAACTAGGTGGAAGTTCATCACAAGATTAATACTAGACTTACACTTATGCTTTTCCATGTCAACATGACCTGGGATCATGCAAGCAAAGCATTTAAAGAGAACACAAACCCAAAAGATGGGTTGGGTAAAGGAATGAATAAGAATGCAATAGTTTTAAGCCAAAAACTAAATAGTTTTAGTAGCATTGTTGTACGTTCCACTAAAAGATGCTCTGAATCAACAACTGACAACAATATTTGCTTGGATGAGGTAGATTGAATCTTAAATAAATGAGGTATCTAATGGAAAAAGCCTTGAAATACAACATGATTTTCAAAAGCAATGTCAATTCCCAAAAATAGAATAATGCCTAAAGCCATCAAAATATTAGATAGACCAACATAATGGTTTACATTTGAAGTTTCACTTCGTTCAAGAGAATCCGGTGAAATGATTTTCTTCTCAAGTGAAATTACACCTCTCAATTGCATTTGATCAAATAAGGACACAAGCTCATTGGAAAACTTATTCTTGAAATATCAAGCAACCATTGCATTCCATGAGACGACATCTCAATTAGACATTTTGTCAAACAATTGGTGAGCTTCCTCAATTCTTCCGCATTTCACATACATCCGGACAAGAGCGGATGTCGGAAAAACATCATATTCAAGCCCGATCTGATCTTGTGAACATGAATCAAAAGAGGAGGTAATCTTTTTACTGCCATAGAGGAGCCATTTTGCAAGGTTCCCTTGAATAAAATACCCCTTTCGCCATTACCCAAAATCTCTCCTTCACTGAATGATCTTGTGGCCAAAGAGATCTCAAACATAGAGAATCGTTGGGGTTTATGTGCATCTGATCTAAAGACAGGTTCCATTGTCATGACCACGATGCATGAGAAGAAAGTGGAAGTGCAGCTCATGAAAGGTGGAAAAGTTAAAAACACCAAATTTGCTAAAACCAGAAGAACAGGCAAAAGGCCATCAAATTTAACACAGTCACATAAACATCCGGAAGTGCCTTTCCCATAGGGGGAATGCCTTTGGCATAATTAAATACTGTAATATTAAATAACTTGTAAATAGCACATGCCACATACCGATATTTTCAGCTGATGTAGAAATCCCCTTCATTTTTGTGATTTTCCAAAATAACCAAGCAAATTATTTGCACCCTTTTTTGAACTAGCTGAATTAGTAACCTTCTTACCCTGATTTCTAGTATCCATGACTACTTAGGGATGGCTCTTATGTTCGAAGGCTCTGAGATTGGATGGTTTAGGGTTAGATGGTAGTGGTTGGATGGTAAAGGGCTGGAGACAGAAAAGGTGTGGATGGGTCTGTGGTTAGACAAAAAAGGTTTGGATGACTGAGGGGTTAAATGGCCCATGAATAAGAGGTTGGATGACTGAGGGGTTGGATGGTTGAGGGTTAGATGATCTATGGGTTGGATGGATGACGGGTTAGACGACTCAGTGTTGGATGACTCGGGGTTGGATGGCTAAGGGTTAGATGGCTAAGGGGTTGGAGGGCTAAGGGGTTGGATGAATGAGGGTTTAGACGAGTTAGGGGTTGGATGGTCAAGGGTTGGATGGCTTAGGGTTGGATGGCTGAGGGATTGGATGGCTTAGGGTTGGACAACTCTGAGTTGGATGGCTGAGAGGTTTCTTATGTTTACTTCGGTGAATATGCACACGAAATGATTTGAAATGGTGGAAAATTACATTCATAAGATCTTATATATGTGTAAAATCTAGGTGAAATGAATAGTATAAGGGACATGTCGGTCGAATTTTTTAGCGAATAAGTCAGCTACGAATCATAGAATATTTGCCAATTCGAATTTCCATAGTCCTTAATTGTCATGAGATTATGAAAATTTGCCACTAAAAATTTCCCTGGATGATTCACAAGTTGGGATAGATAAAGGAAAGACCTTATGCATAAATATTTGTATGTTGTATTGCTGATCAAGTTAATAGTTTCCATGAACTGTTTGACAAAATGTGTCACTAAATTATCATATTGTAGAGACTATGCATATTTCTGGTTTGTTAGTGTGTCAATCTTCAAAGTAATGAATAAATGAGTTACCTTGACAACTTGAATCGTATATGACAGGGACTGTATTCAAATATGGTTTGAGAGTTAGTTGTCATATGGTTTGCATACATTGGATCTGATTGAAGAGAATCTTTCCTTAACAAGAACTAATTTTCAAACTTCCTAAACATGAAAAGGCATTGGAAAGAGAACTCTAAATTCTTGAAGCTTTCTTTTGATTCTTATTAATATACGAGAGAACCATAAAATTGATTATGGAGATTTCTAGACATAAAGGGTAGTTTTTCAAGCAATAGAAGAAATAATTTCAACACATTTATAAGGAAAATACCGAAAGTTTTCAAAAAATATAGAAAGAACATTTGTAATTGAAAAGAACCTCAATTTATTTGAAATATTGAGAATTTGATGTTCATGTGTGTGGAGACAATGCCAAAAAAATTGCAATGAATTCTTGATACATAACCTTGGAAATTAAATATTCTCCAATAAATGTTAACTCTGTAAAAATAATTTATGAAATTAATGTGAGTGTAAAAGAAATTTACCAATTAAGTGTTTCTAGAAGGAAATAAATAAAATATAAATGTTAGACTAAAAATATTAAGCTCTCAATTTTTTTCCAAAGGGTTACTTCTCATTTACATTTATAAAACAAACTATGAGTTCGTGGCAAGAAATAAATTCAATTAAATAAATGAAGCTTATAAATATTTCAAGCATAAAGGATAGTTTTTCAAGCAAAAAAGAAATAATTTCAAGACATTATAAGGAAAGCACCTATTTTTCAACACACACACACACACACATAGAGAGAGAGAGAGAGAGAGCCAAATTAAAGGTCGGGAGCGCCCTAGGCAATAGTTTGAGTGGACACCCTCCTCACAATTTTAGTTAATATTTTTCCACCAAGTAAATAAATAAAATATGCCTATATTCTTGTATTTTTAAATTTACATTATAGTCATAATAAATAATAATAAAAATATCTTATTAAATTATCAGAGAAGGATGCAAAATATTCCATGGATGGAAAAAATTAATGGTAGGAGATGCTCAGAATGCAAAAATACTATATTTTATACAAGGCTTCTTAGAAGTCTTATTTAGCTATATCAAGTAGGTGAGAGGAACTCCATCCTAAAATAAAGCACCATTTTTTTCACAAAGAAACAAGAACGTTTATGTATCTCCCATGGTTTTGTGAAGAGTTGTATTTGGACTGGGCCTACCAGTTCCTCCATAAAAATAATAGACATTTCTACCAAAAATTAAGAATAGAGAATTAAATACTTTTTCCCTTCAATTATACTCACCTCTACTAGATACACCAGTGACATTATAAATAATACATTAACCTTTTTGTAGAAAAAATTATACACCTACATCAAAAATGGGTAATAATACCAACAAAATCATATGTGCTTATAAATATGTGATATTTTCTTTTAGCTTGCAAATATATTAAAAAAAAATAATTGTATGCGTGAAATTTATGTTACTATATAATAATATTTATAAATGGGTTGATTAATATTAAATCTTCAAATAAATTATTTTACAAATAAATTCTAAAATTAACCAATAAAAAGGAATTTTCTAGATTCAAATGCCCCCTCACTATTAGCACCTCAGCAATTTGCCTAGTTTGCCTAAGGCTTAATCCCCCTTGTGTGTGTGTATTATATATATATTGTAGTGCCTCGTTGTAATGCTAAATTTTGAGGTGAAATTGTTGTTTCTTCCATTGCTTTCCTCCCACGTTGGTTATAGATGTGACAGGCTAGACATGAGGAGATATAGACTGTATTTTTTTATTATTCTCTTTGGCAGTGGTTGAAGCGCATTTTCCTTTCTCCCTGGTTAGCTGGCCGCACTCATTTATTTCTGATTTGCAAATCTTACCTGCTTCTTATTGACTGTCTTGCTTCTGTCCTTGCGTGAGGAGATGGGAGTCGGTGGAGTCCCATTCTTTTTCTTCATCTGGATCTCTTTTGGATCCTTTATTCAATGCGAGTGGTTGTGAGGCCGTGGAAAATCCCGTTTTCCTTTGCTGGGCACCTGTTCCCAAACTGTCATTGTTACCTGGTTGCGTGGGCATTTTATTTTCTTTCTCCTGGCACGTTTTCTTGCCCTTGGTTGCTGCGTGAGTCTGGTTTGACGTGGGTGTAGATGAAGCTACAAGATAGTGTAGCAGGCTTGTTACCTCCATTTTCTTGGGCGCTGCGAGGAGTGTTCTGGTTGCACGCGACCACAGTCGTGACCAGTTGTTGCAAAATCTTGCAGCTGTAGTAGAAGCCTTTTTGAGCGCTCCAACAAGCAGGTGGTCCAACTTTGTTGTTATCTGTTCAGCATCGACTGCATCCTCAAATTCAAGATTCTCCTTCAAGATATTTGTTTCAAAATCGATTAAGTGACAGTGAGAGTGTTACCAGGAGACCCGATGAAATTTATTACAGAGATTCTCTATCGGTTTCTTACTTGTCTTACGATGTAACTCATGGAAGAGAATCTCATAGGCGTGGATCTGTTTCATTTTAGTATATTCATGAAGCATGATTTGCTTGCTATTATATGAGCTTCTTCATCGAGTCACTAAGTAGGCAGGCTCTCATGGCGAGGGGTGAAAGGAAAGAGAGGGTGCAGGAAGGAGATCGATGAAGGATAGAGGAGTTAAAAAGAAACTCGGATGTAGTTGGTTTAAAGGAAATAAAATGGTGCATGCTTTTGTGTAGGTGACAGATCACACCCACAGGCACGGGAGATCTATGCAGTGTTGGAGAAAATGTCTTGGGAGCTGTAAGGTGTGTTCTTGTTGGGATCCACAACAGAATCGCTGCACTAGCAATAAATAGCCGTGCAACGGGGCATGCTACGATGGGTTTGGTAGAAGCCTTCGTGAGCGCCTCCAACAGGCAGGTCGTCCAATTATGTTGTCATCTGTTCAGTATCAACTGCATCCTCAAATTCGGGATTCTCCTTCAAGTGATTGCAGGGCATGAATCAGATGTCATATTGCAAGCAGGGCATAAATCTGCTTTGGAACTAGAAAAGATGGAACTTGACACCCAAAAAGGAACACATGGAACATGTTGACTCTGTCCAAAAGAGTCCTTTGGGAGTGCTACAGAGTTCTGAGGTTTTGTACCATGATGGAATGGAAGGTGCAGCAGATGATTCTGAAACCACACACACTATTCACGGGTTGAATGAGAGCAGCTTGATATAAGTGCACCAAAATCCCTGGATTCCTCTGCGTGTTTTCAGAAGCCTGGACTTGGAGATGAGAGGCGAAGCAAAAAGCCGAGAAAATTCATTGGACAAATATGAAATGATGATATCAAGTCCCCATGTGTACAAGCATGGTGGAGAAACACTCTATTATATTAAGTTCAAAAGAGCCTTCTAGCGGATGTTGATCGCCCGCCACACTGCAGCATGCCAAGTTTATCTCCAAGATTATATTGCTTTAGAGAAATTGTTGTGGGTAATGCAATCTAGCTCTCTCATCTTAAACAATGACAATGTTCTTATGGAGATTATTGGTGCTGCTAAGTAAGTGAAGCAAGTCAGTAAGCAATGGGCTGCACATTTGCACTATAACAAGGTGCATCATATGAAACTTGCAAGTGATAAGAAGGAATCGAGACTTTATTTTCACTTTCAAAAAAAAGTATTCTTTTAGTGTTAAGAGGATTTGACTATGCTATTTTACTTCATCAAATTTGATGTATGGTATGCATCTCTGGGATGAAAAGCAAGAAGAAGAGTAGGTGGAGATTGGGAAAAGCAGGAGAGTCTTGCTTGAAGGAAATGGAAAGCTACTTGGGCGAAACAAGAAATGTGAGAATGAGCTCGGATAAATCCAATGCTAGGAGACTACGAGAGAGCATCTCTTGATATTTCTTTTCTCCGAATTTGTCATTACGTATGGTATTTTCCTCTAGATTAATTGGGTTGTCTTATGGCCAAGGGCATCGTGCTTTTATTCACACGAGACTTTTTCAAGGAGTACTTGGGCGATAATGACCTTGATGATCTCATAAGGCTGGCAAGCGAGGAAGATGGAAGAAAATCTCCTCGAGTTCTTTCCAGTGTAGAAGCGTACTACGAGGCGGTGTGAGGTGGTTTTGTGAAAGGACTCAACCGTTAAATTTTCTGCCCCATCTGTCTATCCAGTTATCACATTTGGCCCTTTGACATTGCAGCAACAGAGTACTCACATCCTTGTCTCATGCTATTGTTTTATGCTTTGACCCGTGTGGATTCTCGTATGACTGTTGAAGCTGGAGAAACAGGCAAGATATCTCTACACCTTTCTACTGCTATATATATTTACAATTATTGCGAAATTGAACCACTCTTCCTTGCATTGATTTGTCAGTTGGATGTCATGATGGGAGATTTCCCTTTCTGCTTATTCTTCTTGTTTTAGCTTTTATCGTTGACAGTATGTGGGTCAAAAGGATGCGTGTGCCCTCTCCTCTGAATGTTATATTACTCGAATGATAGAACTTCGTCTGTTTGTTTATGTATTAATTCTTCTCTGCGAATGACTTGCAAGTTATTATGTTGATCAAGCTAGTATTTTCGTTATCATGGAAGTAAGTTTACAATAACTATGAAACCCCCATCCTAACACCCAAGTTTGTCCTTGACATTTTTTGTTAGCTCCTTCGCAAGTCCCTTTGATAACCTATTGGCATCGAGAAAGAAAGGTTGTAGGATTGTGCGAGCAATGCATGGGCTAGCCAGCTTAGAGTTTTGGTATTAAAACTGGTAGAATAAAAGGGTTCGTGTGCAACGTGTTTTGCCGTCTCGCATGTTTAGACTCTTATACTATCCTTCATCTTGTTTCTAGGCTTTTAAGGCCATCCTCAAGAAGTACCTTGACCATGCCTATCAACTTGAATCATACCTAGCTTTTCGGATCAACTAAACTGGAGGTTTCATTGTGTGAATCCAATACCTCGTTGACACTAGAATAGTTTGGTCTAATCCCCCTCTCAGAATTATTTCTGATGGCGCTCTTCTATCTTTCCTAACTTGCATTATTTTCTCCCTTGTAATGTTAACGCTATTAATTAATATTGGTCAGTTTTTATGCACGTAATTACTGTAATAGGTTGTGATGGAGATTTCCTTAAATGTGATCGACCTTCGGGAAAAACTCAGCTTTCGTGTGATAGTCTTATGAATTCATAGTGGAAGGTTTTGTTTTGATAAAGTCACTTAGAAATTATGCTTGTATCTTTTTGTGCGATGGATGACCTGTTACGAGGGTTGCCGTAAAATATGGTTGTTTCGGGAAATGGATAATTTATTTTAAATTAATCAAACATTAGAATTGTTGTGGAAGTTTGCAATCTTTAGTGTATTAAAAATTGTTGATGACATATTATTGTATACTCTTGTGTGATGACAGAGCCCCTTCTCCTCTCGCATGCTAGCTACTAGCTTTGTAAGACTTTGACCCTTCTTGGATGATTGGAAAAACTTGTAGTTAATGGTCAAAACTAGTATACCTTGCCTTCGCTTCAAAACTTATGTTGTGTGTATACTCTATTTGATTCCGGTTTGAAACTCATTTATACGTGACTTTTTGTGTTAAATTTTGAAACCCGTGTTTCCCCTTTCTTGGGCCGATCAACTTTTGTTCTTTTAGAAATGTATTATTTTAGCCTATGCATTGGTACCTTGATAAAATTCTAGATGGTTGGTCTATTTATATCAAATCTCAATCTTGTAATTATTGTTATTTACTTACTTGATGGGAATTATGTTCTTTGCTAGATTGTTTATATCTCCTTATAGGGCCAAGGGCCATTCTCATACGATTATTACTTTCGTTGTTTTGCTCCTAACTGAAGTACAAGGTCTACTCCTTCTTTGATTGGCATGATGAAGACTTTATTATAACTTGATGTGTTAATAGTGTTTAGAGGTTTGAACCAATTCTTGTAATAAAGTGCTTCCTTTTTGTGATATTGTTAGATAATAGTTATGGTGGTTTTGTGTAGCCTTATCTTGCTCAGTTCTCGTGGCCGACTCTTGTAGAAAATTTGCTGCAGATGGATTTTGCGTGTAGATGAGGGATAGATTTGTAGACTTTTGTCATCAACCTCAGTTGAGAAGATCCTTTGCTCGAAACCTTTTTATGTTGTTCAACTTTTGTTAACGTCCAGTGGAAAGTTTAAAATAGGATTAATGTCTTAGTATAAAGTATTGTGGACTTTGTCATCTGAACTTTGGAAACCTTGTATTGTTTGACCATCTTTGAAATTATAAGAAAATTTGGTTATTGTGGTTGAGTGACTTGTGGAGTATCAGTATTTTAAGAAATGATGTAATCTTGTTTTGTTCTCGTAAATGACTGTTGCTTGACTTGGCGAATAAATTCTGAGTTAAACCTTGCCATGACTTAGTAATAAAGTGTCATAAGTAAACTAACATGGGATTTTTAAATACTTCTGGAAGTTAAATTAAAAGTTGCTTTCAAATAAAGTAACGTAGGGGTCACCAACTTGAGGGCAAGAAATTCTTTAAGTAATCAAGGGCAGGACTATCATTGCAAGTAACATTATATAACTTGATACCCCTAGCCACACTAATGAACACTATCCCTTTCATGGTGGAATTCTTAAACGAACTTAAAGGAAATCTATGGTTAGTTCTGGAAGATAATAAGATTTAATAAACAGGAGAAAACAATTTTGAAACCACACAATCTATCTCTCAGCCATTTGGAAAGTAAATTCTTTTACTCCTTGTTAATACTTTTAGCGAAGCCTAAGTAAAGCTATTGTTAGTTCTGGTTAAGAACCCTAGCTTCAATTTAATACTGGCAATAACTAATGAGGTCCTAAAAATGTTTCATCTCGACCTTCTCCCTCTAACCCTTTTTCAAGGCACCTTGTATCTCTTCTCTTAAGTGTGTTGAACTTAAAACCATGTTGTCTTGTGAGCAAGAACGAATCTTAGTAGCGTTAGTGGTGAGTAGATAGCCTTATGGAATTTAAATACTCCTTTATCTTGATAAACGAATTAAACAAATAATGGTCATAATAGAGAAGATTTAAAGATGATTACTCAGTTTCAAAAGAATAAACTTAGCTTGGTAAGAGGAATTGTATGAATCATATCTTGAACCTCCTTGAAAACGTAAGCTAAGAATTGCAAGATGTCCTTTTAAGAAAAAAAAAAAAAAAAACCAAGAATATCTCATTGTGGTTGGCCCTAACTGTAAGTGTGTTTTGTGGTTGGACTTCTATGTTGTCATGTCTAAAAGAAAAGTAAATTGTCCTTGAACATGTTGTCCTTGTAAATTGGTCATTCCCGTAACAAGTTGTTCACAGTGTTAGTTGTATCCTTGGTGACGACATGTTGCGTCATGTTACGTGTCAAGCAAGTCAAAAAAATAATTATCCTGTCTTTTACTGTGTTGTTCGTGTGTGTGATTATTTGGGTTGTTATATATATATATATATATATATATATATATATATATATATATATATATATATATATATATATATATATATATACACACAACAGAAAAGAACCTTACCTTGTTTGAAGTATTTAGAGTCCCATGCTCATATGGCAATACCAAAAATCTTGCGGTGACTTCTTGGTATAGAACCCTAGAAAATAAATACTATCAAATAAATTTTTTTCAAAAGAAATTTATGAAGTCAATGTGAGCAACAAAAGAACTTTACTAATGAAATGTTGGCTAACAAAAATAAACAACAAATAAATCTTAGATTAATAAGTGAGGCTCTCACAAAATTTCAATAGTTACATGTCATATGCATTTATAAAACAAAGTGTGAGCTAATGTAAGGAGCTAGAATAAATTAAATAAATGAAGCTTATAAATATTTTAAGCATAAAGGGTAGTTTTTCAAGCAAAAGAAGAAATAATTTAAAGACATTTATAAGGAAAGAACCCTGAATTTTCAAAAATATATATAAATAACATTTACAACACATAAAAACCTTAACTTGTTTGAAATATTCGAATCCATGCTCATATGTATGGAGACAATGCCAAAAATTGCAATTGACTTCTTGGTACATAACCCTATGAAAGAAATCTTATCAAATAAATCTTTTCTCCAAAAGAAATTTATGAAATCAATGTGAACAAAAAAATAAATTTAGAATTAAATGTTGGCTAACATAAAATAATCAATAAATAAATCTCAGATTAAAAAGTGAGGCTCTCAATTGTTTTCAATAGCTATTTCTCATATACATTTATAAAACAAAGTGTGAGATTTGAGAAGAATTAGATTAAATTGAATAGATGAAACTTATAAATATTTCTAGTAAAAGAAGATATAATTTCAATTTATAAGTAAAGCACCCAAAATTTTCAAAATAATATATAAAGGACATTTACAACGAAGAAAGAACCTCGACTTGTTAAATAAACATTATCAAATAAACGTTAGCTACAAAATAAATTTATGAGATAAATGTGATCTAAAAATTAAATTTACCAATTAGTGTTGGCTAGCACGAAATATACAACAAATAAATCTTAGATTAAAAAAGTGAGGCTGGTAATTAAAGCTCGTGGAACTATTGATGTTTCCTTAACACATTTTTTTCAGTTACATTTTTGGGTGTTTACTTTGTTGTTTTGGTCCTGCGACGATCGGGCAGCTCATGTGCCCATGCACTTAATCTTTCTCCTACACCCTCTATGGGTGTTGTATGTGATATACTCCCGGGGTCGGAGGTTATTCCTGTGGTCTACATCAAATATGCACACATTGATGCCTCCATTCAAACCCTATATGAGTGTGCTCTAATATGTAGATTCGTAAAATTTTGGCCCAAAGCTTTGGATTTTCTTAATTAGATTAAAAATAACTAGGAAATTTCTTGTTCCAACCAATCAAATTTTCTTCTGCATGGATTTTTTCAAGTAAATTTTGATAGCTCCTCGGTCCATGATGATGTTTTCCACACTAACCCCTAGTTCATGGGTCAGTTAGATTTGTTCATGAAGCCTTGGGTGGAAAAATTTAAACTAAGTCTTGAAAACATGAATAAAGTCCCTATTTGGACTAGGCTATACAGGCTCCCCATAGATATTTGGAATGAAAGAACCTTTATCCAAGAGGTAAACTAGCTTACTAAATTCATTTGTATAGAAAAACCAACGAAAACATGGGTGTTTATTTTCTACGATTGGATCTGCATCAATCTCGACATTTCATAGTCACTTGCTAGCTTAATTTTTTTAATCTGAAACCAGAGAATGACGATAGGACCTAGACTATGAAAATGTCCCATTCTGCCTTCAAAATTTTCATAACCATGGTCACTTTGTTTGACAATGCCAGGATCGAAAAAAACCCCTTCACAAGATGAGGATGGTTTTGCTAAAACCAAGAAGAAAAATAATCCCTCCACGAAGAAATTCTGGAGCAAAATGGTATACTCATAAAAATTATATCATCACTTGAAGGAAATTTCTACACAAAATGGGTTCAAATCCCTAAAAAATTAGAGGAATCTTGGAATGCCCGTGACCTGGATTCCAAATTTCCCTCAAAACCAATCCAAAGGAGAATGAGTCTAAAGACGATGAGATTCATTAATCACAGGAGGAAATCATATTAGATGATATCTCCCTTGATCAACTCAAATCCTTCCTAAATATCCAAGAACCGGACAAGATAGAAGAATCAAACAGTGCAATCAAATCAATCAAAGTTGGAAAAAGAAAACCTTAGAGACCTCCTCTCTCTAAATATTGCAATTAGGAAGCTTAAATCAACATCAAAAAAGCTATCAAAAGTAAATATATAAAATGCTTCATAATAAAATTTAATCAAAAAAATAAAATCAAGTTCCATTAAAAATGGGGCATGAAGACAAAATAAAAAAATGGAAGAATCCTCAAAATTGGAAAAAAATCCCCAATTTGACCGCAAACCCACAGTAGTAGCGGGATCAAGACCCCCAATGATAATTTCCTCGTGTAACTTGCACAGGTTAAACCCGCACAAACACCGAATCTTAAGGAATTTTATTGACAATGAAAATACGATATTATTCTCCTCGAAGAAACTAAAATGGACTCAATATCATTTATCTTGATTGTCCATCAATTTTGGAAAAATAGTAACTTTTATATCAAATATTCTATAGGCTCTTCTCGGAGGTATTTCTCTTATTTGGAACCCCACCAAAGTCTCTCGGTTCATTGACAATGATCGCATCAATTGCAAGTTAATGAATTTCATGTCATTGAAACGAGCGACTCATTCATTTGTGCCAATGCGTATGGTCCAAGAATTAATATTGGTATGGAGATATGTTGGATGTCACTAAAAAATCAAAAATCCATGCACTCATATAGTAGCTATATCTTTCAAGATGATTTCAATAATATCATCTCTCCTCTGGAAAAAATTAGTGGATTTGGGATCATTTCCCAATAGTCTTTGAAATTCACTCAATTCATAAAAGAAAATGATCTTGTGGACATTCCCCTAAAAAATGTTCAGTTCATTTGGACAAACATAAGAATTGGTAGTAACTTTATAGTGGAAATACTTGATAGATTTATCATAAGTGAATAATGGATTTAACAACACTCATTAATTGAATCTAAAATTTATTGAGAGGTAGGATCTGATCATTAGCCCATTTTACTATCGCTCCATCCTCCCCTCCGGCAAAAAGGCCTTTTAAATTTGAAATGATGTGGATCAGGACCCATCTTTAGCTGAAAATATGATTTTTTTTGGAATACCACTATACAAGGATAAAAAATGTATATAATGGAAGAAAAAATAAAAAAAGGGTCAAGAGGAACTTGAAGGAACGAAACAAAAAAATTATTGGAAATATTTTTGATAAGAAAGTTCATCTTCAAGACAAAACTCTTAAAATTTAAAAAGAAATATAGGATACTGGTTTTACTAAAGATTTAAAAGAAGAGGAGGGCCTCTTGATTGATGATCTCAACATTGTCCTTCTCCAAGAAGAATTCCACTTTGAAAAAAACAAAGAATTAAGTGGCTACAGGAGGGTGATAAAACATGGGATTCTTCCATAAAAATACAACAATGAGAATAAAATTCAACTAGATCTCCAAAATCACTCCTCTTTCTAGTGAGCTCGCTATTGATAATAAGAAAATTAGTGAAGAAGATGAAATATTCTACAAGGACTTACTGATGGTAAAAATGGAACCATCTCCGGACATCCTATTCTTATCATATTCCTTCTCTCATTTCTATTGAGGATAATAAAATGCTTGATGGATTCATATTTGAAGAGGAAGTTTGTAACAACCGCTAAAACAACCCACTTGAGACCCAAGAACAACCTAGGATTAGTTAGGAAAATTATGGAATAATTTTTTGTTTTGTTTAAAAGAGTCTACAACCAGGTTACAAGGCAACAATGTCACTAACAAGTTCCAGAACAATTCTAATTCACTAGAACATAATTTTCCTTTATTAACAATTATTAGAGGTCATAAGGTCCAGAATTTAGGGTTAGAAGGTACAATAAGGTTCAGAGGGTAATTCCTCACCATACCCACTCTCTAACAGCTTAAAGGTTCAACTTGATTTTTCTCAAACTTAACACATTCAAAATTTTCCTAAATTATTCCCATTGGATAGGAAATTTCCTCACCTTTCCATTGATATAAATAAGTCCTCCTAACTCCTCATATTTTTTGAGTTATGGGTCGGCGGGCCTTGGGGTGAAAATTTTCCCCAAGAGCGGGCCTGCGGGCCCAAGGGTGAAAATTTGCCCCAAGGGCGGGTCGGTGGGCCATGAGGAGACCTTTGGAAAATTTCCCACGTGGGGCAAAGAAAAAAACACTTTGCGCTCGTGCACCCATGGATCCGCAAGTCCACTAGGGACATGTGGTGCCTCCCAAGTCAGTGTGGGGAGAGTGAGGCGACGGGAGACATTTTGAAAAATCTTCCGCGGGGTGAAAGCCAACTTTGCGTGCATGCTCCCTTGAAGGGACACATGGCGTCTCCTAAGCCAACACGGGAAGGCGGGGTGGTGGGGAGAAAATTAGTTGAATACCCCAAGGGCTAAGAGGGTAGCATTTACCCACACCTCACCGACACCTCGCAATGCCACGTGGTGGCTCCTAGTTAGGCTGCAGGCCGGTGGGTTGCTAGGAAAATTTGGAAAATTTTCCCAAAATTTTCCAGGAGCGCTAAATTTAAAAAGAGATCCACCCTCTGCTGACACCTCGTGGTGCCACGTGGCAGCTTCTAATTTCTTGCGGGTGGTAGCACGGTGGGGAAAATTAGAAAAAAATTCTAAAAAAATTCCTAAGAGCTAAGGGAAAAATTTGGGCCTGCGGGCCCGCTTGAAGAAAATTTTCCCAATTTTTTTTTACGCCAAGGAAGAAAAACTTCAGAAGGCCATAAATTTTGATAGAGATATCAGTTTTGGGAAAATGCAGACTTTCTAGATATATCTCAACGTCCTCTTTACTCAGGGGTCAATAATTTTATATTTTTAAAAATTTTAGGGGGTCAATTTCAAGAAAAGGACCTGTAGACTTTTACAATGCAAACTGGTAAATTTTAACTTGTTAAATTTGTTCAATTTGTTCTTGTCCCTCTCTCAACATGTCAAATAGACATGGAAAATTTTTCTTAGGTGTATTTAAGAGAGATTTCAAGATTCAATTTGTCTAATTGATTTGCAATTTGAACATTTACATTTTTGGATAGCAGCACGACTGCAAAATGGTTTGAGCCCGATTTTGCTAAGTTTTATAAGAATTTCCTTAAGTGTTAATGTCTAGATGAATTTGGTTAGATATTATTATGCCCAAATTAATGTTTCATTTGTTATTCCTTTGTTGCAGATTCGAGTCTGAGCATTTGGGATTAAATAATTGTCAATTGGAAAAAATAGGACAAAGTTCAAATTTTAAAAAGGTCTATTTGCCATTTTCTTCTTCCAAGTATTATAATGTGTTCCAAACCTAATCTAATGCATTCAGTTGATTTAATTCAACTTATTCAAAAACTATAATACATCTCTGATTTCCAATTTTTACATATTTCAAAGGACAGAGTATTACATTTCCTTTATATGCATTTCTTTCTTTCAAACAAAGATTTCAATTACATTTAAAAGATCAAATTCAATGCCACTGTGTAATTTGAGAAAGGTGATACATCATTTATTGATTCCAAAAGAAAACTTTGTAACATCCTTCTTTTATTCCTTCCAAAATCATATATATAAAAATAGGGTAAAATATTACATTTTCTTCTCACGTGTTTCACTTTTCCTCTTTTCCAAACAGGGATTTCATAGAACATGTTAAATACAAATTTCCAATGGAATAATATCATATGAACAAGGAAAACACTTCCATTAATTCAAATGAAACTCTTACAACCTCCTTTCCATTTGATTTCAAAATACAACATACAAAACAGTGTCATTCTTTCACATTCTTTCCAAAACATAATACAAAGTATAACTCTTTTACATTTCAAATTTCCACTTTCATTGCCAATACAAAGTATCTTTCCATTATAATGAATACACAGATCATCCACTTCAAGTGGGAAAGGGGCTATAATAAGATTTCATTTCACAAGGGATTGTCAAACTGTCTTTATCTCAGCTCCAGAACAACAACATGCAGATTTCTCATTCTTCCAATTTGATCACAACAAAAGCAAGGGAAGACAATGCTCTCCACCCAACCAAGACATCCACTAAAGAGGAGAATCCATCCTTTTCCATTGGCCGCCGAGCCCCAACCACAAAGTAATAAAATATGTGATCCAACTCATGGCAACAACAAGCTTCCACATACACTCAAGCAACATAATCAAAATAAAACATAGTCCAAAATAGAATGCGCTTTTCAAATATATTAAAACATGTAAAATATTACCAAGGTTTTATCAAGTAAGCCAAAGGAGCAAGAAACTATGGGGATGTTGCTTATGCCTCCTAAAGGGAAATGGGTATCACCACCGAGAACAAACTACCGAAATAAATATATATATCATTTCAAATCCCTGACATGCCGTTTTCCTCCCCAAGTACCCCTTATTCTTCACATTTCCTTATGCCTCCTTAACCTCTTATGGCACCCCATAATGAGTAAAGAAATGCAAGCTATTTCTTTATAAGGTGGAACCCAAATCCCAACTCCCTCTACCCTTATACCTCCCTAAAATGCACTTGTGCCTCCCAAAAAAAACCCCACAATCTTCTCCTACACCATTCCTAGGCCATCTACCCAACAACCCACAAACATGCCAAAACATTCACACAATAACATTTTCATAAAAAAAAGGAAGCATTTCAAGAGCCAAGCTCTTACCTCTCCATGATGGAGTTGTTCCAAGTTCCAAAACAACAAGCTTTATCCCAATGCAAGAAATCCAAAATAGCCAAGCACAAGCATGCAACAATCTTCCAAAAAAATCTTCAAAGCAAGAGCTCCCAAAACAGCAAAAGAAAAGAATTCACCCAAGAATGAAGTCTCCAAAGTGAAGCAACCCCAAAACAAGGCAAGGAATTCAAATTTTATAGAAGAGGGAAGGGAAGAGGATGAGGCAGATCCACGTAGGATGCCATATCACACATCTTCAACCCCAACCCCAAAATTCAACATCATTCTCCAAAGCATAATAAATAGGTGGGTGAATAATATGACAGTTTACTTACACACTCAAATCCAACCCACACCCCAAAGGACTGAAATTAAATCATGTAAGAAAAGTGCAATTAAAACCTACAATCTGCCTTCTCAAAAAACATTATAAAATTCTAATCTCAACTCCCCAACCGTAGGTATGGTTGGTAATTAAATTTAAGAGGTATGAGACAAATTTAACTTGTCCCACAAGCCTCCAAAATCAGCCTCCAAGGAAAATTTCGAATTTCCAAGAAGGTGGAGTGTTTCACACTCAAAATTCAATTCACACATCACTTACATATCTCTTACACATACTTATATCACTTTAAATCATGGCCAACAACTCTCATTAATTTCCTTCTTATGACATATTTGATTTATTTATTTTAACAATATGATTACTCACAAAATTTACACACCATTTAATAATTAATGAAAGGGGTAAAAGCATCACAAAATAAACACATGCAAACATAAACAAAGGGACCAAAATAAAAGAAAATACATAAAACCCCTTGGTCATAATTAAAGGTGATCCCCCCATGGGAATCCCTAACACACACAAACACACACAAACAAATACTAGTTGTCATGGTGACCTTGTTGAATTCATCTAGAATTCCAATGTGGTTGGTCTCCAATCCCTCGATGTTTGTTGTGATATTTTAAACCCAGAAAAACACAAATACCTCCTTTGGCCTCATGGCCATATCGAACATCCAAACTAATATAAATATAATTACCAAAATAATCTACATATATGAGTCACAACAACATCAAAGCAATCTAGCAATGTCATTTGCAAGTTTCCTCAACACTTATATCATCATCCAATAATTTCCATTTCTAGGTCTACTCACAATATCTAAATATCACAATTCCGCATAACATCCATAATATAACCATGTCAAACAAGATACCATCATCAATATCCAAAGTGTCTCTAATAATCATCATCATAACTGAATCAGGTCAAGAATAACCCATGATCTAACATCTATCATCATACTATAATAAGGTCCATTATCATGTCTATAATATTGTCAGCGATATTATGATTATCAACAAATGGTGTTAAAGGAAAGTGGGCGCTACATCCCCCTTCCTTAGACTCGACTTCCTCATGGAATTCACTTTGGAACAAATGTGGAAACTGAACTTGTAGAAAATAAGCATCCTCCCATGTAGCTGAAGTCTCATCATAGCTATCCCATTGCACTGGACCTTATCAACCTCTCTACCTCGAAGGCCCATGGTCCTACGATATAGGATGCAAACGGGCCCCACTATCACCTGCCCTAATTTTGTACTGCAATGATGTCTAATCTAACACATGAGAATGATTTCCAACATATCTCCTAAGAACTGAAACATGAAACACATTATGTACGTGAGACAAGTCAGTGACAATGTTAGACAGTAGGCCAAAGGGCGATACGCTCAAAGATCTCAAAAGGACCCACAAATCTAGGATCTAACTTCAAACCTTTTCCATAATGGATAGGGATCTTGTGTGGCACGACATGAAGGAAAACCTTCATGCCCACCGCAAAACTACGGTCTGTCCTATGCTGATCTGCATACTTCTTTTTTTCCTATCTTGAGCCTCCTGTAGTCTCTGTTTGATTAAAATCACCTGCTCCTCCATGTCCTACAACAAGGATGGTCCAAGAGAAACCCTGTCCTCTAACCTGTCCTAACTAAGAGGTGTCCTGCGCTCTCTACCATACAAAGCCTGAAAAGGAGACATGCCAATAGAAATCTAAAAACTATTATTGTAGGTGAACTCCACCAAGTATAGGTACTCCTCCCATCTTGACTGCTGATCCATCACATACATCCTGAGCATGTCCTCTAAAATATGATTCACCCGCTCCATCTGTCCATCTGTCTTAGGGTGATATGTTATGTTGAAATTGATCTTCGTCCCGAGGGCATGCTGCATGGTAGCCCAGAAATGGGAATTATATAAATGATCGCGGTCACTAATGATCTTCCGTGGAATCCCATGCAACTAGTTAATCTCATCCGAATATACCTGCCTTTGTACTAGTTGTATAAGTGGTCTTCACCAGAGAAAAGTGATCCACTTTTATCAATTTTTCAACCATGACCATGATGGCGTCGTGGTGATATATCAACATCGGTAGCCCAACAATGAAGTCCATGGAAATGGTGTTCCATTTGCACTCTGGTATAGAATAAGGAAAGAGAAGGCCAACTAGATGTTGATGCTTGGCCTTAACTTTCTGGCACTCTAAACATCGTGACATGAACTGGGCCATGTCTCTACGAATACCTCTCCAATGATACAATTGTCTCAAGGTGGCATGCATCTTCTTCACCCCGGATGGGCTGAATAGGGTTCATGATGTGCCTCCACAAAAATTTCCTGCCTAAATCCTCCCTCTCTAGGAACATAAATCCAACCTCTTTTCATGAGAAGGCCACCTTCCTCTAGTGAGAAACCATCAAACTTCCCCTCAAGGGGTCTCTAAGACTCGATCTCTACTCGAACTACAAAGTAGAAGTTGTCGAGAGGAAGCTGCCAAGAATACTTCTTTGTAAATCTATGCTCATTGAGGTGGCCATGGCCACATGTCTCTGTCTATTGAGAGCGTCTGCCACCACATTATCCTTCCCTTTCACATGTTATATCTCCATATCATACTCACAAAGAAAATCCATCCAACACCACTGACGAGCGTTGAGATTGGGGGCAGTGAAGAGGTGGCGAAGACTCAAGTGATTTGTTACGATTGTGAATCTCCACCAAGTAGAAAGTTCCTCCATCAAACCAAAGCATGCATAATCGCCGCAAGCTTGAGATCATGAGTTAGATAATTAAGCTCATAATATTTGAGTTTTCGAGACTCAAAAGCCACCGCTTTTCCATCCCGCATCAACACACCTCCAAGCCTTGCTAAAGAAACATCCTTGCAAATGAAAAACTCACCATGTGGATCGACACTATGAGAATAGGTATTGTAGTGAGACATTCCTTCGATTATCTTTGAAGGCACCGCTTTCGCACTCCGTCCGACCAAAAACTTCTTCCCTTTCCTCTGAAAGGAAGTGATGGGGTGTGCAATCTGAGAGAAGTCCTAAACAAATCTCCAAAGTAGCACATGCTAACCCCATGAAACTGCATACCTCAGTCACCGTAGTGGATGCTAGCCAATCCCTAATAGCTCTAATCTTGGAAGGATTGACGCGATACCTTCCCGTTGCATTGATGACCCAAATCTTCGCACTCTATCTCGAAAGAATGCACACTTCTCCAAGTTCCCGTAAAGTCGCTTCTCTCGCTCTCTCGGAGGCAATCAAGAACCTGGAAAAGGTGCCCCTCGTGCTCCTCACGTGTACATGAGTAAATCAAAATTTTATCAAGGAATATGAGCACGCAACGATCTAAGAAGGTCCTAAATACCCCATTCATCGACTCATAAATTTTGCGGGGCATCTATCAAACCAATAGGTACCACTATGAACTCATAGTGGCCATATCTCATATGTAAAGCGATCTTATGAATGTCTTCCTCCGAAATCCTCGATTGATGGTAACCTAACTTACAGTATATCTTAGAGAAATTTATGGCTCCCTTCATCTGATCAAACAAATCATCAATGCGTGGAAGGGGATAACGATTCCTTATCGTTACGTTATTCAACTGAAGGTAATCAATACACAACAACAAGGATCCATCCTTCTTCTTGACAAATATTATTGGTGCACCCCAAGGGGATACAATAGGATGGATAAGGATTTTCTACAAAAGGCCCTCAAGCTGCAAGTTGAGCTCACGAGCTCTGGGGTGGTCATCCGATAAGGTGCTTGTGAGATAGGCTCTGCTCCAAGAACAAGATTTATGTGAAAATCAATCTCATGTGGGGGTGATAACTCCTGTAGCTCCCCTGGAAAGACATCTACAAACTCTCTCAAAATGGGGTGATAATCTAGTGATGGTCCACTAGATCCATCCTCTGATCTTTCATTGATCATGTAGAATGAAAGATACAACTGACAACCCCATCGCACACACCGCTTAAGCTACATAACAGAGATGGTGCAAATAGAAACGGGTCTTCTAACCTCTGAAATCACCGACTCAACTCCCAAATCATTTGCACAAGATATGATCTTGTGGTAATAATCCATCTTGGCCTTGTGTGCAGACAACCAATCCATACCCAAGATGACTCCATAAGAGCCCAAAGGAAGGATACAGAGATCCGAGGTAGTGGTGAAAGGTCCCAAATCTACCACACACTCCTTAACTAAGGAGTTTACAGAGATCTTGGCTCCAATCTCAACATTCCAACTATGATCCTGCCTAACTGCCACCAACTTGCATCGCTCTACTAAAGATGGTGCAATAAAAGAATCAGAAGAACCAGAATCAAACAGAATGGAGGTAGGAATACCACCAATGTTACCTACAGTCTCAATAACTGTACTATGATGCTCTTCTTGACGGTTCTTGACCACTTTAATACATCCTATGAATGTTCCCCATATCACCAACAATAGGTTGGGTAAGTGCAGGAAGTTGATGGACAAAAATGGGGTCATCCGTGGACGACATATTGCAAAAAATAACAAAATCTCAACTTGTAGGGATTATTAGCGATACCCGCATTCAAAATTAGAAAAAATTATACAAATATGAATCGTAGCATCTGGAATCTAGTTTCTAAATGCTATTTGTTTTTTAAAAATGGACAATTTTAGCTATATTAAACACTTAAAATTATATGACTTGGGTTTTTTTTTTTTTAAAACTTATAAGATTGTAGTCCGTTTTCCCGCGATTTGGATGACGAAATCTTGTTATTTTTTGTTTCATTTGGTGAAAAGTTAGATGTAGTTGTCTATCTTGGGATGGATTTTATTTTGTATTTTTTCGAGCAATATTTTTTTTTTAATGATTTTTTCCGTGAAAGTGGTCTGAAAATATTTAGAAAACGGAGCGCTTTCCATTTGCCCGCCATAACTATATCAAAAAATATTGAAATAAAATATATATATTTTTAACGTGTATAGAATTTTTCCATGCTTGGGATGGTATAAGTTTTATCACATTTTGATAAGCGAAACAAAAGTTACAGTCTTAAACGTAGACATGAACATTCACGGAAAATATGTCTTAAAAACCTATTGTTAGTAAAAAATTATAAAATGATATTTATCTTATTCTATTCACTTTAAAATCAATATTTCTACAAAGCTAACAGTCTCCCCTACGCGATGACACCATTTTTGTGAAATGTTTTTAGTTTTTTTAGCATGGTTCAAGTCTTTAGAAGAGTAAATTTGAGGTTTTGACCTTTTACACTTCATAATGACCTTCCATAGCTTTGGTTGGGAAATTTTTTTTTCCCAAGGCTTAGGGTCGGAAAATAGATCTATGATCACGGTTTCTAAAGCGCGATTATGGTTTTTAGAACACAAACCGTGAGTGCACTTTAGAAACCGCAATCACACTTTAGAAACCGCGTTCGTGGTTTATAAAGCGCGCTCATGATTCATAATTCATATTTACACACATCCCAATGTCCAAATTACCATGTTATTTTTACTCTCGACCTTACCGTATGAATTACTGCAAATTTTTTTCTTTTTCTACAAGCTTTTCTTATCATCGGAAGTAAAACATCATGGGAGACAAGAAACAAAGTCAAAAAAGGAAGTCATTAAGTAAAAAAATACCTAACGAATTAGAGGCCAACAAAATTCAAAATGTTGAGCGAATGCGGAATCTTCATGAATCAAGAAGAGGTTCATCTTCAACCCCAACTATTGTAAGGAATAAAGAACCAAGTAACGTTTCTACTCACAATGTTGAAGTTGAATTAAATACTTGTGATGAAGATATTTTTACTTGTCAATGTTGAAGAAGAATTAAATACTCGTGATGTAGCAAATGTTGAAATCAAGGAGAAAATGAAAATGTGAATAAGGAAATTCATGTTGAAACTATAGACAGACAAAATTTGACAAAAACACCTCCTAGGATTTTACGTAAGAAACCTAATTTTTTTATTGAAATTGATGAAAACATTTTGAAACCAATGTCTAACAAACTTTTTAAACGACAAATCAAAAGAAAAGCCACTAAAATTTGGGATAATTATTTTGAAATTTTAAATTATTCCCAAAGATGTCAGTTGTTGGTTAGTTTGATGAAATTGATTAAAATGATACCTTCATTAAACACCTTAGGATTGAGAACATCTAATATATGTGGTCAAACCTCTATAATTGTTGAAAACCTTCATGATGCATATCACACTATTGGTGTCAAGAGACACACTAGGGATAGTAATATTGTGCGTCGTGTACTTGCTACTAGTGTTTTAAGTGAATCAATAAAAAAACAACATTTGATTATGTAATCAAGTCGAATGTTGCAAGTTAATCGAAAAACTCTAATGAAAGCAATTGAAAGACGTAACATCCTTCAATCACTCGATAATGCCGATTTTTGGGCACTTTCTGCTAGATCACCACGTAAGGACAAAAATAATTCTAATGCTATAAGAGAAGTTGTTATTCGATTTTGGCATGATAACACTAAAGTTTCACCTAATATAAGAAATGTTATAAAATAGAGAGTTGGTTCTACTAATCGTGAACCACATCCAAAGCATTTCTTAGATATGACTCAAACTCAATTTTTTTGTAAGTTTGAATAAGAGATTCTAGAAATTAAAATTAGTCAACATTTTTTTGAAATGTTGAAACCATTCTATGTGAAAATCAACCACGCTCACACCACTTGTTGTTGTAGGCAACATGTTGAATTTGCTAATTTTTTACGTATTCATTCTATTTTTCATTCTAAAACTATGTTATTGGAATGTGGTGTTCAAGTTCCACCAATATCTTCCAGGGATTTCATTCCTACTATATTTTGTAAAGAAGAAGTTGGATAATTTTTTATATTTAGGATTGTTTAGATGGAAGTTGTAGTACATGCGGCAGATTACCTAAATTGGAAAGTTACATCCATGAGAAAATTGAAGGTACAATAGGACATAATTTAGTTAAGTTTGATAAATATAAATCAGTTGCATACTAGTTGAAAGATGGAAAAGAGTCTAAACGGTGTGAGCTAGTTACAAAACAAATGCCTGTTTTCTAATTTTTGAGAAAATTTAAGGATGAAATTGTTTATGAGTATGCTAGGCATACACATAGAGCTCAATGGTTGGATGAACAGTTCAAGATATGCAAGGACACATTTCCTATTGGTACTATTGTTTCAGTGGTTGATTTTGTAGAGAATTACACATTACAACCACAAATGGAGGTTCAATCGCAATATTACAACTCAATACAAGTTGCTATTTTTGTGCATATAACATTTCTACATTCTCTTGACAATACATAGAATGATCAATTTTTTTAAGAGAGTACCACTTTTATATTAGTGATGATCGTACTCATTCTACTGAATTTGTGCAAGGGTATTTCCAGTTATTTTATGGAAACTTGTCTGATAGGGACATCCACTTCAAACAACATTATATATGGTCAGATAATTGCATGTCTCAGTTTAAGAATGCATGAATGTTTTATTAGATGAGAAGAATGCACTTCAAGATGGGTTTGTAACATATTTGTAGTTTCACTAAGACTGGACATGGAAAAGGAGAGCATGGTAGTGCAGGGGCATGTGTGAAAAGAGCTCTTGCAAGAGAAGAGTTGAAGTACAAAGATGGTGCTAAATTAAAATATGCAAAGAGCATAGTGGAATGGTATATTGACAACATGGCTCGAGGTTCTCAAGAAAATTCCACAGTTCGCATATATTTTTGGTTGATAGAGGAACAACAAATTCCTAACTACGAGGATTATATGACACTCACTGGGTCCAGTGATATGCACTCATTTTGTAGCTCAGATGCTACTTCGTGGGCCGTATGGACAAGAAAGTTGACATGTTTTTGTGCATCTTGTATCAAATTTGTCAGTGTTGAGTGTGATTCACAAGAATGGGTGGATGGATGGATTTGTAGGCCTCTAACTTTGCTTCCTAATTATCAACCTCCACAAGCATTACGATTTGTTTCTGCAGATGAAGTTGAAACATCTAAGGACTTTGATGAAATTTTGATTTTGGTGCGACAAGGTATTTATGGTTATTTATTTAATTTTTGTATTGAGTTATGTCCATTGAAATTTTAATATGTAATTTAAATTTGAGTTGTTCAACCTTTGTTTTTTTGTAGGATATGTGTTTGGCAGCTATTGCAATGAAGACAATGAAGAAGGAATAGACTATTTATTATGTCGTTGCATCGAGGAAAGAAAGAAGTTGACTTATCCTATTATAGATGGCGAAGATATTGAGTGATATCCTACGGGTCGGTGGTAGTTCTTTGGAACTTGGCTTGACGGTATCCATTAAAAACTCTCTTGTTTGGGTGTTTGAAGACTTTGAGACACACAGAAAATACTCTTATATTCACATCTAGTTCTAGTGAAAAATATTTAGCTGTATAGATATCGAGGAAGGCCTAATAACAAGATTCTTTGGAAGGTTCGAGAGTCAGATCATGAAGCAATCTTGTCTGCTATTCAGAGTAGATCCGATCCTGATGGTTCATTGGAATGAATTTACAATGCTCATGTCTGGTATATATAATTTCTTTGATATATATAAATTTTTTAGTTAGATAGATTTAAGTTCATATATTTTATTTTAAATTTGTGTATTTTGTATATATCTAGTATGGTTTTGATTTGAAACTTAAATTTCTTTGACTAACACTTTTATGTTCAGGTTAGTGGTGCTAGAAAAGCTTCCACCTTCACGTGGTTGGCACTGTTAGTAGAGAATTTTAAATTCTTGAAGCTAAGAGAAGCTTTCATTTCTTTTCTAGTAAATTTTTACATACTTTTCATCCCTTAATGGGTATCTAATACCCTAATTATCATGCTTTGAATATTCACAAGAATAAATCATTCCCTTGTTATTCTAATAGTGGATTAAGTATTTGAATATAGGTCAAGAATACTAAATGGAGTTGAAATTAAATGAGCCATAATTTCTAGTGAAGCAAGAACTAGTGAAAAGTGGTGAGTAAAGGTAAGTCATGTTAAAGGAATGAAATGCATTTATTCATTGTTTCTAATAGTATGGTGAGAATGTGAACATATGAATAAGATTATCAATAAAATGCTAAGGCAAGTAGCTTCAAGTTTGCATATTTGGATGGAATTTTAGAAGGAGAGTGAAGTGGCCAATCAAGTATTTTATGAAGCATGCTAAAAGAACTGAAGGAAACAAATAAGTGAGAGCCTATGAAGGAATAAGAGGAAAATAGTTTCCATGCACGAGAAACATGAAGAAGAGAAAATAATTCTCATAATGGAGAACATAACACGAAAGAAGAATAATGGAGGAGAAAGGAAGTGCAAAATGAAATGCTTAGAGAATAAATAGGTACTCATTCAATATGAAATGGGAAACAAGAGGAAAGTGGCGAGAAAAGGTCAAATTTCAGTTTGAGGCAAGCATGTAATGGCTATGATCAATAAATGAAGAAAGTGAAGGAGAGAGTGAATACTTGTTGTACATGAGGAAATACAAAGGCTTGAGGAGATATTTATGACAGGATATTCAAAGTAACAAGAGACAAGTCAAGAGAAAAAAGAGTGAACAATGGTAGAATAAGAAGGAGAAAGAAAGAAGTCTTGAATGTACAAGCAAATAAAAGGAAAGAGAGGATGGTAAGTCCAAGAAGAAAGAGACAAACAATAAAAATGAAAGAGAGAATTGAATCTACTTTAAACGATAATCAAATTAAATGTTTAACTTCTTAGTTGATTGGCATATAACACCAAATTATAAAGAGATTAAGGTGTGTACATCTATTGATTCCCTTAATTTCTCTAAAACAATGTAAATGCTTCCCTTAATTTCTTAACAATTGTACCATGTAATGTTGCACCATAAGTAACGTTATATTCATATAGTTCAAGATGAACTCTACCTCACTTATTTCTATCAATGTTCACATTAGTGGATATGCAACAGATGAGTGTTATCTTTAAAAGAAAAAAGGTAATTACGTATTGCCCTTTTGTAGTTCACCTAGCATGGTTTTGCTTAATGGAATAGGTTTGCTTAACAATTGTACCATGTAGTGCTCCGAGACATGGTTTTTAAATTTTAAACCAAACATACATATCTAGAACTAATAAATGGTAATGAAAAAATACATAAAAAGGATATCATACATGCAATGAAATTGAATCAAACATATAGAAGTAATATAGTTATGAAAACCAACACACATGGATATATAAGAATCAAACAAAGTGTGCTCCAGATGCACGTCTCTAAAAATATGTAAGTTCATAACATGTGTACATCTCAAACTAAGTGTGTCAAACATATAGAACCACATGCGGTCACAAAAGGCTATATATATAATGGACTATATGAAGAAACATGTTCACTAGGACCAGATGGCCCATATATATATCTATGTACATCTAGGTGGACTATGAATCTACTCATGAAACATCTTCCCTCTCTTTGCCCTACTAGAAGTAGCACATCCATGACCTAGGGATGTAGTGGAGGGAGATGCCACTATGGATTTCATCCGTGTGGTCCTAGGCATCTCTAAGTAGGTCTGCAACCTAACTTGCACATTCGTAAACAAAAGTTTTTAACACCCAAAATTTTAAAATACATTCAAAATTTAGAAACTTGTACAATTTAGTTAAAATGCATGTGAAATCTTACCACAATGTCATGATCCCTATCAATTTGTCGTTGACGCATCGCAGGGACAACAATAGACTCACAAGGGGTAAGCTACATACAAATAATTAATTTTCAAATTAAATATTTCACATACATACAAAATTTGATATTATAGATTTAAGTAATAAGAAATAATGAACCTCCAAAATTTAATAATTTTAAAAAATTGTACCTTAGTGGATTTACAGATGTTATGGCAGTATCTATAGTAGCCTCCATAGTCTGCATATATGGAGGAGTCTCTCTGGTAGTCATAAGCTATACAAAAAACATGTACAAATCAATATTAAAATCTACATGACTGCACCACATAACAAAGGTCCAAAGCATGTAATCCACGTGAACTTCCACAATTAGAAACAAAGTGTAAAGAGAAACTAACTTGCGTAAAACTCATGTGAGGCATGCTAGTAGCCTTAGTTCCCAGAGCAGATGATGACTTGTACGGATCCTATGTATAAAAGACAAACATATTAATATGTACAACATACACATGAAACATTATAATAATAATCTAGTGCAATCAAATAAAATTAAAAATGTAAGTTTGTACAACTTAAAACTTACATTTGAAACACGCCCAGCTGTAGTAGCTAGCATGTTGACGCCGGATGTTTCCTTCACTAGCTCTTTCTATTTAAAATAGAATAAAAAATTAGTTTTTACATATATGTACATGACATACAATCAAATACATATATATTAAAATATCAAACATGAATTAAACTATTGTATATATATATATATATATATATATATTTATATTTATTTGAAATTTACCTTGAAAGACCAATATCAGCGGCACCTGTTCCAAAAAACATCCCCCATCATCTCATCTACGAGAAAGAAATCATGTGAACTAGCAAATGATGTCTCACCCGCAAGCGATGCATACGGCACCACATGATCCACGGTGGTGTGGTGCTCTAGAACCCAGGCACCTCCATCAACATCACTAAATGCAATCTAGTCACTATGTTGGGTCGAGTGTCGGTGAGCTCCTTAATGCATGCAATGTATCAATCTCCACAACCTCCTTCACTCTAGGAGGGCTAATCAAGAAGCAAGTGGGGGTTTTGGGGCATGGGGATCCTTGGTTAACCTACATTTGCACCGGAGTCTACTCTATGCAGAGCCACCTCCTTGCCCAAAAAAGTCGAAAAGTCAAAATAATTCGGACCTCATTAAGCACGAAATCACAATATAATTTCTTCAAAAATAGAGAGAACCTCATTGTTGTTACATGGTCGATAATCAAAACCATCTACCATCGGTCCTAAAAATTGTTTTTGATTAGGTCATCGTGGTACCAATGGATTGGGAACTGTTTTCAAGTAGCTACGGGGGAATTAGTTTTCGGTCAATAAATAATGCACAAAGAGGTCTTTTCCATTATTATTTTCTTTTACCACCACATGGGATAATTTATCCGCATACCACCACCTACAATCACCTTTAAAGGCATTCTGCCTATGTATTTGGCTGGTTGCGAGTTGACTTCACCAATCAATGTTTGCAGTGTGTTGGCTAAAGTCATGTGGGATAGATTTGTGGCATGATTTTGTCTTATAGTCTGAATAAGGTTCTCAATGACAATTTTATTTTCTTAGATTCTTCCAACGATATTATCTTGTGTTCCTTCGGTTCAGTGGGGACAGAAGGAGCCACATGAGGTGGATCTATGTTTGGAGGAGGGTTTTGAGGAATGTTCGGTGGGTTTTGAGGAATGTTTTGATGGTTTGCATGATTTCAAGCTTGCCGACCAACTGAAAAAACAAGAAAATTGTATACATAAACAAACATTTCAAAAACCCATGAAAATGCAAAAAAATAACCTAAAATGAAAAAAAAACCTAAAATGCAAAAAAATGATTAAAATTGGGGGCTTACCTCCTCGTCTTGGCGGCATGGTTGAATCTATCGTGATCTTGAAGTCCGATGAGTAATTTTGAGGTGTTATTCAAATCTCTAGTGAAAAAAATCTAGGAGAAATCACGGTTTGAAATGAAAAATGAGGAAAATGAGGACTCGCGGGATGTTTTTTTATCTCAGAGTTCCGCGATCACGGTTTTAGGTTCGGTTATTACCAAACATGCTAGAAATAGATCCGTGATTGTGGTTCTGAATTTCAAGTTTTTATGTCCATAGAATTGTCCACCAAATTCGTGCACTTACTACAGCTCTGAGATCTGTGTGTTACCCTTGTTATTAGGGTTTTGTGGGTAGTCTCTCAAAAATGTCCAATAACACCACAACCAAAACAACCACCTGATCCTCTCCCGATGTAGCAGGTCTAGTCGGTACTCTGGAGGTATGTGGTGTGGATCCTGATGATCTAGTTGTAGTCTGCTAAGGTCTATATTGGCGAGCTCCTATTGAGTGAGCTCTCTGGGCACCTTGTGTCCTAATGGGACCCCTAGGAGGAGGCCCCATGCTCCGACCTCTCTGTGCATCAAATCTCTATGGAGGTCTATAAGGTGGGTGGGACTATTGTTGTTATTGTTGTGGTCTAAAAGATGACTGTGTTGAACCTTGTCCACCACGAGGAAGAGGTACTAACCCCCTTGATCTATTGTCCTACATCTACTATATGCAGCTCCGGACTCGGTCTCTAGCCTGCTGGGTCTTTCCCCGAGTCTCCTATTTTATATAGGCATTCTCGATGACCTCGGTAATTTTATATAGGTCTAAGGACAATGGATTCGTACTACTCCTCCAATGTCTAGGTTCAAGCCCCAGATGAACTTGTGGATCCGCACCTACTCATCCTGCATGTAACCAACATACTGGAGTAGATCTAGAAATCTACTCTCATACTTAGCCACTGTAAGAGATTCCTGTCAGAGGTCATGGAACTCATCTATCCACTGCTGAATGAATCTCCATGACAAATATTTTCTCTAGAAATGCTCCTCAAAGAGCTCCCAGGTAACTGTCTCAGAATCAACATGGAGCTTCTGCTCCTCTGTCCTCCACCAGACACCAACTCTATCCTTCAGTAGATGGATCTCACTATGAGCTTTCGTGTTGCTAGAATAAGGACAGAGCTTGAAGCATCCGCTCAAACTCACCAACATGACCTCTTCCCGAAATCCATCTATGTCACCGGAATAATGTGAAGGTCAAAGCTTGAGATCTCCCGATGTGATTTGCGGTTGTGGTCTAATGGCCTCTAGGTCTCTCTACATGCTCATCCCTAAGCGTAGGTCTCTGAGACCTCTCTCTATGTCCTGAAACTCGGTCACCCTGTTCCCTCTATGGTGACTCATCTCTAGATAACTCTGAGAGATTTATCTTCTCCGGGCTCCTCATTACGTCGAGGTGATACATGACCCTCAATGGAAAGGACTCTATCATGTCCTGCAGCCTACATGTCCTCCTTCGATCCTCCATGTAAAACGACAATAACATCCTAAAGAGTCTACAAAATCTAGGGTAGGATGGCTGCTTTCTGACATGATCTCGTGATGGTAAGTCTAGGTCTATATGAGAAGACCCCTCATCCCATCTCGTGCCTCCTACTGTTTGACTCAGGCGAGAGTTAGTTCATCTTTCTAGGTGTTATTTAGTTTCCATGTTTACTAAAATATATAATTTCTAAAATAAATTGTTTTCTCGATTTTAAAGTGTGTTGGGTTTAAGATTCATGTCTCAAGTTTCTAGTGTGCCCAATGGCCCAAGATTTTGAACCACTACTCTGATACCAAGTGTAACGCCCGCTAAAAAAACCCACTTGAGACCTAAGAACAACCTAGGATTAGTTAGGAAAATTATGGAATAATTCTTTTTGTTTAAAGGAGTCTACCACAAGGTTACAAGGCAATAGTTGTCACTAACAAGTTCTAGAACAATTCTAATTCACTAGAACATAATTTTCCTTTATTAACAATTATTAGAGTCATCTGAGGTCAAAATTTAGGGTTAGAAGGTACAATAAGGTTCAGAGGGTAATTCCTCACCATACCCACTCTCAAACTTAACACATTCAAAAAAATTCTAAATTATTCCCATTGGATAGGAAATTTCCTCACCTTTACATTGTAATAAAGAATTCCTCCTAACTCCTCATATTTTTTGAGTTATGGGCTAGTGGACCTTGGGGTGAAAATTTTCCCCAAGAGTGGGCTGCGGGCCCAGGGGTGAAAATTTTCCCTAAGGGGGTCGGCGGGCCGTGGGGAGACCTGTGGAAATTTTCCCGCGTGGGAAAAAAAAAAAACTTTGTGCCCGCGCACTCCACGGGTCCGCAAGTCCACCAAGGGCACGTGGCGCCTCCCAAGTTAGCATGGGGAGAGTGGGGCGGTGGGAGACATTTTGAAAAATCTTCTGCGTGGGCGAAAAACAACTTTGCACCCATGCTCCCGCAAGTCTACAAGGGACACGTGGCATCTCCTAAGACAACGCGGGAAGGCGAGGTGGTGGGGAGAAAATTAGTTTAATACCCCGAAGGGCTAAGAGGGTAGCATTCACTGCGCCTCCTCGACACCTCGCGATGCCATGTGGCGGCTTCGGTTGGTTGCGGGCCGGCGGGCGTTAGGGAAAATTTGGAAAATTTTCCCAAAATTTTGCAGAGCGCTAAATTTAAAAAGAAATCCGCCCCTCCGCCGACACCTCATGGTGCCACATGGCAGCTTCTGATTGGCCGCGGGTTGGTGGGGAAAATTAGAAAAAAATTCCCAAAATTTTCCTAAGAGCTAAGGAAAAATTTGGGCCCCAAAAAATTTTGCCCAATTTTTTTGTTTTTGACACCAAGGAAGAAAAAATTTAGAAGACCATAACTTTTAATAGAGAGCTCGATTTTAGGCAAACAAGGAATTTATGGAAATCTCTCGACATCCTATTTACTCAGGGATTATTAATTTCAAATTTTGATAAATTTTAAGGGGTCAATTTCAAGAAAACGACCTGCAAGCTTTTACAGTGCAAACTGGTAAATTTTAACTTGTTAAATTTGTTAAATTTGTTCTTGTCCCTCTCTCAACATGTCAAATAGACATGGAAAATTGTTCTTAGGTGTATTTAAGAGATATTTCAAGATTCAATTTGTCTGATTGATTTGCAATTTGAACATTTACATTTCTTGACAACAACACGACTGCAAAACGGTTTGAGCCCGATTTTGCTAAGTTTTATAAGAATTTCCTTAAGTGTTAATGTCTAGATGAATTCGGTTAGATCTTATTATGCCCAAATTAATGTTTCATTTTTATTCCTTTGTTGTAGATTCGGTTTGAGCATTTGGGATTAAATAATTGTCAATTGGAAAAAATAGGACAAAGTTCAAATTTTAAAAAGGTCTATTTTCCATTTTCTTCTTCCAAGTATTATAATGTGTTCCAAACCTAATCTAATGCATTCATTTGATTTAATTAAAATTATTCAAACTATAATACATCTCTAATTTCCAATTTTTACATATTTCAAAGGACAGAGTATTACATTTCCTTTATACACATTTCTTTCTTTCAAACAGAGATTTCAATTACATTTAAAAGATCAGATTCAATGCCACTATGTAATTTGAGAAAGGTGATACATCATTTATTGATTCCAAAATACAACTTTGTAACATCCTTCTTTTATTCCTTCCAAAATCATATATATAAAAACAAGGCAAAATATTACATTTTCTTCTCACGTGTTTCACTTTTCCTCTTTTCCAAACAGGGATTTCATAGAACATGTTAAATATAGATTTCCAATGGAAGAATATCATATGAATAAGGAAAACACTTCCATTAATTCAAATGAAATTCTTACAACCTCATTTCCATTTGATTTCAAAATACAACATACAAAACACGTGTCATTCTTTCACATTCTTTCCAAAACAGAATACAGAGTATAACTCTTTTACATTTCAAATTTCCACTTTAATTATGGATATAAAGTATCTTTCCATTATAATTAATACAAATATCATCCACTTCAAGTGGGAAAGAGGCTACAATAAGATTTCATTTCACAAGGGATTGTCAAACCTGTCTTTATCTCACTCCGAACAACAACATGTAGATTTCTCATTCTTATAATTTGATCACAACCAAAGTAGGGGAAGGAAATTCTCTCCACCAACTAAGAAATCCAATGAAGAAGAGAATCCATCCTTCTTCATTGGCCCCCGAGCCCCAACCAAAATCAATAAAATATGTGATCCAACTCATGGAAACAACAGGCTTCCACAAACACTCAAGAAACATAATCACAATAAAAAATAGTCCAAAACAAAATGTAGTTTTCAACTATATTATAACATGAAAAAAAATACTGAGGCTTCATCAAACAAGCCAAAGGAGCAATAAACTATGGGGGATGCTGCTTATGCCTCCCAAAGGGAAATCTTTATCACCACCTGAGAACAAACCACCAATATATATATATATATATATATATATATATATATATATATATAATTTCAAATCCCTGACATGCCCTTATGCCTCCCCCAAGTACCCCTTATTCCTCACATTTCCTTATTCCTCCCCAACCTCTTATGACACCCCATAATGAGTAAAGAAATGCAAGGTATTTCTTTATAAGGTGGAACCCAAATCCCAACTCCCTCCACCTTTATACCTCCTAAAACACACTTGTACCTCCCACAAAATAACCCCATAGTATTCTCCTACATCATTCCTAGGCCATCTACCCAACAACCCACAAATATGCCAAAACATTCACACAATAACATTTTCATAAACAAAAGGAAGCATTTCAAGATCCAAGCTCTTACCTCTCATTTATGGAGTTGTTCCATGTTCCAAAACAACAAGCTTTATCCCAATGCAAGCAATCCAAAATAGCCAAGCACAAGCATGCAACAATCTTCCAAAAAAATTCTTCAAAGCAAGAGCTCCCAAAACAAAAAAGAATTCGCCCAAGAATGAAGTCTCCAAAGTGAAGCAACCCCAAAACAAGGCAAGGAATTCAAATTTTATAGAAGAGGGAAGGGAAGAGGATGAGGCAAATCCATGTAGGATGCCATATCACACATCTTTAACCCCAACCCCAAAAGTTAACATCATTCTCCAAAGTATAATAAATAGGTGGGTGAATAATATGACAATTTACTTACACACTCAAATCCAACCCACACCCCAAAGGACTGAGATTAAATCATGTAAGAAAAGTGCAATTAAAACCTACAATCTGCCTTCTCAAAAAGTATTATAAAATTCTAATCTCAACTCCCCAACCGTAGGTATGGTTAGTAATTAAATTTAAGAGGTATGGGACAAGTTTAACTTGTCCCACAAGCCTCCAAAATCAGCCTCCAAGGACAATTTCAAATTTCCAAGAAGGTGGAGTGTTTCACACTCAAAAGTCAATTCACACATCACTTACATATCTCTTACACATACTTATATCACTTTAAATCATGGCCAACAACTCTCATTAATTACCTTCTTATGACATATTTGATTTATTTATTTTAACAATATGATTACTCACAAAATTTACACACCATTTAATAATTAATGAAAGGGGTAAAAGCATCACAAAATAAACACATGTAAACATAAACAAAGGGACCAAAATAAAAGAAAATACATAAAACCCCTTGGTCACATTTAAAGGTGACCCCCATGGGAATCGCTAACACACACAAACACGCACAAATAAATACTAGTTGCCATGGTGACCTTGTTGAATTCATCTAGAATTTCAATGTGGTTGGTCTCCAATCCCCAATGTTTGTTGTGATATTTTAAACTTGCAAAACACAAATACCTCCTTCGGCCTTGTGGCCATATCAGAACATCCAAACTAATATAAATATAATTACCAAAATCATCTAGATATATGAATCACAACAACATCAAAGCAATCTAGCAATGTCATTTGCAATTTTACTCAACACTTATATCATCATCCAATAATTTCCATTTCTAGGTCTACTCACAATATCCAAATATCACAAGTCCGCACAACATCCATAATATAACCATGTCAAATAGTATACCATCATCAATATCCAAAGTGTCTCTAATAATCATCATCATAACTGAATCAAGTCAACAATAACCCATGATCTAACATCTATCATCATACTATAATAAGGTCCATAATCATGTCTATAATATAATCAAGTGGTATCATGATTAGTAACAAAAGGTGTCAAAGGAAAGTGGGCACTACAAAGTTAAGGTGGTCATTTTTTCCTTTAATCTTGACAAAGCTACTAGAAAATATGGATTCAACTGCTAGTTTCTATCATATTTAACGGGACATTGTTGGGAAATATTTTAGGGAAGTTTTTCATGAATATAGCTCCACCAAGAACACCTAAAACAAGTCAACTCCACCTTCATATATTTTATTACCATGTCTGAGAACGTTGATTCTTTTGATTCCTTTATAACTATCTCTCTTTCAATGTTTCTTATAAGATCATTTCACAAAGTTATTGCCAATAGACTCAATAAACTTCTTCCCAAGATTATATCACATGAACAAGGTGGGGTTATGGATATAAGTTATTTCTGAAAGGCATAGTAATCATACACATGATCTCATTCATTCTACCAAGCATCACCATGGAAACATGTTAATTAAAAGCTGGATATGACCAAATAATCTAGTAGAGTAAGCTAGACTTTCATTATGGCGGTTCTAGAAAATTTTGGATTCAATCATAAATAGAAAAAAAAAGATCTTCAACTACATTAGCTCGGCTAAATTGTTGGTGCTTATCAATAAAAGAGGCCACAATAGTCATATAGGTAACTCCTCTAGAGGATGTACACAAGGTGAACCTATCTCCCCTTATTTTTCATCATCATGGTTGAGGAATTAATTTGATTGATATCTTTCCTAAAATTAAATTGTGTTCTAAATGGGGTTTTGGTCACTAATTACGCTCCTAGAATCACCCATCTATTTGTGGATGATATAAGGTCTTCTTAAGCTACCATTGGATAGGATTGGTTCTTTAGACAAGATCTTGATCTTTATGAGGATGCCTCAGACCATCAAGTGATTAAAATAATATAAAATATCTTCTTCTTCAACATGAATAGATATTCTCGGACTCGATTTGTAGGATTTTGGACATCAACCCAAGATCCCTTCCTTGCTCCTACTATTGATAATTTTTTAAGGAAGCTAGACAACTAGAAAGGTAAGTGGTTATCCTTCCTAGGAAGAATTCAATTAATCTCCTCTTGTGTTCAAGTTGTTCCCATTTACATGATGTATGTGCTTCCTATCCCATCCTAAGTAGGTAGATATATAGGTTCTATTCATAAAAAGTTTCTCGGGATGGCTTGAATGAGGGAAAGAAAATTCCTTTGGTGAAATGGGAAAATATTTATCTACTAACGAAATCAAAAGGTGCTATTCGAAATCAACAAACACATTAAAATCTCACTAGGTACCAAATTATCTTGGAGACTATATATTGAGCCTCATGCTATTTGGAGCATCTCTTAGAAATACTTATTTGGATAACATGCTCCCTGAATGGATTTTCATTGTTCGTGATCACCTTATCAGTTCCCATCATTACTATCTTTCCCTATGTCTATAATTTCATGACCAAGGCTCAAACCATTCTCAAACCACTTCTAAAGTAGAACATTGGTAAAGGTTCAAAAGTGATATTATATATTGATCCTTATATCCTCATCTCCCCCCTCAGTGATCATAACATTAACAAATTAAAATATTGGTGTGAGGATAGGGTTGGACCTTTTGTGAGAGATTATTTCAATAAAAAATATGGATAGATTGATCTTCCAGCACACAAAATTTCATTGAGGAGAAAATTACCTTAATGGAATTTCTTATACCATTTCATTTTTCTAATCATCATGATGAGTTGATTTGGATGTAAACTAAATTTGGAAGATACAATGTGAAGGATGTATATTCTTCCATTATTTCCTCCTCCGCCGAGTGACTATCTCATTTGGCCTTATTAGAAAATATGGTACAAATATGCTCTCCCAAAAGATAATGCATTCCTTTAGGCAGATTCTTTGGGACAAGATTCTAAAGCAAACCAATCTCAATAAACATGGTTTTCTTCCCCCAAACGCGTATCATGGCCCATCATGGTGCCCTCTTTTCCTACACTTTGTGAAGAGGCCAATCATCTTCTCATGCACTATGGCTATCCCTTAAAAATATAGTCTTCACTGCACAAAAATTCAACCTACTCTTGGTGATCCCTCCCACTATCAAAGATCTCATTGCTTGTTGGGACTCCCATCTTCGCTCCGACCCATTACTTCAAATATGGAAATCCATTCCTGTAATTGTATGTTGGAGCATTTGGTTGGAAAGAAACAAAAGAATACTCAAAGATGAAAATAGAAACACTAGGACAACCCTCTCCCAAATACTAAGGAGTATCAAGGAGCTCATCATGACATGGACCCCTAAAGATGGGAAAATATTCCCAGAAGATACCAACATATTCAATAACAAAAAAACACACTTTCAAGCATCCTTGATAAAGGGATTGGTAAAAAAGTAATGCTAAAAAAAGAGTGAAATGGAAGCCACTTCCTAATGATTTAATCAAGCTCAATTTTAATGGAGTAGCTAAAGTTAATCAAGAAAGGGCTTTCGGACGGTGGAATTTTCCACAACTCTTTAGCAAACCCCATCCTTGGCTTTGCTGAGGCTATTGGGAATTGCTCCAATAACCTTGTAGAGGCCAAGGATTTATGGCATGGTCTTAAAATCACAAAGGAAAAGGATGGGATAATCTCATTATTGAAGGTGACTCATAGATCCTTATCAATGTGATAAAAAGGAAAAAAATGAACATTGGAATCTAACCTGCATTGTGGAGGATTGTATCACCTTAAGTAATCTAGGGAAAGTTTTTCAAACCTTTAGGAGTGTGAAAAAAATTTGCCAAGATAAGCCTTCAATCTTGGGGTTGAGCAATCTTAAAATGAAACGATGGTTATATTAGAATTAATCAAGACTTAATTAGGAGTGGTGATTTAATTAAGTATGATGGGCCTATAATATCACCACAATTGATAGGCATGGATCCTACACAATTGGAATTGTAATAATGAAAGGGTACAACCATGTAGCTTTCTTCATTCATGAGAACTATTGCCATATTTTTTCACGTTGGGTGAGAAGATTTTTGGCATGTGTGAAGTGTATTTTAATCTTCATCCTCCATTTGTTCTCCTCATTCAATTTTTAGTACTTGAGTTCTATGTTGCTTTGACAAGTAGAAAATGGAGACAGGGAGGAATGTGGCAAGGCTTACTTAGGGCATTGGGGCTGGTAAAGGGAAGGCAACAACAAGTAATATAGTATATGAAATGCATGAGAACTTGGTTCACAAGTACTCCATCGATGTTGTCCATCATTCTTTTTGGGAATGGTAAATGACATTCTGAAACTAAGGAAGCTTATGAATACGGGTTTTTTTTCAAAAAGCATGTGGGTGACCTCCAAGGAATTAGCCATGGATATGTGGTGGTAGAAACTAATTGCAGGTGTCAAAGACCCTAAGGGGCCCTAAAGGGCTTAGATGGATGGCCACAAATCTTATATGTGCTTAGTTATCGAGGAGATGACATTGGGGACTCAACGGCGGTAGAGAGGAAGTAATTAAAGAAATGAATGACCTAGGATAGTTCACATTCATCTGGACACATTGAAAGTGGCACAAATAATTGGAATACGCTGTTTTTTCTTAATTTTCCTAGCAAATCCTTTGCAATTCATGAGGATACATAGGAAGGGTTTGATATCGGACTTCATATGGATCAGATTTGGACGCTCTCCAAGGCTTAGGCTTTGGAAAACATCTCAAGGTTAAAAACAAGATGCAATTTGTGCCATGTTGAGTATCTCGTTTTAGCAAGTTTGAAGACTCCAAGATGAGTGACTCAGTGGAGCATATTATAATTAAAGAGGAGACCAAGGATATTGAAATGCCTACGCCATGGTTTCTATCTCGTAAGAGGAAGATGATAACTAGCCTCGAGTGTGTCTAATCTAATGTCTTTTAATTTTAGCATAATCGTAATATGTTGTAGCCACCTCTACCTAGTTATTATACTCAAAATTTTACCTGGTTTACCGAGTCTTTTTTATATAAATATTTTAAATAAGTAAGACATGTGTGTCTTTTTATCTTATCAAAATAAAGCGAGGGGAAATTTTTTTCATGGTTACCTCTCATGTACATTTATAAACCAAATTGTGAGCTCACAACAAGAATTAGATTAAATTGAATAAATGAAGCTTATATAAATATGTCATTCCTAAAAACTTTTAAAATAATAATTTAGGATTACAACTATTTAGGATTTATGTGATTATATTTATTATCTTGGAAATTATTTGGGAAAGTGATTCATATACATTTATGAATAAATTAATTATAATGTTAGAAAACAACTAAGATACATTTGTGAAGGAACACGATAATGGTGAACTATTTATTACAACTATTCAATATACATTTGTTAATCATATACATTTTGAATGAATCCGATAGTGATGGACAATTAAAATATAATGGTTGATAATTACAAATATTTAATATACATTTGTTAATAAATTAATTACCATCTTAAAAATCAACATCTAAAAAAGTGTTGTAGAAATCATCTAAAGAATAATGATTTTCATTATAAAAACCCCAATGCGTTTGACAATTTCATAACTATCATTGTGATTTCATAAAATCAAATATATTAAAGTGCTTACAATATTTTTTAATAATGAAAATTAAATTTTTATACACAATAAGATTATGCACTATAGAACATACATTTAATAAGAATTGTAAAGACGAGAGAGAAAGGAAGACATTTTAATAACAACATTTCCTAGGAAATAAATACACAGACCCAAACAAATATATATATTCCATAAACCAGGGAATATCTTATTTCATACTCTATTGGTAACTCTTAATTATAGTTGGACAAGAATAAATATGAAGAGCACCCAAAGACAAACACACAAAATTAAGCTTTTTCTTGCTCAAAAACACTTTCTCCACTTACTTACTTCAAAGGCATGAACTTGCTCTTTTGAAGATTATAAATAAATAAAAAACTTACACTATACTATGCAAATAAAACAAATAATACATCTACTCACAAAGTGAGTGACCAACAAAGCTAAGAGAGAGAACAAAAATATTTGTTTTATTAAAAAAACGCCTTCTTCTCCTTTTGTTGTACGTTATATTGTAAGAGAGAATGCATAGAATAATTTAAAAAAAAAACTAACTCCTATATTTTATTAGGTATTGAATGAAGCTGCAAACAAGAGAGAACTGAGACTTAACTGAAAGTGAACTAATCCTATGATTGAAGGAATTGCTCAGTCTACAATTTATTAACTGAAGTAAAAAACTAGTTAATGAGCTGGAGTTGTAGAAGATGAGCTGCAGTGGTGGCGGTGGAACTGCAGATTTGAACATGCATCCTTCAATCTCCCCCTGCATGTGAAATGGGGATGAGTCCCAACTGATTCCTCAAAGCAACAAAACTGGATGTAGGTAGAGCTTTGGTAAAAATATCAACAACTTGCTCCGTTGTAGGGCAAAATTGTAATTCCACTATCCCATCTTGAACCAAGTCTCTGATGAAGTGATGTCGAATCTCAATGTGCTTTGATCTAGCATGAAACACATGATTCTTTGTCATTGCAATGGTACTACTATTATCATAGTAAATAGTGGTTGGATGTTCCTGAACCAATTGCAAATCTTCCAAAATCTGTCTAATCCATATGGCTTGACAACTAGTTGTTGTTCTGCTGCAATATACTACCTTCTATGGAAGAGAGAGTAATGGTTGGCTTCTTTTTACTACTCCATGAGACAACTCCATAACCAAGTGAGAAAATATAACCACATGTGGATTTTCTATCATCCACTGAACCAACCCAATCGAAATCATGTAACCACATAGCTCAAATTTATGTGTACCACTTGTTGTCCACTCAAAATTCCCTGCTCTGATAAAAGTAAAATTTCAAAATTTTGAGTTATGAGTGTTTTCTCTAAAGTGCCTAAGCCGTGAAAATTGAGAAAATCTGTGTTTTGGGTCATTTTGTATGTATTTCGGGCCTGTCGGACATTTTTGTCCCGCCTGTCCCAAGTACGAAAGTGCATTCTGTTCCCCGATCGGCCGAAATCCCCGAAGTTGTTCCATTTTCGGGCCCGTCGGAACTTTTTGTCCCAAGTGTCCCAAAACTTTTTGTGCGAGATGTTCCAATTTCGGCCGAATCACCCGAACCGCGTACTTCGCACTTTCTTGTTCCAAATGTCCCAAATCAAAAAGTGCGAGTTGTTCCATTTTCGCCCGAACCGGCCGAGCCGCGTACTCCGGAACTTTTTGTCTCAAATGTCCCAAGTTCAAACGGGCCTTTTGTTCCATTTTCGGCCGATTCGCCCGAACCGCGCTTTCATGTCCCAAATGTCCCAAAGTTAATCGGGAAAACTGTTCCATTTTCGGCCGATTCGCCCGAACCGCGTCCTTCGCGCAATTTTGTCCCAACTGTCCCAAGTTCCAAATTGCTCTCTGTTCCCCGATCGGCCGAAACTCCCGAGTCGCGTACCTCAGAGCTCTTTGTCCCAATTTCGGCGAAATACCCGAACCACGTCCTTCGCGCGTTTTCGTCCCAAATGTCCCAAAATGCATTTGTGCGTCTTCTCCCTGTTTCACCCGAATCGGCCGAACCGCGTGTTTCACGCATTCGCGTCTCACATGTCCCAAGCGAACCTAATGCAATTCATACTTAGTTTTTCCCGCTCGACCTCGAATATGCTAAAATATGGATTTAAGTTATGGCTCTGATGCTATCAATCCGAAGATCAAATTTCAAGGACAGCTGGCAGAAGAACGAAGCTCTCAAGACGCTGGTTACATCAGTTTTCAAAGATATTCATTGTCATCCTCAAGATGAAAATTCTGGTGTGTCCCTCGTGGCAAGGACATAGCTGATACGTGGAAGAAAATTCAAGCAGCGGTTTCCGAAGACGGTGGGTCCCTCTCAGTGACTGGCCACCTGTCTTCTTCTCCTTGTTCTTTTCTCTTCTTCCCTTTCTTTTTCCGTTTTCTTTGTAAGAAGTTAAGGCGTTACGATTGGCGGTCCTTAACTATTCTCGGTTAAAGAAGCGGTTACAAAGAATAACTGATTTGTAAGCTATATAATGGCCTTTCCACGCCATTCCAAAAGGAGGAAGAACTTGGCATATTTTCTGAAAGTGTAAATAGATCAGAAAGAAATCAATACAAAAGGGCTTTCCGTTCATCGTCTATCTATCTCTGTTATCTCTGTGTTTTCATTTAATATTGTGAAGATCATTTTGTCTCTAATTTATTAGTCTCTCTGGTTGCATACTGTCCGGTTTTGCAAATACAGCGATCTTGTATAACCAAGAAGGAACTTTGTGTCCTTGATTAATGAATTTGAAGAAGGTTATTTACAGAACTTTGTGTCTTTAAATTTAATCCTATTCAGCCAATGCAAGTGATCTTGTCTTAAATTCCTTGAAACTTCGCATACATAAAGAATTATTCTGCTATCTATAATTCTGAATGTTGCTATTCTGCTCATCCTCTTATTTCCTTTCCTCAGTCCTTTTGTAACTGATGATCCTTGTGGAAAACACTTTCGTAATATCCAAGTTCAACCATAAAATAATATTTTGTACATTTGTAAATAAGTTCGTTTCTGAATAAGGGAACCTCTCCCATTAAAGAGGAGGGACTTCTTGTCCCCTGACTGTTGCTCTTCTTAAAAGTCTTATTTGACGACCAACAGTTTTTGGCGACTCCGCTAGGGAAAATCACATTCCAGTTCAGTAATTTTTGATCATCTTTTGATCTAGCGACTCCACGTTTTACTCGAGGGAGAAGGACCCTTGGTATTGAAGACTCTCAGTTTCAACTTTTGGAGCAGCAGGGTTTTCCTTTCCCTTCAACAAGAAATAGAAGGACTCGTTCGACAAGCACACCACCTGTTCAAGAAAGAAGTCCTGCGGGTGGTATTCCTTCAAAGCCTGCTAGTCCCAATCTACGAGCTTTGATCCTCGCTGGTGTTAAAGTTCCTCTCCAAGCCGTTTTTCCAAGAATGGCGGCACCATTACCATGGGGTCATCGTGTCGGGCCCCTGGCCCTTACTCAGCCTTTGCATGAGTTACCCAGAGGTAACCGGAAGAACTTCCCCAAATTCAAAGGTGATGGCAAAGTGCATCCTGACGAACACATCGCAGCCTTCATTGTTGCATGTGGAGTTCTGGGAGTCGAACATGAAGACGTCTCCGTAAGGCTGTTCGTTGAGACGTTACAAGACAATGCTGCTGATTGGTTCTACCACCTTCCGGCTAATGCTATAACCGACTGGGACACCATGAGAACCCAGTTCGAGAATCGTTTCAAGCCGGCAGAAGATGTGCATGCTTTGCTTGCCCAAATTTCTCAGATAAAGAAAGATTCGCAAGAACCCATGAGAGAGTTTGTGGCTCGATTCAACAGGTTGATAAATAAAATTCCAACAAACACTCGACTGCTTGATCGGATTCAAAATGTTTCTTTCTAATGCCCAATCACCTAAAGTTAGTTATGCACTAAGAAGGGCTAATCTCGGAACGTTAGCTCTGGACCAAGAACTGGCTGTTAGTGTCGAGGATGACTTGATCATGTCAGGGAAGTTGAGAAGAGACACTTCCAAATCTAAGTCTGTTGCTTCTTCCTCTTCCACCCCTAGACCTAACACTGACCCATTAGTTCAGAAGCTTGCGAATGATCTTCTTGCTATAAAGAAACAACTGGCTCAGCACGCTCCTTATGCAGACGTTCCGAGGAGAAATTTCCAGCCCAGGAATCGTTTGCCTACTTCTCAAACAAGATTAGCACTTGAAGGACCTCCTGTTAGAGTCCCTGTCAATGCGACCTGCGAGGTGGAAGAACCAGATGATGATGAAGATAACGAAGCTTGCGAAGAGTTTGCGAGAGAATTTGATGATGAGGCAGAGGAACTTGAGGGATCTCGAGTGAATTTCTTTACCACTGAGGGCATTGATGATTATGATGAAGTGGTAGCAGACATGAACAGTGAATCTTTTGCTGTCATGACTCGAGAACAGACAAAGCAGAGGGAGAAGGTGACCCAGCCACCTAAGAAATCCAAGGAGCAACAAAGAACTATCCTGTAATTGCAAGAAGAGGATCTCCTATCCCTACTTCATCTACACGAAAGGTGAGTCCTATCAATCCAGCTTACCAAAGTTGCTTCTTCTTTTTCTCCTAAAGTTGATAAGCCTAGAATTCCAAATGATGATGGCCCATCCACTTCGGATCCTTTGATATTGTTGATCACCCGAAAAGACCAAGGTACAAATCTCGTGTGAGTACTATCAAACCCATCCCAAAGCCTTTGCCAAAATGATCCACTTTGTTAATTCCAACTCTAAGATCACTTCTAAAGGCCTTCTACCTACTCCTCCCTCTGCGCGCCACCCCCGATCCCAGCTAGCCACCTCGCCCGGTGACAAAATTAAACCATTTTATGTAACACTTCTCATAGCTGGCCATAGACTCATGAATTGTGTCATAGATTCAAGAGCGGATCATTTTGATCACCTAGAGACAGTTCTGCTGAGATGCAGAGAGCATGGGATCTCTCTGAACCCTAAAAAATCTGTCTTTTGTGTCACTGAGGGAAGGTTATTAGGACACATCGTTTCCAAGGATGGTATTAAGATTGACCCTGAACGAGTTCAAGCTATCCAGCAAATTCCTCTCCCAACCAGTAAAAAGGAGGTGCACTCCTTCTTCCTTAAGATCAATTTTTTAAGAAGGTTCATCCCTAATTTTGCAGAGTTAACTTTGAATATTTCTCAAATGATGAAAGGGAAACAAACATTTGGTTGGTCTTCTGAAGGAAAGGAATCCTTTGAAGGTATCAAAAGAGCTATCGCTAAAACTCCAGTTTTAGCTTGTCCTGATTTCAAAGCAAAGATTTCATCATCTATTGCTATGCTACAGATAATACCTTGGCTGCTGTCTTGACTCAAGAAGACTCTGATGAACATGAGCTACCGATTGCGTTCATGAGCTATATTCTGAAAGATCACGAGTTGAAATACACCATGATGGAGAAACATGCTTTTGCAGTGGTCAAAGCTGTTAAACAATTTCGTTTCTATATCCTCAACTCTCACTCCATGGTGCTGGTTCCAGATACAACTGTTAAGTCGATTCTTACACAGCAAGAATTTGGATCCAAGAGAGGGAACTGGGTGGCTAAGGTCCAAGAGTATGACATTGATATCAAACCGACCAAGCTGGTTCATGGAAAAGGTCTTTGTGAGCTCATTGCTGAAGGAGCCAAACATGAGTTGCTTGAGGAGAAAGTTGACCTTCTTTCATTTCATTCTCGAGTTCAGTTGATGAATGGTATGCTGACATCGCCCATTTTCTCACCTATGGGGAATGTCCCTCTCATTTAACTGCCAAGGAAAAGAGGACTGTTAAATTGAGGTCAGCGCAATATGTATTATGGGAAAATGCTTTGTTCAAGCATGGCTTAGATGGGAGATTTTTGAAGTGTGTAGACAAGGAACAACAGAGAAAGTTGCTCTCAGCTTTTCATGATCATGCATGTGGAGGGCACTTTTCATCAACGGTTACTGCTCACAAGATACTCCGTGGAGGATACTATTGGCCTTCCTTGTTTAGAGATGCATCCAAGTGGGTTGATAAATGTGAGGCTTGTCAGACTTTTGTGGGAAGACCTAAATTAGCTTCTTTGCCTCTCAAGCCAGTTGTGATTGAGGAACCATTTCAACAGTGGGGTTTGGACTTCATTGGTGCACTCAATCCTGCTTCTAGTGCTGGTCACACTCATGTGCTAACTACCACTGACTACTTCACCAAATGGGTGGAAGCTATTCCAGTTAAGAGCACTACTTCTGAAGTGGTATGCAGCTTCATCAAAGAGAACATCTTGGTAAGGTATGGTGTGCCTAACAAGATTGTAATAGATAATGCGTCGAATTTCTCTTCAAATTGAGATAATGGACTTCTGCTATGGGTATGGTATTTCTTTGGCTCACTCTTCGATTACTACCATCAAGGAAATGGGCAGTGCGAGATCTACTAACAAAAATCGGTGGTGACTATCATAAGGAAGTTAGTCAATGAGTCTCAAATAAACCGCACAAGAAGCTCTATGATGCTCTTTGGGCGCACGAGGATTACACCAAAGAGAGCTATTGGAATGTCTCCTTTCCAAGTGGTATATGGAGTCAAAGCTCAATTGCAAAGTGATGCATTGGAAACCGCTGCCTTGCATCTAATGAAGGCCATCGAGGATACTAGTTTCAGAGATGCCCTGGACAAGAGAATTATGTACCTGCACAAGCTGAATGAAGACAGATTGGTGGTTGCTGATAGGATATCTGTTCACCAGCAGAAGGTAAAGGTCCTGTTTGACAAGAAAGCTAGGTTCAGAGATTTCCAAGTTGGAGACATCGTACTGTTATGGGACAAAAGACATGAACCTCGTGGCAGCCATGGAAAATTTGATTCCCTGTGGCTCGGACCTTTCAAGATCAGACACTTTGCTGGTGAGAATTCCTTTTATCTTGATTACATGGATGGTTCTTCTCTCCCACTTCCTTATAGTGGGCAGTATCTCAAGTTGTTCAAGTCCTAGGTGATTAGGGAGTCCCTTGTATATTCTGTACAGTGTTTTTGCTTCTCTGCTTTTGGTGTGTTTTCCTTTTGTTGTTTTGGTGTGTTGCCCTCTGTATTGGTGTTCTTTTGACTCCGTGGCCCAATGGATAAGGCACTGGTCTGCTTTCCCCGAGTTTGTCTAGGTTCTTGCCTTGCCTCATTCCTTGAATTTATGCCAAGTCATCCCCAGAAGGAGCCAGCTGTTGTCCACTCAAAATTCCCTGCTCTGATAAAAGTAAAATTTCAAAATTTTGAGTTATGAGTGTTTTCTCTAAAGTGCCTAAGCCGTGAAAATTGAGAAAATCTGTGTTTTGGGTCATTTTGTATGTATTTCGGGCCTGTCGGACATTTTTGTCCCGCCTGTCCCAAGTACGAAAGTGCATTCTGTTCCCCGATCGGCCGAAATCCCCGAAGTTGTTCCATTTTCGGGCCCGTCGGAACTTTTTGTCCCAAGTGTCCCAAAACTTTTTGTGCGAGATGTTCCAATTTCGGCCGAATCACCCGAACCGCGTACTTCGCACTTTCTTGTTCCAAATGTCCCAAATCAAAAAGTGCGAGTTGTTCCATTTTCGCCCGAACCGGCCGAGCCACGTACTCCGGAACTTTTTGTCTCAAATGTCCCAAGTTCAAACGGGCCTTTTGTTCCATTTTCGGCTGATTCGCCCGAACCGCGCTTTCATGTCCCAAATGTCCCAAAGTTAATCGGGCAAACTGTTCCATTTTCGGCCGATTCGCCCGAACCGCATCCTTCGCGCAATTTTGTCCCAACTGTCCCGAGTTCCAAATTGCTCTCTATTCCCCGATCGGCCGAAACTCCCGAGTCACGTACCTCAGAGCTCTTTGTCCCAATTTTGGTCAAAACACGAACAGCGTCTTCGCGCGCGTCCCCAAATGTCCCAAAATGCATTTATGCGTCTTCTCCCTGTTTCACCCGAATCGGCCGAACCACGTGTTTCGTGCATTCACGTCTCACATGTCCCAAGCGAACCTAATGCAATTCATACTTAGTTTTTCCCGCTCGACCGAATATACTAAAATATGGATTTAAGTTGCGGCTCTGATGCTATCAATCCGAAGATCAAATTTCAAGGACAGCTGGCGGAAGAACGAAGCTCTCAAGACGCTGGTTACATCAGTTTTCAAAGATATTCATTGTCATCCTCAAGATGAAAATTCTGGTGTGTCCCTCGTGGCAAGGACATAGCTGATACGTGGAAGAAAATTCAAGCAGCGGTTTCCGAAGACGGTGGGTCCCTCTCGATGGCCCTTTGTCTTCTTCTCCTTGTTCTTTTCTCTTCTTCGCTTTATTTTTCCGTTTTCTTTGTAAGAAGTTAAGGCGTTACGATTGGCGGTCCTTAACTATTCTCGGTTAAAGAAGCGGTTACAAAGAATAACCGATTTGTAAGCTATATAATGGCCTTTCCACGCCATTCCAAAAGGAGGAAGAACTTGGCATATTTTCTGAAAGTGTAAATAGATCAGAAAGAAATCAATACAAAAGGGCTTTCCGTTCATCGTCTATCTATCTCTGTTATCTCTGTGTTTTCATTTAATATTGTGAAGATCATTTTGTCTCTAATTTATTAGTCTCTCTGGTTGCATACTGTCCGGTTTTGCAAATACAACGATCTTGTATAACCAAGAAGGAACTTTGTGTCCTTGATTAATGAATTTGAAGAAGGTTATTTACAGAACTTTGTGTCTTTAAATTTAATCCTATTCAGCCAATGCAAGTGATCTTGTCTTAAATTCCTTGAAACTTCGCATACATAAAGAATTATTCTGCTATCTATAATTCTGAATGTTGCTATTCTGCTCATCCTCTTATTTCCTTTCCTCAGTCCTTTTGTAACTGATGATCCTTGTGGAAAACACTTTCGTAATATCCAAGTTCAACCATAAAATAATATTTTGTACATTTGTAAATAAGTTCGTTTCTGAATAAGGGAACCTCTCCCATTAAAGAGGAGGGACTTCTTGTCCCCTGACTGTTGCTCTTCTTAAAAGTCCTATTTGACGACCAACACCACTCACATACCTTAAAATTATTTTTGTAGCATGCCAATGAGACTCATGTGGATCCTGCATGAACCGAGAGATGAGGCTCATAGCATACATAATATCATGTCTTGTGGTAGTGAGGTACATGAGGCTCCCAACCAAACTTCTGTATAAAGTAGCATCTACTTTGGAACTTGCATCTTCCTTGGTTAATTTTTCACCAAGGGTAATAGGAGTGGCAACTACAGTGCATGACATCATTCTAAACCGCTTCAATAGATCAGCCACATACTTGGTTTGAGAAATGGATATACCTTTAGATTTTTGTTGTACCTCCACTCCAAGAAAATAATGCATGAGTCCCAGATCTGACATCTCAAATTCTTGTTTCATTTCTACTTGAAATTTCTCCATGAGAGATGGGTTGTTACCTGTATAAATGAGATCATCAACATAAAGGAAAACAATTAGAATATTGTTACCAAGATGCTGGATATAGAGGGTTGGCTCTAAGGAACTTCGAATGAATCCTTTCTTTAAGAAATAATCATCAATCCTCAGCATACCAAGCACGAGGTGCTTGCTTCAACCCATAAAGAGCACTTTTTTCTTGTAAACCAAATGTTCTTTTCTGGAATTTCATAACCAATAGGTTGTTCCACATCTAGACTTTCTCATCAATAAAACCATTTAGGAAGGCTGATTTTACATCCATCAAATAGATTGGCCACTTGTGTTGTGCAACAATAGCCAATATAATCTTGACTGTATCAAATCTTGCAACTGGAGCAAAAGTCTCAAAATAATCTACTCTAGGTGTTTGTGCAAATCCCTTGGCAACTAATCTTGCTTTATGTCTATTCATAGAACCATCAACATGATATTTCACCTTAAAAATCCATTTGACACCAATCACTTGCTTATCTTTAGGAAGTTGCACTAATTCCCATGTATGGTTTTTATCAATTGCATGCATCTCTTCATTCATAGCATCAATCCATACTTGTTCTTTCACGACTTCTTCATACCGAGGGTTCAACTTGAATGGTACTAAACAAAGAAAAATTGGAAACTAGATTCAAATTAGAAATCCTTTGATAAATTTCATTTAAACTTCATACCTTTCGTGAAGAACTTGGACTTGATTGTGGACTAGAACTATCACCTGAAGAGGAACTTGGTGAACTTAGTGAACTGGGGCTTGAACTTCCACTTGAGCTTGTGGGGAGAGGAGGAACTTGTTGAACATCTTCTATACCCATGATGAGTGGTGTAGTTTTTTGAACTCCTTTTTTCCATTGCCATACTCCCCCTTCATCAAAAACCACATCTGGACTAATAATCCATTTCGTGTGTCAGGATTATAGAACTTGTATCCTTTTGTGAAATCTGAATAGCCCACAAAGATACAAAGTTGGGATTTTGCATCCAACTTCTTCCACTTCTTTTCTGGAACATGAACATATGTAGGGCAACCAAATACACGAAAGTGAGCTACTGAGGGCTTGTGTCCACTCCAAGCTTCCTTGGGAGTGATATTCTGAAGCAATTTTGTTGGGCTTCGATTCAAAATATAAGTTGTGGTTGCTACTGCAACTCCCCAATAGAAATTAGGAAGGTTTTTGAACTGCAACATACTTCGTGCCATCTCCATAATGGTATGGTTCTTTCTTTCTGCAATGCCATTCTGTTGTGGGGTATAAGCTGCCGTAAGTTGTCTCTTAATTCCATGAGTATTACAAAAATCAGAAAACTCATTGGAAGTGAATTCTCCCCCTCTATCTGTTCTGAGTATTTTGAGAGAATACCCGCTTTGATTTTCTGCCATAGCCTTAAAATGCTTGAAGCATTCAAATGCCTCAGATTTCTGTTTAAGAAAATAAACCCATGTGTGGCATGAGAAATCATCAATAAATGTTAGAAAGTAAATATTCTTACCCAAAGATTCCTCTTGCATGTCACCACAAATGTCACTATGCACAAGCTCTAGAGGATATTTTTCCCTCCATGATTTGTTCATCGGAAAACTGTCTCGATGTTGCTTGCCAAGTGCACACCCTGAACAAACTTCTTCTTTTGCCGGAAGTGCAGGAAGTCCTCTCACCATGCCTTTCTTATGAAGCAAACTTAATCCTTGAAAATGCAAATGACCATACCGTTGGTGCCATAACCATGAATCATCTATGGTTGCCTTGAGGGCATGCATCTTACTGGACTCCAAAGTGAGAGGAAATAATCGATTCTCTGTCATACAAGCCTTTGCTACAAGATAATGATTAGCTGATTTATTAAATATTTTTCAGCAGTTATCTTCAAACACAACCTTGTAATTTTTTTCTACAAGCTGCCCAATACTTAAAAATATTATGTTGTAATTTGGGCACATGCAAAGTGTCATGAATAAATGTAGTTTCTCCTTGCTTAGTTTTCACTGCAAGGGTACCTTTTCCCATTACATCAACCTCTTTATCATCACCAAATTTTACTTGACTCCTTACAGATTCATCTAATTTGACAAAGAGATCAGATTTACCTGTCATATGATTTGAGCAACCACTATCCAAGAACCAAACATTTTGAGGTTCTTTTGCCAAATTGCAAGCGAAGAATGTAGAGTGTTTTGCTTCTTCAAAAGACTCCTCAGTATAGTTGGCTCTTGACTTATTCAAATCATATTTTTTCTTTCTACATTTAGATTCATAGTGTCCATACCTTTCATAATACTGGCACTGGATGCTTCTTCGATCCATAGAACTTCTTCCTCTTCCTCTTTTGTTTCCTCTTCCTCTTCCTCTACCACATCCTCTAGATGTAGAAGACTCCCCTTGATTTGTTTGATTGAGAAGGGGTTGTAGATTTTTCTTCAATTCTTACAAGATTGGAAGGCTTGAACTAGGTTCACTGTAGAACGTTGCATACGCTCCTCATGAGATTGTAAAGAACCTATCAACTCTGCAACTTTGAATGTGGTTAGATATTTACTTTCTTCAATGGCTATGACCACTAGATCAAACTTTGGAGGAAGAGATCTCAAAATATTTTCTACAATTTTTTTGCTCTATGACACTTTCCCCTTGAGTTTTAAGATGGTTCACAATACTTTGAGCCATAGTAATAAACTCTTGAATAGACTCGGGTCCTTCATACTTAAACTTTCAAAATCTCTTCGAAGGGTTTGAAGTATTACCAACCTTATTTTGTTAGATCCTTGGTATACTGATTTGTAGGGCCTCCCATCGTCCTTTGACTTTGACATACCAACTATACAGGGAAAAATTGATATATCCAATGAATATTGGATAGCAAAAAGAGCTCGATTGTCCTTCTTTTTGTCTTCTTTCAATTGGGTTCGTTGATTTTCTATTAAATAATTTAAAGCGATCTGATCTGCGGGTTTTTTGTATAATCCTATTAAATTCCAGATATCTTGGGATAATAGTAGGTTCTTCATCTTTATACTCCAGTAATCGTAGTTCTCTCTGGTAAACAACGGAAGCTCGAATGAGAAATTGCCACCATTTGGCATTCTTGTAATTCTTGGAGAGAACTGTTAAACTACAAATTTTGCAAAAAGAATAGTCTTGCAACCAGCTCTAATACCAATTGGAGATTATAAATAAAAACAACACTTACACTATACTGTGCAAATAAAAAGATAATACATCTGCTCACAAAGTGAGCGAACAAAAAAGCTAAGAGAGAGAACAAAATATTTGTTTTATTCAAAAAAATTGTCTTCTTCTCCTTCTCTATACGTTATACTACAAGAGATAATGCATAGAATAAATAGAAAAAACAAACTAACTCCTACGAGTTTATTACGCAATGAATGAAGATGCAAATAAGAGAGAACGAGACTTAACCGAATGTGAACTAATCCTATGATCGAAGGAATTGCTCGGTCTACAATTTATTAATCGAAGTAAAAACTAGTTAATGAGCCGGAGTCAGAGAAGATGAGTGTAGTGGTGGTGGTGGAACTGCAAAGGAACTACATATTTGAACATGTATCGAGGCGCATTTGACGACAAGTCTGATATAAAAGAGTATGAGAGGGTGGCAGCACAGTCACATTCAAATATGGCACTAGGTACCAAATTATCTTGGAGACTATATACTTGAGCCTCACGCTATTTGGAGCATCATTCTTAGAAATAAGTATTTGGATAACATGCTCCCTAAATTGGTTTTCATTGTTCATGATCACCTTACCGGTTCCCATGTATGTAATTTCATGACCAAGACTCGACCATCCTCAAACCACTTATAAGGTAGAACATTGGTAAAGGTTCAAAAGTGAAATTCTATACCAATGTTTATATCCTCATCTCCCCCTCGGTGATCATAACCTTAACATTAAAATATTGGTGTGAGGACATTGTTGGGGCCTTTTGTGAGGGATTATTTCAATAAAAAAAGATGGATAGATTGATATTTTGGTCCCACAAAATATGATTGACGAGAAAATGACCTTAATTGAATTTCTTATACCATTTCATTTTTCTATTCATCATGATGAGTTGATTTGGATGGGAACTAAATCCGGAAGATACAATGTGAAGGATGGATATTCTGCCATTATTTCCTCCTCCACCAAAGAGACTATCTCATTCGGACTTATAAGAAAATATGCTATAAATATGCTCTTGCAAAAGATAATGCATTCCTTTAGATGGATTATCGGGACAAGATTCTAACGTAAACCAATTTCGATGAACGTGGTTTTTATGGCCCATCATGGTGCCCTCTTTTCCTACACTTTGAGTAAGAGACCAATCATCTTCTCATGCACTGTGGCTATTCCTTCAAAATATAGTCTTCGCTTTTCGTAGAAATTCAACCTACTCTTGGGGCTCCCCGCCACTATCAAATATATCATTGCTTCTTGGGAATCCCATCTTCGCTTTGACCCATTACTTCAAATATGGAAATACATTCCTATAATTATTTTTTGGAGCATTTGGCTGGAAAGAAACAAAATAATACTAAAAAAATAAAATAAAAACATTGGACAACCCTCTCCCAAATCCTAAGGAGTATCAAGGATCTCACCATGACATGGACCCCTAAAGATGGGAAAATATTCCCAAAAGATACCAGCATATTCAATAATAGGAAAACCACACTTTCAAGTATTATTGATAAAGGGATTCAAAAAAGTAATGAAAAAAAGAGTGAAATGGAAGCCACCGCCTAATGATTTAATCAAGCTCAATTTTGATGGAGCAGATAAAATTAATCAAGGAAGGGTCAAAAGTGCGAGGTGGAATTTTCTACAACTCTTTAGGAAACCCCATCCTTGGCTTTGCCGAGGCTATTGGGCATTGCTCTTATAACCTTGTAGAGGCCAAGGATTTATGACATGGTCTTAAAATCACAAAGGAAAAGGGTTGGGATAATCTCATTATTGAAGGTCACTCACAGATCCTTATCAATATGATAAACATGAAAAAATGGAACACCGGAATATAACTTTGCATTGTGGAGGATTGTATCACCTTAAATAATCCAGACAAGTTTTTAAAACCTTTAGAAGGGCGAACAAAGTTGTTGATAGCCTTTCCAATCTTGGGACCAAGCTCAATCTTAAAAATGAAATGATGGTTATATTACAACTAATCAAGACTTCATTAGGTAGTGGTGATTTAATTAAGTAGGATGAGCCTATCATATCACCACAAGTGATAGGCACGGATCCTGCACAACTGGAATTGTAATAATGAAAGGGTACAACCATGTAGCTTTCTTCGCTCATGAGAACTATTGCCATATTTTTTCACGTTGGGAGAGAATATTTTTAGCATGCATGAAGGGTATTTTAATCTTCATCCTCCATTTGTGCTCCTCATTCAAATTGTTCAAGGAGTTATGTTGTTTATATGGGTAGAAAATGGAGACAAGGAGGAATGTGGCAAGGCCTGCTAAGCACATTGAGGCTAGTAAAGGGAAGGCAACAATGATTAATACAGTACATGAGATGCAGGAGAGCCTAGTTCACAAGTTCTCCATCGACGTCGTCCATCATTATTTTTTGGGATTTGTAAATGACCTCAAACCGAGGAAGCTTCAATATGGGTTATTTGTTGGACAAAGGCATGTAGGTTACCTTCAAGGAAGCCATGGAATTGTGGTGGTAGAAATTGATTGCAGTGTCAAAGACCCTAAGGGGCCCTAAATGGCTTAGATGGATGGCCACAAATCTTATCTGTGCTCAGTTATCAACCAGACTTGGGGACTCAGCGGCAGTGGAGGAAGTAATTAAAGAAATGAATGACCTAGGACAATCCACTGTTCGTTTGGACACATTGAAAGTGGCACAAATGAATAACTACTTTGCAATTCATGAGGATATGGAGGAAGGGTTTGATATCGACTTTGTATGGATCAGATTTGGACGCTCTCCAAGGCTTAGGCTTTGGAAAGCGTCTCTCAAGGTAAAAACCGAATGCAATTTGCGCCATGTCAAGATCCCATCTAACAAGTTTGAAGACTCCAAGCCGATCAATCAATGGCCGCTCGATAATCAAGAGGAGACCAAGGATATTGAAATGCCTTCACCATGATTTCTAGCTCCTAAGAGGAATATGATAACTAGTCTCGGGTGTGTTTAATCTAATGTCTTTTAATTTTAGCATAATTGTAATATGTTATAGCCACCTCTATCTGGTTATTATTCTTGAACTTTTACCTAGTTTACCAGGTCTTTTTGATATAAATATTTTAAATAGTAAGGCCAAGTGCGTCTTTTTTGACTTATCAAAAATAAAGTTAGGGGCAAGGTTTTTCAAAGTTGTTTACCTCTCATATACATTTATAAAACAAATTGTGAGCTCACGACAAGAATTAGATTAAATTGAATAAATGAAGCTTATATAAATATTTCATTCCTAAAAACTTTAAAACTAATAATTTAGGATTACAACTATTTAGGAATTATGCGATTATATTTATTATCTTGGAAATTATTTGGGAAAGTGATTGATATACATTTATTAATAAATTAATTATAATCTTCGAAAACAACTAACATACATTTGTGAATGAACACAATAATGGTCAACTATTTATTACAACTATTCAATATACATTTGTTAATCATATACATTTTTAATGAATCTGATAATGATGGACAATTACAAAATAATGGTTGACAATTACAACTATTTGATATACATTTATTAATAAATTAATTATTATCTTAAAAATTAACATCTAAAAAATGTTTTAAAAATCATCAAAAAAACTAAAATAAACGACTAAAAATAAAAACATCATTATAAAAACCCCTATGTTATAATTACATAATCGTTTGACAATTTCATAACTATCATGGTAATTTCATTGCGGCTAGACTATACAGAGTGATGATTTTACCTTTGTACGTGTAAAATCAAATATATCAGAGTGCTTACAATATTATTTTAATAATGAAAATTAAATGTGTATACTGTAAGACTATGCACTATAGAACATACATTTAATAAGAATTGTACAAGACGAGAGACAAAGGAAAACATTTTAATAACAACGTTTGTAGGAAGAAATAAATACACAGACCCAAACAAACATTATGCGTCTTTTAGGGAAACAGATCCTTTTGGCTGTGTATAATAATAAATTTATGACATCTGTGGGGGTGACGGAAGGTTTGGGGTTTAATACAATTAAATTTCGATCACGTAGTTAAGAGGAGCACACAATACTAGAAACTACTTTATAAATGGATTTCTCAAATTTTAAGTGTGAAGATCAAACCTTATCATAACATAAATGAAATATTCTCGGCATGTAAATGTGGATTATTAGTTATTGTTTAGAGAATAGTTTTTGTCATATTGTATTATTTAAAAAAATAGCAATTGAAGTTAAAAATGAAGCTTTTGGTTAGCTAGATGTGGAAAAGGGCTTTCTATTATAATGCATTTAGTAAGAAATAATGAAAAATAGAAATAAGTTAAATTATAAAAGTTAGATCGAAATCTTCTTTAAGTAATCTTCTTTAAGTAGTATGATTAGAACCATGGTAATATATAATTATGATAATGTGTAGAAAACAAAAATAAATATGACGATCTTAATCTTTTATTTTTAGAACCTAAAAATTTTGCTCACTATTCGAAATGCGTTATGAGTAGTTGTGAAATTGTTATTGTTATCACAAATCACAGCACTTCCCGGATGTTGATCGATTTCTAGTTTGATCACTCTAAGCATCCAAAGTGATTGGATAACATGGGTACTATCTCCAAGTTGTGGGACTTGCTACTTGAGATAGACCTCCGTGAGAAAGCGGTTCTGCTCTTGCTCTAAACTACCCGCCACAATCTACTCTAATGCAGGAGAAACTAACTATTCTAATCTATATTTCCAAGGGACCAGAGAGAGAGAATGCATAAAATGAAAGCCTACACTAAAGCGGTGATACACCAGAAAAGGAGGATGGGAGAGTAGTCTCCAAATGTGTGAAATACAGAGGCAAAGTGCACACTAGAAGAGGTGATGACAGTTCTCCACAATCTAGCAAAATGCATTCACAGTAATATTTCAAGCACACACAATGATAATGAATTCCTGCAAGAACATAATAAATAGACACAATATACTTGTAGAAAAGATTAAAGGGGCAAGAAGAATGCAAGGAAACACAGCAGGGGAAGATGTATCCACAAACTGGTATTTTATTGCTTCATGATATGCACAGTTCAATCTATTACAAGATAAGGGCCTGGATCACCATGCAAGGAGTCCACTACAAGGGCCTGCAACACACTGGCTTCACAAAGCAATTTTGACAGAGCTTTGTTACCCAAAAACTCTCCCCCTTTCAATGAGCCCAACACTTCATTTTATAGAAAAATGAGAAGGAAAAGAGAAGGAAAAAAAGGAAATCCCGAAATCTGTCCTTCAACCACCTGTAAGAGGCATTAAATTGAGTGGAATGGGTATACATTACTTGCAAAAGGCTCCCCATACTGTCCCATGTGCTGCAGCAGAGAAAGAATGATGACCATGCCTCTTAAATGCACTCCCAGCTACCAAATAAAACACTGTTCTGAACCCGGCCACGTTTTCTTAAAAATCTCAATCAATTTCTGATCAAATCTGGAATTTCTTGATTGCTGTGCATCGGGCTCGGAAACACGATTCCAACGGTACCAATTTTGTGCGATTTCGTTGAGAAATGCAAAAGTTATGGCCTTCTGAGTGCAGGCAGCTATTTTGGGCCTGGCAGGCGTTTTCTGTCATTTGACGGGAAAGAGCATTTACTGACTGGAGCCGAACATGTTTCCTTAATTTAAATATATCTACCCTCATTAAAAATAAGAAATCCAGTTTTGTGGCGTAGAGGACGTCGTGCTCGTTCCAGAAAGTCCAATTTTATCAAAATCGGAGCTCGGAGTCAAAAGTTATGGCCATTTGAAGTTTCCGGACCAAACGTTGACTTTTCCTCCTCTGACACGTGGCAGCTTCTGATTGGTCCTCGGCTGATTCGGCTCCTCCGCGTACTTCGCGTTCTTTCGTTCCGGATGTCCCAGTGCTGCCTGGGACAAAAACCTCCGATTCGCCCGAAATGGGCTTGCTCGTCCTCCTTTTAGCCGAAGACACGTGGCGCCTTTTGATTGGCTTTCGGCTCCAGTGGCTTCTTCGCGTATTTCGGGTCTTTTTGTCCCGGACGTCCCATTTTGATTTTGGACCTTTTGGGACAATTTCGGCCGGTTCGGGCATTTTTGGCCCGCTTGTCCCACTCAATTTTTTTGCCTCATGCTCATTTCGCCGGATCGGCCGGTTCGGTCTTTTTGTCCCAAATGTCGCGAGCAACACTTAGCCAATTTTTCTTCCTCTTTCGGCCGGATCAGCTTTTCGCGCCCCGCGCACTTTGGCCCGATTGTCCCTGCTGGGTTTTGGACTGTTTGTGTTGATTTCGACCAACCGGCCGGTTCGCGCATTTTCGCCCCACATGTCCTGCAGGTGACCTTGAGCGAGACTTAGCCAATTTTCACGATTTTTCCCGGATCGACCTATTTGCCTTCTTGAACCCTTTTTCACATTTTCTCGAACTTACTCTCTTCCTCTTGGACAGGAGTTATACAAATATGAGGGGACCCAGGAACATGAATCCTCGCCTAAATCAATATATTTGCTTCGCATGTTATCAAAGTTACCTTGGGGGTGAATTTTGGATAACAGCTTATTCTTCAAATTTAAAGGTCTAATTTTATATTAACACATTGCAAAAGAAGTCATCGAAGGGGATTAGATTTGAGGAATCAAACTAGTAATCCAATCCAACAAATAATCCATGAATGTGTAAGTGTCCCAAAATGTATCCTTTCAATAAATGCAAAGCATATATAAGAAATGTTATATGTTTTTCTATAAATGTTTGTCTCGTACTTTTGGCTCGGATGCTTTTGAAATGATTGAATTCCTTTTCTTTTACAACTTCGATAAACTCACTTGTGATCATTCTTTATATGCCTAAAATAAACTGATGTGCAAATATTTTTATAGCGTTCTTGATGGTTAAATTAGGAACCTAGTGGCATCTATGTTGACATATAATTAGTTGAAGAATCCTACAAACAAGGCCAAAAATCTTGGGAGAGAGAAAAAAATGGTTAAAGGGACCACAAATAAGGTCCACAACATTAGTGCTACGCTTTTGGTAGACCAAAACTATACCACTATAGTTCAAGTAGTTCATATGCATACCAATATAATTTGGGCATATAGAAAAACAAGGAAACATAACATTTCACAAGTATCCCCAGTCATATCATGAAATAAAAGTAGTCCTTTTGCAAACAAGAGGGTGTATTTAGTTAAAGGTTGATGTTTTAAATGGTCCAACATACTTGTATAAAGTGAGGTTGAAGCACCGACCAAGGTCGAGAAGAGAGAAACAAGGGAATAAAAATAGAAAAAGTTAAATAAAGAAGAGCATAAAGTAGATGTGAGGAAGATATAGTCATAAGGAATAATGACAAGTATAGAGTATCAAAAGTAGCACACAACTTAAGGGGAAGAGGCTAAGAGTTGAACACCACAAGGAACATGCACCTGTAGGAGCCTAATTAGAACCAATAATTAAAAACATATAAATATATTAACACCATGATACTTAACTTGGCCCATACCAAAATTAGAACCAATAAAAAAAAACATATAAAAATATTAGCACCATGATCTAACCGGGTTAGCATCAAATTGGTATCGATCATGGTTTTGTACCTTAGATATAAGTTAGAAGGTTTAGGGACTAGTAGAACACCACCATCGTGTAACTAGACAGAGGAATAGATATGTAGTCAATAAGACCTACTAATATGAGAGCAACGAATGCAACTAACACAACTATTATGGGAGCGCTAGACAAAGTGATGATAAAACTAAGGGATGTGAGGACAAGGATAGATGTATTTGAAGAAGATTAACATAGAGTATTTGTGGTGTCAAATACACAAAGTGTGATGAAGGTGAAATAGTAACAATAGGCACACAAAATGAAGGAGTTGTTAGAGATGAAGGAAAGGATGAGCGGGAATCCATAGGCGTAGGAGAAGCATGATTGTTATAAGCCATTTTAAGGATAGTCGAAGCTAAGGATGGATGTCCCGACATTTTTGGAAGATTAGATTCGAGGAGTTTGTGGATTGGCTCACCATTATGGAAGAGTACTTAAATTTTAAGGAGATAGTCGACCCATGAACATGTTAGAGTGGCACAAACCAAGTTCAAATAACATGTGGTATTGTGGTGGAAAGATGTGCAAAATGAATAGAGAAGGAGATGCAAGGACAAGATAGTGCACATGGATTCTATGGTCGCTAAAATGAGAAGTTTTTTCCTTCTAACTACCACACGAGTCTATTCCAGAGAGTACAAAATATGAGACAAGAGGAGAGTTTGTAAAGGATTACACCAAGGAATTATACTTTGGATCGTGATAAGATCCGAACATGTGGAAGTTTACTAGGATAAGGTTTTGCAATATATAAAAGGCTTCGGGTTTGGTATTTATGAATAACTCATCCTATTGTACATTTAAACAATAGATGAAGCTTATCGATTAGCATTAAGATTGGAAGATAATTTTGCATATAAAATTCAAAGCATATCTAGTTGAAGGGAATTCGTAATGTACGTGGAAAATGATGAAGAGATTGAGGATATAGTAAGATACAAGAAGATGAATGTAGTGATACATAAACACACATTCGAGTATTGTACAGAGATGATGGAATGTCATACTCCTTGAGAGACGTGGATGATTTAGCCAAGGAAGAGGAAGAGGATTATCTAGAACATGTTTCAAATGTGGGACCATTAGACATTATGCATTTGAGTATCCAAATTTCCAAGGTGAAGATAAAAGTAGGTTCACTTAAGAAGGTGCGCATGTGGCCCATGGTGATGTGGATTCAATGGGATTCGCAGAACATGCCAAAGGAAAAGAGTGCGGAGAATCTTTGACGATAAGAAAGGAGTTGCTTAAGACAATACAAATAGAAGACGAACTTATGTAAAGAAATAATTTTTTCATAACCATTTGCAGATCGAAGGAAACTTTTGTAAGGTGATTATAAATGGTGGAAGCAAATATAATTTGGTATCCTAGGAAATGGTGGATAAGTCGGAGATGAAGAATATTGCATATCCCAACCATTACAAAGTGGTATGGCTATAGAAGGGACATCAATTCCTAGTTAATGAGAAAAGACTCGTTAAATTCCAAATAGGGAACCATTGCAATGAATTTCTATGTGATGAGATGCATATAGATGTATATCACCCGTTCTTAGGAGACCATGGTAGTATGATAGGAAGGCTATCCATGATTGACATGCAAACATCATCTACATCAAATAAGATGGGTGCAATTTTAGTTTGTCACCACTAAGAGATGAGGAGAAAGGTGTAGACACAAAATCTATGCACTTGGGTACATTTCTAGGTCCTAAGGCATACTAATATATACATGATTCCTAAGCAAGAAAACTAGTGGTTGATAACTCGTTTAGGCCTTTTGGTTACTATCTTTTACACTTTACTGGCTTTAAAAATCTTACATATTTGCTTTGGCACTTAACTGATTTATCTTTTGATGACCTCAAACACTAGCTCCCAGCTAGGACAAAAGCACCTAGGCTCTCTTGTCCTTCTTGGGCGCTCATGCCTTTCTTTATCTTTTTCTTACTTTTTTGGGTTTTTTTCACCTTTTAAAACTTTGGGTTGGCCTTTCAGTTGTCAATTATGAAATTCAAACAAGGGAATCATATATATACTTAGTTACTTCTCTCAAATAAGGGGACAAACACTATAAGCATTATCTATCACCACCTAAGCTTGCACAAAGGCACAAGAGCACTATAAGGCACAAATCTAGCACATCCATACAAAGGACAAGGGGTGCATTGATTTGCATACATTTCATACGAGGGACTTCATTCTAATCCATCTCACACATTCTCGCATACTCAATGCAATCTAGATCTAGCCCGATATCACCGTGTAACTTACAAAAGGAAAAAATAGGGCACAAGACATGATACACATACAAATAATCATATGGAGTTTGAGATGTAGTGCTTTGATGCTTTTGTATGGGGTTTTGTAGGTGATTATTCATTAGAGGTTGACAACAACATTATAAAAACAGGTGTGTCATTCACTTAACCAAAGGTGAAATATTGTGAAGACCTAGTGAACCGATGGGTTTCATATTTGCACTTGGAATGAAACCACGGTCAGGGGAAAAGAAAGTACCTCCTCTTTAATGGGAGAGGTTCCCTTATTGAAACCAGGGGCAAAACCTATGTACAAATACACAATATTTCATTCAATGGTGGTTTCTTGATATCTTCAAATGTGCTTTATGCCTGGAAAGTTATCAATACATGAAGATAGAAGACTTGAAGAGAGGAAGGAGGCAGAAAAGACAATCCTTTCAGGGAAAAGAGATGGCAGAGAAAACCCTTATATGTATTGAGCAAATGAGATATAAAATAGAACCATTCACGTTTATAATGGGCACAATCCACAGACTCAAAGTTCTTGATATTGTATAAACTAGAAAACAAAGTTTCTAAGCATGCAAGGATTAAATGATTCATAGATTGGAGCAAAAAGGAAAGAGAAAAGCAGAGGAGAAAGGGGAAAACTTTGTATTGATTTCTTCCAAATAGAAATTACAGCTCTAGAATATCCAAATTCCCAACCCTTTAAAATGGCTTTGAAAGCCCCAAAAATAGCTCGTAAGAGACAATTCACAACCTCTTTGAGTAAGAAAGAAACGGTTACAAATTCCTCGAGCAATCAAGAAACGCTTACAAATCATTTCAACCATTTTACCTCTTTCGAATTCTTGATTCACAAAGAAATGTTAATGGTAGAAAAATCCATGCACGTTTAGTGTAAGTTCCACCACGTGTAAACACACCCATTTCATATCTCATCATGGGTCTCTCCTTTTCTTTAGAAAAAAAAAGTGACAGGAGTATTGGCTCGAGGATTTCTAATGGTTTTCAAGCACAAAGCAATTCAAAAAGGTAAAGATAAATATTAGTGAAGGGAAGATTCGAGTGAGTTGAGTACGTGGGACATTAGAGGACTTGCAATATAATTTTTCAAGGTGCACAATGAAATCCAACTGCTCTCTGCACTTAGATATTTCCTCAAACATAATTTATGCTTCTTTATTCTCGGAGAGGTTGTAATTGTCTCTTCGATGATCATGGCTTTTTTGGTTACGTTATGCTTAATCGGATTGATTTTTTTGAATAAAAAAAAGTATATATATATATATCGAGCCACCTAACAAGTTAGGAGTGGTTATTCATTCAATCAGTTGGGTTTCCAGTGCTCAAAGGATGGGTTAACATGACTTGAGTTTGCTACTAGTATACCTCAAACTGTTGGGGGAGAAATATTTATGAATGCACGAGCAGACATAAAAGTAAAACTCCATGAATTTTACAAGCATGATCCTTCTTACACCAAAATGGGAGCCTTGGTTCAGGGTATGCACAAGTGGGCTCGTTGAAAAGCCTTTAGAAACTTCTAAACAATGCAAAGTGGCATGATGACATGAAACCGATTAATGTGCACTTTTTAGTGAAGTGTTTTATTTTTTTAGGGAAAAAAATGAATGAGGTGAACCAGGTTGTAGTTTTGTTCCTTCTTATTTCAGTGACTCTAAGAGAACAACAACCAAGGATGTGGGATGCATTGCTGTGTGGGAAGTTTCGAGCATTATTAATGAACGTGTTGTTGCTTCATTGGCATATGGATTTGCAAGAAAGAATAATGAAACCATACGTGTTTTAACCTTGTTGGTGATGCAAAGTGGTGAAGCATGAGTGAGCCACAAAATGTTTCCAAAATTCCTGATGTTGATGCGGTCTCGTCGAATGTGGGAATCACGAGTTTTGTGAAAAGGTATGGTTTTCCCCTTTTCGCTTGCACTAAATTCCGCTTTCATAATTTCTTGCATTTGGAAATTATTTGTTAATTATTAGGAAATGTAACTCCAACCAATGATAAAACTCTTTTTTTCATTTGGAACTGTCAAACATCAAAAAAATTATGACCCCGAAAGTTATGCACATGGAGCACCACACCAAAATATACCACAAACCTGAAACTCCATGCATGACCCCTAGTAACATGAGACACTATGGGAAAACTTAACCAAGTTGTTTGAACTTAATTAACACCCTTGCATGTCAAATTTCTAAGCCCATTTAGCTTATTAGTCACTTGTAGTGACGTGCTCTTTTTAGTAAAACATGATCAGTTTCGGCCTATGGTTACCGTTTAGTTCGAGCAAAAATGAAAACCACTTCCACTTATCCCTAGACCGCCAAAGAAGAGAATCGTAACCCATATTCATTTCAATGAAAATGCCTTTGGAAACTATTTTTGTGAGTGGGTTTTGGGGCCCACTAGTCGCTGAGTGACAAGAGTTGTTGTCGCAATTACGATAACTAGCCTCGAGTTTCCCTTGTAACTTGAGCTCTGCTCTTCGTAATAAACTTCCGTCAAACACGATGAATTATATGTATATGGGATAGTATGCAAGAATCATAAAACTTTGTGTTTAAACTTAAAACGAGTGTTTTCAAGGCCCAATTTGTGAGCACTTTAGATGTTTCGCCACTTGCACCAAAATTACAACTTTAGCTAAACACACCTTCTAAGGGTTTTGTCGACTCCTAACTAACCATGGAACCTTGTACATATCATTTCCACACTTTTTAGAGTATGAATTGATCAAATTATTGTATTAATGCTTTTTGGGAAATTATGATGTTTCTCTCCCTTCCCTTTTCTCTTCCTAGAAGTAACTCTAATATTTTGACTGGTTCTAAAAATGTAAATGAGTTATAAATGTCATGGGTTGGAAATGAAATGAAAATTTGATAATGTATGTGATTATGATATGATGAATAGAAAGGAAAATGAAATCCAAACTTTCTCTATTTTCCCTTTTTCTCTCTAGAGATAATTATGAAAATATATGATTGGGTTTTGAAAATGTAAATGGGTCAAAATGTATATGATTTGAAATGAAATGAAAATTGGATACGAGGATGTTAAATAAAATGAATCCTAGATTTTCTTCCTCCTTCCCTTACTCTTTTGTCTCTCTCTCCTATCTTTATCTCTCTCTATTGTCTTTTCTGATTGTTTGAAATGATGGATGCGTGGAATTTATGCTTGAGTGTAGGGGATTTCCATACTCAGTCCTAGGATTGATGCAACGTTGGTTGCAGGTACTCCGAACAAGAGGAATTTTCTGGATGTGATATGTTGTAATTAATGAGTTGTCATTGTAATGTTATATTCACCTTGCAATACATGTATTACCATAGAATAATGATATGTATTATTGTCCAAAGAATTTTTCTTTGTATATTTTGAAAAGAGAATGCCAATGTGACTATATTTTATAGTGTCGAATTGGATGTGAAATTGTACTCAATGTTTTACATATGTTATAGAGATATCAAACTAATCTTTTGCTATGTTAATTATTGGTTTATTTCCTTAACAACCACAATGCTAGGCATAATATCCTCTTATCAAAACTAATGAAAAATAAAAGAACAAGATATAATGCATATTATGCTTCCTCCTCCCATTTGAGTCCTTTTCCATAGTATAAAACATTGATCATGTTAATAAAATACTCTGATCTCATTAATCATCTTCATGCTTCGCACCTAAGACATCTTATTAAGGACCATTTCCTTGATATTTTATGATGTGGTGCTTATATGTTGTGAAACCTATCATATTGGGACAAGTGAGGTGATCATGTCTAGGTGTTACAGGTATGACCATATCCTGAATCAATTTAACCCTCTTGTGTGTAATTTCCCTTGGTACCCTAGTGGGTGGCCAAAGCCTTGCAAGATAATTGGTGGTTGTACCTATGATTGATCTCTTGTGAGATTTAAAATATGTGAGTGGAGACTACGTTTGAATTACTTGTGTACTTACCCAACAATTGAAATAGGTCCTTAGGAGGCTTTTGTAATGCATATGATTGTTTAGGATATCCCTCTTGCAATATACACTTAATACTTGTGTCTAAGAGCAATGAAATGAGTTGTCTTGTGCGAGGTTGTACTCCTTGTAGTCTTAAATTCCTCAGTGTTATGTAAGTGTTATAGGAATTTCATTTGTTCCAAAATGATGTTAACACAAAACCAAAGAAACCATGTAAATGTAGTGAGTAAAAAGGGTAAAAAAGATTAAACTAAGGAATGTCTACTACAAAAATGGTACACCATTGAGCGATGTCAAAACCAACTAAAATGTCAAATGTGATCATAAAATGAATGTGATAAAGTAGAGCTCCATGAATAATACAACAACCTAATAAATTGGAAAACCAAATATGATGCATGATCACATGTTTTGTATGCATGAATGTGGTTAAACAACGATGCTAATGAAATAATGAAATGTAGCCTTAAGAATGAGATAACTTCAGTTGTAGCCAAGGTCTTGTGAGTTAAGGAAATTACATTGTAGTTGTACTTGTAAAAGTTAGTAGAACCCTTGGCATAGATAGGAATATATTAAATCTAGGATCACCCAGGAAGTAGAATCTATGGTCGAAACATGTAATTAACTCATTGCTATTGAGAGTGAACCCTTAAGATGATGAAACAAAAGTAGTTTGAAATGTGAAATTCGTCACTTGAATTCAAAGAAAAATCTCTATAAGGGGAACATAGGTGTAATGTACCCTTCCATGCATGCAATATGATTGTGAAATTATGAATTCCTAATTGGAGCAACAAATTGTGAATCAATAATGATACAACTTAATTAGTAAACCTACATAGTTGGTTGTAATAACTTGAAGATGAAAAAAGTGTATTATTAGTATTAAACAATGCTATGAAATGAACTCGGGATAGGTTTTCTATTGATCTAGTAACCTTCCTTTTTATTCCTGTAAATTTTTCTCCTTATAACAAGAGTATTTTTCCAAACCTAGTAAACACAGCTCTTTCAATCAAATCCTTAAGTCAAATATTAGAAGATGCATGTGTGTATATACGTTCCTAATCACAATCATGCTATATAAAGTTATTTCCACAAGAGAAATGATTGAATTCTAAAGGAACCACTATAAGTGAAATGTTAAACAAAAACATGCAGCCTAGTTGTAAAGGAACAAAGGGTCCCATGTTATGTGTTCTTCAGACAATTATAGTCAACTAAACAATTTTTGAGAAACAAACCTTTAACATAAGAACTAAATACTATGAGACTCATAGTTGTTTAAAATGAATTTATTTAACAAATGAGCTATGGATAACTAATGGAATTGGAGAAAGGAACCAACCGCGCATTCTCCGTTAAAGACTAATGGTCTAGCAAAATAAAGTAATTGAAGTTTGAAAAATAGGAAATTTTAAACCTTATGTGTTTAATTTTGTTGAAAACTATAAGGTCATACAATGGAAACCTACATGTAATGAATATGTAAACCATCAAAAAGGCCATGTTGTGGAGTATGCCTATCCTGTGTTTCTTCTTTAATTGGGTCATTGTCTTGGTTTACGTTGTTTGAGTAAGACATTGATGTGTACCCTATGTTATCCTATTGTATGAGTGGGTTCATGTTTATGTAAGTGTCCTACGTGATGTCGAGTTTCTTTATTTGGATCCCATGTGGTGTTGTGTAGTATGCAATTAAAGTAAAAAAAAAAATTATTTCGATAATTTTACTATGGTATTTTGGTGTTGAAAATGTGGGCATTACAAATTGTATTCCCGAAAGGGATCTACCCCAAACAACTTTCGATAATCAAAAATGAAACTCACAATGGTGTCATACACGTTTGAGTTAGTTTGAAGACAAATGGAAAGAGCAAGGGCTTATAAGGTTTGGATGAGTGGCTCAAGAGTGGACTAGGCACGAATCACATGCGGGGAAGAAGATGCCGGGCTTGAAATCCGTGTTATTTGAAGATTGTGGAGGAAGAAACAAATGGGGAGACTTATTCCCTTCTTCCCAAACAGATTCGAACCCATGACCATCTATTTCGCTCGATTCCAACAGGATGCTCGTGAGGTAACTCAAATACCATATTTTTAAACCAACAGAGTTATGCGCTAAGGTATGGAGGTTTTTTTATGTAGGATTTGGAAACTACAGACATCAAGTAACACCTCATCTGCTACTTATCGTCGGATTCTCCTCCTATTTGGAGGACTTGGGACCGCTAATTCTTTATTTATTGTTTTTGTTTTCTTCATTACTAACATTGGATTATTAAAAATTAATTGTAATGGCATCCGTGTAATGTATAATTTCTTTAATTCTAAAATGTCACATTTGATGTATCCATATGATATTCCATGCAAGTGTTTGTTTCTGTTCCCTATTACAAGAACACCTCTACAAGTGTTTGTAGTAAAGCAAATGAAAGTCAGTGTTAAAAACGTTGAGTATCCAAGTATTAACAGGGAAAAGTGGGAAAATATCCCACCTTCAAGGTTTCGTAGTCCTTACCCTACGTTGGGAGTAATATATGTAAACGATTGTGGCGGTTGCACTATGTCAGGGCTATTTCTTCATGTAAGATTTTCTGAATTTTGTCCGTTTTTAAAAATGCAAACTTATAAATCACATAAAATGATGTGAATTTTTGTCAAAATATCATCACATATAAATTGAACCAAAACCAACTCATGTGCAATTGCTAGTATTATTCTCATTTAATATATACAATACTCATCAATTGGTAAAAAAAGGTGCACCAGTAATGCATAATAGAAGATGTTAGAATAGCTCAACGTTTATGACGTATGCCATTTATTATTATTGAACACGTACACATTCAGAAGCTTTAAAACGTAAAGCGTAAAGCTCCTACCCAAACATTTTGATACAGGGAACAGAAATACAGGCCCCGACGTTACTAGACGGACAACAATTTCTTCAAACTGAAGGGCAACCAGCGGCGACACATCGAAAAATCCATGTCTTCCACTTTATCCTGCAATACTTGCAACGCCTCCTCCAAATGTCCTGCTCTTCTCCCTCATCCACTGGAATCTGCACATGAACTCTGTGCTGCGACCTTAATAGCTTCATCTTCCCTTTCATACTTTGATGGCGCCAGAAAATTTTAGAGAAAATTTTGACGATGCAGAAACCCTGCCGGGCATTTTTAACTGCGATTCCGCGGACGGATTATCTGATAAAAACAGAGAGCGGCCGGCGGCTGCCCGCAGAAATGGCGGCTGGCTAAGTGGCGCAGTTGCGAAAATGTCTTCCTGATCAGAACTTAGCTTATGTTTGGGGGTTCCAGGCTCGGACTCCCAGCCGAAAGGAACAGCGCCAGGGGCCGCGTAGTACAAAGCCCTGGAAGAGCATCCAATTTGCCCCTCCTTTGTTAACAGACGGTTAAAAAATTTGCTCTCTGAGACGAATCCGTTTAGCTGTTGCGATGCTTCCATTGTTTGAAGACGAAAGGAGAAAAAATGAAAGGCGCCGGCTTCGATCCTAATCTTCCTTGAAAATGATGGATCTGGTAGTGTTTTCGGAAAATATGATGAAAACAATTTCATTCAGAAGATTTCTTTATCCTGTTTACATTTTAAAGAGACTAATCTCTGACCAGGTGCCTGTGCCTGTGCATATATACAGAAAATGAGTAAGTACAGGCTCCAATCTTAAGATCTATCTATTAATAATAATAGTTTACGAAAATATTATAAAAACATGAAAATTCATAGACTTATTTTCGCACTGAAAAGGGACTAATCTCCGATCAGGTGCCTGTGCATATACACACACAAGTGCAGGTGTATGTGTGTATATATACATAGAATAAACACGTACTGGCTTAAATCTTAATCTTAACGGATCTAGCAGTGGCAGTTTTTGTAAATATAATGAAAACAATTTCACAGAATCGAAATCGGAAGAAACTTACTGATTTTTATACTTATCTCTGACCAGGTCTGTCCATGTGTACATATACACAAGAGCCTGTGCATGTGTATATATACACAATAAAGATTGCAGGGATGGATACTATGCTCAGCCGGCCGTTTGTTTTTCGGGACTATTTTATGCAGGAGCGGTTACTGTTACGTGCCGAGGCATGTGAATAAAGTGTTTGGAGGTTTTTTCCCCGCTACACGTTGTGGGTTTTTCAAGATTTATTATATCGGAACTTGAAATGGTAGCCTAGACCATTTAATGATTGAAATGGTAGCCCATCTAATGGCAATCTTGACGTGGTTGGAAGCCAAGTGGCACCAAAACGCCTAAATAATGTTATTCGTTGAAGCAATCTTCCAAACTATTGAAGAAATTGGCCATGACACTCGTGGAATGGTCAATGATACTCATAGGAATGGTTAATGTACTCCATAATATAGAAGAAATTGGCCATGATACTCATGGGAATTGAGCCTAGGTGTTTATTATAAGGTAATGTATGAGGATGATTATCTTTCAATATGATTATGGATTATCGGTGTAAATTAGGTTTCGATTGGTACATGTTTTTTTCTGTTATTCGATCTTTCATTTGTTTCTTTTGCATGTTATTTACCTTTATTGTATTTATCCTCACCCACGTATGTGTGTGGATATTTCTTTTATCTTATTTAGATATTAGGAGATATTATTTAGTTGTTAGGTATAGTTCTTTCATTGATCTATGGTATTGACTAGATCTTTGATGTCTAGTTATCTCCTAAATCTATGGTCTTGACTAGTTTTTTGATGACTAGTTATTTCCTTGATTTATGGCTTGATCTACGACCTTGACTAGTTCTTAGATTGTTATTCCTTACCTATTTAAGCAAGGCCCATTCTCAATGTATTGCATTGAGTTCCATAATAATATATGATATTGCTTTGCTCATTTGTTTGCAAAGGTTTTGTGTAAAGTTATTCTCGCGAATTGCTTTAATTTTATTGATCATGGTCTTTGACTAGCATTTGTGTTCTTGGCTTGGTACGATCCGCTATCATTCCTTTCATTTATTCTACGTACTTTCCCTCATTTTCATGCATTTTTCCTTGGTTTTCTCTTTGTAGACACAAAATCACGCACTATGGTTATTATTTAGTCCCGGTCTCATACTACTATTCATATGGTTTTGAGTGAAGAAAGTACAACTTAACCCATGTCCTTTGGCCATTTTGCAAAAGTGCTTGTTTTTTTGTGCTCTTTCCATGGGGGTTATTTATTTTGAGACTTGCACTATAATTATAAAGTGCCAAATATGGAGGAGTGTTGTAATCAATTGTGGACGCAATTTCCGCTGAGCACGACGTCCTAATTTTTTTGAGAGTTACAATTTGTACCTATCATGGATTCTGAGAATGATATGCTTTTCTCTGAAGTATGCGGTCTTCAAGAGGATATTGTAAAATGTGTGGAAGAAAATAGATCGCTCAAGAAGTGAAATTCTCTTCTACAATCACTCATTCACAATAAGGATACAATAATACACTCCCTGCAGAACAAACTTGTTAGCCTACAGACATCACCATCATATTGTGGACAACCATATCCATGCTCCTAGTCCACTTGCAGCTGTTGCTCTTGTACCCACTGACATTGATCTGCCAGTCTTTGAGCCTAAACCTATTTTTGATGCTTCTAAACTTATGAGGCTTATTACTGCATGCTCTTCCACATCTGTGCCTATTACAGTACCACATGTTGTGTATCCTACTTCTTTCGATGGCTTTTTTAAGAAGCATACCACTGCATTCAGTTCTCACATGCTCCGTTCTATGGGTCTCACTAGAAGAGTCATTGCCAGACATTCACAGGGTATTGTTTCCTCTATTCCACATGTGAAGTGGAATTCTCGTCATGACATTGATTTTCGAGTAGATACTTCATTGGGATCACACATTGACATAGCTCCTTTTTTTGTTCGCTCGACTCTTTCTGAGGATCCTAAGCAACACATGAGTTCTGCACCTTCACTCAGGCTTGAGAAACATGAGATTTCAGTTGTCAGACATGATCAACCTGACACACATTCTGATGTTCTTCTGCATGCACCCATTGTGCATTTTGCACCAAGTCATATGCAGGAATCTTCTTCATCCATCCGTGTTGATTTGGGGTGGATATCTAATCACTCGTGGCGGCAACATAGGCATTCGTTGAGAGGACTCTACAAGTGTGGCTCCTCCACCATTAAGCCTCTTGCTCCACTTTCTATACCTTATGCATTGTGATGCTTCTTGTTTTGAGCATTTTTTTAGCAGGTGTAGTGTATCTCTCTTGTTTGTTGAGAGATTTTGTATATGTATTTTCAACACTTTTGGCATGTTGATAGTCTCTCTTGTGGGGGAGCTATTCTGGTGGAGCCCAGTGTTAGTTTGTTAGTGTTTGAGTAGTTGTTTTGACAACTCATACATATTTGTAGCATCACTCCACCCATTCAGCAGTATGGGAGGGTGTGGTGTTGATCTTGCTTCTTCGGGTTTCGTGTCCTTGCCTTGTTACCTTGGCTTTTCTTGGATCATGACACTTTGGAGTTTGTGTCCTTGCCTTGTTGCTTTGGTTATTGTTCTTGGATCGTGGCACACCTATTTGCAGTTGATCGAATTATGTTTGGTATTTTTTTGCACTTTCGACATCACTCCGTTGACAGTCTCCTTATATGGAGCTATTTTGGTGAAACCCAATGTCAGTTGTTTTTGAGTTTTGTGATCAAGCAGTGGATTCAGACCACAGTGCACACAAAATTTTTCAGCATTGTACGAGTTTTTTTGAGCCGAGCTTCTTGGGATGCCTTGGAGTGGGTCTTTACTCTCTTTACTTTGTTGTTACTAGTTTTGGGTACCTTGTAGTGTCCCTTTTTCCCAGTTATTGTACATGAGTACCTCATCAGGCCTAGTTTCCGAGACTCATACTGTGGACATGCCACATCTATTTTGGCCCCTAGCTTCACTTGAGGGGGTGTTAGAGTAGGTATTTACCTTAGCTCATGTTCACCTAAGTACTTTATTTACCTTTATTGTATTTATCCTCACCCACTTATGTGTGTGGATATTTCTTTTATCTTATTTAGATATTATGAGATATTATCTAGTTGTTAGGTATAGTTCTTTCCTTGATCTATGGTATTGACTAGATCCTTGATGTCTAGTTATCTCCTAAATCTATGGTCTTGACTAGTTCTTTGATGACTAGTTATTTCCTTGATTTATGGCTTGATCTACGACCTTGACTAGTTCTTAGATTGTTATTCCTTACCTATTTAAGCAAGGCCCATTCTCAATGTATTGCATTGAGTTCCATAATAATATATGATATTGCTGCTCATTTGTTTGCAAAGGTTTTGTGTAAAGTTATTCGCGAATTGCTTTAATTTTATTGATCATGGTCTTTGACTAGCATTTGTGTTCTTGGCTTGGTACGATCCGGCTATCATTCCTTTCATTTATTCTACGTACTTTCCCTCATTTTCATGCATTTTTCCTTGGTTTTCTCTTTGTAGACACAAAATCACGCACTATGGTTATTATTTAGTCCCGGTCTCATACTACTATTCATATGGTTTTGAGTGAAGAAAGTACAACTTAACCCATGTCCTTTGACCATTTTACTTTTCTTTCTCATCGTCACTTCCAACCTCCCACATGTACTTGCCCGCTTAGTTTTTATCATTCTCCATTTTTCCTATCCTTGATTAGGGTGCCCAACCCGAATTGGGGCGCCTCGTCCCATCTAGGCACCTCGATCCTCTTTGCACTTTACTCCTACCTTTTGGTCACTTTCTAACTATTTGAGCTTCCCATATTTTTAGTGGTCGACCTTTTTGGGGTTAATTAAAAAATTAGAAGAAGAGAACCATATAAATATAAAGTTATGAGACTATAATGAGAGACCAAAAACTAAGCACTGTTATCATCCACCTAACGTTGCATCCATGTAACTCTATCACAAGGGACAAGTTTAGTTCATCTACATCACACTTCATAGGAGGGGAGTTTATTCTATTCCATCCACTATCTATTTACATTTCTTCATCTAGTTATTACTCACTACTTCACAAATTGTGACTCGCACATGAGCATCTAGGCCATGAATCTCTCTCTCTCTCTCACCTAGAACTACATTTGGGTTAGAAATGTATTACGATGCTCGCTTAGTAAGTCCACCATTATGGCTATTGAGGACAGTCCGACCCCTTCATATGCATCTTTCTTTTTTAGGGTTTTGATGCTTGGCTTGGGGTTTTGCAGGTATCTTCTTCATCTCGATTATTAGCAACATCTAGCGCAGCTCAAGGATATCAACACGAAAAGATGCAAAGGTAGGCACTCACTTAGCGAAACCTCGGAGGAGGTTGCCTAGTCATTTCTATAGACCAGGATCCTATATTTTAGACTAGGGTGCCCCAAGCGCCCCCATCCCTTTCCAGCACTCCAATCTACTCGATAACTCGGATCTACACTTTTCTCGAGCCTTGATGTAGTCAATTCCTCATCATGTTCACCTAGTCTTCACTACGACACAATCCCGAACAGTCTGCAAGTTAGCTAAGCCTCTCTAACCCTTCTTTGTACATTGGGGTATCATATTTCATAGATTAGTTTCTTGGGCCATATTCTTTATTTATTTAGCTATTATTTACTGATGTGCATAACATTAGATTAAACTAAATATAGTCCCCCATTATTTCCATTATAGTTTAATCATTTTGGTGAACCAAACATCAATCTTCACGCTTATAAGATCTTCATTCATTGTTAATCATCCTAGAGTTTAGTCACCATGAGTATCTCAATCAATGATTACTTGCTTGCAAATCTGATCTAAGGTATAGAGTTCAACCTATTCTTCCTACTACTCGCATTCATGCCGATACACATCCTAACTTGATTTATCATAAAAATTTGATGCATTTTTTAGCATATAGCATTCAAATCTAATCCTCCCGCTGATCTTAACACTTTCAACAATGACCCACCTTTGCATATCATGTGTCACATTCACAATATGGGTATTAAGCGCACCTTAATTGATAATGGATTTGAACTCAATTTATGTCCCATGTCATTCCTTGAGAAGCTAGGTATTTCCACTTGTAATGTTAGTCCATCTTGTCTTTCAGTATTTGCGCATATGATGGTTATGTTCATCCATGTGTTGGTCACATTACATTACCTATCATTGTAGGACCAAAAACTATCAACATTGTGTTCTTTGTCATTGACTTCCCAGTCTCCTACAATTATTTTCTTGGTAGGCCATGGCTTCATGCCATGCAAGTTGTCTCTTCTACTACTACACATCATTGTATTAAATTCCTACATGAAGGCATTGAATATACTATTTCTATGACCCCAACCCATTCCAAAGATTGTGATCGAGCTCCTAATACTAGTCTTCCTATTCCACACTGATACTACAGATGATCCTCAACCTATGGACGAGCCACCTCACTTGCCACCACATGAAGGTGCCATTTTTGTGATAGATACAGTCTCTTTCATGACACTTGTTACTATCGGTGCTATGATTCTTTATCGGGGGCATGTCTAGTCTATGGACATCATTATATATCCTACACCTTCAAATGTACTACCTCTATTAGCATGCCCACCATTTACATGTACGCTTTTCATGAATGATTCATATTGGGAACATATTCCATTTGATCCTACTTGTGATGACACTATATATACACATGAGGTTTGATTCGACTAGGATTTGATTTTTAGGACCTATATCCTCCATTGCATGCTCCTCATCTCTATCATGGGTTTTTTCACGTCACTTCCACTTATGGCATTCACATATTTCATATCATGGTATTCCTTGCATGTGATCCTCAATCAGACCACTTACATTAGGAAATCTTAGTTTGATTACATTGAGGGAACTCTAGATCTTGATCATACATACATCTCCTTCCCCATGGCTTTTGGTCATGTCTTTATTGCAGTAGTTCTTTTCTTGGCTATACATAAAATTTCACTCATTGGTATGTGCACGGTTGTCCAATTCCTCCATTCATTGATTAAGAATATGCCATGGGTACGTACAATTTATGCCTCAATGGATCGTTACGGGATCAACTTGACACTATTACTTATCAAGTAACCAACGCTTATCCATTCAACTATGACCCTGAAAGCGACAATATTCTAGATGACATTACATAATTTCATTCTTCATCTTACACACTTTGAGGGCATAACATTCAAATGATCTCCCATGCATCTTACCGTAAATACATCTCCCATACTTATATCGTCATACATCAATCTCCTAACATGCACATATTCATCTTAGGCATCACTATTACCTGATGACACACTCTTGTGCTTTGGTTCACACTTGACTGTTGAGGGCATACTACACATGAACCCCACACACTACACAATAGGCACTACACATTGTGTCTCTTCATACATCTCGCATTATATGTCTTATGTCTTACATCCTACATTCTACATTTAGTCTACATCATTTCGACTATTACGCATCTACACATCATACATATTCTACACACCATACTAGCATTCATAACACATGTCTCACACTCCTATTGTTTACGTGTATAGCATTACATACTACTCATCCTATATACTACATAGCATGCACTTCACATTATTAGGCTATCTACACATCTTGCATTGCATTCTACACATCACATATTTGCACATTTTTCTCATCACATGGTCGTCTCTTATCATCATCCTATATCTTCTTCTACACACCGTACTCACTACCCTATGACGCACTCTAGTTCCTCAGTCCATACTCAATTTCCGATGGTTTACAAATCAAATGGACCTTATCATACTCATACGGTCATCATTTAATCTCTCTTCATGCGACATTATTAGGTTAGTGGTACATACGCTTTAGGCTACATCACCACTCCCTATATTCATCTTGTAGTGATATACACGTTAGGATAAATCATCACTCCTTCGATCATCTAGTTGTGATATACGCTTAGGATATAGGGTCACGCACACACATCATCTCTAGGTAGCATATCATAAAAACACATACACACTCATCACAATGCGCTAGACACAACACATGCTTCGATCATTTCCCGATGATGCACTCTCGTTTACGGTTCATTCTTGACTGTTGAGGGGGAAAATAAATGAACCTCACTATGTAAAAATTGGTTCACTTAGGGGACATGTGGCTCCTATCATCCATCTTGCATTCCATTCCATCCATCCACAACATGTTGCATATCTTGGTTTCTTTTACTTTTCCTTGAACATGTTCATCTTATTACACATGCTAGATAGATCTCTTGTATGTCATTATCTTTACCATACACACATGTGTGTTCATGTCTTTTTCTAGTTATGATCACATATACATGTCTCTTACATGCAACATGGATGCTTGGCTACTACTACCGAGTCCACAATGGTTACCTGGGGGCATCCACATACATCTACTACAAGTTCTATTGTTTCATTTTGTACTTATCACATTACTTTCTTACATATACACGCTTTTGACATGATGGTTATCGTTTTAACATGATAGTGGGTGCTTCATGTGTAGAATTTATTTTATAGGATTACTTGCTACCATGGCTACATGTCTGTTTATTTTTTCTCTTGTTTGTCCCATATTTTCTATTGTCTGCAACCCTTGCCCTTTGTTTGGTGTGCACACTTGTTTCTTTGTATACGAGCATTATGGCCTTGAGTGTCTTGTGACATCATGAGTGATGTCCCATGTTTGAAACCCATTTTTGGTTGATGATTATCTTCTTGCGTGTTACTTGCATTATAGCTTACACATTGTCTACGTAGCTTACAATTGTTTTCTACATGCATACTTATTTGTACTAACACTTGTTTTCCTAGCCACTTGTTTGCATGTGCCTTGGTTTCTACCAAGCACATTCCCTTCCCCCTACAAGGCATAGTTTACATGGTCGGTCCTCTTTTGGGGCCGCATCCTCCTATCCATGATGTCGCATGCACCCCTAAAGAGGGGGTGTCATTTGGGTTTTACACACTACACAACACTCTACACCAAGATCTGCAATTGGGCTTAAGTTTTCCATCCTTGACATACTTGGGTTATACATGAGTGGTTTTGACTAATCTACGAATTCCATATATAACGAATTTTATAGGATATGTTGTCAAGTAGGATTCTCATGAGTAGTTACAAAGTTAGAGGATACAACAGAATTTCCTCCCTACACTACTCGCGGCTAGTGATGTCGATCGCCCAAAAACTATCCACTACAGAGATCTCTTCATATTCTCAAAGAAGCAAGCATTCAGTTGAGAATAACACAAATTTATCCCTACACTTCTTTGGCCACAGTGGCGTGAGATCACCCAAAAGACTCACACTTCACCAAAAACTATAGGTAAATCCTTTCTACCCCCTTTCTCTCATCACGGATCAGGTGCACATGTTCCTTTTGGATTTTTCATACTTCCATTTACAGTATTTTTACTATGTACATGTGTTTTTACACACATATACATGCGTATTTTACTACTTAATCGTCTTCTCCTTTGCAGGTTCATCCGTATGAAAAAACAAGTAGTCAACAAAAAACAATGGCAATGGCAACAACATTTTGTGGTAGCACACACCTCATACTAACATGCATGTACACTATATATATCGGCATCTACACACGTGTTTCCGCCCCTAGGTTTACTCTCATCATTTTTTTTCTCTTTTTGCATCTTTAGTCTCCACGCTCCATCTTTTTTTCACTCCATGCTTTGTTTAGTCCAACGACACGCTTTCTACATCACTCTACATGGACATTAGGTTTGTATCTCTATCAACTTTATGTTATCAAGCGTTTCACTCACCAACATAAATTGGGGACAAATTTAGACACAAAATCACGCACTTTTGGTATTATTTAGTCCCAATTTCATACTACTATTCATATAGTTTGTGAGTGAAGAAAGTACTAATTAACTCATGTCCTTTGGCCATTTTAATTTTCATTATGTCGTCACTTCCAACCTCCCGCATGTACTTTCCTAGTCATTTTTTTCATTCTCCGTTGTTCCTATTTCTGATCGAGGTGCCTTAAGCACCCTGGTCCCATCTGGGCACCCCAATCCTCTTTTTAATTTACTCTTAACTTTTGGGAACTTTCTAGCCATTTGAGCTTTCCATATTTTAGTGGTCAGCCTTTTCAAGGTTAATTATGAAATTAGAACAAGAGAACCATATAAATATAAATTTATGAGACCATAATGAGGGACCAAGCACTAAGCACTACTATCATCCACCTAAGGTTACATCCATCCAAGGCATCTAGAGCTCCATTTGCATCCATCTAGCTCCATCACAAGGGACAAGGCTAGTTCATCTGCATCACACTTCATAAGAGGGGATTTTATTCTATTCCATCCACCATCTATTTACATTTCTATATCTAGTTATTTATCGCTACTTCACAAAGTGTGATTGACACAAGAGCACATAGGAAACGATTCTTACACACACATAGAACTACATTTGGTTTTGAAATATAGTGCAATGCTTAGTTAGTAAGTTCACCATTGTGTCTCAAGTAAGGATAGTTTGATCCCTTCATATGCATATTTCTTTTTTAGGGTTTTGATGCTTGTATTGGGGTTTTATAGGTATATTCTTCATCTCTAATTATCGGTGACATCTAGTGTAGCTTAGTGATATCAACACAACAGATGCGAAGGAAGGAAATCACTCAACGACACCTTAGAGGAGGTTCCTGGTTGTTTCTATAGACTAAGGCACTCATATTTTAGACTAGGATGCCCTGAGCTTTACTCGCATAACTTAGATATGCACTTTTCTCGAGCCTCGGTGAAGTCACTTCCTCCTCCTGTTCACCTGGTCTTCACTACGACAAATTGGGGTTTCATATTTTCATAGCTTAGTTGCTTTGGTCATATTCTTAATTTATTTAGTTGTTATTTAATTTTGTGCATAACATTAGATTAAACTAAATATAGGCCCACATTAATTCCATTTAATTTTAATCACTCTATGTTCTCATGTCTTAATATTAGTTTGGATTTTTTTCCCCAAACCATACTTACGTACTAGATGCTTGTTCTTACTTTTGTGGGCCATTCGACCCTTGTTTACAAATCTGTCATGGTTTTTTGTTATGTTTTTCAGATTTCTCACCTATTGTGCATTGAATTGTGCACCAATAGGGTCCTAAGTTCATTTTAAAAAGTCTAAAAATTTGTGTGGTGTTGTTCTCTTATGAAAACTTTCATGGTATAAATTTTTAGACATATCGAATACAAAGGGATGATGTTCATTGGAGTTTGAAGTGAATTTGGTAAATTGAATATCTATTCATCCTCAATATTAAGTCAAGAAGGTTTATTGTTCATACCACTAATAATTATGGAATACAAGGTACCAAATCGGGATGATTATCCTTAAATGTGATTATGGATTATTTGTCTAGACTAGGTTCCTATTAGAGCATGTTCTTTTTGTTCTTCAACTCTCAACTTGTTCCCTTTGTATGTTATATGATTTAATTTTTTTAACTCCATGTTATTTTTATTAGAATACCCACCTCTATTTATTCTAACCTATTTGTCCCCATTTTCTTCCCTTTTTCCTTGGTTTTCTCTCTTCTCCCATGTCTTCATATTATTTTTGGGATTTTATGGAAACCATATGTGTGTACTAGATTCTATTTCTTACTTTTATGGGCCATTATGATCCTAGTTTAAAAATTCCTCATGGTTTTGTGTTCTTTTAGTTAGGTTTATTACCCATCGCATGTTCACTTTCCCGTTAATAGGGTCCTAAGTTGATTTTTAAAAGTCTATAAATCAATTAGTGTACTCCATGTTGTTTGGTGTTTTTCCCAAAACCATACTTACATACTATATTTTATTTCTTGTTTTGTGGGGAATTTTGACCCTTGTTTATGAATTCTTCATGTTTTTGTGTTCAATTTTTCAACTTTCTCACCTAGTGTGTGTTGGCTTTCCCACTAATAGGGTCCCATGTTGATTTCAAAAAGTGTATAAATCCTTGAGTGCATTTAGGAAAATTTTAGAGAGACACACACATTGAATTCAATGAAGTGATATTTAAGTCATAAGATCATAATTTTGTTTCAAGAACATCCCCATGACAAAATCTAAATTTAAGTATTTAGAGAGAATCTAACATTTAGTAATTTTTGTACCCATTTGAAAAGATAAGGGTTAAGACACTTGTATACACAAGATTGCATATCAACTTGCATCGAGTGCTTATTTATGAATTGGTCAAAAATGAGGGCCAATATAATAATGGAGTATAACATTTTCCACTTAACACCATATATTTTTATGGTACTTGGGGAATAATTAGGTTTTTGAGGAAGGAGAATGATTTTATGATGACTCATGGATTCTAGAAAAGCGAGTGAGGTTTGTAACACTTAAACCAAAAGATAAGATTATTCATATCAATGCCATAAATGCAGGAGGGATCCATTTCTATACTCCTATGGTTCCTTTAAAGCTAATTCATTACTTGAATGGTTTTAGTAGACGAGTTTATATACTATTTTTATTTAAGGGTTTATTTCCCCTTATTACTTAGGTTTGTCTTTTACTTTGTGTTCGTGATAATTATTTTTTAGAGTAGTGAAAAATTGAGTATTTTCCCAAAAACTCTAACTCTCTTGTCATTTTAAGCATTTTGATTATTTTTAAATTATTGATAGCATGATATTCCTATGTTTTTATAATCCTAGAATTTGCAATTGACTATTTTAATTAGATATGATTATTTTGTTATATTAATTAGGCCTAATTACTTCCAATATTTTGGTTGATGTAGCAAATTTCTTAGTGCAAACTACTTTCCACATTTACATTTTGGGAAAGCTAACATGAATTGCATCCTATATATGGATTTAATTTTGGTGAAACTAAAATTATTGAACACATATCCCTAAGGTTTCTATACTTTGTATGAAGCTACATTAATCGTAACATTTTAGAGATTAACTATCGCAACTTGGTGATCTATTGATTATCATATAGAGTATTTCATTTATTTCCATATTTTATTCCTAGCTTTTGTGTGTGATATTGATTGAATTTTGTTCTATATACATTATATATTTTATGTCATCCAAATTGATTAGATTCAAGAATCCACCATGAAAAACTCACATTGAGTTCCAATTTGGTTTCAATGTTGTTAAAATTCCCTTGTTTCAATTCATATTTTGTGTAAAAAATAAAATTAATGAAGAGTACCATATATACGAAACATTCATGAAGTTATTACTCCACTTCTTCATCTCTTAGACATCTCACACGGTGCATGAGCACTCTCATGACATTGAGGCAACATGTCTAAATATTTAAGGAGCATTCCTAGACCAGTCTATAGATTTAATTCTCTAACCAAAGAGGTCAAAATTACATGATGCCAAAGGTCTAATCTCGATAGATTAATTTTTAAAGCACACAATTTTATACACCCTCATCATGGAGGAAGAACTCTATGTATCTTGATCCATATTTAGATTATTGGTATGTATGCAAATCTCATCATATCATCATGTATATGGTGATATTTTCCAACATGAAATGATAGCCCTCTTTTAAGGGTCTCTTATGGTATTTCAAGAATAATTAGGGGTTGGATAGAGAAGAGAATAGCCTATAATCATAACATAGGATACAAGAGATCCCAAATATAAAAATTAGATTTTAGATAAAGGTAAAGTTCTCTCAAAAGTTTCATACCCCCAAACATATCTTAGACACTCCGGTAAGTTTGACCGTGTAGGTATACCATGAGAGTTTGAGTTTATCGGTAGTGTACATACAACTTATAAAACCTTATTCTTAGTATGAGTAGATGATGAAGTGTGTCTAGATCATTTCAAGCCACCGTGATATCGTGTGTGAGTGTCAAACAACAAAAATTAGGTAAGCAATTCATCTTTCTATTGTTTTACAATTTATAGATGAAGTAATCATAACATCTACTTGTTTTAAGAATTCATATCATCATATCTAATTTTTCTAATTTTTAGCATTCACTTATACTATAATGTAAAATAATCCAAACAATTTGAAGAGATTCATGTAAATTTAATATTTTTTTTAAGCATCCAAAAGGGAAAAAGTAGAATACATTTTTATATTAGTCATTGAAAATACCAAAAAGTCTATGTGAAGATTTATACATGATCCATAGGGATCCAAAAAACACACCACTTAATCGGATCTATCAACACTATGAAGGAGAAATAAAGAAAAGGAGGTTTTGTCATCTTTTAACAGAACCACCACTCTGCTGCAGAGCGTTGGTTGCGAGAACCGCTTTGCTCAATCTTGGTGAAAGTCCTGTAACCACCACCTAGATAGGGTGACAGTCCTAAAACCACCGGTCTATAGCGGGTGGCGCCTTGACACTTCGAATAGAAAAAAATAAATGAAGCGTGAATGGATGCAAATTTGAATCATTTGATCTTGTATCTTCTCTACCTGGACCTTTCCCATTCTCTTGTACATGGGAACACTTAGGAGAGGCTATAATCTCATGGTAGGAGTAAGAGAATGGGCATTTGGAAATCCAAAGACATCAAAATAGTAAAGGTTTAAGTTTAATGAGACTAAGTGAGCTAGATCTTCAGTGTTGGAGTGGAATTGTAGGAGCAAGATGTAGAAACAAAGAAAAAAAGCATAGGAAGGGAGATTTGACATTGTTGTCTCCATTTTCTACTTCTTGTAATTTGTAATTGTCTATAATTGACCAATAAAAGTGGGAAGAAAGAGCGTTTTTCCCTTCCCAACTGGTTTTCCTCCATTGGAGGTTTCTAAGATAAAATTGTTTGGTGTTTGGAGTTGAATTTTTTTCTCTTCTCTGTAATTTACTTTCTATAGCACTAGATAAATAGTCACTAAAGATCTAATATTCAAGAAAATCAGTCATTTTCCAAATTTGAAAGTATAAAATCATAATTGTGTGATTCCTAGAGTTCTAAAATAGAAGTTTACTCGATCATTTTGGTATCGTAGATGATTATATATGTAGGAATATGGTATTTGATTGTTTCTTTTGATTTATATGACAATGATAAGGTCCAAAGGTGAACTTTTTTACCTCATGAGCTAGATATTTCTACAAAGAAGTGGAATAGAGAATTCAAGCTCAAATGGAGGAAGAGGACTTGGTCCATAGAGTCGAGATGCTAGAGACCATGATGGATAGGTTGCATAGAAAATAACAAGATCTTTTAGATTTGTAAAATACAACTTCAGTTAAGAAAGATTCCATGAAATCGAGTGGTTCAAGTATTGGCCAAAAAATTTGGTATCGAGGTTGCCATGATGAGGAATATTTCAAGGGCATGAAGAAGAGGCTATAATTGTAAGCAAGAAGGTAAAATATTCTCATACTCCTTTTAAAGTTGAAACGAAAGTGGAAATAAAGAAATTTGAAAGACAAGTAGATGCATAATTTCTTGAAAAGTGGTTGAAATAGTTGGAAGTCTATTTTAGTTTGTATAATGTTATTGAGGCACAAAATATTACCTTTGCACGTCTCAAAATGGAAGGTTATGCCTTGGTTTGGTGGGAAACCTATCTAGCTACTTGTCAAAGGAAGAAAAATTCTATTGTCAGTACTTGCAATGGTTTTAAAGAATTACTTAGAGCTAAATTTTATCATATTGGCCATAAGACTGACATGATGATTAAGTGGCAGAAATTTAGATAGGGCACTAGTCAAACTTTGCAAGACTATACTACAAAATTTCGGAGACAAGCCATGTTGTTTAATATGGACTTGGAGGATTAGGAGATTCGACCAAATATTTGGGAGGACTTCACACTCACCTTCGAGGAAGGTAATCTCCACAAATCCCAAGGATCTTAATGAAGCTTGTATACAAGCATACTACATTTGTGATGAGAAGCAAGGAGAAGAAGAGCTAAAGGAAGACCAGTCAACAAATCAAGAGGAAAAGAGAAAGGGAAGACAAGTAGAAAAGGTAAATGGAAAGGAAAACATGCTGCTAATTCTTTCGCATACTTGTAAATATCCTAAGAATTGTGATGAAATTAGAAATACCGATGCCACATGTTGGAAGTTACATCCGAATTGCACCCAAATCCCCAAACCAAGGAAATGTTCTTAGAAATCCAATGCTATTGTGGAAACAAAAGAAGAGGTGGAGAATGAGGATGATTCGGATGTAGACAAGAGACTCGAGATGCATGGCCACTTACATGTACAGGGTAATGTAAAGAAGAAGAGATGAGTAAGCTATTTCAAATCCAAATCCAAATCAAGAAGACTAAGGTAAATGCTTTAGTAGATTTTGGTTCTCATGCAAATTTGATTTCTGATGTGGTTGTAAAACAACTTGGCCTAGTGACTTACTTGCATCCACATCCATTCTCATTAGAATGGGTGAAGAAGGGTGTAGAGATATAGGTTACAATAAAGTGTAAGTTTCAGTTTGGTATAAATACCCAATATATTGATGTATTATAGGCTGATATCATTCCACTTGATTCATTTGATGTTGTCTTCAGAAGTCCTTACTTACATGCCACGAATGGTGTGTTCACGAGGAGGAGAATCGATACAAATGGGTTAAGGATGGAGTCGGTTTCAACATCCAGCACACTAGAGAAAATCAAAGAAGGCTATCGTAAGTGCTAACCAAGCACCAAGACTTATTTAGGAAAATTGCTAGTTTTGTTTACTTTCACTTAGAAGAAAAGAAAACTAGACTTGAGAGCACAAATATTTTGGATAGCACTTTTTCAGTTTTTGCACGAAGAAGCCACCACAAATAAGCTACTCATTCAAGGAGCAATACAAACTTCCACTATGCTATCACTATATCTACCTACCGATTCACCGGACTTAACCATGGGGTGACAAGGAGAAGAGGAGATACAAGGAACAATGGTGACTAAAGTAATAATGTACATGGAGAAGATTCAAACAATCCATCTCAAGAGACAAAGACAAGCAAGAATGAATAAACTACTACAATATGGGACCTTTGCCATACTTGAGTAGGTTGGAAAAGAAACCTTCAAGCCACAGCTCATGCAGATGCACACAATAGAAAGTTGTAAGAGCTCATACCTACTAAAGTCATATATGCATGAAAAGAAGGAAACATACGAAGCCACCTTCGAATGTGATTGTATCTTGATACTCAAGGAAACTTAGAGGAAGATGTAGTAGTGGAACAATGAACTAGAGATCCATAGGAGTCTTGGTAGGTTGAATGAGAAGAGAAGACACCAAGGCAGACCTAGTGGTACTTGACGGAGCAAGAGAGGGAGTTGATTCTCATACCACTCCCCACTAATATTTTGTGGGACCAAAATTCTCCTAAGTAGTGGAGGTATGATCCATAGGATCCAAAAAAACACACCACTTCATCGATCTATCAAGCACTATGAAGGAGAAATAAAGAAAATGAGGAAAAGGAGGTTTTGTTAGCTTTTAACAGAATCGACGCTTTACACATAACAACATTGCCAGAACCATCACCTAACTCGGGTGGTGGTCCTCAGAATCGTTGGTCTGCGCACTAGGCGGCAATCCTAACACTTTTGAACAAAAATAGAAATGAAGCATGAATGGACACATATTTTAATCGCTTGACCTTGCTCTTCCCTACCTCAAACTTTCCCATTCTACAATGTATTGGAGACTTGGGAGAGGCTATAAATTCATGGTAGGAACAAGAGAATGGGAATTCGAGATCCAAAGACATCAAAAGAGAAAAGGTTTAAGTTTAATGAGAGCAAGCTGTAGAAATAGAGGAAGCAAGCATAGGAAGGGAGAGTTGACATTGTTGTCTCCAATTTCTACTTCTTAGAATCTATAATTGTCTATAATTGACCAATAAAAGTGGGAAGAAAGAGTGTTTTCCCTTCCCGACTCATTTTCCCCCATTGGAGGTTTCCAAGATAAAATTGTTGGTGTTTGGAGTTGAATTCATTTCTCTTCTCTACAAATTCCTTTCTATAACACTAGATAATCAATCTCTAAAGCTCTAATCTTTAAGAAAATTTGTCATTTTACAAAGTTGAAAGTAGAAAAACATAATTGTGTGATTCGTAGAGTTCTAAAGTAGAAGTTTACATATGAATCTATGTTTAATTTTCATGGGTTGCCAAGAAATCAAAAACTACATTTGTCTCCATCCATATTATGGAGAGATTTTTAAAAACACAACACTTTATAACTTGAAAAAAACTTTTGATGACATTCATGTTACCATTTTGTTTGAAGCGCAAGATTGCATGGTTTTCCTAATACAATTATTTTTGAAAGACACATATGATTTTTTATTAAGAATGTCTAGTAATTATTTTTGATAAATTTTCGTACAAGGTCTAGTTTTAGTTCTATTCAACATCCCTAAATAGATGAAAAACCAAAGGTTATGTATATGATCCATATAAACTTTTCATATTCTTTGTTGGGCACAAGCTAATTGTTATTCAAAATCAGCCCCGGGCTATTTTGGGTGTTTCTACAAGTCATTGGAAAAACCTTTATCTTCTAGCACTCTTTCGAGCCTTTTAAGAAGGGAGTTGAACAAAATATGGGAAAAATCATGTTTTGGGAAAGTCTCAATGTTCATGGAATTACTCTACCTCTTTTTAGGCCTCACACTCCAACATTTAGCCAAATTTTGGGAAGAACATGTCAAGTTGGTTAAAATCAGTCTTTGGAGGAACAAGAGCAAATGCTCATTTTTTCTCTTGTTCCTTACATTACCACTTGGGCCACAGATGGGTTGAATTATGTTAATATAGAATTTCATTCCTAAGTAGAATTGTTCTTAAGTTCCTCACTTCCCCACATAACCGATCTAGCTGAAAAGTTCATTTAGGTATTGAGTCGAATAAGTCAAACATTTCTTGCACAAGGGGAAAACTTCAAATATTCATCCACTTCACTGATCAGAGATGACTAAAGGCCAAGGAGAATAAGGGGTAGTGTCATCAGAAAAATTAGGCATTTTGGGAAACATTAGAAATTTTCTTGTGTTCCATAACTTCACCAATCATCTTTGTTCTCTGCATAAGAAATTAAGTGTTGGCTAATTCAAGATCACAAGGAACTGATGGAACATTCCAATGTTCCTTGTGTTAATTGATTGACAAAACATGGCAAATGGGATAAGATATGATGTGGTTAAGGAAAGCATCAATAACCTTGGTTAAATCAGAATCGTGGAAACATTAGGAATTGTTCCCATGTTCCATTAGTTCTCCACCCTCTGCACTACCCACAAAAGACATAACAATAAAAAAATTGGCCATGTCAAGCACAAGTAGAATTGTTCCTCCCTTCCTCCACTTCTCTGAAAACCCAATTTCTCCAATCCTAGGGTAAGATGAATAAAGCGGTTTTTGAATGTCTACATGGAATGTTCCATAGTTCCACTTGTTTCTCGAAACACCACATGGATCGATCAAGTTAGTTTTTAGGCATAAACACTAAATTACACAAAACTAGTGGTATTGGAACCATCTCATTGTGAACTACATTTTGGCATCAAGAAATCTAGAAAATCATGTTGTTTTGAAGGTGAAACGGTAAAGATGGTTTTGGAGGTGGAAAATATAGTTTTAATAGTTCAGCATTTATTACTTCATGGTGCTCATATACCTCCTTCTGCAGGTTGAATGACAAGAGGAATGGTATTTCATTGGTGTCTATTAGGTCTCAAGCAAGCATTTATGGCACTTCTTTGTTGGTTAAATTCTAATTTGACAAGCCCAATATCTATCCCTCCTCTTTGTTTCGCCATTCTTTATATGTTTTACAAATCATTCATTTGTAAATGGTTGGAATATCTCATTTTATAAAGGCACCATGCCAAAATGGTTTCCGAAGCATATTTGAGTTGCAAACCTCATATTTGGCTTCTAGAAGCGTATTTTGTTCATTTTACTTTAGATTTAATTGATTTTTCATACTTTCATTGCAATTAAATTAGGTTTTTGTTGAATTCTCTACCCTACCTACTTTTTCATTGCATTATTTCCTCTCTATTATTGTTATAGTGTGTTATGCATGTATTTTCCCTTTGCAAGTTCCTTTTTTGTTATGTTTTATGAGAGAAATGAAAGGTTAAATGAAGTTTTAGTCTATGTCACATGTGTATGCTCTATCGTTGTCCATTTCCTTCTCATTTTTAACTCATGGAGAGTCTTCATCCCCCTTTTTTTGGTGTTATCACCTCTTTCATAGTTTAGGATTTCATTTACATTCATCACTCTCTTCCTAGTCCCTATGAATGATTAAATTAGGATTAGATAGTATTACTTTTAGGTGTAGAAGTAGTTTTTACATTAGGAAAGGTAGAGGAATCATCCCTCTTTGGAGGTTTGTATCAAGATGCTAGGTCCCACACTTGGAAACATTCCCATGTTCACCAAAAGTTCGATGTTCATTCGTGATCATTCGTAGAGGTGAAATTTTTGTGTGATAACAGTTCTATCACACCTAGTGGGACCCTTTGTTCAAATTTTGGCTTTATTTTTAGGTATTCCATTGTAAAAATTCTAGGCACCTTGGTGCCCTCACTATGTTAACATTTTTGACACACTCACCGGGAGAATTTTGAAGATATTTACAACTTCATTTCACCAAGTTTGATGTGTTCTTGGTGATATTCTACCTTTGGAGGAATTTTCTTAAAACATTTGATGACTTCCGTGTTTAAGAAATCCATTATGTGAGTCTGAGACCATTCCCGTCACCTTTCCACACATATTCATGTTTCCATTTAATTTATGTCTCTCCAAAGTTCTCTTCCATTCAATCATTTTAGTTCTATTCCCCATCATTTGCAAAAGTGGGATGATATCCCCAAAAAACCATAAAAACGTACCTCTTTTCTATGGAAATGGAGATCAATCTCCTATTGATCATATTTGAGATGTTTCAAACCATTGTTCCCTTTAAAACATCGAAGAAGAGGATATTTTCTTCATACTTCTTGTTTCACCATTCGAGGATAAGGAAGAGATTTTTACAACAAATTTTCTCCTTAATCCATTTCGTATATGGTTTAGCTAGGAGAAAAATTACACAATAGGTTCAAGGAGAATGCAAATGTTATTTCTCTCATGGAATACCTCAACACAATACAATGAGCTTCAATCCAAAGTATATCTCAAATTTCAACATGATGTTTTCAAGGACACGACATAAAATTGCTCAAGAATTTTGACCCTCATCAGGTATGGCATTCTTGTATTATTTGAGGTCCTTGGATGTTGATTTAGCTATGTTGATCCAAACATTATGAGGTAGTAATCTTCCTCAATATTTCATCATCAGCATTACAAGCTAAGAAGATGCTCATTTAGGATGGACAAAGGAAACATATCCCCATTGTTTCCTCTTCTTGCACCCTTTCAAATTCTCCACACCCCTTGTGAAATTAAATAAAAATAAATTTTCCCATTCCAAGAACTTAAAGATCATTTGCTTCCTAGTACTTTTTTTGATGCTTTGCAAGCTCATCATGCCCAAAATATCTCATATGATTTGCAAGATTCCCTCCCATCTCCACCCAAGGAATTTCACAACCTTCCTAAACCTAGTCATTATATTTTCAAGGGTTTTGGTATTACAGTGCTACCCCAATGCTCTACCCTACCCTCACTAAACCAAGTTATACTACAAGGTGAGCGGCTCATGATTTTTGTTACTTTTATGGAGAGAGGAGAAACCCTTGTAACAATCACTATTAGCAAATTCTTATGCAAAACTAAATAGATGAGTTGGAGATTTTAAATTATCAAAGAGGGAAACTTATTTTTGGAAGATAATTTGGCTTCTCCAAATGATAAAATTCGATTTTTGAGCCCAAATCATCCCTATCCGACGATTTTAATCATCAGCCCCTTGCTTTTATCTCATATCTTTATTATAACTAAAATTTATAGTCTATAAATTATATATTTTAATTTCAAAAATAATAACAATTATGTAATTACAGTAATTTTAAAAATTTATTAATTTAACACAATATTTTAAAATATTCCTCAACATAATGATAAATATAAAAATAGTTTATTTATTTCAAAACAAATTGTAATGCATTGATATTATAAAATATAATTGCTTTACTAAAATATATTTTTAACATTATTGAAAAATAATAATATTCTCATTAAATTACATAAGTTAAATCTTTCAAAAGCTTCAAAATGATGTCTCAACCACTCCTAATCACAATCCACTAAAATTTAAATTAGCTATTAGAGCCTTTTAAATTGTGAAAGGGAAGTGGTTGAAAGATCCCATAAATAATGTAAATAATCATACCGTAGACAAATGAATGCAAAAATTTAGAAATTATATTGATAAACTTGAAGTAAAAGTAAATTGATAAATTTTGATCAATATAAACATAATTGTTGATGAGTCATTTTGTACAATAATATAAGTGTATAGCCCCAAAACACACACAGACACATTTATTTATTAAATTCATAAAAAGATGTATATAATATAATGTTAGAATTTCTACATTTTAATGTGTGTGTATTTATAAATATACACACATATTAAAATATACATGCGTACGTATGTATGTATGTATTTATGTATGTATGTATGTATGTATTTATGTATATATGTATGTATATATGTATATATGTGTGTGTGTGTGTGTGTGTGTGTGTGTGTGTGTGTGTGTGTGTGTGTGTGTGTGTGTGTGTGTGTGTGTGTGTGTGTGTAAATATACATATATACATATACATATAGATATATATACACATATATATACATATATATACATATATATACATATATACGTATCCATATATACATATACATACATATACATATACAAATACACACACACACACATACATACATACATACATGTGTGTGTGTGTGTGTGTGATCACTCACCAAACAAATATGATGACAACAGATAGTTAAAATTTGGTCCATTATTTTATAAATATATCTCAATATTAGAAAAATACTAATTTTCAAATCCAATTTTTAAAAATCATTATTTGACCATAATCATTTCCATATTTATTATAGTTCAATTTTTGCATAGATGATTTTATTTATTTACAATATGAAGGGTTTATTAAAGACTTAAGCCACGGTTATTCAAGAAAATATACCTTTTCAATTACTTGTTTTTTTTTTTAAAAAAATAAATTTTGATCATAAATTTCATATAAACATAATTGGCGATGAGTTAAATTCTGCAATAATATAAATGTATACTCGTATATGTATGTATCTATGTAGGTAGACATGTACACACACACACACACACATTTATACATACATACCTACATACATACATTTTCTATTACTTGTTTTTTTTACAAAAATAAATTTTGATCATAAATTTCATATAAGCATAATTGGTGATGAGTCAAATTCTGCAATAATATAAATGTATACTCGTATATGTATGTATCTATGTAGGTATACATGTACACACACACATTTATACATGTATACATACATACATACATGCATGCATAAATGCATGCACGAATACCTACACACACACACACACACACGTGTACGTGTGTATGTATGTATTCATGCATGCATGCATGTATGTATGTATGTATGTATGTATGTATGTCTGTAGTGTGTATACACACATACATATGCACATTATACGCACACACATACACATAGATATATATGTTTATATACATATACATATGCATATGCATATGCATATGCATATGTATATGTATATAAACATATATATATATATGTGTGTATGTGTGCGTATAATGTGCATATGTATGTGTGTATACACATGCACACATACATACATACATACATACATGCATGTGTGTATGTATGTATGTATGTGTGCGTGTTTATACACACATACATATGCACATAATACGCACACACATACACATAGATATATATGTTTATATATACATATACATATATATATATATATATATATATATATATATATATATATATATATGTATGTATGTATGTATATGTATATATAAACATATATATCTATGTGTATGTGTGTGCGTATTATGTGCATATGTATGTGTGTATACACACGCACACATACATACATACATACATACATACATACATACATACATGCATGCATGAATACATACATACACACGTACGTGTGTGTGTGTGTGTGTGTGTGTGTGTGTGTGTGTGTGTGTGTGTGTGTGTGTGTGTGTGTGTGTGTGTGTGTGTCTATGTGTGTATGTATATGTATGTAGGTAGGTAGGTAGGTATGCATGCGCGTGTATGCATGTATGTATATATGTATGTATGTATACATACATACATGCATGCATACATACATACATGTGTGTGTGTGTGTGTGTGTGTGTGTGTGTGTGTGTGTGTGTGTGTGTGTGTGTGTGTGTGTTGATTACTGACCAAAAAATATATACTCAATATTAAAAGAATACTAATTTTCAAAGCCAATTTTTAAAAGCACATAATTTTACCACAATCATGATAATAGTTTTTACAAAGATGATTTTATTGATTTACCACCAAGGGTTTAGTATAGGTTTAAGCCATGGTTATTCAAGAAAATATACATTTTCAATTACTTAGTTTCTTACACCGAACCCATTTCTTGTGTGGTTAACATTATTAACATAAGAAAATCTATTTTTAATTCCTTTAATTTGTTAACCATGTATTAACAATTCTTGATATTTTAAACATATGCTAGTATTGTCAAACATCTGCATGATAAATAAAGTTATGTTTTGTCTCATATGCATGTCAAACAAATTTTAGACAATCGAAGCGAAATAGTTTGTTTTTCTTTATCCATCCTTTTCTTTTTTACATATTGACACTAATTTTTTTTTTATCTTAAATTAGTAATAGTTGACAATTTTTTCACTTACTTAAATACCAAAAAGTATATTCAATATATGTTTTACGAAAAGCTTAAAAGAATTAAATTCAATAGTTGCCTATGCTTATATAACAAAATTTCAAACACCATGTTTGGTTCTTACACGATTCAAGAGAAGTACATCATTTTTCTCTTCAATTCTTTTTTTCTACATATTGCACGTGAATAAAAATGTTCTTAAAAACCAAAAAAATAATGAAAATCATTTTCTAGGAATGGCCATACAGCTTCACAAGATAGGAAATCAATTATATTATTTTTCTTCTTTTTGTAGAAAATGAAATAAAATTTAACTTCAATACAAAATTTAATTAAAATTAATTTTTTTAGAAATAATTTCCAATCTTTACATCCAAAATTTTCCACCGCCTAATAATCGCCAAAAATTATCAATTTAATTAAAATAGAAAATTAAAATTTTAATTTCTAATATTTACCTACAAACACTCGTTGTCAGCATTAGTCGTTGCACCAATCAACCAAGTCACCACACCAAGCACCCAACAATCACCACTACCACTTAAGAAATGTTCAAATTTAACACCAAATGGCCCAAAAATAATTGTATAATTATCACCTATGTCATGGTCATAAGGGTTATGGTCATAACCCTAACTTCCATGTAGGACCACGTAAAGCTTGCTTAGGTTATGGCTATAACCCTTATGGTCAGAACCTATGCGACTCTCACCACTTGGTGTACATCCCCTATGGATGTCAATAAGTGAGTCATAACTTCGTGCACCCACTCAAATACACAAAGATTTAAAATGACTTGTTCAAATCCAATTTATAATATTAATATTAATTGTAGATTTTGGCATGTTTGAACAGCCCATTCACATGGTATTATATGATTTGACCAAGAGAATAGAGGTCAAAATGTATTTTACATTGAATATGTAACTGTGCATAAAAACATGGATTGTATGATCAATAAGTAAACACATAAAGTTTTATTTCAAAGGTTTGTTTTAATTTTTCATGCAAAATTCAATTGCATGCCAAAATTTTGAAAGTCTTATTAACATTATGTAGTGTTAATCAAGTTTGAAAACTCGGTGAACATTTTTCCAATTCTTTGTAATTCTTCTCTTCGACTCTAAGATTTTGAAACATACTAGAAGGATACCTTGGTTGGTTTCAAACTCTCCAATAATTTTACATGTAAATGAAATTATGCATGAAAAGTCTAAAATATACTATATCATGTTGATCAAAATTTGGAACTTGGAATTCATTTTGCAATTTATTTGCAAATATACTCTAAAATTTAATTCTCTACTTAACAAACGGAATTCGTAAAACCTTGGAAAAAATTCAAATAGCCGGATCTAAATTTTTCATGAAATTCAATTCACATGGATAATATGTGCAAAAAAATGGTAAATATTAGATTCTCTCTAAATCCTTAAATTTACCTTTTGGCATGTGAGTATTCTTGAAATAATAAATTATGCTCTTACAACTTTATATCACTCAATTCCTTTTTTTTGTGTGTATTATTTTCCTAAATGCACTAATGCAATCTTGGATTTATAAACTTTATACTATGGAGTTATATTACTAAATTCACTAATGCCCAAACTCGTGAATGTGTGTGTGTGTGTGTGTGTGTGTGTGTGTGTGTGTGTGTGTGTGTGTGTGTGTGTGTGTGTGTGTGTGTGTGTGTGTGTGATCTTCCTATAACATCTACTATGTAGTTATATTCCATGCTCTCAATTTCTATGATTGTTTTGAATCAAAATTGGTGGAGTGGAATGGATTGGTCTTCCTCTAATGAGGTATATATTTTGGATGGTTCATCAATAATAAGTTCCCAACAAATTGTTACATCGGGGTGAATGTACTATGTGGTGGTTTAACATTTCCATTATGTATAATGTAGACTTTTCCAAGTTCCACAAGATGATGAATTTCTTCGACAATTGTATTAAAGTTACATTTATATCTTGTGCATGTTCATTGAAAATATTGAATGCGAACACTTTTCCTTCTTCCTTTGAGTTATTGAATCTTCATAGGACACATTTATTTAATACATGACCTTTAATTGCACATTTCTAGCTTTTAGGTCATAACTGATTACTTATTATGATCTTGGATTTCATTGTAATTACATTACCCTAATTTATGTTATTCAATACAATTTTATTGATTTACAAATAGAGCGGACTTCGATTAACCAATGATGGGGTTATTGTTATAAATAAATTGCAAAATGAGGATGATGAATGGTCTGTATTGGTAAATGTAGAGTAAAACATGTTAAATATTAAAAATAAAATTAAGTGAAAGTATTAAAAACATATTTTATGTTTAATAGAGGATAGCTTACTTTTTGTTGTCCACCTTCAAATGTAATTATCTATGTGAATAGTGGATCTTTTCTAAAGTATATTTTTGGCAATAATCTCATTATATTTAATTGGTAGGAAATCTTGAGACAACATGTCTCCATCCGAAAGTTTGATTTGACACCTTTTTGTTTTTCGCATTGAATATATTTATTTTGTTTCAAGAACTTTCAAAGCACTTGGTCTGATGTCAATATTTCTATCCAAGATGGTAGAAAGTGCATTTGTCATCAAACATATCTCCATTATGTTGATTATTGGATATTCATGTTGTGTGAAGTTTTGCAAATAAATTGGATTTGATTTGGATTTAGGTACCACAAGGTAGAAGAAAAATGTTGTGAAAAATAGATAAATATCTAATTTTCTATCTTTTTGGGGGAGAGGCAAATACAATAAAAAGGCATCAGATTTTGGAGGCTAAAAATGCTTGGGGATACAAATTAAGTTGATCTAAATTTGATGAGAATATGTAAGTAATTGTATCACTCATTATATTTCTCTTAAAACCTTTGATTTACATAGTCTACTATCCAACTTGGGATGTGTTGAGATAGATTTGTAGGTATTGGTCAAATCCTCAAATAAAATCTTGACTCTTAATAACAACTAAAGAGTTTGTAATCCGAAACTAAGCTACATATATAGTCTTAGTATGAAAACTATCAAAGTTGTTTAAAGTTTTGACAAGATTAAGTATTAGGAAAAATAATAATTATCATAAAAATGAAAATACCTATTTAATTTTCTGATCCTAAAATTTATTTGCATATTCTATTTTTCGCATTCTTCATGTATAATAACTAAATTTTAATCAAACAAGACATTATAACAGTCACTTATATATTTGTGTGTGTGTGTGTTTGTGTGTCTACACACACACACACACACACACACACACACACACACACACACACGTATATGTATATGTATATGTATGTATATATGTATGTGGTTGGAAAATAGGTAAATGTTCTATGAATAACTATTGCATTACAAGCATGAACAAACATTAAGTACTTTTCATTTTTTATTTTGGCATGCATAGAAAATCGGGGAAATTAACAAGGAAATAATTTGGCAAGATAAATATGAGAAATTTTTCCTAATGTTTATGATGAATAAAATCAAAGTTTTTGATACCAAAAAATTTGGTGAGAATCTTTTTTATATACCTTATAGTTTTTATGATAGTGAGAATCTTTTTAATATACCTTACGCTTTTATGATACCAATGATTTCAAAGTGAGCAACTTTTTATAGACATCATAGTAAATATAGAATATACATTAGAGTTAGTTTAGAAGGAAAATATATGATTGGTTTAAAGTTTGGTTTATAGATGTAATTGAATAATTGTACCCTTCATGTTATGGTGAGTAATAATGTTGAACCTTAACACAAGAGTTTAATGCTTTAACCAAAAATTTGAAATTTGTAAAGAAGGAAAATTTATGAGGTCTTGATTTTATTTTTCTCATGACATTCTAACATGTGCAAATTGTTATAATCCATGTATATTATGTATTTTATTCATATTTCTTAGTAGTTAGTGGGACTTGAATTTTTTATGTTAATTATTTTTTTCTTTTTTGGTATGTGATTTACCAATTGTAATTATTATTTTGTATTATTTAATATATTCAGAGGTAACCCAAATTTAGGGGTTATTTGAAACACTATCCACTTAATAGTATATTTAAATTTTGAAGGGGTAAAATATGTTATGTCATTCCTATCTTGATTTGTGTCGTGAATTTTCTAAATCTTTCATTGTGCCTCGAAGCCACCAATTCCCATTTGAGTCATAAATGTTGTTATTTAATTTTAGTCGAAGGCTTTCAAATTGTTAAATTTTTTGTGGAGTTTGGTTTAGAATGAACATACTAAAAATGAAATAAATCGAACTCGATATAAAACTCTTTATTAATTCATTTGGATCATAATTAAATGGTAAAGCATACAGATACATAGGATTAGGAGGTCCTATAAACACGTAGACATAATAATGCTCCTATAAAAACTCTCCCAATATAATTGGGTTATTTTAACAACTATAAACAAATACTCACTCACAATAGATATATGAGTTGTTGTACCAACCGGTAATCTAAATAATATCTCTTAACAAACCTTTTAACATGGTTTGTTATTTCACCATTTATTTTATACTACTAAGCCATATAATCATTTTATTAACCATGTAGACAAGAATAATGTGTTCCTAACGTTGCCCCCTTAGTGTGAACATGGGTCAAGGAGCAACGAAAAATAGAATCATATGCTACTGCATTGTTTTATGTTTGCATACTGTTGTCTAGATCTTGTTGTACATGACCACCTTCATATGATAAGTTATCCCACTTTCACTTCAAGTGAACTTATCATCGCTTCGATCATCTTCCAAAACTGAAACTATGACACAAGTTAGAGGATCATTGCAGTCAACTTCCCTTTTACATAACTATTTTTACATATCTGTACCTTTCACACCATATCACAAAAATTTCAAGAGAAAATATTGGAATTACCAAATTGACTAATCTTTTGTTCTCATATACATACACGATTGAAATAATAGAAAAATAGAAATTTGAGGATTTTGTCCTCATTCCATTTGAACCACCGTTGGTGATCACCGCCACACTAATCATAAACAATATGAAACGGTTACCATTTCCACCTAGGAAACAATCCTATATTTTGTCATTTTGGTGCAAATATGGTGCCACTAATGCAGTTCATGGCCTCATCGCCGGTGACCGATGAGAGGTCATTGAACAATCTCCTTCCTCCTTTGCCTCCATCCTCCATCAATGACATTGCTAACTCAGTAGAATGTGAAAATGAAGAACCCTTGTTTCCACATTGTGTTTATTCTTTTCTCCCTCCGCGATGTGAAACATTTTAGTTCATTGGACACCATTTTCATCCGAAAATACATCTCGTGAGGCATTTTTAATTTTCACGACTTTTTACAATTTTTCATACTTACACACTTTCTCAATACAAAATGACATTTTTGACTACTCACAAATAATACTAACATATAGTCAACTAGACAAAATTAATGACAAATATTGACTTTTTGACACAAAGACAACAAAATCTATTATAACTATTGACACAAAGACAATATATTTAATTACTTCCTAAACTCAACGATCTACAAAAATTAAGACAAATTCCAATTTCCAACTATTATGTTATGATATTGACCATTCCAACAATTTACTAACGTAAAACTAAACTTAACTCACAATAATTGATCTATAAGTTTATTCTTTACAAGGACTATAACACAGACCAATTCACTCGATCACTAACATTAAATGCAAATAACTTTAATAACAAAACTTGACTTACGAACTTCTTTGTGCTACGTGCATTAACATCTTTCTATGCAATTCAAGTTATTTTAGAAAAACCAAGTTCAAATGCTTTGTTGTCTATGAATGCATACACATTCAGGCGCACAAACTATTGAAAGATTTGATAGTCTACCACAGTAGGCATATTGATAATTAATGAAGAGAAAATATTAACGAGCATGCAATGAAACTCAAGATGGAGTTGCATTCCTAAGGCGTATTTCTAAAGATCGCTATCTTTAAAAAATTATTCAAGTTAATTTCTATGTATTCACAATTCATATTAACAGCTCCCTGATAAGAATGGTCAATGGATATAAATGGTTGGTCATAGGAAAAAAAAAATAGAACAAAGCTACGTGGATGGAGAGACGACTATCGTAATTATTACAAATGGAAATGTCTGATTATGGGCAGAATCCGTAATCATTTGCACAGGTGTAGAGGACTGAGATCTAATGTGTTTAGTGGCCACCAGCACATTAATAAACACATAAAAATCTAATAAAAACATTCGTTAAATAATCAAAGTCACATTCTCCGGGGCAAGAGAAAATTGGTAGCCCTACAACAATCAACAACAAATAAATGTTAGATAAAAAGACTAAAAAAATTTCAGTGGTTACATCATATAGATTTAGATTAAATTGAATAAATAAAGTTTATATAAATATTTTATTCATAAAAGTCTTAAAACTAGCAATCGCATGTGTACAATGCAATGTGAACGCCGAACGGTATATGTTATTTGATTTAGAGGAATAGTTATTATTTTTGTAGTTGATGTTGATAAGGAGTGTGATTGATAGTGTAAGTGTAGGAATATAGATGAAGCAAATTAATTTTAAGAAAGATGAAAAAATAATTTGAAAAAGTATATGGATTGAATTCTACCAAATTTGAAACTCTAAAATATAAGGATTTGACATGAATCGGTAACCATGGTTTCATGTGTCTACTATAGAGAAAGATTTACCTATAAAACCAATGATCTAATATTGAAGAGATTGGCAGCGGATAATGCCATTTTTAGAGTTCACCAATAGAATGCTTACCAAACAATGACAAGCACATATATTAAACTTGTTTTTAAAGTAAGAGAGCTATAATTAATGTGGAATGAAATCCCCTCATAGAGGTATACCACTGTATAAATAGCTTGTAGATTAGTGGACTTCACAGATATAACAAGAAGGTCAAAATTAAAAAGAGATCGGACGGTAGGACTATGAATTCCAATGGATCACCCTTACCAATTGAGGGCTAACAATGGTTAGTGTGTTTCCAACGGTTGCAACAGAGGGATTGTGAAAGAATAAGACAATCGTCTGTTTACTAAAATGTGTTGTAATCGTCTATGGTAGATTCAACTCACTCCTAGAACCTATCATTGCAAAGCTTCCTTGCTTGGTGATTGTAGTTTCATTAATTTTTCCTTACTATAGTGGTCTTTTGGCAATGTATCTAAAAGAGATTCTTGTATGTTGTCTTTTCATGTCCCGCGTGTATGTTTTATGGAAGGTTTGAATCAATTCTTTTGCAAAGTGCCCATTTGGAAATGCCTATTAGTTGAACCGTCAACCTTGATGATTAGATGTCATAGGTTTGAGGCCCAAGTTAGGGCAGCTAAGGAGAAAACTACTCACAGAGCTATATCCTCAATGATAAGTGAGCTCTCTCAATTCCTAACCCTCAAATTCTACATTGGGCATTTTTGCAAATAGGAAGAAAATGTAGATGCTAGAAAATTTAATGACGAGGCACCTACCAGATGCCTTTAAGGTTCTATGTGTCAAATAGAACAAAAGCATGAACCCTACCCCCTTACCATGTCAGGCAATGAATGAAAACATGGTTCAATGAATTCCTAGTAGTTTTACAAGGAAACCAACTCAAGATTGGGAAGAATTGCCTACTATAAAGGAGTAGTTAAAACAGTGAATCACTTCATTATGGAATGTCCAGCTAATAATGACATTCAGGTCAAGTATAGGGAAACCCTGAACATTGATTCCCACATTAGAACTCTTTGAAGAGCCAAACATAAAGCATCTAAGAGAGTTTCTGATCTAAATCATTACAAAGAGAGCCAACCTTCATAAGGAAGATGTAAGATCTATGGTGTTATATACTGTTGGGTATGGTGGAAGTATTAGGGAAACCCTGAATGTTGATTCCCATATTAGAACCCTTTGAAGAGCCAAGGATAAAGGATCTAAGAGAGTTTCTGATCTAAATCATTACAAAGAGAACCAATAAAAAAATCCAAACTAATTTCTCAAGAAGTTGGGATGATGCTACAAAAGGAAAGAAAGAAATATGTCATAATAATGTCCGCAGATGACCAATGTACGTCAAGGTGTTTCCAAATTAAATCTATTCAGTAAATGAAGCAGGTCCAGTCTATTTTTTCACTGAGCAGAAATAATTGTCCATTATAATGGAACTGTCATGTGACATAAATCCAGTGGGAGCTTGTTGCATTTCATGACTTACTAATTGCATCCTGTATCAGAAAATATGGATTGTAATATATTCCTTAAGTAGAAGTTTCTATGATGTGCTGCTTGCAATAGATCAAATTGTTAGGCTCTCAAACAATGGCTCACAGCTCTCCACAGATAAGAATTCTACTGTTAATAAAAATAAAAAATTAATATCGTTGAGGATAAACCATTATCCAAGTAGCGTTGTTACAGACATCAAAGCTACCAAATGGAAATACATTTTGATGTTTGAAATGAGCAATCACGTCATATTACATAAAAATACTGCCAAACGGTGAAGAAACGTGTAATTTCAATCACATTTATGAAAGCGGATGCAATACAATGAGTCATACGCAGGACCAGTCATCTAAAAATGAATGAATAATAATACATTCACCAGACCTTCTGACTATTATCATGATGCTTATTCCCTCGCTGGCGGTGCTGATTTTTTTGTTGGTCAGCGTGTTTGGATACATTCAAAGGCTGCGCAATTTGAAGGAAATCCAACACTAGAAGCTGATGTGCAGATACAAAATCCTGAGCGACAACAAGGGCTTGAATTTCTTCAAAATGTCCGACATAAAACAATCCATGCAAAATTTCTCCGACTCGAATCTCATCAGCGAGGGAGGGTTTGGGATGGTGTACAAAGGGACGCTTTCTGAAAGAAGTGAAATAACTGTTAAGTGGCTCAGAGATTTCAGCAAGCGAGCCGACGAGGAATTCAACACGAGGTGTAGGTTATCAACAGCACCAAACACCATTGCATTGAAAAAACGTCCAAATGGACGTCAAATTTAACCTAATCACAGAAACATCTGGAAGGGCCTTTCCCATAGGGGAACACCTTCAGTGTAATTAATTAAAATGATCCAAATTATATATATATATATATATATTTGATTGATAAACACTTTTGACCGGAGCTATGAACCGAGAGGAAAGGGCCCCCACCCAATAGAGAAGGAAGAACAAGAAAGGGGAAGAAGAGGAAGAAAAGGGAGTGGAAAAGAGTGAAGAGCAGCAAAACACCAAGAACCCGAAAGTGGAACAGATCGAAGAGAAATGGAAAGAGCACCAAAACTCCCAAACAGATCCAACGCAAAACAAGTACCAGTCCGCCCAACAACCAAAGAGCAATGGAAACAAACCCACCATCACACGATCACGAAAGCAAAGATCCCAACAACAACAACCAACACGGCAACTGCCCAGAACCGACCATAGCCAACACCATCAATGAACACGGTAAGAAGCAGTCCCGAGCTCTGAGCCACCCGCACATGAAGCCACCGCCAGACACGACAACCAACTATCAAAAGGCTATGGGTGCAACACATTAGCAGAGGGAAAAGACTAACCTCTGCTAACCAAATAAGGTAGCAATTTCTTTCTGACACGAATTCTGGGGAACCAGGACAAGTGGCCTCTAGACAGGTAAACCAAGGAGGGCAGACCCCATCCACCCAGGAAGAAACCAGCTCCTATCCAAAGTTGCACTACCCCACCTCACAAAAGAGACCCCACCCGCCGCCCAGGAGGAGCAAGAAGAGACCCTACCAAAGATCAGGCTAAAGGGCCACCGCAACGGCCGTGCCATCAGGGAAGAAGAGCCTTTGGACAACAATGAAGCACACTCCACAGAGTCGAATGAAACCAAGGCCCCCATCAAAGGTAAAAAATTCAGGGGCCAGAGCCGGAATAGGGACCAAAGCCATAAGTGAATCTGGTGCCCAGACAATATCCCCCACCGCCGAAAGAACCCCCGAAAACGTCGAAGCTCCAAGAGGTAGTGGCTCGTCCTCCATTGCCGGAGGTGGACAATGGAAATGAGAGTGAAGCTTGATGAAGGTAGACACTAGACTAACAACCTGGAAGGGGAGCGAGAGAAACAGAGCCATGAAAACCCTTGATGGCAGACAAAAGGCCTTCACATCCTGGCACACGATGAACCCAGCAAGACGGAAGGCTTCCTCCAAAAGCCCCTTAGCCAAGCTCACCTCGAGCGACACAGAGCACGTGACCAACGCTTCCAAGCAACATTCCGCAAGGGCTCAAACAAAGAGCGTCAAGTTGAGCCACCACGCAAACATTTTGAACCAGTTCCCAACGTGATTCACCAGAAATGCCGCAAGCAAGCGAGGCTTGCTTGATCCAGAACCCTAGCTCCGCCCTCTCCTCGAGCCTCATCCTCCCTCGTTAACTTCCATCCAAATAATATATTTTATGTCTGTAGTTTACAATTTTTAAGAATAGAAATACAACTTTGTCTGTAGTTTACAATTTTTAAGAATAGAAATACAACTTTAAGATCCCTTGAAAATTAACTCGTGTAAATACTTCTAAAAATAATAGTTTTTTTACGCTTGTACTTGCTATATATATTGTGTAGTGTTGTATTAAATAATAAAAAAGCATACCTTTAATTAACAATAAACAACAGTTATAATACTAAGGTTTTAGATTTTTTTGTTTTTCCTGTATTTTAAATTATTAAAAGTTGAAATATTGGCTGTTTAATACAGTGATTAGGAAAAAACCACGATATTTGGTAACTATGGTTAAAAGCAATGAGCATTGTCGTTATAGGAAAAAAAACACATATTATAGACAAAGCAACACAATCTGAAAATGAAATCGATGCAGCAGGAGCAAAGAACAATCCAAAACATCAATAAACTAAAAGAAGTTAGCATCTTCTTAAAAGAAAATACACATAATTGAAACTCAATTAAAAGGGTGGGTTACAGAAGAAAAAAGAAAAGGTTTAGCAGAAAACGTACCACATCTAAGCTTCTTGAATTTCATGGTGGAATTCAAAGGCGGTGTGAAAGCCCCACTACTGTTAGTGTTACACTCATTCTTAGGTGTGTTCCTTGGCCTTCCACGCTTCTTTTTCTCACCATTTTTTGGTGTTGGTGTTGCACTCCCACTGGTCAAAACAAATTCTTTCATTGCATTCAAAGCCATGTTGTCGTTGTCCTGCAGAATTTGCATATGCATATTCTTGTTGTTGCCGTTGTCCTGCTGAAGTTGAATTTGCGTAAATATTCGTTAGTATATTTGAAACTGAAACCTATTTTGTACATATATTTTGCAAATATTGAAAGAACACTATTTGAACCTTTAGAACAACATGAAGCACAACATCTGCTTCCAGAAGTCTATGAAGGCGAGAAATTCCGGCATGCATTCTATCAATCTTCATCTCTTTCAGTGACTCCTGATTATGAATTCACAAATAAAGCCATGCTGCTTAATATTTTTCAACGTCTCAGATTGTGTTCATATTTAATCTTGGCTTTGGGGAAAATTCAGGGTCAATTGAATGGGGGAGTTAATGGCGGAAGGGTGTTTTAAATATATTAATCCATTTCCTCTATGATTTTTTCACTCTGCTTCAGCTATTTCTGAAACACCCTACAACTACACTGAGCACCCGACTGGCTGCAGATATCTACGGTCAGGCTCCAATCGCAAATATAACATATATATCATGTAACTGCAAAACGAAGACAAACAAAAAACGCGTCTGGGGCCTGTCAAATAGTCAACACGGGCATCAAGTTTACTTTGCTTGAAAAACGCCCAAATAGACGCAAATTTATCACAATTGTAGAAACGTCCCTGGAAGATCCTTTCCCATAGGGGAATGCCTTCTTACGTAATAATTATTTAGGTTACAATTATTTAAGATTTATGTTATTATATTTATTATTTTAGAAACTATTTTAGGAAGTGATTGAAATACATTTGTTAATAAATTAATTATCATCTTGAAAACATTTTGAAAAGTAACTAATACACATTTGTGAATAAACCAGATAATGATTGATAATTACAACTAATTAATATACATTTATTAATAATATAAATCTTTGAATGAATATAATAATGGTCTACAATTACAAGATAATGGTTGACAATTACAAATATTTAATATACATTTGTTAATAAATTAATTATCATCTTAGAAATCAACATCTCAAAAAATATTTTGAAAATCATCTAAAAATAATGGTTAATGAGTGAGTAAAAACAAACTCCAAAAATAAAACCTTCATAAAAAAACCACTATCAAAGTAATTACATAATGGTGAAAGAATGCGGATCCTAGTCACCTACTTGTCTAGCCGGATAGAGATTCAAAGGATGCTTTTGTGGAAAAAAACAGAACTCGCTATGAGATTGTGAAGGGCTCCCTTCTCCTAATTTGTTTGAAGAAGTGTTGCCCTTGCTTTTACTTCGGATGTCATCTCTTCTCCTTCAAAGACTCAACTTAGGGATGACAAAGAAAATTTGAAATCATCATTCGGGTTCACAAGGAAAATGTAAATCCAAACAATAATGATGGTTGGACTAATGTGAGGAAGAAAAAGGAAAAAACAAGTGTAAATGATATCACTAAAATGCATTTAAGATCACACGGGAAGGAAAGACAAGGTGGGTATTAATATTTGTTCTTTGTTAGTTTCTATTAACAAATGATAGAGACAAAAAAATTTGATCTTCATTGTAATATCTTTTCTTTATTTATATTTGTGATTTTTTTAGTCCCCTCAAAACCAAAATATTTACCTTATCTAAAAAATAATTTCATAACTATAATAGTGATTTCATTACGGCTAGACTATACAAAGTGATAATTTTATCTACAAAGTGTTTGAACATGTAAATTCATACCTATCGTGGTGCTTAGCATATTATTTTCTATAATGAAAATTAAATATGCAAACTCCAAGATTATGCACTATGGAACATTTATTTAATAAGAATTCTACAAGACGAGACAAAGGAAAACATTTTAAAAACAACATTTGTAGGAAATAAATACATAGGCTAATGGCGTGAAAGACATTATTTTATGGCATTGCGGATGTGCGTGGCGTGGCATTAGGGGGCGTTGTCGGTAGTGGCATGGAAGACATGGATGTATATATATTTTTAATTATTTGACCTTGTATAATATTAAATTTATGAAATATGTGTGGGTGATGGAAGGTTTGGGTTTAATACATTTAAATTCCGATCAAGTGAACTTTAATAAATTAATATTAGAAACTACTTTATAAATGGATTTCTGATTTTTATTTTTTTTTGGCATGTAAATGTGGATTATTACTATTGGAACTGCACATTATGTTACTGATAATATGAGTTACATTTTCAGGGTCAATCAGACAACTCATGGTCGCACAAATGCCACAAAGGCAGCACAAAACACCTAGAGGGCACAACAACAAAAAAAATAAACGCCACAAAGGAATACTTAAGAAGGCTCGGGTCTAAAAAAACCATAGAGCCAAAAGTAAATGTAGAAGCCGACACCATAGTTGACCGAGTAATAGGAGGCTCAAAGCACCCTTTCTTCTCCTTAGACCTCGTGACATGTCTAATTCATGGCGGGGAGTCGAAGCTAATGGAGAGTCAAGGAAAGGACCATCCTGCTCTGGGTCGAGAATTAGAAGACTTTGACACATGTGATATTTTAACACAACCGCCAAAGACGGGAAATCTCATCACTCAAAATCTCTTAACTTCCAGGAGAGGATTTTCTTTAGTTTCATGAATTGTAAATAGTTGCCAACCTTTACGCCGCAAAGAAACCACTTTTTCTTTTTTTTTTTGAGTCTTATTGAGCAAACAAGCCTCTTGAAGGTGTCTAGTTTGATGACATAACCTGCACCGGAAGGTCGTATTCTCATAATCTAGAACCTGTATCCACTTGAAACCATCATGAATTAATTCCAGCTTATCTAAAAGACCTTTGCTGAGGTCCACTTCAATGCATATACGAGCATATGTGAACAACCCGTGCTTAGACCACTCATCATCCATCTTGATGAAACGACCAATAGAGTTGCCAATAGCCGCACAAACCGCATGGTGCCAAAAGGGGAGAGGAAGATTTGGGAGGTAAACCCAGACTGACATTTTGGAGACTACCAAAGTAGAAGGTCATCCCTACCCCAAAACCACAAACCCTCAGTAAGAGCTTGTTGATAATCTATAGGAGAATAGAAACAAACAATAGAAAACCCCTTTGCACAGAGCTGAATCTCACAGAATTGGACCAAGTGGAGTGAATCCATTTGTGTAGATCTTCTGTTTGAGGCCAAAATCCATTAAATCTACAAATAATAGCATAATCTTTTAGGGATGAAATAGAATTGGCTACCTCTAACATAGAAAGCATGACCACTGGAGTGTCCTTTGTTTTTTCCACAATGTAAGGCATCCCTAAAGCATCTGCAGCCCTTGAAGATCCCTCCCCTATATTTCTTGTAGCGATTGTACTTTCTGCTATCTCTCTTACCTCTAGGAATTATTAGTTCTTGTGTAGAGAATATTTTTTGTCATATTGTATTATTTTAAAAAATAGTATATGAAGTTAAAAATGAAGATTTAGTAAGAGAATGAAAAATAAAAATGAGTTAAATTAGAATTTAAGTAGTATGATTATACCTATGGTAGTGCAATTATGGAAACTTGTAGAAAATCAATAATAAATATGACGATCCTAATCTCTTTCTTTTAGAATCTAAAAGCCTTTCTCACTATTTTAAAATTTGACATGAGTTGTGAAATTGCCATTCTTCTTTAAAGCCTTGATTATGCATTAACACATTGCAAAAAAGTCAACAAAAGGGGATTAGATTTGAGGATTCAAACTATGTAATGTAATCAAACAAACAATCCATAAATGTGTGAGTGTCCCAAAGTCTTATCCTTTCAATGAAAGCAACATATAATAAATGTTATATATATGTTATTCTCTAAATGTTTGACTCATATTTTTGCTTTGAGATGCTTTTGAAATAATTGAATTCCATTTCTTTACAACTTTGATAAATTCACTCATGATCATTCTTTATGTCTTAAATAAATTAATGTGTAAATGCTTCTTGATTTAAAATTAGAACTTATTAGTGTATATGCCAACATATAATGCATTGAAGAAGCCTACAAATGAGGGAAAAATTTAGGGATACATAAAACAATAATCAAAGGGACCAAAAATAATATCCACAATAATAGTAGTAAAATTTTAGTAGACTATAACTATACCACTACATTTCAAGTAGTTCATACCTATACTAATATAGTTTGTGCATACTAGAATAACAAGGAAACAATTATTTGACATTTTACAAGTCTCCCTAGTCTTATCATAGAATATAAGTAGTCCTTTTGCAGGCATAGGGTGTATTTACTTAAAGGTAGATATTTTAAAGGGTCCAAATACTTGTGGGAAGTGAGGTTGAAGCAACAACCAAGGAGAAGAGAGAAACAAAGCAATGAAAATATAAAAATGTCAAATAAAGAATAACATAAAGTAGATTGGAAGAAGATATAGTCATAAGGACCAATGAGAATTAAAAAGTGTCAAAAATAATAAACTACATAAGGGGAAAATGTTAAGATATGAACACAACAAGGAACATGCACCAATAGGAGTCTAATTGGAACTAATAATAAACAAACATATAAAAATCTCGCACCATAATACTTAACTTGGCCCATACCAAAATTAGTTTGTACAAGTTCGTAGATATTATTTGAATGCTTTCAAGTTGATGATGGCTTACCTTCAATCTTTCTCTTTTATTCCTTTTTTGTATGGTGGTTATATTTTATTTATTTATAGTTATCGATAGAGATAACAATGTTATAATAAATTTCATTTAATGGAAAAATTGTTTCACATAAACAATGTAAGACATATAAGGTCATAAAAATGAAATCATATTTAATAGAAAGTAGTAAAATGAGATTTAATTGTTAAACTATTTTAAACACAAGAATTGATAAGCATGTGTTTAATAGGAGTATATCACTTGACATAAATTGTGAAGCATTTTTCGAACAACAAATGACACTAGGCATGTTAGGAATAAATCACTGAACCCAAAAACTTGCATCAACTTACAAAACTTGTTGCAATTATAAAGTTACTCTCTTCGGACTATCAATGCACTCATCTAAGACCATTAATCCACTCTTCTAGCATCATCAAGCGAGATTTCTAGAAACTCTCGTGCATTCAAATTTTGATTTGTAATCTTTATTTGTTAATACGAAGGCTTTGAAAACCTCACTTCCATTTCTAAAAATTTGTATAGATATCTAAGAAATTGATCTCCTTCCTCCAAATCCTAATAGGGTAGCTAGTTTTACTATATGATAAGGAAAACATTTTTTTGGGGTTTGTGTCACACTGAATAAGAGAATACATTACTTGATATTTTTAAGGCTCCTCAATGAATTGCACTAGAGAAAATAGCACACCAAGTATAATCTAATGAAATTACTAGTATAATTCAGATTATGAGCAGCAATATAACACCAAATAACACAATATTTCATAATAATGATCTCAATATGTAATTGTAATAGCTTTGCCACTTCGAGGGGAAACCTCCAAACCATATAATAAGACTCAAATGCTCAAATGATAATGAACTACTACCTACAATCCTCTATATATACTATTCATATGTTATGGCCATCACCCAGGCTGACCTATTAAGCATGAGAAAGTATAAATGATATAATAAAATGATATGGTAAGCCACAAGTCGGCTACTCATATCCTAATACAAGCAATAGGTTAAGGGCATAGCATTCCCTTCCCCTTCAAACCAACGTTGTCCTCAATGTTGAATAATCTTGGATGTTGCTTTGTAGAAAACCTTCATCCTCCCAAGTGGCATCTTCTATGCTCAGATTCTTCCACTTGATCAGATATTCCTTAATGTCTCTGGTTCTCAGCCTCTTAGTACGTGTTTGCAGAATCTTCTCTGGATCCAAAATGATTCTTCCTTCCTCATCAAGTTCTGGTAACTCTGTCTAGGCTTCAAATTTCTATCCAATAACCTTATTCAGGCATGAAACATGGAATACTAGGTGTATGTGTGAAGATGGAGGCAACTCTAGTTTATAAGCAACACTGTGAATTTTCTATAAAACCTGATAAGGGCCATAGTATTTAGGAGCAAGTTTGTTATCCTTTTTCTATTTCTTTAGAGACATCTATTTGTAAGGTTGAGACGTATAAAAACAAAGTCACTAATTTCAAAATGTATTTCACTACGATATTGATCTACTTGTTTTTTCATCCTGTTTTTGCTAATGTTAAATTCCCCTTCAAACTAGCCAAAACTTGTTGTTGATGTTGAATGTGTTCCTCAACATCTCGACCTTAGTTGCACCCTCAAGGAGGAAGTGATAGAAGGTGGATGGTAACCATATAATGCTCAAAATGGGGTCATTTGAGAAGAGGTATGAAAAGATGTGGTATACCACCATTCTGCAAGTGGTAACCATTTAATCCATCTTTCTTCCTTATCGATACAAAACAACATAGATACCCCTCTAAGCATTTGTTGACCACTTTGTTTTCCCATCGGTTTGAGGATGATTAGATGAACTATGAGCTAGTTGAGTACCCAAACATGAAAATAGTTTCGTCCAAAATTTACTTGTGAAAATATGATCACGATCACTTACAATTATTTTTGGGGTTCCATGTAGCCTTTGAACTGTCTCCAAAAAAATAGTTGCAACTGTACTAGCTGCAAATGGATGTGATAGGGCACAAAAATGGGCATATTTTGTGAGCCTATCCACAATCACGAAAATAAAATTCTTACCCTTTGAACAAGGCAATCTGGTTATGAAATCTATGGAGGCCTCCTCCCATCTCTCGGCTAGGAATCGATAAGGGTTGCAAAGACTTGATGTCTTAATTGTTTCCAGCTTTGTTTTGTTGGCACACTAAACACTCTGATACAAACTTTTGTACATCCCCCTTGAGTCCTTCCCAAAAGAATTCTCTTTTTATTCTATGATATGTCTTCAAAAACCTAGAGTGTCCTCCAATAGGTGAGGCATGTAGCTCTGTAAGAATCTTATGCTTCAACTCAGAATCTTTACTCAAGTATAACCTATCCTTGTACCATAGGGCATTACCTTTCCACTCAAATTTGTTAGATGTCATAGATCCTTGTTTGATATTCTGTATTAGAGATTTTGTATCCTTGTCTTGATCCCATTCCAATATTGCTTCATCCACCCAATCGGCCATCAACATGGACATTCCACATAGTAAGGCATCTGTGGATGTATCCCTTCTGGACAATGCATCAACTACTACATTTTCTTTACCCTTTTTGTATATGATTTCAAAATCATAACCCAACATTTTTTTACCCACTTTTGTTGTTCCTCATATGATAACCTTTGCTCCAAAAAGTATTTGAGACTATCATGATCAGTTTTTACCTTGAAGTGTCTACCCATGAGATAGGGCCTCCATTGCTTGACTGCATGAAGAATAGCCATCATTTCTTTCTCATAGACCGGTTTGAGCAGATCTTTTCCTTTGAATTAACAACTCTCAAATACAATTGGTCTTCCTTCTTACATTAGAACTACTCCCAATCTTGATCCTGAAGTGTCACATTCAACAATGAAGGTTTTTGAGAAGTTGGGAGTAGCCAAAATTGGGGTGTTGCACAAGGCTTCCTTCAGCTTCTCAAAGGATTTAGTGGCTAAGTCTGTCCAATGGAAGGCATCCTTCTTTAGCAATGCAGTGAGTGGGGTTTCTATTCTACCATATCCCTCGCACAAATCTTCTGTAGTACCCTGTTAGTCCTAGGAACCCACGAAGATTTTTGAGAGTTTTGGGCCTTGGCCATTCCACCATAGCTTTTATCTTCTGAGGATCAACTTTGACACCTTCATGGGATACAATGTGACCTAAGTACTCTACCTCTTGTACACCAAAAGAACATTTAGATGGCTTTGCATAGAGAGTATTTTCTCCAAAACTTCCAACACTTTATTTAAATGTTGTAAGTGTTCTTCCCATGTCTTACTTGTAAATCAATATGTCATCAAAGAAAACTAATACAAATTTCCTTAAAAATGGCCTGAAAATAGTGTTCATCAAGATTTGAAAGGTTGAAGGCACATTTGTAAGACCAAAAGGCATTACCAAAAACTCATAATGGCCCTCATGAGTCCTGAAAGCCATTTTATGAACATATTCCTCTTTTATTCTAATTTGATGGTACCCCGAACGAAGATCTAATTTTGTGAAATAAATAGCACCATGCAATTCATCAAGTAAATCATCAATTACTGGAATAGGAAACTTATCTTTGATGGTATACTTGTTGAGTTCTTAGTAATCTAGACACATCCTCCATGTTTCATCCTTCTTACGTACCATGACCACTAGGGAAGAATAGGCACTCTGGCTAGGCCTGATGATACATGCCTTCAACATTTCCTGAACCATTTTCTTGATCTCACTTTTCTGGGAATATGGGTATCTGTATGGTCTGATGTTAGGTGTTTAGATCCCTAGAATCAACTGAATGGCATGATCATGATCCCTAACTAGTGGTAGTCCCTTTGGAATTGCATCAAAAATAGATGAGTGAGCATCAACAATCTTCTGAAGATCGGGTGGCATTGAAGACTATGTATTTTGTACTTCTATGGAAAATAACTTTGCTATAAATCCATCTACTCCTTTTCTGAGAACCTTCTACATCTGATGAGAGCTAATAATTTGTGGAGACTTAGCTACCATCCCATTCAATTGTATTTTCCTTCCATCTGAATGAAATCGCATGAAAAATTCTTGGAAATTCATCTCTATAGTACCTAAGGTTGTGAGCCATTGGACACCCAAAACAATATCTGCCCCTCCCATAGAAATAGAAAACATAGGTGAGTCTAACATGTAGTCTCCCATGGAAAGCTTGATATTATGGAACTTTCCTGTGCACTTGACTATCCCACCATCCACAATCATAACTTGCATTTTTGGAGCTGGGTAAATAAAACAATTGAGGCGGGTAACTAACTTACTATTTATGAAGTTATGAGTACTCCCCAAGTCAATCAACACTGTCACCTTCTATTTTTTGAGATATCCAATAACCTTGAGTGTTTGAGGAGTACTAATACCTGACAATGCATGGCAAGAAATTGTAGGTTGGTGATCCTCTACTTCCTCTTCTCTTTGGTTCCTCAACCTCTCCTATAATTTCAGCATCCTCATCATCCTCATTACCTCCATCAATATAGAACAACTTCTTCTTAGCACATTTGTGTCCCGGTCCATATTTTCTATCACAGTTAAAGCATAATCCTTTTGCTCTCTTTTCTTCCATTTGTTGAGGAGTCAGTCTAATTGGCCTAGAAAATGAAGGGGAAGAGATACTACGGTCTTTGGTGTTAATGAAAGGTGACCTCCTACTACAAATAAATTTTTCCTTTACTCGACGTGCCATGATAATAGAATCAAAAATCTTGAGTGGATTAAACATATGTACCTCATGCTCGATGTGGTCCTTAAGACCCCCAAGAAATAGGTCATTCAAATTCTCTTCTGGTATATTCTCCACCCTTAAGGATAGGTTTTGGAATTGATGCACATAATCTTTGACTGATCTTATTTGTCATAACTTTGCTAATTGACTAAATTAGTTCTCTGAAACACTAGAACTATAGTGCAATTGCAACTCCTCGGTAAAAACTGTCCAAGTGACACCAAGACCATTCTTCTACCTCTGAGCACATAACCATCGATACCAAACGAATTGGTCTGGTTCAAGATACAAGGATGCCAATGTCACCTTTTGTCCTGATGGTGTTTGATGTAGCTCAAAGAAGTTATCCATTTGATTTATCTAATTCAGGGATATTTACCATCAAATTTGTGCATATCCACTTTCGGCATCATGTTTCATGGTTGCGAATAAGTTAGATTCTGATTGGGCTAGAAAAGTGATCCAACATGGTTATTTTGTCCATGATTTTGAATTGAAGATCCTCCTTGGTTGATATGGGATGGATTTGGGCCATACTGTTTACCCTTTACATGTTGCATGATATCATCCAATCGATGATTGATTTGGGCTATGTCTCCTTTAGAGGCCATCTCAGATTGTACATTTCGCAGCTCATACTCAAGTTGACTCACCTTATGATCAACTGAAGTAAACCCTAGTGTTGAGGAATCTATATTTACCCCTTCTAAATCCATCTCTTCAATCACTATCTCATCTTTATCTGGGGTTTTACCCGGAGTAATCGAGTAATCGGAGCAACCTCCAAACCATATAATAAGACTCAAATGCTCAAATGATAATGAACTACTACGTACAATCCTCTATATATAATTTTCATATGTTATGGCCATCACCCAGGCTGACCTATTAAGCATGAGAAAGTATAAATGATATAATAAAATGATATGGTAAGCCACAAGTCGGCTACTCATATCCTAATACAAGCAATAGGTTAAGGGTGTAGCATATATTAATTATCTAAGAAGTGTATTATATCACAATGTCTATTTTATATATTAATTTTCATGTTAGAATGCTTTATTTATGAAGAAATAAATTCTTCAAATATTATTGAATCCTTTCTCTAAATGCTTGAATATTTACTTTAGCATGTTGACAATGATTACCTTTATGTATATTAATAATTCATATTATATGTCTTAAGTATACCTGCATATTTATAGACTAATTGAATTCAACTTAGCACCTTATTGGTGTGTAAGATAACACACAATGGTAGGAAAAATGATTCAAAAAACTTTGGGTAAGTTAACACAATTTTAAGTATTGCTAAAATAGCTAATAAATATTTAAGAATTGTAGGAAATTTGAGCCATGGAATTGAATCTTCGTTGTGGTAAAAATTGAGAAGAAAACATGAAAATAATGAATGACATAACCATCATGCACATACATCTCGCAATCATGTTGACATTAATCATCCACACAAGCAAACATTTCTCATTAAAGTCCAATATGAGAACGAAACACTCTACTATTTGATTACATGAAGCGAGAAAGCATATGATTACTAGATTGAAAGGATTATTCAAGAAGATAATAAAACTCTCATCACATAAAGAACTGATATATAAAATAGGAAACATGTCAAATCTACATCACATACACTAGATCATACATGTACAAACATAATATGTCTCCATTCTAGTTAACATACACTCATATTGCAAGGTTACAAAAATTACTTCTAATCACAATCTTGAATAGAATATATCCATCTATATTATGTCAAAAGGATTTATTTACAATCTACATATATGCACAAAATATAACATTGTGATATAAAACATCATCTTGTGCGCTAATACAAAATACTAATGAAAATACATCAAGAGATAAAACCTTCTAATTACACTTGAATCTCCAACCTTAATTTTGTAGACACTGTGACAATGTTAAAAATTTCACTAGATGCGAAACAAGCCATAAGTATCCAAGTCCCCCAAAGTGATCCTAAGGGAGGTATATATAGGATCTAGGAACCTCCTAGACCCGTTAAGTAGTTATGGAATATATTTAACTCCTTGTAGACACCTTGAAGGGTCCACAATTCCCACTAAGATATCACACACACTAATTCATCTAAAATATTCCTCCTAAATGATTATTTCAAGTAAATATGGATATATTCATAATCTAGGAGCAATTATAGTGGCACAACTTCCAGAGACCATAACTTTTACACCGAAGCTCCGATTGACTCCATTCAAGGGGAAACAGAAAGCTTGGAATACGGAGAATGTGATGAAAAGGTGCTGAAATCAATTCAGCAATGTTTGACCCCGAAATCCATGTTTAAGGGGCCCAAATTGTGATTTTTGTAGTGCTGTCTAAAAATAGTAAATTCTAAAAATAGTATGTTTCACAAAATTAGTGCACATGTAAGTCTTGGAAGATGAAACACCTTGTCTCCCTCAAGACTGGTGCCCTTTCGTATTTCTAAAATTATTATAAATGCATATGTAACCCGAAAAGGGATAGACATCTCCTGGTAGAGATAACTGATGTATTTGAAGTCTTTGAGTAATTTACATCTCTTTTCAGAGATAGTTGTTTTTCAATTCATCTGGCACAATTGTTAATCTGTTCCTTAAGTCTAAAACCCCTTGGTTTTGGATCAGTGGTATCAGAGCTAAGTCGTCTTGAGAGTGTATGATACCCAGAATGAGGTTGGAATAAAAAAATATTGGGTGGTCCACACGTAATCCTTAAGAATACTTGTGTGTTCGCCGTAGGTGACCTCTAATGGCAGACAACAACGAGATGGATGATCCTCTCAAAAATATGGTGAATGAAGCTCTTAGGGAGCAAAATGATCGATGCTATAACAATTCACCTAGATTCGACAACAACTACAAGTAGGAAATCATGCCTCCTCATCTGTAAATCAGTCCCTTGATTCCCGACTCCATTCAAAGTACAAGTAAATTTTGATATTCCTATTTTTTAGGGTAAGATCAATTATGATGCAGTAGAGAACTGGTTGGACCAATTGGCCTCATATTTTTTTGTCAATCAATTTACTGATAAGGAAAAGATAACATTTTCTCTATTAAAATCTTCTCTTGCTATTAAAAATTGGTGGGAGTGTATAACATGGGCTCGAAAGTGGTGGGTTAAGAATCATAGAGGAACCCACATGGAATGATTTTTTTGATGCCATAAAGGAAGAATATTACCCTATTGGGGCCTATAATGATTTGTACATATAGTGGCAGCAACTCCATTAAGGTAAGGACCAGTTGGTTCAAGATTATACTGACAAATTTCATTCTTTATCTGCAAGATTGGGCATTCAAGACATAGAACAACACAGGATTCTAAAATATCATAGTGGCCTACAATGGAGCATCCGAGAGGACATGGAAGTCTTTCAGTTTCAAACCCTTAGCGAGGCATACAAGGTTTTAGTCAAGATTGAACAAAATCATAAAAAGAGGATCTGCAAGAACCAACCCGCGAGGGGGAAAATGAAAAGAAGGCCAGACCCGAGGCCAAGGTTGGAAACATAAGGATTCACAAGGAAATAAGATGTAGAAGGAGAAGACAGGGAAGTGGTGCGACCTCCACAAAACAAATCACCACTCTAAGGAAGAATGTTGAGCCATCAAGTCCTTACTGGCCATTTGAGTCATCTTCTTCAACACTTTGTGCACCGGAGTTACAGACCACGAGGTCAAGGATAAAGAGGATGAAATTATAGATGTTGAGCCAGATGTGATCATTGCCACCTAAAAATTCAAGAATATGGATGAGAACGAAATGATCTTCCACTCCAACCTCTAGGTAAAAGATGTGATCCTTGATAGTGGAAGTCGGAAGAATTTACTTTACATTGATGTTGTAAAGAGCCTAAACCTCCCCGTGAAGCCACATCCCTAGCCACATAGTATCAGGTGGTTAAACCCAGGAAGAGACCTCCAAGTCACACAAAAATGCCTCCTTTTGTATGCCATCAAGCCCTTCCATGATGAAGTCATGTGTGATGTTACTCCATTAGACGTTTTTGATGTGCTCCTAGGCCACCATTTATGTGGGATAGACATGGCATCTGTGAGTCATGACCTAGAAGGGTCACCATTACCATTGGGAGTCGACATTATCAGATACCTGAGGTCATTCCCCAAAATCTATCTCCCTCATCAAAGCACCAAACAATGTAAGAAGTTAGTGGAGAAAACCAAACAGTTTGTCATCTTTATGATTAGGCCAAAATCTACAAACAAAATTGTTACAGCCTCCATGAACATGCACTCAATGTAGCAACAAAAGTAGCTCAACCAAAACATAACCGAGTATCATGATCTATTCCAGACACCTAAAGGAGTTCCATTTTAGTGTTAGGTAAAACATGTTATTGATTTGGTCTTGGGGTCTCCTTTACCCAACATCCCTGTGTACCGCAGTTCAGTCCTTGAAAATGAGGAGATCAAGAGGTAGCTCCAGGAATTGATTCAAAAGGGACATATTAGGCCAAGCTCTTCATGCTGTGGAAGTCCAGTTTTCTTGGCGCCAAGAAAGGATGGAACATGGAGACTTTGCATTGATTATCGATTTGAACAAAATCACTGCGAAGAATCGCTACCCCCTCCCAAGGATTGATGATTTGCTGGACCAGCTCCGTGGTGTAAAATTTTTCACCAAAATTGATCTCAAATCTAGCTATCACCAGATCCCTATCGAGCCCACCGATGTTTGGAAAACTGCATTTAAGTCTCGTGAAGGCCTATTCGAATGGTTGGTCATGCCTTTCGGACTAACTAATGCACCTGCAACATTCATGTGGATGATGGATGACATCTTATGGCCCTACACCAATTCCTTCATGGTGGTCTACCTAGATGATATACTCATTTATAGCTAGATCTGGGAGAGGCATCTACAACATGTTTGAGAAGTACCTCAGACCATCAGGAAGCATAGATTGTATGTAAATCTAGATAAGTGCACATTTGGGATGACAAAGGTCCAGTACTTGGGTTACGTTGTGGATGAGGAAGGAGTCCATGTCAACCTAGAGAAAATTTAGGTTATTCCCGTGCCTTGCCAATTTCTATCACCAGTTTGTCTTGGGTTTCTCACATATTTCCTGGGCACTCAATCAGGTGACTAAAGGAGGGAACAAGGCTAAATTCCAATGGGGGGAAGCACAACAGAAAGAGTTTGAAGGGCTGAAAGAAAGGTTATGCTCGGCCCCTGTCCTTTCCCTTCCTGATCTACATCATCCATTCGAACTAATGACAGATGCATCTGAGTATGCCTTGGGAGCTGTTATCATGCAACATGGCCACCTTGTTGCATACCATAGTGAAACATTCAATGACACAGTCAGAAGTACCCAACATATGATAAGGAGATTTATGCCATCATCCAGGCATGTAAGCAGTGGAAACACTACATTCTGGGGAAGGAGATAGTAATCCACACTGACCATAGGCCTTTGGAGTTCCTTCAGACACAGAGCAAGTTGAGGAATGAGAGACACCAGAAATGGGCCACATACCTACAACAGTTTCACTTGATAATAAAGCATAAGAAGGGAAGTGCCAATTTAGCAGCAAATTGCCTAAGCTGCCCTCCAATTGCAGCCCTCACAACTATTCTTGATCTCTGTGGACATGAGACTTCAAGTTGGTGCAATTTGTATGAGAAGGACCCTAAGTTTTCAAACACATATTAGGCCCTCCATGAAGGAAAACATGTCTCTGATTTCTATCTATAGGATAATCTCCTCTTCCATATGGGACACATCTGTGTTCCAACAAGTGAACAATAGAAGATGATCTGGGAAGCACACTTCAGCAAGACCACAGGGCACTTTGGCGTGGACAAGACATTGGTAGTACTTCAGAATCATTTCTACTAGCCTAATCTAAGGACTGATGTGGTGAAGTATATTAAGTCCTACACTTCTTGTGCAATTGTAAAGCCAACTAACAAGAAATAGGGATTGTACACACCATTGCTAGAACCAACCAATCCTTGGGCATCTGTCTTAATGGACTTCCTCTCAGGTTTGACAACTTCAAAACATGGGAACAATGGTGTTTTTGTTATAGTTGATGATTTTCTAAAATGGATGTAATGGTTTCCTATAAGAAAAATATTTCTGTTGAAGATACTTTGCTAAACTTTATTTCAATCATGTATGGATCAACTTTGGGCTCCCCAAGTCTATTGTTTTTGATAGGGATAGCAGGTTCCTGAGCATCTTCTGGTCCACCTTATGGGGAATGCTAGATACAAAGTTGATGAAGTCCACATCCTTTCACCCACAAACTGATGGGCAAACAAAAGTGGTGAATCACCTAATTTTTCACATGCTTCGTATGTACCACTCCAAGCACTCCCGCACATGGGACGAGGCCCTGTCATACATACAACATGGATACAATCAAGCCCTGCACAACTCCACTAAACACAGTCCATTTCAAGCTTGTTATGGATTCCAACCTATGGCTCCCATCAATGTATGCATCCCAATTCCTACCATGGAATTCACACCTCATGGAAAAAGTGAAGCAGAAAAGGTGACAAGGTTTGTTGAATAGATCCAACACATTCAGCACCAGGTCCATGACATTTTACAGAAAATGAATAAAAAGTATAAGAATTGCCATGATAAACATAGGGTTCCACATCATTTCTAGGTTGGTGATAAGGTTTGGTTGTAGCTTCAAAAGGAACGGCTTATAGGTCCACATAGAAAGATTCGACTTCTTTAGTATGGTCCTTACACTCTCACTAAGCAAGTAGGGAAAATGCTTTCGAGTTGAATCTTCCACCCTACCTTGGTCTGCACCCCATCTTCAATGTGGACCTCCTCAAGCCATATCATCCACCTTTGTTGGATACTTCAGTCATAGTAGAACAATTGGACATCTTTGAGCTCAATCCAGCAAGTCTTTCCCCAACTGAAGAAGATCAAATTGTGGATAATTTGACTAAGACCACCAGAGGACAACCTATTCAACTCTATCGTGTGATAAAGAAAGAAAATATCAGTCCACACAGTGTGGCTCACTACATACCAGGTAAAGAAGCAATTTCCACATTCGATGGGGCATCTTAATGCAATGGGGACCATTGCTTCTGAAGGAGGGAGGAATGATCCAGGCAGCAATTATAGTGGCGTAACTTCCAGAGACCATAAATTTTACACCGAAGATCCGATTGAATCCATTTAAGGGGAAATAGAAAGCTTGGAATGCGTAGAATGTGATGAAAAGGTGCTGAACTTTGTTCAGCAACATTTGACCACCAAATCCATGTTTAAGGGGCCCAAATTGTGATTTTTGTAGTGTTGTCTAAAAATAGTAAATTCTAAAAATAGTATGTTTTGCAAAATTAGTGCACATGTAAGTCTTGGAAGATGAAACACCTCGTCTCCCTTGAGACCGGTGACCTTCCACATTCCTCTAGGTGCCCTTTCATATTTCTAAAATTATTATAAATGCATATGTAACCTGAAAAGGGATAGACATCTCCTGGCAGAGATAACTGATGTATTTGAAGTCTTTGAGTAATTTACATCTCTTTTCAAAGATAGTTGTTTTTCAATTCATCTGGAAAAATTGTTAATCTATTCGTTAAGTCTGAAACCCCTCAGTTTTGGATCAGTGGTATCAGAGCTAAGTCATCTTGAGAGTGTATGATCCCTAGAACAAGGTCAGAATACAAAAATCTTGGGTGGTCCACATACGATCCTTAAGAATACTTGCGTGTTCACTGCAAGGAACCTCTAGTGGCAGATGACACTAGGACAGATGATCCTCTCAAAAATATGGTGAATGAAGATCTTAGGGAGCAAAAGGATCGATGCTACAATAATTCACCTAGATTCTACAACTACAAGTAGGAAGTCATGCCTCCTCATTTGTAAATCAGTCCTTTGGTACCCGACTCCATTCCGTGTAAATAAATTTCAACATTCCTATTTTTAAGGGTAAGATCAATTCTAATGCAGTAGAGAACTGGTTGGACCAATTGAATTCATATTTTTCTGTCAATCAATTTACTGATAAGGAAAAGATAACATTTTCTCTATTGAAATCGTTTCTTGCTGTTAAAAATTGGTGGGGTGTGTATAAGAATGGGCTCGAAAGGGATGAGCTAGGAATTGCAGAGGAACCCACATGGAATGATTTCGTGGATGCCATAAAGGAATAATATTACCCTATTGGGGCCTATGATGATTTGTACATACAGTGGCAGCAACTCCATCAAGGTAAGGACTAGTCGGTTCAAGATTATACTGACAAATTTCATTCTCTGTCTGCAAGATTGGGCATTCAAGACACAGAACAACATAGGATTCTAAAATATCGCAGTGGCCTACAATGGAGCATCCAAGAGGACATGGAATTATTTTAGTTTCAAACCCTTGGTGAGGCATACAAGTTTTCAGTCAAGATTGAACAAAAGCATAAAAGGAGGACTGCCAAGAACCAACCCATGAGGGGAAAAATGATAAAGAAGGCCAGACCCGAGGCCAAGGTTGGAAACAAAAGGATTCGCAAAAATAAGATGCAGAAGGAGAAGACAGGGAAGTGGTGTGACCTCCACAAAACAAATTTCCACTCCAAGGAAGAATTTCGAGCCATCAAGTTCTTACTCGCGAGTCATCTTCTTCAACACTCTCTACAACAGCAGTTACACACCTTGAGGTCAAGGATGAAGAGGATGAAATTATAGATGTTGAGCCAGATGTGATCATTCCCATCTAAAAAGTCAAGAATATGGATGAGAAGGAAAGGCTCTTCCACTCCAAGTTTTGGGTAAAAGGTAAGCCACCGCATTTTATCTTTAACAAAGGAAGTTAGAAGAATTTAATTTCTATTGATGTTGTAAAGAGCCTTAACCTCCCTGTGAAGCCACATCCCCAGCCATATAGTATCGGGTGGTTAAACCAAGGAAGAGGCCTCCAAGTCACACAACAATGCCTCCTTTCGTATGTCATCAAGCCCTTCCATAATGAATTCATGTTTGATGTTGCTCCATTAGATGTTTGTGATGTGCTCTTAGGCTAGCCATTTATATGGGATAGACATGGCATCTATGAGTCATGACCTAGAAGGGTCACCATTACCATTGGGAGTCAACGTTATCGATACTTGAGGTCGTTCCCCCAATATGTCTCCCTCATCAAAGACCAAACAATGTAAGAAGTTAGTGGAGAAAACTAAACAATCATCATCTTGATGATCGTGCCAAAACCTACAAACAAAATGTTGCAAAAGATCCATGAACATGCACTCAATGCAAAAGAATGTACAACTCAACCAAATCAATTAGTATTACTATTTTATTCCAATTTTTTTGTTATTGTATGCAATAGAATTCCATTTTCAATATTTTTGGATTCCAATTTCGCTATTATTGGATTCCAATTTCTCTATTAAAAGTTTTCAAATTTTCTATAATCGATTCCATAAATTACGTCAATAGGCACTAATTAAAACTTTCCACAAATTAATTCAAATAAGTCTAATGATATTTTTTAATCAGTAATTCATTGTCAATGATATATAAAAATTTGTGAAAACAATCTCTAAATTGAGTATGTAATGGAATACATAATTCAATTATCCGACATTCGGTCACTGAATTTGTCCACCAATTTAATCAGTATGAATAATTATTTCGATTAGAACTAATTAATGAAGACTAAATCTATTTTTGTATATTGATACTTAAGTATATTCATGAAGAATTGAATAAATTTCACTTTTATAATTTTTGAATATCATGTTAGGATTATATAAGACTAGTGGTCGTTAAGTTACATAAGGCATGATTCTATTTGAGGGAATGTTCAAGCACCCTTTTTGACATCTTCTTAACATTGATTTTATTTATTTATAAAATGGAAATCATAGAAACAGAACTTAGCAGTTGTCTAGGATTTATGGATACAAGATAATCCAAAAATGTTAACTACTTGTAGATCAAGATATTGAAATTCTATAGTGCCCGCTCCTCTTTGACTCTATTTTCATTTTGGTGAAATTACTTGTTTGATTAATACTTAGAAATTTTTATTATTATATCTTGATTGGTAGATAATAGACTATGCATATATTTGGACTATTGACATGTTGTGATTTATATTCTGATTATGATGCACTAGATGACGATGATGGACAAATATATATGTTGATTTGCAATATTATGATTTAATACTAACATGTCATATTCTGGATGCATAGTCTATATTGGATATTTTGAGAAGAATTATTATGTTATGGATGTTAAAATCAAATTAAATTGTAGGATGATAGATGATAGATATTCTAATTTTTGATGATGATTATTGATTTCTATATGTATATTATTCTTGATGTTGTCAATACAGCCACAAGGCCAGAGAGGTCTTCAGTTTGTGTTGCAGGGAAATTTTATCACATACATTGAAAGGGGATAGGGGACCAACAACAGAAGGATGTCGAGTGTTTTGCAAAATGGCCAAAACTTGACAACTTGTGTATAATGTTATGTTGTGATGTTCCATGCTTTGTTAGTAGGTTCCCTTGTTGGGTTTAATTTGGTGTGCATGTGTTTAATTATTTAGGAAATATTGTCACTTTATTAACACTTGCTAATGTGTCTTAATTAACTAGTTTAGCTTAAATTTGAATTAAAAAGGAATATTTGACATGTGGGCAATAAATTGGGTAGATGGTCCTTGAAATATTATGGATGTAAATTAGATTTGTGTTGGGTTTTGTGTTGTGTACTCTTTCCCAACTTCAAAATTCGGATTTTGACTTGGGAGGCTTTTTTGAGGCTTGTGGGACAAGCTAAGCTTATCCCATGCCTCTTAAATTCATCCAACAACCATACCTATGGTATGGGGAGTTAATTTTAGGCTTAATTATGCATTTTAGAGTGTAAAAAGGGTAAATAATTGCACTTTTCACTTACCACATTTAAGTTTTTCCTTGATAAGCATGGTGTGCAAGTTGGAGTGTCATGTGGGCATGTCATAAGTCTTACATGTGCATTTAATTTCTTTGGGCTTGGTGTTTGACTTGTGTGTTTGAATGGAGGGATGATGAAGTGGAATCCTACATGGAGCCACCTCATCATCTTCACATGGACCTTTTCTATGTATTAGATGATTTTTATGGATTTTGGGTTAGTTGCAGCCTTATTTGCTTCTCTTGCACTTTTGAAATTTGGTCTTGGTTTTCATACTTGGAGTTTTCCTTTTGGAGTTACATCTTGGATTGAGCTTGGGTGTGTTAGGTAAAACTTAGTTTACCTAAGTTAATTATGCATTTACCTTAGTTAATTATTAATTAGTGGTAAGTTGTTTTTAACCATTTATTGTTTGTAATTGGGAATAGTATTCCTGTGCATAAGTATTTTGTCTTTATTGTATTTTTATATGGTTATATTGTTTAAAACCATATATTTGTAATCATATGTTCACGTGTATGTTTATTTTATCATTTTGAGTTAAGCGAGACTTTGGATATGGACATGATTTATACTTATGTTGATTAGCATGATGTTTTGTGACTAGATGCATTTGGATTATGATTGGATCTTGTTTTCAGTATGATCCACACTGACTCATGGATAGACTATTGGATACCGATATTATTTTATATGGATATATTGCATGTGTTCTAACATTGGATTTCTTCGCCATGATGAGTAGAATGTAGTTGTTGAATTTACATTACTATAATTGTGGATAATGATGAAATGCATAATTAAGTTGTGATTCAGACCTAGAAATGATGATTGATTGAATTACGTATAGATGTTAATACATTTCATGCATATGGTTATTTTGGATATTTTGACATGGCCGCAAGGCCGAAGGAGGTATTTTGCATTTTGCAGGAAACACAGCATGATCACAACCATGAGGGGGATTGGGAACCAAACACAACAGAATGTCGGGTGGTTACAACACTTGGTCGTCAAGGCAACTAGTAAATTGTATTGTGTTACCCTTATTCTTTTATGTGTTAAGAAAATTTCCATGAGGGGGAAATTTTCTAATGTGACCAAGGGGGTAAGAATTTTGATTACTTGTTTAACTTACTTTAGTAGGTGATTTTATTTGTGATGTTTCTTTTTAAAATTACTTTGCTAAGTGTGTTTAGATTAATGTAATATCTTGTTTTAATTTTTAAGTTTTGGAGGGAAGTCAAGTGGGTGTAATAAATTTTGATGGTTGGCTCCTTGAGCCTTGTGTTCCTCATGTATTGAATGCTTGGTTTTGAGTGTTGACCACTCCAAATCCTTTGAATCTCGAATTTGAGATTTTGGGCAATTTTAGGGGACTTGTGGGACAAGTTGAACTTGTCCCACACTTCCCAAAACCCCTTACCAACCATATCTATGGGTTGGGAATCCAAAAAGGGATTATTTATTGTTTTGGGAAGGGAAATGTGACTTTGGAGTGCACTTGTCTTCTTTTGCATTTAATTGTGCCTTAAGACACATGGGAAGGGATGGATGTGGAAGAGAGTTGTCATTCAACCCAACCACCCATTTATGGTGTTTTGGGATTTGAGTTGACTAAAGGGAGGTGGTCTTGAGGATGTGTGATGTGGCATCCTACAAGGAGCCACATCACCCTCACTCTTCCTCTTGTCTATTTATGGAAATTTCCTCTCTTGTTGAGGGGTTGGAGTTTTGTTTTTGTTTTGTTGAAGAGTTCTCTTTTGTTATTTTGGGAGAGAAAAGAATTGGGAGAAAGAGAAAAAAAAGAGAGTGCTTGGACTTGCATGCTTGGATTGTTTTGGGAAGGAGCTTGGACAAATTTCTTGGTTTAGGCTTCTCCAATGGAGAGGTAGGAAACCTTCTCCTTTGTTTTGCTTTCATATTATTGTTGCTTCTATGCTAAATTTGTGAATAATGCATGTTTACTTTGGTATATTGTGAAAAATGGATAGAATGCTTATTGTGTAGTATAGGAGAGGTCTATGGGAATACTCATGAGGGAGGCATAAGAGTAGATTAGGATATTGTGGAGGGAGTTTGAGAGGGATGCCCATCTTGGGTAAGAATGTTTACATTCTTACCTTGTCTTTGAGGGAGCCATAAGAGGAGGGAGGCATAAGAGTATGGGAGGAAAAAGGGGTACTTGAGGGAGGCATAAGAGTCATAGGGGCTTGAGTTTTATTGTGGAGGGTTTGGATGGGCATCTCATCTCAATTGGGAGGCATAAGGAAAACTTTCCCATAGTTCCTTCTCTTGATGGCTTGGATGAAAGCCTTGTTGTGAAAATTATTGTATTGTTTGTGTTCCTTTTTGTTTCTTTTTTTTTTAAACCTTGAATGTTGTGAAAAAAAAAAAAAAATGTATTGTGGAAGCAAGTAAGTTGTTGCCTTGAGTTGGAGACCACCCTTCATTGAGTTGTGTTTGGGGCTCGGGGGTCAATGGAGGAGATTGCTTCTCTTCTTCATTGAGTTTTGGTTGGGAGGAGAGTGTTGCCTCTCCCCCTATATTGGTTGTGGTTTGAACCACTTGGAACTTGGAGCATGGATGAAGAGCACCTTGGAGCTTGTGAAGACTCTTTCCATTTACCTTCCATACTTTATTTTGTTGTAAACTTGTAGGAGAAAGAGAATTGCATCATCTTGTTTTCATTCAAAATTAAAGGACATTGTAATCTATATTGCACCAAAAGTCACATGGTGGAATGCAAATTTTACTTGAAAGATGTTTGCATTATTGAAAGGATTGTAAAGAAATAAAGAAATGGTATGTACAAAATGCTTGTGATAATCTTGTAAATATACTATTGGAAAGCTTGTTGTATATACCTTCTTGTTGAAATGTTGATAGATCTTGTTTAAAAATTAATGAAAATATTGTTGGGCTCTTATGTGTAATGTTAGGATATTTACAATATATATATATATATATATATACTAGATCTAGATCTCATTTTGTTGTAAAAAAAAAATAGAGGTATTGAAAAGAGAGAATATTAGTGTACATTTCCTTCTTGTAGTATGGATAGGTAGAGTTAAGTTTTTATTCAACTTGCTTAAAATTCCATGTAATGTCTATTAAAGTTGGCTAGAAATAAATGTGAATGCAAATACTCTAAACTTATCAAGTTCAATGCCCAACACCCCTTAATGTCTAGCAAAAGTACTAATAGGTTTGAATATCATTCTTATCTAAGTAATACTAAAACTAATGAATCTAGTAATAATAAATTTTAATAATATTAAGGTATTATTAAGTGTTATTTTGCTATATATATATACCACAAACATACTATTACCAATCTATATGCAAATAAACCACCATCCAATTAATAATGTCAATGAATTACATACTTAAACCTACGTAGTCTCCATGCTTATAATAACAAAGCAAATGCATGCATATATCTCGAAACAGAATGGCGGATAGATGGACAAAGTCGCTCTCCTTCTTTTTTACATCAACACCCTCCACCGTCTCTCATTCGTGTTTGTAAGCAACATGGAGAATGTCCATAATAAGATTAAGTAAGATTCATAATTTATGGACTGTGTCATACTTTTTTTAACATAATCTATAAACAAAGTATCTTGTGCTGTCAAATACGCCTAAGACTCTAAATGATCTGTAGATGTGCTTCCATAAGTTTATATGGAACAGAGGATTCCTTGACCAGCGGCCACTGTTGCTTGATGGGAGATATGTCCCTCTTTCGCTGATGAAGGACTCTGCCTAAGATAGGCATACGCGAGTAAAAAAAAAAAAAAAGTAACGTTAAACTAAAACAAATGAGTAGAAGCAATCCGAACAGCGTATACGAGTCTCCTTTGCCTTTGTTTGCTAGAAACCCAAATTTGCCTCATGAATATTCTAATATGAAATAGACTTACTTCTATGAGATCTCCTCATCTCTCGCCTACGCTGTCTCATAATCGTTTTTGAATAAAAATATCTTGAAGGAAACCCGAATTTGAAGTCACGTTCAAGATCGAATGATAACAACATAGTTGGACAACTTTGCTCGTTGGACCGCCCGAGGCCTTCGTGCTCTATCTCTCCGCTTTTTAGCACTCCACGCCCCGCACACAATGCAGCACCCAATGAAAGTGGAGGTGACACGCCTCCTCACGCACCGTAGATCTATCTGCTTCCCTTTCCTGTACCCACGCGCCCAGGACAACGTGAAATACAGTGGGCCGACTGTGTGTAAGCCAGGGATTTGCAGATCTAGGTGAATATTTGTTTACGCGGCCCGGGCAGAGATGAAACGGGTCAGCACGCCTCCTAATGGCCTGTAGTTCCGTCTACAACCTCTCTCCTTGCTGTTCACGCGGCTAGGGGCGGTGAAAACGTGGGAAAAAAAAATGCCTATCTTGCGCCTTGGCTCCTCGGGTTGGCGTTGGTAATAGGTGAATATTTGAAAACATTAAATGACGCATTGAATGCGGCCAGCAAGAAGAGCAATCTACACGCCAAGACAGGAGGTCTGAATGGTGGATAGGTGGTTGGAGTGATTACCCACCGCCCAACCAACAAAATTAAACATGGTTGAAAAAAAAAAACTTTCCCCCCCGATTTGATCTTAACCATTTAATTTCAAATTTCAAAATGTGTGTATAATCGTATAGTTTGGTTGTGTTTAAATTTGTTAATATATATATATATATATATATATATATATATATAATTATAATGTATTAAATTTCGAAATAACGTAATATAACCAAATAATAAAGTAAGAATAAAAAAATCGAAGTGGTTGATGTAATCAATTCAAATAAATTATATCATCCTCTTGGGTTACCTTCCAGATATATTGTTATCACGATTCTTCCAGACAGTAGACAGATTAACTCGCATGATGACCCTACCCATCTCTGTGGAACGTCGATTGAGATAGATTCAAATATCTCTTACCTCGAAGCATCATCGCGGCCGTGGTGGTTTTCAAGCCTGTTTTCGAACTCGCCCGATGTAATTAATACTCGCCGAGTTGTGGGGTGTAGCTTGGTCTGCAATAAAGCCCACCGAATTTATTTGATCAGCTCGCTAGGAGTGGTTTGACTTTCAACTTTGATTGGTGGTACACGTATGAGCTAAACTTATCGAGCCATGTAGAAACAACTCGAAGTTAAATACCCTTTTAAAAAAAAAAAAAAAAATTGTCGCATTTTCGGGACGTTTGGATGCTTTGCGGCGCCATCGTCGCCGTCGTTGTCGTGAGCGTGGCGTCGTCTCTTTGAGCGGCGTTACATTTTGGTATCAGAGCCAGGGGTTCGAAGCTGGGACCCTTGGGCACACGCAGAAAACGTGAAACCGGAACACTTAACTTAGTGCAGAACATTATTCCTTAAAATATAAAACCATAATGTTGATAATTATAGTAAACAGCAAATTTTGAAAACTACCACAAGACCTAGAACGATGAACTAACTCTCGCCTTGATCTATGCAGGGGGCGCGGATTGGGCGAGGGGTCTCTTCACATAGACCTAGACATACCACCACCGAGCAGCCGTAGCGCCCTTCGCCTCGTTTTCGAGACACTCCAGGATGTCAATGCCGCTATACGCGGAGAGCCCTTGGGAGGACGACTTGCTAGACATAGTTTGGAGCCATCAGTAGATGCCCAGGCATCCCCTCGACACATCGAGGAGCACAGAGCAGAGAATTTCCGTGCAGAGTCGACTAGGGCAGGGTCACCACAGAGAGGACATGGGGACAGGATTTCAGGACATAGGGACAGGTCTCGGAGCCCTAGACAGAGGGAGGAGCATTCAGATAGACCTAGGATTCATCATACTTCGGCTGCAGATCATATCAGGGAGATCCTGAAGCTGCGACCCTCTCACTATTCAGGTGATACAGGTGGTTTTCAGGCAGAGGCCTGGTTGGTGAGCTTGAGCGGATGCTTCAAGCTCTGTCCTTGTAGTAGCAACACGAAAGCTCATGTTGCGATCCATCTTCTGAAGGATGGAGCAGGAGTCTGGTGGAGGACCGAGGAGCAGAAGCTCCATGTTGACTCAGAGATGATTACCTGGGAGTTATTTGAGGAGCGGTTCAGGAGTAGGTATTTACCCAGGAGATTTATTCAAAGAACGTATAGATGAGTTTCATGACCTCCGTCAGGCATCGATGATGCGATGGCCGAGTATGAGAGTCGATTTCGGACCTACTTGATGCGTCGACTATATGCGGGATGAGCGGTATGGATTCACGAGTTCATCCGGGCCCGAACTTGGATTTAGGCGGCGCGTGCGCATTCACTACCCCACAGACGTTAGCAGAGGCCGTGGAGAAGGCCTATATTGCGAGAGGAGAGACACGGGGAAGACACACAGCGAGGCTAGAGACAGAGTTCGGAGCCGTATCCAGCAGATGCGAGATAGTAGGTCGAAGGGTTCGATTCCTCCTCCACGGGGTGGACGAGTTCGAGGCAAGCTTCTTTAGGCCACCACAGCGAAGCGGCGGCAGACCCGCCCACCTTACCGACCTCCTCAGAGATTCGATGCACAGAGAGGACGTAGTATGGGGCCTCCTCCTAGGGGTCCCATCAGGACACAGGGTGCACCGAGAGCTCAGTCAGTCGGAGCTCGTCAGCAGAGACCTCAGCAGTCCATAGCCGGATCATCAGGATCTGTATCTCAGTCATCTAGAGTACCAGCTGGAGCTGCTTCCCACTGGAGAGGACCAGGCAGCTGTTATGGTTGCGGAGTTGTTGGACATATTTGGAGAGATTGCCCACATAACCCTACCAAGGGTAAGACACAGAGCTCAGAGCCTACCGTTGGAGATATGGCACGGAGTCATCGGATCTACGCAGCGGTCGAGAACCGCCAGCCGAGCATCAGCATCGAAATGTACCGATTGAGACGACAGGTAGTGTTGGTGGTATTTCCACCTCTATATTATTTGATTCTGGTTCTTCTGATTCTTTCATTGCACCATCCTTAGTAGAGCGTTGTAGGCTGGTGGCAGTTAGGCAGGGCCATAGTTGGGACGTTGAGATGGCTTCTGGAGCCAAGATTTCTGTAGACTCCTTAGTCAAGGAGTGTGTAGTGGATTTGGGACCCTTCACCACTACTTCTGATCTTCGGATCCTTCCATTAGGATCTTATGGCATCATTTTAGGCATGGATTGGTTGTCCGCTCACAGAGCTAGAGTGGATTGTTACCACAAGACTATTGCTTGCATAGATGATCTTGGAGTAGAGTCAGTGATATCAGGGGTTAAGAGACCCGTTTCTATTCGCACCATCTCCGCTATGCAGCTTAAGCGGTGTGTGCGACGGGGTTCACTGCGATGTATTGCTTTATTGCGATTAGTGACAGATCAGAGGATGAGTCAAGAGGACCTTCCCTCGATGATCATCCCATCTTATCAGAGTTTTCTGATGTGTTCCCAGGGGAGCTACTGGGGTTACCTCCCCCACGTGAGATCGACTTCCATATAGATCTAGTTCCAGTGCAGAGCCTATCTCACGAGCACCCTATCGGATGACTACACCTGAGTTATGTGAGCTCAAGTTGCAGCTTGAGGGCCTTCTGGAGAAAGGTCTAATCCATCCTAGTGTATCCCCTTGGGGTGCACCAGTGATTTTCGTAAAGAAGAAGGATGGATCTCTTCGGTTGTGCATTGATTACCGTCAGCTGAATAAAGTAACGATCAAGAATCGTTACCCCCTTCCACGCATTGATGATTTATTTGATCAGATGAAGGGGGCTACCATTTTCTCCAAGATAGATCTTAAGTCAGGGTACCATCAGCTCAGGATTGCGGAGACAGATATTCACAAGACAGCTTTCCGCACGAGATATGGCCACTACGAGTTCACAGTGGTACCGTTCGGTTTGACGAATGCCCCCGCAGTGTTTATGAGTTTGATGAATGGGGTATTCAGGACCTTCCTTGATCGCTTCGTGCTTATCTTCCTTGATGACATTCTGATTTACTCACGCACACGTGAGGAGCACGAGGAGCACCTTCGCCAGGTTCTTCAGTGTCTTCGTGAGCGCGCCTTTTTACGGGAACTTGGAGAAGTGTGCGTTCTTTCAGCCTGAGGTGCAGTATTTGGGCCATATCATTTCTGGGGAAGGTATCGCAGTCAATCCTTCCAAGATTCGAGCCATCATGGATTGGCCAGCACCCACTAGTGTGACCGAGGTGCGTAGTTTCATGGGTCTAGCAGGATACTACAGGAGGTTTGTTCAGGATTTTTCCCGGATTGCGCACCCCATCACTTCTCTTCAGCGGAAAGGGAAGAAGTTTTTATGGTCAGATAGATGTGAGCAGGCCTTCAGTACACTGAAGGAATGCCTTACGAGAGCACCTATCCTTGCAGTGCCAGATCCTCATGGAGAGTTTTTCGTTTGCACAGATGCTTCCTTGGCAGGACTTGGAGGAGTGTTAATGCAGGAGGGTAGAGTAGTTGCCTTTGAGTCTCGCAAACTCAAAGATTATGAGCTCAATTATCCGACCCATGACCTTGAGCTTGCAGCAGTAGTACATGCCTTAGTGCGATGGAGACATTTTCTTCTCGGCCGGAGATTTACACTCAGGACTGATCACTTGAGTCTTTGTCACCTCTTCACGCAGCCCAATCTCAACGCTCGTCAGCGGCGTTGGATGGAGTTACTTTGTGAGTATGACATGGAGATAGAGCACGTGAAGGGAAAGGAGAACGTGGTGGCAGATGCCTTGAGTAGACGGAGACATGTGGCTATGGCCACCTCAGTGGGCACGGATTTGTGGAGTAGGATCTTGCAGCAGCTTCCTCAGGATAGTTTTTACCTTGCAGCCAGAGCAGAGATTGAGTCTCAGAGACCTCTTGAGGGGAGATTTGATGGGTTTTCATTAGAGGCGAGATGGCCTTCTCGATACGGAGGGCCGGATATATATTCCTAGGATGGAGGCTTAAGACATGACATTTTGACAGAGGCTCATCGTGCACCTTACTCAGCCCATCCCGGGGTGAAGAAGATGCACGCCACCTTGAGACAGTTGTACTTTTGGAGAGGACTTCGGAGAGACATAGCCTCATTTGTATCCCACTGTTTAGAGTGCCAGAGGGTGAAGGCCGAGCATCAGCATCCAGCTGGCCTTCTCTATCCTCACGCCATACCGGAATGGAAGTGGGACACCGTTTCTATGGATTTCATTGTTGGGTTGCCGACGTCGAGATACCACCACGACGCCATCATGGTCACAGTGGATAAATTGACGAAGGTAGCTCATTTTTCCCCAATGAAGACCACCTATACAGCAAGTCTGTGGCACGAGTATATCTTGATGAGATTGTCAGACTACATGGGATTCCGCGGAAGATCATTTGCGACCGTGACCCCTTTTACACCTCCCATTTCTGGACCACCATGCAGTATGCCCTCGGGACGAGGATTAATTTCAGCACAGCTTATCACCCTGAGACAGATGGACAGACAGAGAGGGTGAATCAGATTTTGGAGGATATGCTCAGGATGTACGTGATGGATCATCAGTCGAGATGGGAGGAGTATCTGTATTTGGTAGAGTTCGCTTATAATAATAGTTCCAGAGTTCTATAGGCATGGCTCCTTTTCAGGCATTATATGGTAGAGAGTGCAGGACACCTCTTAGTTGGGATAGGATTGAGGACAGGGTTTCTCTTGGACCAGCATTATTACAGGACATGGAGCAGCAGGTTACTTTGATCAGACAGAGATTACAGGAGGCACAGGATAGACAGAAGAAGTATGCAGACCAGCATAGGACAGATCGCAGTTTTGAGGTAGGCACGAAGGTGTTTCTTCGTGTCAGACCGCATAAGAGCCCTATCCATTATGGAAAAGGTTCTAAGCTTGCTCCTAGATTTGTGGGTCCCTTTGAGATCTTGGAGCGCCTCGGCCCCTTAGCCTATCGTCTAGCACTGCCACCTAGCTTATCGCGCGTCCATGATGTATTTCACATTTCTGTGCTTAGGAGATATGTTTCTGATCCTTCTCATGTGCTAGATTGGACTGCATTGCAGGTGCAGGATCAGGGGCAGGTGATGGTGGAGCCCATGCGCATTTTAGATCGCAGGACCCTGGGCCTTCGCGGCAGAGAGATTGATCAGGTTCGGGTCCAATGGGACAGGTATGATGAGACTGCTGCTACTTGGGAGGATGCTACATCATTGCGAGCTCAGTTTCCACACTTATTTCAGTGACTTCCAGGAGGAAGTCTAGTCTAAGGGGAGGGGGATGTAATGCCCACTTCCCTACGACACTTAGTTGATTATCATTTTGAGTTATGCAGACTTTGGATATGGACATGATTTATACTTATGTTGATTAGCATGATGTTTTGTGACTAGATGCATTTGGATTATGATTGGATTTTGTTTTCAGTATGATCTACACTGACTCATGGATAGACTATTGGATACCGATATTATTTTATATGGATATATTGCATGTGTTCTAACATTGGATTTCTTCGCCATGATGAGTAGAATGTAGTTGTTGAATTTACATTACTATAATTTTGGATAATGATGAAATGCATAATTAAGTTGTGATTTAGACCTAGAAATAATGATTGATTGAATTACGTATAGATGTTAATGAATTTCATGCATATGGTTATTTTGGATATTTTGACATGGCCGCAAGGCCGAAGGAGGTATTTTGCATTTTGCAGGAAACACGGCATGATCACAACCATGAGGGGGATTGGGAACCAAACACAACAGGATGTCGGGTGGTTACAACAATTGGTCGTCAAGGCAACTAGTAAATTGTATTGTGTTACCCTTATTCTTTTATGTGTTAAGAAAATTTCCATGAGGGGGAAATTTTCTAATGTGACCAAGGGGGTAAGAATTTTGATTACTTGTTTAACTTACTTTAGTAGGTGATTTTATTTGTGATGTTTCTTTTTAAAATTACTTTGCTAAGTGTGTTTAGATTAATGTAATATCTTGTTTTAATTTTTAAGTTTTGGAGGGAAGTCAAGTGGGTGTAATAAATTTTGATGGTTGGCTCCTTGAGCCTTGTGTTCCTCATGTATTGAATGCTTGGTTTTGAGTGTTGACCACTCCAAATCCTTTGAATCTCGAATTTGAGATTTTGGGCAATTTTAGGGGACTTGTGGGACAAGTTGAACTTGTCCCACACTTCCCAAAACCCCTTACCAACCATATCTATGGGTTGGGAATCCAAAAAGGGGATTATTTATTGTTTTGGGAAGGGAAATGTGACTTTGGAGTGCACTTGTCTTCTTTTGCATTTAATTGTGCCTTAGGACACATGGGAAGGGATGGATGTGGAAGAGAGTTGTCATTCAACCCAACCACCCATTTATGGTGTTTTGGGATTTGAGTTGACTAAAGGGAGGTGGTCTTGAGGATGTGTGATGTGGCATCCTACAAGGAGCCACATCACCCTCACTCTTCCTCTTGTCTATTTATGGAAATTTCCTCTCTTGTTGAGGGGGTTGGAGTTTTGTTTTTGTTTTGTTGAAGAGTTCTCTTTTGTTATTTTGGGAGAGAAAAGAATTGGGAGAAAGAAAAAAAAGAGAGTGCTTGGACTTGCATGCTTGGATTGTTTTGGGAAGGAGCTTGGACAAATTTCTTGGTTTAGGCTTCTCCAATGGAGAGGTAGGAAACCTTCTCCTTTGTTTTGCTTTCATATTATTGTTGCTTCTATGCTAAATTTGTGAATAATGCATGTTTACTTTGGTATATTGTGAAAAATGGATAGAATGCTTATTGTGTAGTATAGGAGAGGTCTATGGGAATACTCATGAGGGAGGCATAAGAGTAGATTAGGATATTGTGGAGGGAGTTTGAGAGGGATGCCCATCTTGGGTAAGAATGTTTACATTCTTACCTTGTCTTTGAGGGAGCCATAAGAGGAGGGAGGCATAAGAGTATGGGAGGAACAAGGGGTACTTGAGGGAGGCATAAGAGTCATAGGGGCTTGAGTTTTATTGTGGAGGGATTTGGATGGGCATCTCATCTCAATTGGGAGGCATAAGGAAAACATTCCCATAGTTCCTTCTCTTGATGGCTTGGATGAAAGCCTTGTTGTGAAAAGTATTGTATTGCTTGTGTTCCTTTTTGTTTCTTTTTTTTTTTAAACCTTGAATGTTGTGAAAAAAAAAAAAAAAAATGTATTGTGGAAGCAAGTATTGTTGCCTTGAGTTGGAGACCACCCTTCATTGAGTTGTGTTTGGGGCTCGGGGGTCAATGGAGGAGATTGCTTCTCTTCTTCATTGAGTTTTGGTTGGGAGGAGAGTGTTGCCTCTCCCCCTATATTGGTTGTGGTTTGAACCACTTGGAACTTGGAGCATGGATGAAGAGCACCTTGGAGCTTGTGAAGACTCTTTCCATTTACCTTCCATACTTTATTTTGTTGTAAACTTGTAGGAGAAAGAGAATTGTATCATCTTGTTTTCATTCAAAATTAAAGGACATTGTAATCTATATTGCACCAAAAGTCACATGGTGGAATGCAAATTTTACTTGAAAGATGTTTGCATTATTGAAAGGATTGTAAAGAAATAAAGAAATAGTATGTACAAAATGCTTGTGATAATCTTGTAAATATGCTATTGGAAAGCTTGTTGTATATACCTTCTTGTTGAAATGTTGATAGATCTTGTTTAAAAAAAAAATTTAATGAAAATATTGTTGGGCTCTTATGTGTAATGTTAGAATATTTACAAATATATATATATATATATATATATATATATATATATATATATATATATATATATATATATATATATACATACTAGATCTTATCTTGTTGCAAAAGAGGAATAGAGGTATTGAAAAGAAAGAATATTAGTGTACATTTCCTTCTTGTAGTATGGATAGGTAGAGTTAAGTTTTTATTCAACTTGTTTAAAATTCCATGCAATGTCTATTAAAGTTGGCTAGAAATAAATGTGAAAGCAAATACTCTAAATTTATCAAGTTCAATGCCCATCACCCCTTAATGTCTAGCAAAAGTACTAGTAGGTTTGAATATCATTCTTATCTAAGTAATACTAATACTAATGAATTTATCAATAATAAATTATAATAATATTAAGGTATTATTAAGTGTTATTTTGCTATATATATATACCACAACATACTATTACCAATCTATATGCAAATAAACCACCATTCAATTAATAATGTCAATGAATTACATACTTAAACCTACGTGGTCTCCATGCTTATAATAACAAAGCAAACTGCGCATATATCTGAATAGTTGGCAGCATAGATGGACAGGTCGCTCTCCTTCTTTTACATCAACGCCCTCCACCGTCTCTCATTCGTGTTTGTAAGCAACATGGAGAATGTCCATAATAAGATTAAGTAAGATTCATAATTTTTGGACTGTGTCGTACTTTTTCATAATCTATAAACGAAGTATCTTGTGCCTGTCAATACGCCTAAGACTCTAAATGATCTGTAGATGTGCTTCCATAAGTTTATATGGAACAGAGGATTCCTTGACCAGCGGCCACTGTTGCTTGATGGGAGATATGTCCCTCTTTCACTGATGAAGGACTCTGCCTAAGATAGGCATACGCGAGTAGAAACAAAAAAAAAGTAACGTTAAACTAAAACAGCTGAGTAGAAGCAATCCGAACAGGCGTATACAGTCTCCTTTGCACTGTTTGCTAGAAACCCAGCTGCCTCATGAATATTCTAATATGAAACAGACTTACTTCTATGAGATCTCCTCATCTCTCACCTACGCTGTCTCATAATCGTTTTTGAATAAAAATATCTTGAAGGAAACCCGAATTTGAAGTCACGTTCAGCACTGAACAGATAACAACATAGTTGGACAACCTGCTCGTTGGAACTGCCCTTGAGGCCTTCGTGCTCTGTCTGCTCGCTTTTGAGCACTCCACGCCCCGCACACAATGCAACACCCAATGAAAGTGGAGGTGACACGCCTCCTCACGCACCGTAGATCTATCTGCTTCCCTTTCCTGTACCCACGCGCCCAGGACAACGTGAAATACAGTGGGCCGACTGTGTGCAAGCCAGGGATTTGCAGATCTAGGTGAATATTTGTTTACGCGGCCCGGGCAGAGATGAAACGGTCGGCACAGACGCCTCCTAATGGCCTGTAGTTCCGTCTACAACCTCTCTCCTTGCTGTCCACGCGGCTAGGGGCGGTGAAAACGTGGAAAAAAAAACCTATCTTGCGCCTTGGCTCCTCGGTTTGGCGTTGGTAATAGGTGAATTTTTGAAAACATTAAATAACGCATTGAATGCGGCCAGCAAGAAGAGCAATCTGCACGCCAAGACAGGAAGTTTCCGAATGGTAGATAGGTGGTTGGAGTGATTACCCACCGCCCCAGCCAACAAAATTAAATTTGGTTGAAAAACTTTCCCCCCGATTTGATCCTAACATTTATTTTCAAATTTCAAAATGTGTGTATAATCGTATAGTTTGGTTGTGTTTAAATTTGTTAATATATCTATATATATATATATATATATATATATTAAATTTAAATAATGTAATATAACCAAATAACCAAATAATAAAGTAAGAATAAAAAAATCGAAGTGGTTAATGTATTCAATTCAAAATAAATTATATCATCCTCTTGGGTTACCTTTCAGATATATTGTTATCACGATTCTTCCGCATAATGATGACAGTTAACTCGCATGACCCTACCCATCTCTCGTGGGCGTCGACTGAGATAGATTCAAATATCTCTTACCTCGAAGCATCATCGCGCCGTGGTGGTTTTCAAGCCTTTTCGAACTCGCCCGATGTAATTAATACTCGCCGAGTTGTGGGGTGTAGCTTGTCCGCAATAAAGCCCACCGAATTTATTTGATCAGCTCGCATAGGAGTGGTTTGACTTTCAACTTTGATTGGTGGTACACGTATGAGCTAAACTTATCGAGCCATATAGAAACAACTCGAAGTTAAATACCCTTTTTAAAAAAAAAAAAAAAAATGTCGCATTTTCGGGACGTTTGGATGCTTTGCGGCGACCGAGCTAGCTCGTGGCATAAAGAGTTGATCCTTCTTAGGCCGAGTTGGGTTGCTCAAATGTAAATCAAGAATCATTGGATCCGGTTGATTAAAGTGGCGGAGGAGATTTTTTCTTTCCACTCACCAAACCGAGTTGTTTTGGAATAGGATGTAACATATTGGCAAGCCACGTTCCCAACACCATTATAGAGGAGCTGAATCTAAACAAAGTGAGCCACATGCCAAGAATTTGCATTGATTGGTGTGTCATTGCAAATGCTTGAGCCCACCACAATGCATTTTCTACATCACGAGAAAACTACAAACCCCGCAAACAAAAAAAAAATGACGGCCTATCTAATCAATTCAAGCTCCTACACAGGTCCTCGTGGCCCAAAACAATAAAAAAATGGCGTGAATTGATAATCAAAGTGGTGAATCAATCATAATTGTTAAAAAATACAAAAAAAGAGATAAAGAGCTCGGTGCCACTTTCAATGGGAACCCTAAAATTCAACAATAATCTGAAAGCCATGTAGATCATCTTAACCCGTTAATCACCATACAAACAACCGTGTCATTTTTTAAAAGGTAAGTGCTTTGATTTGAAGAATTTAAATATTAATTGCTTCATATTTTATGCAAAGCACATATAGCACTCAGTGTGGCTAGATTGACGGTCTTGGGGCAATGTGGTGCATGGTTCGACCCCCACAAGAAATATTTTTTATTAAAACATTGACTTTGGTGACCCATTTAGAGCATACCGCCACATATATTAGCAAAAACCTCATCTAAACCCACTAGTCCCAACTAAAACAACTATCATTTTTAGTGAAGAAAAACCTATTTTACGGAAAGCAAATTCTCCCAAATTGCTTTTTTAAATTCTCGAGCATTTTTTCCAAAGGAGTCTCTTTAAAAATTCATTTTGAACTTTTTTTTGTGGTTTTTGCTCACCAAGCCATATTGCGCTCGAGAGGCCACCAAGTTCCCTAAAAATAAAAATGTTTTTTTTCTTCCATTCAATTCTTTTAGAATTTTGAATGTAATTGTATTTTTCAGTATATTGTACTAATTTGCAAGTTGTCATCTTCAACTACAAACCATTGTAACTGCTATAAAATTGGAAGAGATTTGTACTCAAAAATATCAAAATTTGGTTATATATCACTCACAAGTTCTTCGATCTCATTCACAGCATTCGGTATAAACAGTGCCTCTGCAGGGAAGCGATTCACGGTAAAGAAGTTGCGACTACTACTACACTTAATGCCTAATATAGTTGCAATAACAGCATCCGGGCATCGACCCTTTAAATCGATGGGGAGTAATAAGGACAGAATGCACACACTTTGATCCCTCCCATCCGTCTGTGAATGATTGCACTGAATTAAATCTGGACTCGAAATTATCCAAGTATATAGCGTAGTTACGTGTAAGTATGAGGATATTTCTTTAAGCCGGCATCAATAATCACACACGCCCCTTTCGATTTCTTTTTTGGTACCATGTATCTAATTCTTTCATGTACGTTAACACCTCATTCATGTCTTGTCGAGTATATCGAAAGGGTGAGCTTTTTCCACATTCCGATGGGTATATCAGAAGGGCGCGTATAAAGAAAGGTTCGGTATATATATTGGGATACCATATACCTGGAGTGATAAGAGCCTTACCCTTTGTCAATTAATTTTGTAAAATGGGCACCAACACCCCCAAGTTATTTCTTCTAGATTCACAACTACTCAGAGGAAATAACTATGTAGCATGGAAGACAAAAATCAAGACACAACTTGAGTTTGAAGATATTTGGACTATTGTGAATGGTATTATAACCAGATCAAAAACTGATACAACACAATAGAAATAGTTCTATAGATCCAATTAGAATGCCAAGCTAATCATCTTGTTTAGAGTGTCTGACGACATGCAACCCCACATTCGAGATGCCAAAATAGCCAAAGAAGCATGGGATAAGTTGAGCATAGTGTACGAGGCCAAGAATAAGAATGTCATATTGAATTTACAGAGTTAGTTACACACACTGAAGTTTAAACAAAATGAGAAAATAGAAGCTTTCTTAAGAAGAGTTACAGAATTAAGGGCTTCACTTCTAGCCCTAGGAGAGGAGGTCACTGATGAATCTCTCATTCCCATTATTTTGAGAGCCCTCCCTCCTTCATACCACATTTTTGTGACAACACTCAACTTGTCAGATCAGACAGTGAGTTTTGACAAGCTAGTAAACCTACTACAACAAGAGGAAGCAATGTACAATAAAGATGATGAAGAGGAGCAGGCACTTTCTTCTCATTAGAAATGGAAAGGAAAAGGAAAAAGCAAACCACATTCTTATAAAAAGTCCCAAAATTAGTATCATCATCAAGGGGACAAACAACAAAAGAAGAAATGTCCTATCTGCAAAAGAGGACATGAGTTGAAATATTGTTGGTATAATACTTATAAGAAAGGTTCATCAAGCAACTCTAGACCTCAAAATCAACAATCTTATAAGGGACATTCCATCAATGTTTCTGCATGATCTAAATCCAAATATCTAGACAATAATAAATTATCATTCTTCTTGTATTCTAAACCAAGATCCACTATTCCCTTGAGATATCTAAAGATTCACCTTGTTGTCTTCCAATGAAAAACTCTAGGTTCTGCACAATTCTTGATAGATAGCTCACCGCAAAGTTGATATCTTATCTAGTGTAGGTCAGGTAAATGACACTCCCTATGAACTGCCGATAGAGAGTTGCATTAACCACATGAGATGGATCTAAATGAGATAACTACAATCTATTCTCCATAGGTGTAACAATAGGTGTACAATCCATCATCCTAAATTTTTCAAGTGTTTTCTTGGTATACTTCAATTGAGAAACAAATGTGTGATTCTCCTTTCGCCATACTTCCAATCCAAGACAATAATGCATCAGCCTGAGATCTGTCATTTCAAACGATCGGTTAAGATATTTCTTCATTACATCGATCATATTCACGGGCGCTAGTGATGACTAGATCATCAACATAGATAACAACAATCAAAATCTCCCCCTTTTATTTTTGAGTTAGATTTTGGGATTGTATGGATTTCTAAAAAATCCATGTTGTATGAGATGTTCACTAATTTTTATGTACCAAGCCCGAGGTGCATGTTTAAATCCATACAAATATTTTTTGAGTCTTCATACCTTTTCTTCTTGACTAGGTATAACATATTCCTTAGGTTGAGTCATATAAATTTCTTCTTGTAAATCTCCATTCAGAAAGACACTTTTTACGTCCATTTGATGGACTTTCTAACCAAACTGAGATGCTAGAGAAAATATCATCATGATCATTTTGATCTTAGTTGTGGGAGAAAATGTCTTCTCATATTAAATTCCTTCTTTTTGTGCGTACCCCTTTGTTACTAGTCTTTCTTTGTACTTGTCTATGGTCCCATATTCTTTGTACTTTGTTTTGAATATCCATCTACATCCAATGGGTTTCTTCCCGGTGGAAGATCAACAAGTTGTCAAGTGTTGTTTTTCATTACTGAGTTATACTCAACATCCATGGCATTTTTCCAAGCTTTTGACTGTAGGGCTTCTTGGACTATAGAGGGCTCATCAGATTTAATAACTCTACTCATTAAAGAAAATTTTACTTCTTCTCTTGCTTTACTACGAGTCCATGGTCCAGTGGTGAATATATCCATTGGAGCATCCATTCTTGCATCTTGCGAACATGCTAGTATACCACCTAGGAATACGTTGAACTATTCCCATGGGTCATGGTTCTATCTGATCATAACCATTATCCCCATCATCCCTTTCATCATATATGGGAACATCAACTTCTATTTTTACAACGTATGAAAAATCTACATCAAGTGAGTCCGTAAGAGGAGTCTCTGCTTCCTTCTTCTACAAACCTCAACATCTCTACTATTGTAGACTTTCTGGTCTTTGGATCCATCAATTTGTATCCAAGAGTCTCTTCATGTATTCTATGAAGATGTTATTTTGTGATTTCATATCCAATTTATTTCTACTCCGCTTGGGTTTGTGCATACTTGCTTTGCACCCAAATACTCTAAGGTTTGCAACAGATGGTTTCTTTTTTGACCATGCTTCATGTGGCGTTGATCCATTAAGAGAAACTATGGGCAACTTTTTCAACAAATAAATTTTTTTTTACTACTTCGCCTAGAATGCCCTCACCGGTCTAGAATCATTGATCATGCATCACACCATTTCCATGATAGTACAATTTCTTCTCTCAACAACACCATTCTACTACGGTGTGTGTGGAGGAGGCATTTGTTGACGAATCCCGTGAGATTGTAGGTAGGATTTGAACTCGTCACTAGTGAATTCCCTCCCTCGATCTGAGTGGAGAGTTCTAGTGTGATGACTAGTTTCATTCTCAACAACCACTTTGAACTTCTAGAAGTTTTCAAAATCTTCACTTTTCTTATGAATACAATATATCCATATTTTCTTGAGTAGTCATCAATACAAAGCATGAAGTAGATGGGACCATAGACAAGTACAAATCAAGACTAGTAGTAAAGGTGTATGCACAAAAATGGCATTTACTACGAATATTTTAAAACCTTAACACATTCCCATATACTAAACCTTAATACAACACATCGTCATGGTGCGGCCCTCCCAATTAATACAATGCAAACATTTTTTTATAAAATTTTTTGTTTAATATATATATATAATAAGCTTACGATATAAATTTGTAAATTAATTTTATATAATTACTCATAATTATAATCACATCTGGATATGGATATCTAGTTTCTTTTTTTATTGATTAAGTCAATTGTATGGCATAGTCTGCAAAACAAGTCAAGTATTACAATTTTTCCACCTATTCATATAAAAGAGAAGTTGATAAAACTAATAAAAAATTTCATTCAACCTACTATAGTTTGCAAAGGGAGATTTTCCTTCATTCTAAGGTTTCCAAACAACTAGTTTCCTTTCTTCAACATACCAAAGAATGTAACTAAAATTTAATATCTTCCAATATAATTCCTTTTCAATAAAGAATAAGAGGCTAATTCCTTTCTTTAACATAATGAGTAAATGAAAAACATACAAAACAACAAGTGTATTTTCATCAAGAATACCAATCATTTTTAAAGGAACTTATCACACTTTAAGGGCGAAAATTTAAGTTGTATATAAGCTTGGATGGAGAGAACTTAATAACACAAGACTTTCATTTTACAAGAAACAACATATTTAAAATACAAGTTTGCATTCAATACATTCTTGGTAAGGTTTACAAAATGAAATAATATACATAGTAACAATGCAAATTTTGTTGCTTACTTTCTAACCTACATACATTTTGAAAAATTGATACAACTCAACCTTTCTCAACATATTTACAAGAGGTTTAAATTCTTAAATAAAAATTTACAATCCCTCCATTTAAATGGAGACAACATGGTAAAATTATATTAAAAAGAGGGATATCTTCTCATTTTCTTCAAGGTACTACAAAGATCAAATCTTCACTCGAGCTCCACAATCTTCATCAAATCCAAACAAAACAAAAATAGGGGAGTAAGAAACACTCTCCACTCAGCCAATAATCCAATGAAGAAGAGACACCTTCCTTCTCATTGGCCCCCGAGCCCCAACAATGAAACAATAAGGGGTATAAGACAACCATTGGAAACTTTACATGGCTTCCACAATCACATTCAACACAATAACACAATACCAAAATCACAACAAAACAAGTAAGTTTCAAAGCATAAAGGCTTCATACTAAAGCCAAGAAAGAGAAAGGAACATTTAGATCTAGTTATGCTTCCCAAGGGTTTGGGTGCCCACCTTAAAGCCTCCAAAAACTCAATCACATACTCGACAAAAATCTTATACCTCCCTCTAAGAAAACAACTATTATACCTCCCTCATCTTTTATGCCTCCCTCAATAAAATGAACAAGATAAGCACAAAGTTTACTTATCAATAAGGTGGGACACCCAAACCCAACTCCCTCCTATTTTACCCAATAAAAGCTCTTATGCCTCCCTACAAAATATCCCCATTTCCATTTTCTCCTGCACAACCTAAAGGTCATTCTACTTCCCAAAATAAAAACATGCAACAAACCCATTTACAAACAAATGCACAACAAAATAGAAAAATAAAACATGGGTGAAGACCCTACCTTTCCATTATAAGAGTATCCAATCCATAAGAAAGCTCCAAGTCTTTCCAATTACAAGCAAGCACAATCCAATTCCAAGCTCCAAAAAGACTCTAAACTCATGCTCCTCCAAAATGTAAAAGTCTCCAAAATAAAACAAGTAACCCCAAATCCTCAAACAAATTAAAATAAATAGAAAAGAGAGGAGAGAGAGGTGATGTGGCTCCATGTAGGATGCCACATCATTTCTCATCCACTCCACATCACATGGTCAAACCCAATCTCCAAAGCACAATAAATTGGTGGTTGAGGGAATGACAACCCTCTTACACACTCAAACTCAAACCCACACCCCTAAAGGACACAATTAAAGACTCTTGTAAGAAAAATGCAATTAATTGCTCTTTTTATCCATTAAAACACACAAAAAGGCCTAAAATAAGCCCCTCACATCATAGGTATAGTGGGTTGGTGACTTTAAGAGGTGTGAGACAAACTTAACTTGTCCTTAAGCCTCCAAAATTGGCTTGAAAGTCAAAATCCGAAATTTATATGCAAGGTTGAGTACACACCACTCAAAATCAATAAAATCCTTTCAAATCCAACACAAACCAAGAACTACCTACTCACATTAATTATTCCCTATGGTCAAATCCTAAATTACACTAATTAATCAAGTATAGTTAACTTAAATGGATTGCTTAACAAACAATAATAAAGGTAACACAAAACACTAAAATAATATAATTACTCTCAAATAAATAAAACTAAAAAGGGAAAACCAAAAATTTACCTAAGGTCACATTTGAAGCTACCCCCAATGGGTACCTCCTAACTATATAACAACAATAACATCATACAATTACACTAGTTGCCAAGGTGACCTATTGCCAATACCCCAAATTCCTTCACTGTTGGTCTCCTATCCCCTTTTGTTTGTTGTGTTACAAATTCTTGCAAAATCAAAACAATACCTTTCTGGTCTCGTGGCCATATTAATGACATTGATATAATAAAACACATATATATACATATAAATTCACATCATCAAATATCATAACTAAATCATCACTAAAATCAAGTAATTCACCAATTGTTCACAATTCCAAATATTTCAATTCTATCAATTCATCAATTAGCAATAAGATCACAAAACCAACTAAATCATCTAGCAAAAATCTATATATCAAATCCAATGTGTCACTACATTAGTAACTCTAAATAATCAAATGCTGATATGTTAAGTCGTGCATATAATCCATCCTGTAAATCACATCATGCCATAAATCTAAAACATCCATATTGTCTATCAAATAAGTAAATCAAATATAGTAATGTCTATCTCTCAATGTGTAAAGATCAAATATGATAATAATGTCTAGATGGCTCCAATCCAAAGTAAGCGTAATCATAGTAATATCACTCTCGAAGAGGAGTGGGCACTATAAATACCCACACTTGATCCTCTCTTTCTTGGAATAAACACTCAAAGAGGAATATCCAAATTTTGATTTAGAAGTGGGATCATTTATATCCTTTTTTTTCATGTTTCATGTTTCTTTCTTTGTATGAAGCCTTCTATTTCTCATGTCCAAAAAGTAGAGCATGGGGTTTAGAGGAATTCAATGCACCCATTTAAATAATCTTATCTTTCTCCCGAGTTAAGTCAACAACAAAATTATCCAAGGACGAAATGGTCCATATAAATCCCATGACACTCTTGGTGGCATGAAAGGTATAGAAGAAGACAAAATAATTGGAACCCAATTTCGCAAGGATGAAAATAAATAATTGTTCATCAATTTTGTCTATACCACATAGTTTCGACCACAACTTGAGGGATTTGAATTTGATGAAGATGTCTCAGTATCGCGTCAAAGTTGTATGGGATCAAACTAATCAGCTCATTCTCCAAATTTTGATCTCTCATTATGTCTTCTTTTCCAAATATTCATCCCAATGTATTTAATACGTAATTTGGAGTATCTTCATATTCAATGTGAAAGAGAAATTTGGGAGACATGGACATGCATAATAGACCATAGGATTCATCACTTTTTTGAACCAATTCACCTTCTCTGCATCTGGTGTCAATTATATTTTTGTACCTATGGTTATACATTGTAAGCCTTTACTCCTCAAGAGGATTTGTATTTTTACTTTCTACTTATGATATTTAAATGGTGTAAAAAGTGGAATAAGAAACATATCCATCATAGCAAATGGTTGTATGTCAAATTGAGTTCACTAAAAAGACTTAAATATGTAACCCCTAAAACTATAGAGGTGACAAATTTACAAGGCAAGATAATATTACCAATGTGTAGAGCTCAAACAACTTACACTTTAAAAATAAATGACACCTAAAATGGAGTTTTCGCTTAAAGATATGGAAGTTTGCAATAACTTCTCGCAAAAACTAATCTCCTATTTCCTAGAAAAATTAGGTTGCAAGAATTTTCCCAAACTTTATGAATAAAATTCAAGCCCCCTTGGGTTGCTTCCCGACTACAGGCTTAACTCCCATGTGACAAGGGGTTAAAGGCTAGAAGACTACCTCTCTCCTTTGATGATGTCACTTTACACTATGATGTGACTGGGTGAGTGATATCAATCCCAAAATGAGTCTCTTTTGCTAATGAATAGTGTCACTTGCCAAAAATATAGTCTGCAGCAGTGGTTTTAAACTTACCAATCACCTTCGTAACCATAACACACACAATTAGATTTTTACGCTTGTCAAGCACCTTCAAACACTTCTCGAAACCCGAGACAATACTTGAGTTATGATCCTTTCTAACACCTACCGAAACTTGAAATAGGATGTCGTGGTTTTGGAATTTTCGAGCAAGTCACGAATCCCAAAAAAATGTCGAGGGTTGGGACTTGTTAAGAAAGTTACAAAACTTAGATGTTCCAAAGTTTTGAAAACCCAAAAGATTGAGTATTTACTAGTATTCGTAATTTTGACCACACTTTACAAATTATGTTGAGATACGAGATGTTCTAAAGTGCTTGAAAACCTGAAACACTAAGCGTTGATCGAGTTCAAATGTTTGACTACACTTTGCAAATTGTCTTGAGATGGTCACAAGTCCCAAAACCTGAAATTTTGGGTAGACGTATTGACCTCGCCAAACACCCCCGCAAAATCAAATGCTCAAAGGGACTTTTGACTTATTAAACAACCTACAACTCCCGAAATGAATTAGGTGGATTTTTTGACTTGTCAAACACCTTACAAATCTGAAATGCTCTGAGGTTGGATTTTGAATTGTTAAGCAACTTGTAAATCTCAAAATTAATTGGGGTGGAGTTTTTGACTTGACAAACACCCCGTGAATCCCAAAATACATAGATGGTGAGATTTTGGAACAGAAAAAACTTCATATCTTGAAAAAAATGTACGTCTTCCACATAAAACGCCTAAAACCCACCAAATGTTTTGAAATTACCAAATAAATCGATAAATGATTGTGGTTTTTATTCCAAAACCCAAGATCGTATGAATTTTTTCGATTTCAAACAATAACCTCAAAAAACCCAAAAAGGTTGAAATCATCTGTCATAGAATAAGTTTAGTTTTACAAATAAATCTAAGGTTTTGGCCCCTTCGAATTCAACAGCTTCTATCCAGCTTTCATGTAGAAACCTCAGAGAAGATATGTTCATAGATTTTATAGACACCCCACCAAACCCTTGAAAACTAAAATCTATAAAAACAAACATTGAATGAGATAGAATGCTAGATATTCCAACATAGGTAATAACATTCGGCTATAAGATCAGCTTTGATGCCATGTTGGAGTGTGCCACAATTGAGGATTGAGAATGGATAGCGTTGAATGCACAAAGTAAAACCTATGTGGAGTAGAGAGATCCAAAAACACTTAAGAGAAGCAAAAACACTCCATTCACTCATGCATAAGCCAATTAGCCAAAATATGCATAGGAGGGTACATTATATAGTGAGAAATTAGGTCACCTAAAAAGGTAACCAACTCAACTCACAATTAGAAAATGACTTAAAGTGCATTCCCCTAATAACCTGTGATTGACCTAATAAAGTTAATTAGACAATGTAGGTATAACCTACTCTAACATAATAGAAGATCTTTTGGAGTAAAATTGAAGTATTCGACATAAATGTGATTCAAGTGTGCACATAATTTTAGAAACGTTTGCACAAAATTTATGCTCTATTAGTATAAAACAATAACAAAAACCACAAACCCAAATGTTATGAAATCGACACAAAAAGTTTTTCTTTTCATATTTTATGTTGTAGTGATGAGTTAGTGTAACCTTTAAGGCATCAACAAATTTTATTGTATTAAGATTTACTTGAATGAGGTTTCCCTCATTAATTGGCCAATATTATTGTAACGTAATTTTTATCTCTATTAGTACAATATAGTTATGTGCTATTTTATTTGCAAAATGTTTTCTTTATATTATGATATTGATTTAGAATTTTCATAGGAAGGTTCCTTATAAATTTAATTTTTTTGTAATAAGAAGTCAAGATAAAATAAATTTCATATCTTATTTAGTATAACATATTCCCGTGTTTGTAATAAAATATTATAGTTTAGAAAAACATAGTACAAGATATATATATAGATATAAATATTGATGATTTTACCATTAAATTTATATATACTACTTTGATAAATAATTTTGTTACTTTCTCCAAAAAATTATTATTGGTTATTTATAAGCAGCACAAACCTTATTTTTATTATTATTAAATAATAAAGAGGTTTTGAAAGGATCACTCAAACCTTGTACAAGACCACCATTACCATACACTTGAAAAAAACAGAACCAGGATCAAACAGGGTTGATCTAGTAGACAAGAGAGTTGAACCCAACACCAAGTATAAGATACGCAATAGAAATTACATTGAACCCTGCCAAAAATCTTCCAGATAACAACTTTAGGCCACAAGGCCAGCCCCAATCCACACACTAAGATATCCTCCTCAATAGGAGAAACGCCTTTCAAAACAAGAGCAGAAAACTAATTGGGAACAGTCAGCAAAAGAGTAACTGAGAGTACATGCCCATCACCTAATTTTATGAGGACACAATGGCTTCTTTAATGGTCCATTTCTCTTTTTCCATAACCATCCAATCCCCATCTACTTATTTTGAAGAAACCAAGATAACAACTTGGACTTCCATTAAATGAAGCATCCCCCATGGCATATCAACTTCTCTTTAGTCAAATCGAGAGGGGCAGCCGCTAGTTGGAAAAAACACGGGATCCAAATTTCCAATAATCACCATCTGGAAGCATAATATAAGTTTTAGATTAATTTCTCATTTAAAAAAGAAAAAAAAACTTATACATGATCATTCGAATCCAAATTTAATGTCATAATATTATTTATGTTTTTTTTTTGCATGGAAATTGCAGCCTCCATTCACATGCATGGCTACCATCGTAAAACGAGGTAGAAAAATAAATAAACTCTAGTGCATATGAAATGATAAAGATTAAATAAAAAATCCGTGAAATGATATCATATTTTTCACTTAGATTAAAGCATGTATAGCAGGGCTACAATACCATGTGGTGGTGATCGAATACAAAAATTAATTGTTTTCTAGGATGAATTCAAAGGAAAGCAGAATGAAATATAAGAGTACCGTGAAGCTAGCAGACGTAGGTGACGGTTTCATTGCATCACAACAATTAGAACTTTCAGTGTCTTTCGGTGACTTTAATCTTAAATTGTGATGTTAAAATATATTGGCATGCAGATCATCATAATAATTTATATACATAGATCTTGAACTCCTCTCCTAAATCTCGGCTTTCTTTCCTTACCGATGTTTGGAACTCCCAGCCGTTGAAAATAAACAACAAATTCCTTTTTTATTAAAAAAAACTTGGCTCAAGTTTTTTCAGTGGTTATCTTTCATATACATTTATAAAACAAATTGTGAGCTCATCACAAGAACTAGATTAAATTGAATAAATGAAGCTTATATAAATATTTTAATCGTAAACTTTTAAAAATAATTACTTAGGGTTACAACTATTTAGGATTTATGCTATTATATTTATTATCTTAGAAACTATATTGAAACGTAATTGATAATAAGGCTTGGAAATTGACAGGTTGTGGGTCTTTTTGTGATTTTGACAGTATAATACAGATCAAAATATTAGGTAACAGTAGATAATGAGAGACTGAAAATTTATAAACCCGTAAATTTTTTTAAAGAGCCGTCGATAAATTATATAAAATATGTGAAAATATATAACTTATTTGTTTATATGTAAAAAATAAAAAATAAAAAAATAGAAACAAAAGAAATGTATTTGAAAGAGCTAGGCCATCATTGATCTCGACAAGTGCAGATAACATGAAATTTCAGACCTGATTGATATACATTTAATAATAAATTAATTATCATCTTGGAAAGTAACTAATATACATTTATGAATGAACCCCATAATGGTCAACTATTTGTTACAACTATTTAATATACATTTTTGAATGAATCTGATAATGATGAATAATTATAAGATAATGGTTGACAAATACAGCTATTTAATGTACATTTGTTAATAAATTAATTATCATCTTAAAAATCAACATCTAAAAAAGTGTTTCAGAAATCAGCTTTAAAAAAATAATGACTAAAAAAAAAAAAAAAAAAAATCATTATAAAAACCCCTATGTAATTACATAATCGTTTGACAGTTCCATAACTATCATCGTGATTTCATAGCGGCTAGACAGAGTGATGATTTTACCTTTGTACGTGTAAAATCAAATATATCAGAGTGCTTACAATATTATTTTTATAATGAAAATAAAATGCGTGTACTGTAAGATTATGCACATTAAATAAGAATTGTACAAGACGAGAGACAAAGGAAAACATTTTGATAACAACGTTTGTAGGAAGAAATAAATACACAGACCCAGATAAACATTATGTGTCTTATAGGCAAGCAAAGCACATCCTGTGTTGTTTTAATGGCCGTGTATATATATATTTCATAAACCAGGGAATATCTTATTTCGTACTCTACTGGGTAACAGGTAACTATAGCTGAACAGGAATATATGTGAAGGGCACCCAGAGACAACACACGGAATTATACTTTTTCTTGCAACCCTCCAAACGTTTTTCCGGTATTATACTTGTCATAAAACCTGAGCTTCCTCTTCATAAATTGGAGGACACCGGAAAATTTCGATGGCGAAATCCTGCCGGGTAATTTCAGAGGCGCGTTTGACGACGAGTCCAATGTAAAAGAGTATGAGAGGGTGGCGTCATGGACACATGGCGGCAGGTCCTCTTCAGATTCTAAATTTAGCAGGTGCCGGGGCTCTAAATTTAGCAGGTGCTTGGGCGTGCCCGGTTCGGATTCCCACTCGAACGGAACCGCCGCCGAGGAGGCGTAATACAAAGCCATAACGGGATTTAATTTCGCTTCTTCCGCAACAGGCCAAAATAAATATACACTCGGAGCTCTGCGGGGCGGGATTACAGAAACTAAATGTGTGAACATTATTTTATGGCATTGGCGGGCGTGTGGTTGGTGACAGACATGGATGTATATAATTTTTAATTATTTGACCGTGTATACTCTTAAATTTATAAAATCTGTGTCGGTGAGGGAGGGTTTGGGTTTAATACATTTAAATTCCGATCAGTTGAGAGGGAGCCTAACTACTACAGCTTCAATCCATGGACTTTCATGAATTAATAATATTAGAAACTACTTTATAAATGGATTTCTCGATTTTTAAGTGTGAGTATCAAACCTTTGCACTCTCAAGATCAAACCTTATTATAAGAGAGTTGAAATATTTCTAGGCATGTAATTTTGGATTATTGGTTATTGTGCAAAGAATAATTAGTGTCAAATTTTATTATTGTAAAAAAATAGTAAATGAAGTTTAAAATGAAGCTTTTGGTTCGGTAGATGTGGAAAAGGGCTTTGCATTATAATACATTATCTCAATGTATTTAGTAATTGACAATGAAAAATAGAAATAAGTCAAATGAAAAAACTTAGACTAAAATCCTCTGTAAGTAGCATGACTATAATTATGGTAGTACAATTATGATAATTTGTAGAAAACAAAAATAAATATGATGATTTTTATTTTTTAGTTTTAGAATCTAAAAGTCTTGCTCGTTATTCTAAAATTCATTTTTAGTTGTGGAATTGTTATTCTTTTGTAAAGCCCTAATTCTACATTAACATTGTGCATAAAAGTCAACAAAGACAATTATATTTGAGGAATCAAATTATGTAATTTAATCCAACAAATAATTTATGACCGTGCAAGTGTACTAACCCACATCCTTTCAATGAATGCAACATATAATAAATGTTATATGTTATTCTCTAAATGTTTGACTCATAGTTTTAGCTCTGGGATGCTTTTGAAATAATTGAATTCCCTTTTTACAACTTTGATAAATTTACTTGTGATTGTTCTTTATATGTCTTAAATAAATTGATGTACAAATGTTTTTATAGACTTCTTGATTTCAAATTAAGAACTTATTCACGTTTACGCCGACATATAATGGATTGAAGAACCCTACAAATGAGGTCAAAAACTTAGGAGACATATAACGATGGTTGAAGGGACCACAAAACATATCCACAACAATAGTGGTATAGTTTTGGTAGACCAGAACTATACAACTAAAGTTCAAGTAGCTTATACCCATAATAATATAGTTTGGGCATACTAAAAAAAAAAAGGAAACAATATTTTAACATTTTATAAGTATCCTGGTCATATTACGGAATATAAGTAGTCCTTTTACGAGGCACTATGGTGTATTTAGTTATAGGTTTATGTTTTAAAGGGTCCAAAATACTTATAGAAAGTGAGTTTGAAGTGACGACCAAGGCGAAGGGAGAAGCAAGAGAATGAAAATAGAAAATTTTCTAGCAAAGAAGAATATAGAGTAGATGAGAGGAAGATATAGTCATAAGGAACAATGAGAAGTAAAAAGTGTCAAACGTAGAATACAACACAAGGGGTACATGTAAAGAGTTGAACAACACACTTGCAAAACACACTAGTAGGAGCCTAATTGGAATCAATAGTAAAAAAACATAAAAACACTAGCACCATGTGATTTAAAAAAAAAAAAATGTAAAACCCTAATCGTAGAGTAACCGATGTAAACAATGATATACAACTGCTAAGTCTAATATGATGCAAGAAAATAAGCGAGTAAGTATGAAACTCCAAGCAAGAGATAGAAGAAATATGACTTAGCTGATTTGTGCTTGATCTTAAAATGTTTTCAACCAAGAAAACTATTGCACATGAGGTGAACTATGTCATCAATGCTCTAATAAATTCTAGAATCCATAGATAGGAATAGGCATGGGTTCCCACAAAAAGACAGGGACGCCTGGGCACCTGGAGACTCTACTAGGCACTCTTGAGTACATAAATAGTCGAAACCGATTTTCATTGTGTCGCATAAGTGTCACAAATAGTCCCTATTGATCACCCGTCTGTTGCTCCTTGATCACCGAGGGTACATGTAACCTACAAAATAGATATCACCTACAAAACCCACAATACCACATCAAATCCTAAAAAGAAAGATGCACATGGGGAGTCGATCGACCTAGCGGTCACTCCGAGAGTGAACTTAATAATGAGTATTGCACTACATATCAGACTCCATGTAGTTCTAGTGAGTGTGTGAAAGAATCATGCCCTAGGATGCTCTTGTGCAAGTGCACTTGATAGCGGGTTGTATCTAGATGTAACAATGTAGATAGATGTGTGGATGGAATGAAGAAACTTCCACTTCTTATGCTTTTTTTGTAGAAAATGTAGTCCCTTACCCATTGAGTGGATGCTAGATGGATGTCTTGAAGTGCTTTAGGATCCTTTGGATGTAAGCTTAGGTGATGATAACATATGGTTAGTGCTTGGTCCTTGATTTTGAACACATAACTATGTATTTATATAATTCCCTTGGTTTAATTTTGGCATTGAAAATGGAAGGATGACCCATAAGAAAATAAGATGACCAAAAGATCAAAGAGGCCAAAAAAGAGAGAGTAAAGTGGAAAGAGGTCGGGGGCACCCGTGAGGGGACGAGGGTGTCTGGGTGTTGGCATCCTAACTAGGCGTTGGTGTCCGATTCATTAAAGATAAATCAATATAGTTCCTACTGGGATGTGGGGTATGCAAGACTAGATAGAAAATAAGAAACATAAAAAAGAGGCCAAAGATTGTTGTCAATTGCTAGTTTCCTCACTTAGGAATCATGTAAATGCAAGTATGCTTTTAGGACATAGAAATATACCCAACTACATAATTTTGTGTCTACATTTACCACCACATTTTTGTTGAGTGAACACTTGATAACATAAAGTAGATAAGAGATGCATACTTGACAACCATGTAGAGTGTAATGGCAATAACGTGTCAAAGAGACAAGTGAAGCGTGAAATGAATGTAAAATGAATCGTGGAAACTAAGAAGGGAAAGTAACCCTAGGGGTGAAGCGTATGTGTTGTACCATGTTATACCCATTGTTTTTGTAGCTTGTTGAAGTCTATTTATTATTGTGTATTAAAGACGGGCTTGCAAAACAAGATTGAAGAAGTAGTCAAAGATGTGTATATGAAAAATCTGTAAAAGTATGCAAATGTGTGTAAAAGTAGTAAAAGGAAAGTGTGTACATGACGATCATGAGTGTAAAAGGATATAAAGATATCTTGAAAATGTTGTGTAGCACGAGTGTTTTGGGCGATCTCATGCCAAGAGTGAGTTTTTTTAGCAATATCATGCCAAGAACAAGTTTTATCGGTGATCGCACGGCAAGTGTGAGTTTTTGGGCAATCTCACACAACAACTAAAGATTGTTGGGGAGAGAGGTCTAGGGTTACTCTCCTTCCATGACTACTTCCCAATTATACACCAATATAGATGGTGTGATCCTATCTTGTTTTGAGTTGTACCAAATTAGTTCTCGAGTTGTATCAATTGTAATGGAGATAGAATGAATTTTGTTTGCTAGATGATTGTGCATGTATTGTGTGTTAGCATATGGATTTGCACACATGAAAATGACATGCAACAATGTTTTTGGTGACTCTACTGGGGACTCGTGAATCGGTAGCTAGTGCTTGGTTAAATCTTTATGACTACACCCTTTACACAAGCTCCAATTAAATCAACCAAACCTTGTGCCCGACAAATATTTTCAAGGAGACATTGCTTCCAACCTTCGAATAATAGCTTGGGAAAATCGTGAAAGATTACAGAAATTTTTGGTTGTTGATAAAGCCATTGACAAAGAAATCTACATTGAAGACCTTAGGAGAAGAGCACCCGCACTTTTGTCCAAAAGACCTCATGGACACGTGTTAATCATTGTTCACCGACGCGGACCTCTTCCAAAAAGGTAATAATCAGTATGACTATTACAGGTAACCCACCTATCTTGCAACCAAATCTTGTTTTTGTAGATACTCAAGAGGACATATCATTAGATTTGAGGCAAGCTATTTGGGAAAAGAGCACGATCAACTATCATTTTCATATCACCACATCAAGATACTAGATAACGAAGAAGATAAAGTCATGAGTTCTTGCTAGAGTTATTCAGTGCAAATAACTCAAGAAAGAGAGTGAAGAGAAAAGGAAATAGCAGATCGAATGTGTCGGTGATCCTTTCATAGTAAAGATTTAAAACTAATAGGAAAGAGGTTTACATGAGGAGAAAAAGCTAAAGGTCAATCAGATCCCATTTTTGACTTTCAAGGAAAGTTTGGTTTCAAGTTATCTCCTCCAAAGAGGAACACGCCCCATAGATCTATAATCCTTGCATCATGTCCTGAAAGAGAAAGCAAGGAAGGAATCACTACCAGTCAAGCACTTGTTCTTGCTCACGTTGTTTCGCCTTCACATACCACCTTTCCCAAGATGGTAGTTAACATACCTTAGGGAAATGTCATAGGCCCATTGGCCTTACTAGCTCGACATGACCTCCCATAAGGATCGAGGAAGATTCTTCCCAAGTTCGATGGAGATGGGAAGACATCACCAAATGACCACATTTCGCATTTTTACTATATGTGCAGCTTTGTCAATGGAATATGAAGATGTTGATATTCACATTTTCATTAAAACATTGCATGAAGTTGCCACATATTGGTTTCATCATCTGCAAAGTGATGTATTAAAATTTTAATGATATGAAAACTAAGTTTAAAGACCAATTCAAGACAACAGAAGATGAACATGCCCTTCTTGCCGAACTATCCCAAGCAAAGAAAGAGCCAACAGAACCCATGAGGAATTTTGTGGCTAAATTCAAAAAAATGGTGAACAAAGTTCATGCCAGATTCGCCCAAACCCTAATGGACAAAAATGTTTCTTTATCAATGCACAACAACAAGAAGTGTGCTATCGCCTAAGAAGGGCTAGAGTGGCTACGCTTGGAACTTGCTCAATCCTTGGCCATTGAAATTGAGGATGAATTACTCATGGTTGGAAAATTCAAGAAAACTTCCCTCAAGGGAATGAGTCAAGAAACCCCAAATGCTTCAAAGGATATACTCACTAAGTTGGATAATGATGTGCTAGCTTTGAAAAATCAAGTTGCTCAAAGTAGCAAACCTTCTCCTTACAAAGACATCCCAAGAAAAGGCTATGTTCCCAACAAATCCAGAATTGCAGGCACTCTAATGAGGCTTGCTATTGAAGTGACTCCCACAACTAACTCAAAGTGTGATGTTGTTGAAGAAAGTGATGATGAAGTTGAGGTTGTCAAGGTTGATGAAGAAGAGCCAGACTCTAGAACATCTAAACCTGAAGTTGAAGATCCTGAAGGAGAAAGTAATAATCATTTCTTCGAGTACCGTTCAGAAGAAGAAGATGAATACGAAGAAATTATAGAAGATATGAATAGTCAATCCTTCATTGTCTTCACACGCTCTCAGAAAAAGGAGCAGAGTACCACTAAGGTGGAAGATAAAAAGAGCTCTAAGGAGGTTTCTAAAGAATCTAAAACTAAAGAAGCTTCCAAATAATCCAAGACAAATGAGACTCCTAAAGATTCCAAATCATTTTTCTAGGATCGTGTTCATTAAATTTTGGTTTCAATCTGTTGTTGCATCCATAAAGTCCTTATCCCCAATTAGAGCCAGTTGTTATCAGCTAATTTTGACTTCACAAAATTAATAAATATGGAAATTTTAATATTTTTCAAAAGTAATATTTTTCGTGATTTAACTCCCTTTTTGTGATCGTCTCATCTTTGTGATTGTTCCGGTCTTTATTTCATCCATTTCAGGCGAGAACTCCTCCCGCCAGTTATAAACTGCATTAATAACTAATTAATTTATTACCCTTTTTTTGATAAAATAGATTTTTACTAACTGTTGGGTTTTTAATTAAATAAATATTAATTAAAATTAATTCGAATTGTTTTTATTTAATTGTTGGGGGGAAAGTAAGCTTCCACTTCCAATTGTTGGGATGCTGAATTGGCTTCCCATACTCATATTCCTTCTTTCCTATAAAATTCATTTTATTTCCCTGCTCGTGGATTCCTTCCACTGATTTCCAATTCAATCGATTGGAAAATGGGAAAAAAATCTCCCGATTTCCCACATGGGGAAATAAAATGGGGATTGCCAACCCACCTTGCCATTTTCGCTTAGCAAATGGTTGTTTATTTCCCACTTTCCCTAGAAATTAATGCCACTACTCAGAAAGATGGAATTGGTTATTCCAACGAAATAAGAAATGGTTACAGAAGCTTCTTTAACCATTTCTCCGTCAAACTCGTTGGAAAAAGTCATGTGAAGAAGCTTTGAAGCTTTCAATATTTCTAACTTCTTATTTCCTCTGTAGAAGTGTTCCTGAGGAAATAGTTGGAGGAATTTTTGTTCTATTTAATTAATTTGTTTGTTCATTTTTTATTCACTTTGTCAAAACGTTGGAAGAAGAAAATAAGCATAAGACAGAATAGTCCAAGAATCCATGCATTGGTTTAATTGGAACAGTTTAATGCAAGAGAAGAGGAGAGGCCAAAGAAGATCATCACACATTCACGCTAAACAAGAAAGCAAGTTTCCATGTAGAAGTTTGAGAAGGAGGCCACACATTATAGAGACAAGGAGAGGGAATAGATCTCCACGCAGAGGGTAAGAAAATAGCAACACAATCCAAGATTCAACACTCCATGCATTGAGGGAAAACAATCCAAAACCAGGCCAAAAGAATATCTAGTTTCAACGCAGCAGGGAGAGGAAGGAAACAGCAGGTGAGTAAGGAAAGAAATAGCAAGTTTAAACAAGCAAAGAAGATCCCACGCATAGGTGAAAAAAGAAAATAAGCATGAGAAAAATAGTCCAAAGGAAGCCTTGTTTCTAACGCATTCATCAAAGGTAAAAAGACAAAGAAAGATAAATAAAGCTCAAGTTCCCATGCCCAAGGAAGGAATCCACGCATTCATCAAAGGAAATGAGCACAAGGAAAATAAATCTAAAACGCAAATAAAGGAACAAAATTTTTAACGCACGGGAGGGAAATTAGACCAAAAAAGCTGAATATCCCACGCATTCATTAAGGTAGAAAACCAACTTTAGCATAAAAAAATAGTTCAAGGAAAATCATCACGTAATCCTAGGCAAGTAAAAAAATAATAATAATCCTCCCACGCATTTGACCAAGCAAATATAGCTCCTCCATGCATTGGTTGAAGGAGAGAGAAAACTATAGGCAATTTCGTTTGCAAGCTCCATGCCTTCTGAAATCAAAAATAGTTGTCACACATTTGTCTAGAAAAGAAATAGTACATTGCCCATGCATTGATCAAGTCCGCAAGGAAGGAGGAAAACCCAAAGTCTACGCATTCATAAGTTCAGGCAATAATAATAATAATAATATTAAATTAATCCATGATTCATATTTTCATCTTGCATCAAGGAGTTTTGTGAGATTAGTACCCAACCCCGCATTGAAGGGAGTTTTGCATTGTTTTACATGCCTAAGTCATTTTTCTATAAAATTCATAATGGCCGAAAAATATAACAAATCTATAGGAAGATCAAGGAAGCCAATGGAGAAATCAAATAATTCCGTGCTCAAGTAAGAATTCCAAGGAATCATTTCTCCCAGTTCCATGAAGTCAACATACGACAATATTACCGATACAAATCTAGGTCACATCAATGTGCAACAATTTTGTGATTGGGTGAAAGCTGAAGGAAAAACCATATTCTCAAATATGCTTTACCATAGTGTTCTACCCCAAACAACGGCATTTCCAGTCTTAGTGCAATGCCTGGAGTTGGTTATCACTTGCTCGGAGCATTATGATCCCGAGAGACGAATAATTTTTAAAGATAATTGCGATCCTTTCCTCTTAATCACACCAGAGCACATTGAAGAGTTTCGCAACATACATAACTTCCCTGAGAATGTAGATATCACTCAAAATTCAGCACAAGATTTTTGGGATGAAGAACCCCTCAGTTGAGCAAGATGGTTAATAACAATGGTTAATGACCAAGAGGTCTTGAGTTGATAAGCTTCCTAAGGAACTCAGTATTGCATTGAGTTTTTCAAAGAAATCGGGGACATGATTACTCTCTTGAGTTGATTCTTTAGTTTACCTTCTTCCAAGCTTTTCTACCCATGGATGTATTAGTTTATTTGTATCATCCTTGCTAAGAGAGATTTTTTGGATTGGGCCACCATCATCAGTGATACCCTTCACAAACAATTGATTGAAGTGAAGATAACTGGATGTTTCTATATGACATCATACTTGACTTTTGCAGTGGCTAGAAGAAAGCTATTTTCAAGACTCAAAATGAGAGGAGTCATGAGTACATCAAATAATTTCTTCCATTATTATCTGTAACTAAGTTTCAAAAAAAGTTGTCATCATTTCAAAAGAGTTAACGATGCATTCACCTCTCACGTGATTCAAACCCTAAATCACAATACAAAGGAAATATTTTCTAAAGAGGCCATGAATGTCATTTCCCAATGGGTAACATGGTTTATTCAATTTTCATCCTTTTCCTACATTCACGTAAGTGGCTTTGCAGTACTCCATGGAAGCTTCCTAAGTACATTAGTGAAAAGTGGGAATTAATGGAGCTTGTGCGATAACTATTCCAATTTCACTATTTATCCATATGTGAAGAGGTTATAGTTTGATATCAATGGATATATGCTGAAAATTCTTGGGGAAAAGTATCGACACAACCCTACCACGAGAATATTTCTTGGCTACGTGTTCGGCGAACATGAAGTGAGAAGGTGAGAGTTTTCTCACCTAACCCTTTCTCAGATCAAGACCTTTCGCATAAAAAACCCTCCAGATTAATTTGTAGATGATGATGAAGATGTTATTGATCCTTCATATGATGCAGTTGCTTTTACCCCATTGTCATGAATTGATTGGACCAAAAGAGATGAATTTTCTCTTGATAGCAAGAATCAACCGATTCTCGAAAGAAGCATATCTTGGTATGAAAGAGAACTTGCAAAGTTACAATCAATCTAAGATCATACCTCAGGATTACAAAAATTGCCAACTCGAGGAGGTCTCCAGTTAACCAAATATTCTTCTCAATCAACCTTTGTGTCATCTAGTCATATGTAACAAGTAAGAAAGGAGTGGTTTCCAAAATCCACTTCATCAAGAATGTGTCACGAGGTGAAAATCTAAGGGTCCTAGCCCTAGTGAAGGAAGAGAGCGTGTATCGGGATTTTCCACTTCAAGTAGAGATTCTTCTACTCACATTGCTGATAGTTCTCAGAATCTCATGAAAAACAATCCTCAACCATGCCTTGCACAAGAGTCCACTCAGGTGTAGGTAGTCCAAATATCAAACACTTCGAACCTACAGTTCACGAAGAGATTTCCCAAAATCTCCCAAATGATCAAGAGGTAGATATCGAGGTTATTTCTCCATAAATAGATGTTGTGGAAAGGGTTCTTGTGGAATCTAATGATGTAGAGAACAATGAGAATGTTGCTTCGAGCTCCAAGCTTCTATATGCAGAAGTAGTGAATGATACTCCTTTCTGGGTTGATTGTGAAATCAAGAAAAGGAAGAGGGTTTTCAAGGAAATTGACATTGAATTCGATGCCCTTTTCAAACTTTAAATGATGTCATTCCCAAGAAGCATAAATTTCTCTCCCAAATAATGGTGGATTATGACAGAAACAGATTTGCGGATCTTACCATCCCATAAGTTGACAAGGAGTGTGATGCCATAACATTTGTTGATTATGAATTTTCCAGACTTGGACTTGGGAATTCCAAGTTGGAAAGTGACATGGTGATGTCCCAAGATTTAATTGATATATCGTACTAAAGAGACTTGAGAAATTTAAGTCTCGAACTATCACTCAAGGCTGAAAAGAATCAATTGGTGGAATATGTTCAACACCTAATAAATCCCATATCATCCACTTTCACGTACCTGATGCAAAGTGGCTGCCCCGATGAAGAAACTCTCAATTTATACAAAGAAATAAACACATTGGGCCATGTCACTAAAACTTGGCTTTCAGAGATTCTCGTTTTAGGCCAAGAGATGATCAAAACAACTATTAAGCTCCATGAAGATATCAGTGCATATCTTGATCCAATTCTTTCTTTCAAGGAAAATTTTGTTTCTAACATATCAAATTTGGATGAGATATTGCCCAGTCTACAGGAGATGACGAGTATGGAGTCCTCAACTTTAGCCATCGAAGGAATTCTCAAATTTGAATGTCGAGGGACACGTTTTCTTTGGTGTCTACATCTCAAATCAAGAAAGACACTTCTCAAGGATTCTATGATCCATTATGAGAGTGTATGTAATGAAGCCTTCACTTCACTCGCCTTGATTCAAGAATTCATAGCTGAGATCCCTTGCAATCTTGTAAATGAGAAAAATCAAAGGTATTCATCAAAACATGTGGAAGAGCAATTTTCACAATTGTTTAAGGAAATTTATACCCCCGTAATCAATTTCTCTCCAGCTTCAATGGAACGTTGCATCAAAATAAAGAACTTGTTTAAGAATACTCAATCAAATATGGTTAATCTGAATGATATGCCAGGTAGGATCTTGGAATTGCAGGTATTTTGTGAGACTATTATTCGACCAAATGAACCTCCTGAAGAAGAAATGATGTTCAAAACATTGGGAGGTTCAGATCCTTTCAATTGGCGAAAGCGGCAGATCCTAATTTCACCAATGGGACAAAGAGATAGTTTTTTTGGTATCTAGCAAAGTGGGATAGTCCATTTCTTATACGTTTGAGATAGGCAGACCCCATTTCAATGGATAAGGCATTGGTTATTTTCATATGTTTTAAAAGTGGAATTTTAAAAAAGGGATGTTGTTATTGAGCTTACTTTTTGAAAACTATGGATAGCTTAAGTGGTTTTTATTTTTAGTTGCTTTTAATAAATTTAGTTGAAAAAGTAAAAGTCACTTAAGTTCCCTGTTTAATCTTCATGTAAAACCCTAACTAATTTGTAACCAAATTTTGGGTTATAAAAGGAAGTCAGGGGCTCATTTGTAAAGGTTACTTTGAGAGAAGAGAAGAATATACTTTTGTATGCAAGCTTTACTTCAAAGAAAGAAGATTTTTGTTCTTTTGAGAGGACATTTTAGAGTTAATGAAATATGAACTTTGTGTCCCATTCATTGTCTCTTATAGAATTTTATGTTCTTATGTTCATTAGATGTTAGTGTTTGAATCTTGCATGCAAATATTGTCATGGATCTTATTGTCAACGCTACTAATATGTTGTTCTAGTTCACAATAATCAATATTTGATTATCTACTTGCTCATGTGTGTTCCCTTTTACTCATTCTCGTTTAGCTGATGTAAACTCCACTTTATTTGTGTTAGTTATTGATTTTTCTTCTCCATGCAATATTAGGCTCTAATTTTACCTAACTCTTGCATGTTCTTTCCATTCATTTCATTAATTCCATTCCATCTATTTCATTCAATTATCTTTCCATTGATGTTCCAAAACACCCCCCACATACAATTTTGAATGTACAGATGTAAATATAGTTTTGGTTTTCAATAAAGGCAACCTCACCTTCATTGATAAGGGAATTCATTCCCACACTACTTCACATAATTTTCATGCTTGAAATTCCATATAATAACAATGTGAAAACTTATTTGTGAACTATGATGATATAAGAAAGTTACTATACCCACCCCGCAACATAGGCGCCCAAGAGAGGTCGGAGTGCCCAGCACTTTGTATCTATGCTAAACCGAGGTCCCAAGTCACATTTTGGGCCATTTCTCAGTAATCAGCATGCTATGATTCTTTAATGTGTATATCCGAACTATAGCTCGAGCTATTGTATGGGGTGAATGATTCACCTAGTGTATGCCCCCTTGTTGGGGATGCATCCAATGTCTCTAGGAGAATGTGGGCCAAAGAAGAGGACTTAAGGATAAACTATACTATATCCCTATATGGTGTGGGAATGTGCATGGCGAAACTAAGGAACATGCAAAACAAATGGCTATAAATATGTGTTAGTAGAAAAATCTCATGTGATAAAAAAATAGTGTAATAAGAAAATGTGCATACAAGATAGATGACAAAAAGTAGGTTTTAGATAGGGGACATCACTCACAATGTCACAAAACAATCAATGCTTTGAAGCATCCAAAAGTATACAATTTGCATACAAGACAAAGGGCATAACCCATAAACAATAACATACAAGTAGAAAGTAATGGAACACAAGATGTGACAAACAACCATGGTGGCATATAATATTGTAAAGAAAATGTTGCACATAAAGCACCCATTAGCATATTAGAAAGATAAAGAGTACGTCAAAGAATGTATGTCTCGATAGAAAGTAGTGCACTAGTAAGAATAAGGAGTAGTAGATAATGAAACAATAAATCATGTGATGTGCAAGAGTAGTAAATGTAGATGGCCCAAGGAACATTGGTTGGACTAGTAAGAGGTATAGTGAAAAGAATCATTACTGCATGTAAAGATCTATAGGAAGTCTACATTCAAAACTAGAGAACAAGTGAAATTGCATGTGTATATGATAAAGATAATGACATACTAGATATCCGACTAACATAGTAATAAAAATTCAACATGTAACTAGTATAGGTAAGAATGAGTAAGTGCAACCAAGATATGCAAGATGCAGTGTTTGTGATGGAGTGTAATGGAATGGTATGCAATATGAGTGTGATATGAACAACATAACCCCTAGTGAATGTGTATGAATTTGCATGAGATAAGGCTCATTTATAAAATATCCCTCAAAAATATAGAATGAACCATATAAAAATAGTGCATCATCGGGAAATGGTTTGAAAATGTGCACTAGAAAGATAGATCATGAAGTGTAAAGCGTAAAGAGTGAATGAAGTGAGGTTCATTTCAGATGTAGACCCTCAACAGGTTGAGTATCAACCGTGTGACACTAGATCGCATCATAGGGTATTGAATATGCTTATGCATTATAGTGTTTTAGATGCATTACATTGAGAAGGTTTTGAATGGCTTGCCAAGGAGAGTAGTAAGAAGATAGATGCCAGCCCCTAGTCCTGTCTTTGATGACATAAGATCCAAGATAGTTAGGTTTTAATTTTCCTTTAAGATGGCCTTTAGATGTAGTTTTTTTCTGATTTTATTTTAATAAAAGGTTGTCAATATTGAATTCATGTGACGAAGTTTTTTTGTAAGCTTTTGCAATGCGAGCATGATATATTTGGATTTGTTTGAGAGCTTGTGCGCGGTGAGATTCAAGCATCTCAATCTCATGGAGTTGGTTTTCACGATATTCATTGTCTTTGAGAATGCCTTTAAGGGATACCCGTAAGGAGGGTATTTCCATCTCTAAGGGGATTACTTTGCTTTAATGTTGTAAATGAGTGAAAAATGCATAACATTTGTGGGGGTGCGCACACTAGTGCGATAAGCCTAAAAATAATATATAATTTGACCGTGTCAATTATCACCACTAAGCATCAACAATCTTGTGTAATATTTTAACAATTATCTTATTTATGGATTTGGCTTAACCATTGCCCTCGTAGACACTAAAATTTGGTATTGATACCCTCATCGCATGTGTTCACTTCTTTTACCATGATCACCTATCTAGCTCCCTTATTATTTTAGTTCATATTATTATTAACATTCTCATCTTTCTCGATATATTTTCATCAATTATCCCCTAATCCTCATCTCATTATCTAATTGATCTTAATTATTCCTAATTTCCCTTCTTTAGGTTGTTTATCACCCTTAAACCCCTAGTTCCTAATCCCTAATCTTTTTCTAGCTTTTATTTAATCCATTCTTATCTCCCACTTACCCATATCACTTCCCTAAGAAACCCTAACCCACCTAAATGCTTTAAAGCACTTATCCCAATCCATAAAAGCCCCATCTCTCGAATAAATCATCCTTTCACCATATGAATGGATAGTTCCCCACAATTGGTGGCGACCTACCCGGGTCACCGTTGACCCTATAAGGCCACATTTACCTCTCCTCCCAAAGGGATTCATAATCGAGTTCTTTTACATTTTTGCAATCCTATCTTTGAACCCGAGCTTTCTTACAACAGCTACATCTTCTTGAAGTCCCTTGGAGCTTATTTACATCACTTGTGGAGACTTTGGGGATTTTATCTTGATCTTATATTGGTTTATGCTATCATTTCTTATCATTACCATTATTTTTCAGTCACTAACGTTTTATAGGTCCAACTATAATCAAAGTTTTAGATCTAGCTTCTTCTTTCTTTGGTCGTTTGTTTGTAGGTTTTCCATCTAACCCATCCACCTCTCACGTTGTTTATCACTCCCACATCACCATCACTTATTTTAGGTCTTCATTGACCTAGCCATGTGTTCTCATCCATCCCGTCCTTCGAGATCCACACTAGCCTTCCTCTCTATCTCCACATGTCGGTGTATTCAACACTTAGATGTCATTTTACTTCTTTGTTAGTCCAGCTTTTGTTCTATCGGACTCTAGTCACCACCAACTAAGCCAAGTCACCATCAACATGTATCCTTCTAGCCACATAATCCCTCTAAATCCTCATTTTATTGCACACTATATCTTTCCCCATCTCATACATTCCTCTCGAAGGTGTCATTTAGTGTTTTCAGATCTCTGTGATCATTTGATCTACACCCTGATCCCTCAAGATCTGTATTTAACTTACTATCTAGATCCATCTACTCATGTCACCGTCGACCTTCCTCTACAAACCTGGGTCACCGTCAACCCATCCGTAAAACTTATTTTGTTTTGATTTAGATCAGATCTACACTTTCTATCTATTTCTCTAATTTCTTGATTCTTCTTAGTTTCGGTTTCTACATGTTATTCAGTCATTTATCATTTATTTTATCATATTTTATCAAATAAGGGGGTTGACATCCGCATAAGGAAGTGAAAGATTCTTAGAACTGAATTCATTTGGAAACCCCCTCATCTACCATATAATCCATTTTCCTCTTATTTACCTTTGTTGTGTAGGTTCATCAAATTTACAACAAGGAAGTTACTTTTTGCCCTGTTCATTTTTCACCATATATTTTGAAAGTACCATTATCCATATTTCACGCCCTAGAAAAATATTGGATCGACACATTTAAATCTTGCAAAATGGTTACAAGAGGACTCTACAATGGAATGGCGGGGCCTGTGAAAGTTTAAACGACCCTGTGTGAGAAGAAAGAGAAGAAATGGCTCTGTCGCGTGAATCTATGTCTTAAATCTATTTAACAGACTCGGTAGACTCTAAAATTAAAAAATGAAGGGTCGGGGAAGGAGGCCAAGTAGTGTCAGAAGAACCAGAGGCTCGAGAAGAAGAAGCGGTGAAGATTCAAAGTCTTCGGGCTCAAAACAGTTCAGAAAGAGTCCAGAATTGACTAAGTATGGAAGAGCCAGTCAGAGGGAACCACGTGTCCTAATGGTGCTCCTCCAAAGATGAATCCATAAAGGGAGGATCAAACAAGTCCCGCATCTCCACGTGTCCTAGGTCAAAGTGGGATGTTGAGGGTTTTTGAGTTTCACGTTTCACGAAAAGGGGGAAAAGTTAAATTACTGATCGGCAAACCTCGATTGTTTCGTAATCTAGTTGCCACGTGTCCCATATTAAAAGGGAATCCTGAACAAGTGCTAGGCTGCCATGTGGCCCCGTAGGTGAAAAATGAAGAAGAGTCTTCCATGCCATTAACGTAGAATCCAATCTCTTCAACTACTAGATCCGATTCGATTCGATCCGCTGGGAACTAGAAGTGACATATTGTGGGTGGATTTGTAGAAGGCATTGATATTCAGTGGTTGAACTTTCAAAGTGGGATTCGATGCATATCCCAGGGTGGTTGAAACAGGATTCAAATTTTCCCTCTTCTCTCTTTTCTTTCTATATATACTGTAACACTTCTCATTTGAGAAGGAGAGACATTCTAGGCATAGAGAAACTCTGTCAAATTTGTTTCTTGATGCCATTTTTGAGTAGCGAACCTTCTCCCATGCCTGGAAAATGTATTTTTGCCTCTATTCTAGAAATTTAATGGTCTGTGCACCTTCTAGAGCAATAAAAATGTGTTTTTTGGTGTTCTTCAACCCTTTGCATCATTTTGTTGTTTCTTTGTGCCTCTCCCTTTCAGTCTTGGTTTTTTGTGCATGTATTTCACATTTTGCAGTGCAGGATGTTGTGTTTCATGGAGTTTAATGGATGATTTACAAATCTGGGCCGTGTCACTTTTTTTTGACCTCCCTCATCTCCATTTTTCTATTTCTTTCTCCCTCAACATAATATCTTGCTTCCTTTGTTGGTGTATCACCGCTTTAGTGTAGGCTCTATTTTTTCCCTCTTTCTCTCTCCTTGGTTCCTTGGAATGGTTATATTAGGTTATATTTAGTTTTCCTACACTAGAGTAGCTCATGGTAGGTAGTTTAGGAAGAGGAACCGACCTTCTCTGGAGGATCATTCCCATTTGCAAGTCCCGCATCTTGGGGAATGATCCAATGCTATGTAAATCACACCAATGACCCTGCCTTAGAAAAGCATATCCATAACTCATTTGGGGGTGCTGTGATTTCACACTAACAATACCTTAAACCCTTGCATCTTTGAAGTTGTTTTATTTTCTTTAGTATCTACTTCACTAATTTGAATAGGAAAGATAAAAATTGGTCAATATCCCTATGGATGATAAGGAGTGGAGAATATTTTCTTGATCTTGAATTTAGCACAGAGGCACTTAACATCCTTATTTTTGAAAGGAGATTCAATATGAGTGATAATGGTTGAGGGAATGCAAAAGTGTGTAATGATATGAGTAGTAATTAAATGAAAAATATCGAGAACAATGGTAGTGTGCAAAGGTGTTGTTTTCACCCATTTAGTAAAGTATTTTGTAGCAGTAATTATGAACTTATGACCATCAATCAATTCAGGATTAATTTTACCGAGGAGATAAATCAAAACCCCATAAGGAAAAGGGCCATGATGGAGCAATAGGTTGGAGGTCATATGCAAGTGCATGATGAATATTTCTATGTTTTTGGCACTTATCACAATGTTTGGCATATTCTAAATATCATGCTCCATAGTAGGCCAATAGTAGCCTCACTGGCGTAGAAGTTTGTGTGACATGGATTTTCTTGAGAAGTGACCACCACATAGACTATCATGAACATGAGAACAATCCGTGGGGATGTCGTTTAGTCCTAAACATTGCAACAAATGACCATTAAATGATATTTTGAATAATGAAGAACCAATGATTACATATCATGTGGCCTCACATCGCAAAAAATGAGCTTCATAAGGTGAAATCTGTTAGGAATATCTTGTCGATATATAAAGTTATAAATCTGAGTAAACCATTCAGGATGGACATTTATATGTGTTATAGCACATGTTTTAAAAGACACACTATCAATAGAGGGTTATCATAAGTTTCAAATGATGAAGGTGGCCTTCTCATCAGTGATATCTTGGGGAATGAGTGATGCCAAACTATCCATAACATCCACATGATGATTTTATTTGTGTGGGATGACAGTGAGAGAGTAGGATTCAAATGTAGTTAGGATTGTTTTGACTAAGTTATTATATGGGATAAGATGCTCCTCTTTTGTTTGATATGTATTGTTAACTTGATTTATAATAAACTGAGAATCACCAAGTATGTGGATATTGCGAATAATAAGTTCACATGAAATGGTGAGGCCAAGAATGAGGGCCTCATACTTAGAAATGTTATTCGTACATGAGAATCCTAAGCGATACACAAAGGGGATATGATCACCATGTAGAATGATAAACACAATTAAATACCCAACTTCGAAAGAGGCAATGAGACCCATCAAAGTACATAGCAAAAGTTTTGGTGTCAATGGTGTAAGTAGTAAAATCATCTAAAAAAGAATCACAAACAGGTGATGCATCTAGAAGAGGTACGTCGTCAAAAGTTGATCAATGATAAAATATCATTTGATTTATTTTTATGGAATGATTTTAAAATCAAATTAATTAAGTAACATGACCCATCGTGTGAGATGTCCCAAGAGATGTGTATGAGATAAGATGTATCACAGAGAATTTACTTTGGTGATGATATGAACCTCATTATTAAGAAGGTAGTGTTGCAACTTGTCTACAACAAAGACAAGGCCAAGGCATAATTTCTCAATGTAGTGTAATTACATTTATAAGAGAGTGAAGTTAAGCTAATATAATAGATAGCTCTTTGATGTTGAAAATCATTGTGTTGTACTAGAAGGGCTCCTAATGCATGGAACATAGCGAAAATATATAGTAAGAAAGGTTTCTCATCCATGGGAGGTACGAGAATAGGAGGATTTAAGAGATAATATTTAATAGCTTTGAATTCCGTTGACAATGGTTGTCCCGTAAAATTTAGTGTCCTTTTTCATTAATTGTGTGAACAGATGGGTTTTGTTAGCGAGTTTTGTAATAAAAATAAGGATGGCCTAAATTTTACCCTACAAAGAAGTGTAATTGATGCAAATTTTGAGGTGGAAGCATGTCAATCATGGCAAGGACCTTTTTAGGATCAATTTAAATTCCACATTGGGAAATAGTGTACTTAAGGAGCTTACTAGTTATAACACCAAAAACAAACTTCTTTGGATTTAAATGTACTTTTTATTTTCGTAAACGCTCAAAGATGGTGCGAGGATCTTGAGCATGTGTGGAATGATGTTGTGATTTGGAAAGTATATCATCAACATAATATTTAATGATTTTATGAATATAATCATGGAATATATGTGTCATTTCTCACTGGTAAGTGGCCCCAACATTTTTAAGGCCAAAGGGCATAACAATGTAACAAAATGTTCCCAAGGTGTAGTAAATGAAGTTTTTTCTTGATCTGCTGGGTTGATTTTAATTTGATTATAACCAACAAATCCATCCATGAAAGAAAGGATATTGTATCCAGTAGTGGAATCAATGATGGCATCAATGTGAGGCAATGGAAAAATATCCTTGGGATAGGATTTATTGAGATCACAAATATATGTGCAACAATGACACCTGTAATCTGGTTTCATAACCGAGATGATGTTAGACGCCTATTTGGGATAATCCACAACACAAATAAATCCAACGTCCAATAGTTTTTATATTTCTTCCTTGACTAGTAATGCGACCTTCAGATGTATTTTGTAAATTTTATGTTGAACAAGTTTAGCACAAGTGTGGATGACTATATTGTGCATGGCTACAGAAGGGTTAATACCGACATATCACTATTTTCCCATGAAAATATATCAGATAATTCATGAAGAACTTGTTTAATATCATCTTATTCGAAGGCTTAAGAGGAGCAACCGAATAAACCATTTGCAGGATGGCAACAATGCCGACGTTATATTTAATGGTTTCTTCAATTAAAGAGTTTACCAATCCTCAATGTGGGTAAGTGCAAGAAGTTGATGGACAAATATAGGGTCATCCGTGGACATCATATTGCAAATAACAACATAATATCAACTTGTAGGGATTATTATCAATACATACACTCAAAATTAGACAAAATTATATTAATATGAATCGTAGCATCCGGAATCTAGTTTCTAAAATACTAATTTTTGTAAAAAATGGACAAGATTAGATATATTAAACACTCAAAATTCAATGACTTGGTATTTTTTTTTAAAAACGCCGATAAGATTATAGTCCGTTTGCCCACAATTTGGATGACCAAAAATTGATATATATTTTTTTCCTTTAGTGAGAAGTTATATGCCACTATCTATCTTGGGATGGATTTTATTTTGTATTTTTTTGAGTAATATTTTATTTTTTATGATTTTTTCCGTGAAAGTGGTATGAAAACATAAAGAAAACAGAGCACTTTCCGTTTGCCCGCCATAACTTCATCAAAAAATATTGAAATCAAATAATTTTTTTTTTTAACATGTATATAATTTCACCACGGTTGGGATGGTATAAGTTTTATCACATTCTGATAAGTGAAACAAATTTTGCAGTCTTAAACGTAGACATAAACATTCACAGGAAAAAGTGTCTTAAAGACCTACTATTAGTAAAAAATTATAAAATGATATTTATCCTCTTCTATTCACTTTAAAATCAGTATTTCTACAAAGCTAATAGTCTCCCCTACGCAATGGTACCATTTTTATGACATAGTTTTTACTTTTCGGCATGGTTCAAGTCCATGGAAGACTAAATTTGATGTTTTGCTGTTTTTAATGTAAAATTCAGGATTTGATGTCCACTTAATTGTCCCCCAACTTGGTGCACTTACCCATGTATGGGTCAAGAGGAATGGTATACGAGTGTCGGTACTTTTTTGGGCATATCTGATTCACCAAAGTAGGCAATATCATTATGAGATGATGGAAAGTGTTTCTTGTGATGGAAAGAGGGGAGGTGATCATAAGTCCCCATGTATTCTAAAAGAGAATCATCAGTAGTAAAAGTGTCCAAATTAGGCCAATCAGTAGAAGTAGAATCACTGATGAGTTTCAGATATAAGAGAGGAAGTGAAGAATTATGTAAAAAAACATAAGCCTCTCGAAGAAGATGTGGATGGAAGATGATATCCAAGGCCAAGTTTATTAGATTGAGTGGGGAGAGCCAATGGTTTTGTGACTCCTTGACCATGTTGGCCTAAACCAGTACCAGAAAAACCATAATGAAGTAGATACTTATAGCCAATACCATATTTGGAGAAATGCATATTAGATGCAGAAGAGATGGGGGTTGTTGTGGAATTATCAATAGAATTACAAAATGCGAAAGGGGATGGATCTACTAGAACTTCGTAGAAAACACCTTGATAAAGGAATTTAAGTCGTGTATGAAGAGTGGAAGGAACTACATGCATGGCATGGATCCAAGGCCACCCAAGAAGAATGTTATAATTAATATTATTGGGCATCACATGGCATGGAATAGGTAGAGTACATGGCCCAACAGTAATGGGTAGTGTGATAGTACCTAAGACACATTTGGGAATATTATCAAATCCATGAATAGAAATAGATGAGGGAGCCAAAGAGGCCTCAGAGAGGCCAAGTTGGTGGAGAAATGATAGATTACAAATATTAAGCCCCAATCCATTATCAACTAAGGCACATTTAACCCCAACATTATTGATGCAAACATGAATATAAAGGGGGATCATGATCTAACATGGCTTGAGAAGGAAACTCATCTAATGTGAAAGTAATATGTTCTTCATTGAGAGATAAAGCTGAAGTAAACTTATGATACACATATTCAGGTGAAGTATGAGGATGAATGTAAGTATTGGCCAAATAAGATCTAATTTTATTTACACAATCAAGATTATCTTGCAAAAAGGCATGGATGGAGACATCTATGGGGAGAATCCTAAGATATTGATTCTAAAAATAAGTGAAGATCTAAGATTTTTCGAACGGGGGTTCACCAAATGATTTAACAAAAATAGAATTAATGTTATACCTAATTGTAGATTAACTTATTTAATCAATGATATACAACTGCTAAGTATAATATGATGCAAGTAAATAAGTGAGTAAGTATGAAACCCTAAGCAAGAGATATAAAAATATGACTTAGTTGATTTGCACTTGATCTTGAAATGTTTTAAATAGGGAAAAACTATTGCACAAGAGCTGAAATGTGTCGTCAATGCTTAGGATAAATTATGGAATCCATAGATAGGGCTGGACATGGGCGCCATGGAAGGAAAGAGGCACCCGGCTCTGAGACTACTTTTGAGTGCCCATGACTGTGCAAATAGTCAAAAAATTATTTTCACTGTGTTGCACAAGTGTCACAAATAGTCCCTGTTGATCACCTGTGTGTCACTCCTTGATCGCCGAGGGGACCTATAACCTCCAAAATATATATCCTGTAAAACCCACAATACCACATCAAATCCAAAAGGAAATATGCAATATTGGGAGTCGATCGACTCAGCGGTCACCCTGAGAGTGAACTTACGACCAATCATTGCAGTACATCTCAGACTCCATGTAGTTCTGGTGAGTGTGTGAAAGAATCATTCCCTAGGATGCCCTTGTGCAAGTGCACTTGATAGTGGGTTGTAGCTAGATGTAACAATGTAGATAGATGTGTGGATGGAATAAATAAACTTCCCCTTCCTATGTTGTGTATGCAGAAAATACAGTCCCTTGTCCCTTTAGTGGATGCTAGATAGATGCCTTGAATTGCTTTAGGTTCCTTTGGATGCAATATTAGGTGATGATAGTATATTCTTAGTGCTTGGTTTATGATTTTGAACACATAACTATGTATTTATATGATTCACTTGGTTGAATTTCACAATTGACAATGGAAGGTGACTTGTAAGAAAATAAGATGCCTAAAAGATAAAAGAGGCCCAAAAATAGAAAGTAAAGTGGAAAGAGGTTAGGGACGAGGGCGTCCGGGCGGTGGTGTCCTGGCTCAAGAAAGATAAAGAAATGAAGTTCTGAATGGGATTTTGGGTATGCGAGACCAAATAGAAAATAAGAAACAAAGAAAAGAGGCCAAAGATAGTTTTCAATTACTAATTTTCCCACTTAGGAATTATGTAAATGCAAGTATGTGTTTAGGACCTAGAAATGTAACCAAGTGCATAATTTTGTGTCTACACCATGATACTTGAACTTTTCCCGCACTAAATTAATTTAGTACAAGTTCTTAGATATTATTTGAATTCTTTGAATTCAATGATGTCTTACCTTCACTCTTCTTATTTTATTCATTTTTTATATGGTTATGATTATTTATTTATTTCTAATTATCATGGGGATAACAATGTTATTATTAATTTCATTTTATGGTGAAATTGATTCACATAGACAATGTAAGACATATAAGGTCAAAAAATACAATTATATTTAATCAAACTTAAAGTTGTAATATTAGATTTAATTGTTAAAAATTTTCAACGAAGAATTGATAAACATATGTTTAAGAAGAGTATATGACTTCATATAAATTGTGAAACATTTTTCACGAGCAAACAATGAAATCATGCATGTTATGACTAAATAATGAGAATTGAAAAGACTTGCATCAACTTCCACAACTTTTCTAAATTATAAAGTTACTCTCTTGGGACTATCAATGAACTTGATTAAGACCATTACTTCACTCTTCTAGAGCTATGACCTTGTTGAAAACTAGGAAATTGAGTGGGGGTTGAATTAGTGTCTATTCAAACTTTGAAAAACTATTCAATTCACTTCAATTGTTACCATGAAACAACCCAATCATTCTCAAGCAAAAAATGAAAGATAACACACAAAGACAAAATTTAATGTGGAAACCCAAACTGGGAAAAAACCCACTGAAACCAAGAACTAGATTAGGAAAATAATTTCATGTAAATGTTACATGATTTCAAGTTGATCATCTACTCAACATGGAGCTGCAAATCCAAAATTCAACCAAGCTTCTACTCGGATTTGACACGCTGCTACTTGTCTGGAAGCTTCAACTCTCAAATTTGGTCAAACAACTACTGACATTTTGTAAGATTCAACTTACGGGAAGCAACAACTCCCCACATGCTAAGCTACAAATTTTAATTTTTCAGATTTTGATCACATGTGCTTTGTTGTGTGTTATAACTGATGGTGACCTCTAAATTTTATCACTATTTTTATTCTCTCTACCGATCATTCAATTTACATATAGATTTTGTTGTACAAAGCTCATTTCACCCAAATTTTCATATCATATTCTCACTCCTTGGATCAATCAACATCCCACTTACTTGTTGCAGCTTTGATGTCCACCTTAATCTCTATGTATTTCATGAATTCAAGAACATTCAAAAATTGGTCATCTCCACTTTATTCATTCTTCCGCTCATTCCTCCTCATTCAACTAGCATACTTGACACAAAAACATGCTTTTCTTGATAAGAAACTAATCAATGCTTCAAATAATTTTTCTCATATTCTTCACACTTAAGAACTCCTACATCAGCAAACTACTCATCTCTTGTATTATCACACTTCATCCAAGCTCTATCACCCGCTTTATTTTGATCAGGTTCAAAATTATCTCTTTCTACTCTTTGGTTCACCCATCTAATATTAGGCTCTTAAAATGTCCTTGTATTCTTGATCATTCTCTCCACTCCATGGAAATGATCTACACTTGTAATTATTCCTCTATGAACTGATTTCATATCATATAATTGAACCAAGATGCTCTTTTTGACTCATGCACTCAAAACATTGTACCAACAAGGCTTTTCATATCTTAACCTTTTATCAATAATGCTTCATCACATTTCTCAACCGTAATATTTAGGACTTTTCATAGTTTCAATATATATTCATCACACACCCTTTTACAACATAGTATCCTACACTCATTTTTGACTCTGTCCCAAAAAATACAAGTTCAACAACAATAATGCTATCTATCAAAGTATTCTCTCACTCTCATAACTTATTCCCTTCATCAGAATTATTTTCCACGTATAATGGAAGACCAAAATATCTTCAATAACTGCCCAAAATAGTTATAATTCCAACAATCAATTTCAACATCTTTGAAGCACAATGAATAGAGAACCAATGCGAATCTATAAAGTATATTTAGTTTGATGACACAACCCTCGACTCCAGAACATGATTCAATCGTAATCGCTTTTCTTTTGTCTTGACATGTACGGTGATGGTTTTAGTTACCTTTCACATATTCGGACATCCGACTGTGGGGAAACCACTTTGACATACGTTACAAGTGTCTCTTGAGCTCCTTTATGAGTTATTCATGTTTTCCTTCACCCGAACAAAACTTTATAACTTCACTTGTCGGAATCAACCATGGTTTGAAAACTTAACTAACCTCTCACTATTTTGGGTAGGGACAAGAACATAATTGGATTGCAAAAATATTTTCATGAACTTTAGAGCACAACACACTATTTCCTCATTTGAATGAACCTTATCCTTTTTATAGTCTACTTAAGATATATAGCTTACATCTAGGAACTTTTATCTAAGTTTCTTAATGAATAGGTTTTCCTTAAGCTTCTATCTCTTGAACTAGCTATTGTTAAGTCTCGTCAACACTTCAATCACCTTAAAATCCAACCAAGATGTTTCGAGCCACCCTTTATCCTAATAAATATTTTCAAGATGTCTTAGAAACTCAAAGAATAATAAATTGCATTAGTTTCATCTTCATGCACCGTAGAAGAAGATGAGAAGACCTTGTCAAACATAATCATTAAGAAGAACTTGCACCGAGCTTGATGATTTGAGTTAAAACTTGAATAATCCATTAGGAAACCACTAGGAAGATATTTTTCATGTTTTTCATTGATTTTTGACAGTTCAAACTCAAGTTCTATGCAAAACTTCACTAGAAACCCTAGATAAAGGGTTTTCTCAATTATACATGATTGAGAGGGCACAAAAGACAATTTCTTGTTCATTTATTGATGAAATTCAAAATTTTCAACTCCAAGAAACTTGTGTATACATTTGGTAAATTTTCCATGCCCTCAATCTCTTTGTAACATTCAAAAATACTCTCAACATCTTGGTTTTACAAGCACAAAGGTATAAATATTGACAATGTTTTAATTTGCCAAGTAAAAGGTTGCTTTAGGGTATAAAAACACACCCTGAATGGATTGAGAGGGACAATGAGGTATTGTATGCATTTTTATAGTGGTCAAAGAGCATCTACATAGTAGAGATTCACAATTACTTGTTAAACCATGCTTGCATGATGAAAATCAATCCACATCATAACCAAATATAAGCTTGGCAAGCTTCAACAAGAACCTCGACATGTTCTAAGTTTGTTGGAGGAAAGTATGAAGAGTTGAGGACCACTATACCAATCCAAATCTTATGAAATTAAGTAAAACCTTCAAAACTAGACTTAGCAACTTCAGTCTTCATACCCAAAGAGTGATCCTAGGAGGCATTTTTGAAACAATGGAGAACCATGAAATATATTTTTATTTCAAGAGCATTTTGGGATTTTACCTTTACCATGTATTTGTATAAGGAGATACATTTTATTCCATCCTCACAAAAAGTAAGATACCATAACCTTTAGGACTATATTGTCTCACATTATGACTAAAGTATGCCCTTGTATCTCACTAAAGGGGCTTGAAAAGAAAAATTATACTTAAGGAACATTAATGGAATTACTACGACCTACAGGTCATCCTTAGTCAACCCCAGAAAATTTAAACAACTCACACAATTTTTTTGGAGGCAAACAATATCATTTTACTTCCATCAATTTAGAAGGTGCTTGGGAGAGAGAGAGAAAAACAAGGTTAGAAGAATGATGCGAAATTTCTTGTTCTTCCACCTTTTACCTTCAAAATTTTAACAAAATTTCAGGCTTGGAAATATATTCAAAAATTAAAAATCCTTCTATGATTTATTTGAAGGAGGATCCATATTTTTTCTTGGATGCTAAGAAGACAGGGTGCTCAATTTGCATTCCTTAAGAAACCAATTTTAGAAAAACTTACATAACTTCCACAAACCTCTTCAAAACTTGATGAAACTTGACATGAAGTACTAAAATACACCCCTCTACACACTCCATAGGTTGGTTTGCCATAAATTTTCCTATACATCTCAAACCTATCTCATTTACCTCAGCATTCACTATTATTCCTCAAAGGTAGTTTTGGTGAACATTTGAATTTTTCCTCCAAGAGATAAAATAATCCTTTTTATTTCTCATAAATTCTATAGGAAATTTTCTTAGGCTCCTCCCATGCTTACCTAGTATTTTCTTGACCTGATTTATACCCATACACCTCATTAGGCTCTAGAACTAGGCCTAAATGAGCCAATTTCAATTGAGACTTCCAAAATTTGATCTAAAAATCACTCCAACATTTATTGTTCATGCTGGAAACAACATTTATGACCTTTAGAATATTTGAGCAAATCATACCAACCATCTACATACCTCCAATGGTCTCCTACCTTATTGACCAAGCTTGAGCATACTCTAAACCATCCTGAATGCTTAATGAACCTGATAAGGCACTACCAATTAACCTTCATGCCTCTGACTGAGATTCACTTCACCATTCACACATTTTCCATCAATTCCACTTGACATCAATGACAACACCAATGACCAAGGTTCAACAACCCTTAATCTTATATCTTACATTGGATGTGTACGGATGACTTGTGGCTATCATAACTTCTTATCATGATGTATCTCTTTGATATGTGTTATATCATCATTAGTGGGTCGACCATGGTGATGGAAATAACATAGGAACAATATATATATATATATATATATATATAGAAGATGGTAGGCGGTAGTTGATCATCATATTGAGCACTTGAGTCTTATTGTGTGGTTTCACGGTTGTCCTCTTGAAGTGGCTAAGCTATTATACTTGTATATTATGATCATTTATATATAATTGATGTTATTTGTGTTATATTGCTGCTGATATTCAGATCTATCTAAGAAATTTCATTATAAGTGGTATCAGAGGTTGATCTCGCTCAATTGTGTCAAAACTGTAATTGTGAAGATTTGGCTATATCTCGAAATAGGTAGAAAATGTTTCGATTTTTTTGTAATGTTGAAAAATAAGTCAAGTAAGATCCTCTTTAAATTTCAAGATTTTTGACTTGTTTTGCAAAATTTATATCAATTTTATGTTTTTCATAAATTTTCTCTATAGGATACAAATTGTAGAATTGTTCCAAGTTCTTTAACTTCTAGGAAATATGATAAAAAATTAGTTTGAGTCTATTTTTGATATTTTTCAAAATTGGTTGATTTTTTCTCGAAATCCCAAACCCTAAAATTTGGCCTTGATTCCTAAAATGATGGGGCCTTCCACAAGAAACAAAAATAATTGTCACTCTAGTAAAACCCTAGAAAAGTGGGAGATATTAGTTTAGAATTGGGAGTCGTAAAGGGTAACTATGTTATCCTCAACGATTTAAGGTGTACCACATTAGATCATAAGGTAAGCCAACTTGAGTATGATCTATGAAGCCTATAGTTTGAAATGACTAGAAAAGAAGATATGGAAAACATAAGTCAAATCTTGGATGATATCATGAAAATAATCAATGCAAATATAAAGGTTCATCATCAGCCTTAGATCAATCAAGGTGGATCTTACGTCAAAATAATCGAAAAATTAGCTATGGTGGATCTACTAGCTAAACCAATCTAAATACAAATACTCTACAAGCTGGAACATGATGCCAAAAGTTGAAATGCGCAAGTTTGAGTAAAAGTATCGGCTCAATTGCATTAACCAAATGGAGAATTTCTTTTATCTACATCATATTCCATCTAGGAAAAAGGTGACCATGTCATCCATGGATCTCAAACTAGACAAATTCATCTCGGTATAGATGGGTATGTGCTCAAAGGAAAAATAGTGGCCTCAATGTCACATGGACAATTTTTAATGAAGTGTTACAATTGCACTATATTTCTAGTATGTTATAGAATTAATTTAGCAGCCAATAAGCAAAGTTAATACAAAGAAGACTAGTTAAGGACTATGTTCATCAATTCCAAAACCTATCCTTGTGGGTGGAGAATATTACTAAATATAATCTAAATGACCTATTTCTTGGGGGTCTTAAGGAACACATTGAGAATGAGGTGTGTATGTATAATCCTCATAAGGTTTCTTATTCTATTATTGGGTAGAGGAAAAATTTCTTTCCAATAGGAGGAAGACTTTCAAGAATATCGTAGATTGCAGTACCTTGATACCAACATTCCCATGGCCGCTAGGACCGACACCTTAACAAATTGAAGAAAAGAGAGAAAAAGGGTTATGTTTTAAATGTGACAACAAATATGGACCAACATATAAATGTGTTGAAAAGAATTTATTCTATGTTGAGTGGCCTAGTGAAGAAGAAGAGAAGGAAGAAGATGGAAAGGTAGAGGTCATTGTCGAGCCGAGTAGAAGTTAGGATATCCCAAACCAATGATATCATGTCATGTAATTTCAGGTATTAGCACTCCCAAAACCCTCAAGGTGGTTAGATTCTTAAAAACTAGAAGACTTAATATTTTTTATTGACTTGGGAAGTACTCATAACTTTATCAATCATAATTTGGCTATTATGCTTGAACTTATTTTCTTATCCAACTCCATAATGTTAAGTAATGATTTCCGATGGGGTACTTGTTAGTTTTTAGGAAAATTCCATAACATTAAACTCACCTTGGGATATTACTTTCTAACTAGCCCTATGTATACAATTTCCATGGGAGGAGCCAATATTGTGTTAAGATTTCAATGGTTTACTAGCTTAGGAACCATTAAGATGAAATTCCAAGATTTTTTCATGTGGTTTTAGTTGAAAGGTAGGAATTTTGAACTAAAAGGATAAGAGAAAAGTCCCCAGAGTTGGTGAGATCTCACCAGATGCAAAAAAATACTTTAAAAAGGTGCAGAGGGGTTCATGACACAACTATTTTCATTAGAAGCACATCAATCAAATGGATTTATACCATCGATATAAAATTAATTATAGGTGAGAAATCAATTGTGTTTGGAGATATGCCAAAAAGGATTGCCTACTAAAAATACCATGCCCACGCCATCCAACTAGTACTAGGAGCCAACCGCCCAACATCGACATTATAGATACCCCTATGTGCAAAATAGTGAGACTAAGAAGATAGTACAAAAGATTTTAGAAGAAATAATTATCCGTCATAGTTAGAGTTCTTACTCTTCTCTCATAGTGATGGTGTGAAAAAGATGACAATTGGTGCATGTGACCTAATTACAAGGAACTCAATAAATACATAGTCAAAGATAAGTTTCACCTCAACCTAAAGGTGAACTATTTAGATATCCCTAATTATCTTAGGAAATGGCATGTGCATATTAGTACTAGGGTTCCATATCATCATGGGGGATATCCTCTAGTTTTTGATGTGAGATAGCTTGTAGAGAGACCACAACCTTTCCTTGGTGGGTTTCAGGATGTTGTCACACATATTATATAAAGTTCCCATGAGGCTAATAGAGGTTCTTGGAGCATTTCTTGTTATACCCAATTTATATCATCAAACAAAGTTGTCATGCACTTTCTATAGAGATAAGATACTGTGACCTTACTAGCAGTGGGAAGCTAAACATGTAGAGAGGTGTAGACTTGTATACATTTGATATCACTTTCTAAGGTTGATGTAGTTGCATATGTTACTTAGTTGCATTAGCTAGCATGCACTATATCCGTTTATATAATTTGAATATATGAGGTGGTTTTAGAGGACAACAATATTACATTATCAAGGGTGTTATATTATTTGGAATAGAGGGGTGATTAGTGTAGCATATCATTTTTATAATCAATTAATTTCTTAGAGAAATGTGATGATTTCCTTCTTAATGTATATTAAAAACAACACCCACGTAAGTTTTGAATCCTACATAATCAAATTCTAAATTTTTGAAGGAAATATGGTTTCACTTTTGATTTTCACCCTATTGTCTACCAAAATTAAATTAAAACTATCAACTAGATCTATGTACTTCTTCATTGAATCCTAATATTTTAAAAGCAAACTATGTACGATCAACATATTTATATTAATTATATGATTTACTTTAAACCCTACCATTTTGTTAATATCTTTTGAACCCTAATTTTCTATACATATTTTAATTGAATCCTATTTTTCTATAAAGAATATCCTTAAATTTTGATATATGGGTTAAAAGCTAAATTGATATTATTTCTAGATCTTATATAATTTTGTAGTATATGTCCTCAATAACTCTGACACCTTAATTTTTCAAACTCTTGCAAAAAAAAAATCAAATTTAATGTTTTTTTTTATATCTTCTTGAATCCTAAATCTCTAATTTATATGTAATGGTACATGTACATACTATTAAATAAATTTTATCATTTGTAACTATTCAAATAGATTAGGATTTAACATGCATCAAAACTAAATTATGTGTTCAAAGGTTTTAAAAATTATTTTTAAACATTATATTATTTCTATTTAGGTCTAGTATTAATATGATGAGAAGTATTACCATGATGTAACACCCCGAGTTGTCCCGAATTAGAAGATGTGTCAATCATAGCCCTAATATTGGATTCCTTAGTATGATTTGGGATTTCAATATGTGATGGTATGGATGGGGAATCACATGTGTCACACATCAACTTCCCCTAAAGAGGGAAAATGAGACCATGAAAAATATGTATTGTACTTTTAAATAGGTGGCCTTGTATATTAGTATTTTATACTTGCATTAAAGTGTGATATATAATCAAATAAAGGATGGATTTTTTGTTGATAAAGAGAAGAAAAATACTCATATAAATGACTCCATTTTTTTGTCAATAACATGAATAAGTAATGGCTCTTCGACTTCTAAAAATTTATTCAATGATATTATAGGTAAATGGTTACACCAATGTATCAAAATAGCTATGAGGATTTTAGAGGAGGATTTTAGTAACAACTAGTCATTGTTATAATCATTCAATTGAAAGTCTATAACTATTAAATTGGAGAAAAGGATCAGTAGTACCATCAAACAATTAGAAATTATAAATACCCAAATTTGATGTTACACATGCTTGTGTGAAGGCTTTATACCAATCCCCAAGTGACATAAGTTTAGGAGGTTCTATGATATCATGGGAGGTTAACTTATTAAACTTATGGTATGGTATGTTCGCTCAAAGGGTATTAAAGAATACACTTAATGTTAGTTTTTACCTCCAATTATTCAATCTATAATACCCTCCCGTTATATAATTAGAATGAAAATACCCCTTTTGTTCCATGTACCTTACTTACCCATTTTTCTTTTACTATTTTATTTACCTCCCTTTTATTTCTACCATAATATATCAAATAGAGGATATTTTTTATTTATACCGTAATATATCAAATAAAAAATATATCATGTTTTCCTCTCAATTATTATTTTCTTAATATGTCTATTCTCTAGAAAGATATTTCAACTCCATTTAAGACATATCATCAATTATGTTAATGCTAAAATTTAATCATTTATCAAATAATTAAGATGGTGAAACAATATTATTTGCATTGAAAAACATACTCAATCCTAGTTTTCTATAATATTATTATTTATTGGTTAATAATATTGTAATTTATATTTCCTTATATTCAAAAGAGATTGTAATTTAACTTCATGAAAAACTCCTTTTGTAATTTTAATATGTTTATTTTTTAAATCTAGGGGTCAAATATTTTAGTTTAATATTAAAATCAACATCATCTCTCCTTTGGCCCCCTATCTACCCTACCCCCAATACCTAACTCAAAATATTAGTGAATTAAACCCTTTTAATTCCTAATTTCTACCATATATTGACTTTGATTTTAACAATTTTAATTACCTCGATATGAATGAACTTTCCAGGATATTGCCTAGTTAATGAACCCCTATGTCTAATATAAATCTTTCCATCATACTTATTTTTTATTTTTAACACGATACTCATGCTCCATTGAAAATACCTTTCGTTGAACTTTGTATACAACCTTTTTGAGATCTTTGAATGAGATTATACATAGTTGGTCACCACATCTTGAACACACATACTTTCATTTCAAAGAGATCTAAATATACAATTAGTCAAAAAATCAATGTATAACACACAAACACACGATCTTTCTTTTCACATTTAAACATATGATAAATACCTAAAAAAATTCATCCCAGGAAAATCATGAATATTCCATCATAATATACCATAATAAGTGAAATTTTGTTGACCAATGAGTTTTGAAATTTCATACATTTAAAATTCCATCACATAATGCTTCGCAACTCGTCAATTATAGTTTCAAGGTATACATCCATATATTTGTTAACTTTCTGATTATCTTTTTTTTAATTAAATGTAAATGGTTTTTTGGGAGGGACCATACCCTAGAAATGATACCCTGAGTACAAAGAGGCTCAAAATCCAAATGAAACATGAAACTCACACCAAGAAGAAAAGGCCAAGAATCCAGATAGAGCATGAAGCACAATGAAAGTGGACAAACTACCACAAGAAGCCAAAAATGAAACAACGGCTTCCCCGAACTAGAAGAACCTAAGAAAGTAGTTCAGGTATGGTCAAGAACCAACAAAGGTAGTTAAAAACCTGAACTAGCCCAACTGAAGGTTTACAACTAAAATTTCCTACCCCAACTCGGGTGAAGGCTGGGTGAAAATCATGTGATGTTTTCTTCTTTACACTTATCCAACCATCATCACCTTCCTTTGGAAGCTATTATGTCCATCTTCCCCGAGACCTCGGTGAAGACAATGACATTTTTTGGGAGGGGACTTGCTGATTATCACACACCAATAATGATAACATTAACTTCTCCTTATGAATCATTAACCATGGAGGAATATTATAGTTTATAAATAGTACTATAAAAATAGAGTAGCTACTTGACATACTAGAAAAGGGGTTACCAACATCCATTTCTAAACAAACTTGTATGTTGCATTACCACTCTCTAAAACATTTAGGCCAAAACTACTAAATGTTCATCATTCCAATTAAATTAAAAGGCACAAACCAAAATACATCATTTCTTCTATTCTTTATATGTCATGACATTAAATTTGCAAGTGACTTACAATAGAAAATACACTCTGCTCATAGGAACTTTTATAAAATGTTGAAATACCTTATCTAGAATGGTGGGGCATCTCACTCCCTGTTGAAATAATGTGGTACCCTACAATTAGGACAATTGACCTCATTTTCATATTCCTTTCTAAATAGGATGAAACTATTTGTGCATGCATCATAATTAACATATAAAACCAATAAATTTGATGATATTTTTTTGCCTCTCTACATGATGAGGGAAGAGTGTTATTTTTAGGAAACATACTACTTTTTATTATCTTATAGAAAAATAAACAAAAGGCCAATAAAATTTAATGTAAAACAAATGAAATTTATATCAAATTTAAAATATACTTATGAAACTATTAACTAACCTGAATAAAACATTCACACATATGTTTGACTAACTAGACCTTTCTTTTAAATCCATCAATTCCAATATGGCACTCAACAATGACGTCCTAGACTCTCCCAACATAAATAAAAGAGTTTCAACAAATTTCAAAATCACCTTCTTCATCATTATCATCATGTTATTCATCCCCCTCCTCATGATCATGAAAGGAATGATCATGGTCAAATAAATTATGAACCATGTTTTGAATCCCAATGCCCTCTTGCATTAGAACATTCTCAATAGAAGTCAAAGGAAAAAGTATTATTTTATCCCAACACCCCATATTTCCTTTGAGTAAATTATTTTCAAATGATATTTATGATCCTTTGTGATGTTGTTAGGATTCATTTCATCATCATATGGATGACACAATGGAAATATGTACTTTCACTTTTTCTTTGGTTGAATTTGTACAACAATAGAGTTGTTATTTGAATTTTTACTCTCATATGTCTATGTATTAAGTTAATAACTTAGTGAAATATCCATATAGAATTCATTTTAATGTAACATATTAATAATTAAATTTACCTAAAATAAAGAACTGTTTGGTTTCATAATCACACTACTAATATGCCCCCTCCTCTTCCATTTATTCTATTTGACCCATACCTCGACCATGATATTTTGATGACTCTCCTTCCCGCGCACGCGCAAGTGTGTGCATGTGTGTGTTGGAAGCATGAATGAAATAAAAACCTATATTACCATAAAATTATCATTTTTTATGTAAAATTATGATTACTTACTAATTCATACACAACATCTAGACTCATTGATGAAGAGTTACACATTCAGGGAAGTAGATCTCAATACAGATAAAGAACTTAGACCTTCCGAGAAGTAGAAATTTATAGAGGGGATGATGTATACCCATTGAATGACAACATAATATATGTAAAATAGTAAACCACTTGTTCAAAAATTTGTAGGTTTTCACAAAATAAAATTTCCATTTTCCTTTCAAATTTGTAAGCTTTAGAAAAATATATTCTTTAAGAAACCATGTCAAAACAATAAATTCCTCACCTTATTGTCCAAAACTGACCCTCCACTTTTCAATATGAATTTCAATATTATGTTTTCTTTAAAAAGTGCAAAGTTTTATAAAAAGAGCAAAATGTGTTTTTTTACAAACCATGATTTTTTATTATGTGGTTAAAGATGCCCTAATTTCATATTGTGGATTTTTCTAATAACAAAAAAGGGATGGGCCATAATTGAATATTAAATTTAACTATGAAAATAACAAAAATTATAAATATAAGGCAAGAATGGTCGGGAACACCAATCTCCATCTTCTTAATTTCCATCTATGGTTTGGTTATAATGGGTTATGCATGCAAGCATAAGAGACTAACATTTCCTATTGTAAGCATTTTTTTCCAAAAGAACATTGACTTCATACATCATGAACCCAAAAAGATTCATTTTGTATAAATATAATTTAGGCACACTCTAGAAAAATATCTTATAAGAACAAAATTTCTCAAAGTAACACGTATTACACGAGGCCTTTACAATGGCTAAGTTGTGTTATTGGATATTTATCAAGACTATTCCATTAAAATTACATGCAAGAAATATGTAAGAGAAAGATTTATTTTCTCATCACAACTTCAAGGTGAAAGTAAAATATTGTGTTACTAGTGTATCCATAATATTGTCTTACTATTGTATCCGTAATAGTGTATTCAAATTTGTAAGCATTGAAACACATATTTTAAAAGATATAATGTCAAAACAATAAATTCCTCACCTTATTGTCTAGAAATTAACTATACACATTTTAATTTGAATTTCAAAATATATTTTCTCCAAAAACTACAAAGTTTGATAGTAAGAGAAAATATATTTACTATAAAGCCTAATTTATTATTATGTGGTTAAAGATACCCTAATTTTGTATGGTGGGATTTTACAATAACAAAAAAGGGATGAGCCATAATTTAATACTAAATGAAAATGTGAAAATAAAAGAGCTTTATCTAGGAAAATACCACTCTTTTATCAGACTTTCGCACGAGATGCTTTGAAAAGAGAGATGAATAGTGGATTTCCATAATCGTTGCATTACTCTATTTCCCTCTTCCCCATCGGCGAGTTCCAATCCTTTTGTTCGATTTAATTTATTCATACTAAATTAGCTACATAATCAAATCCTTTTCCACAAGATCTTGTATTATCTATACACCCCTTTGCATTTATGTTCCGTGACATCACCAATGATATTGGTTTTGGCCCATGTATATACAAAATGATGAATGGGATTGTGGCACTCTACTCGCCAATGCAGAAGGAAGGGAATGGGGTGGTTTTCTTTTCTTGATGGGTTGGAGCCTTAACAATCACTCCACCCAGTCCACTCCAAATCAACAGTGATGGTGTGGTCGAGTTCTCTACTTTGCCTTGAAATCCCCTCTATATCTATGGAGGGCATTCATGCACTCGACCCCCTCTAGATATATGGGGTCGAGGTCGAGGGAAACTCTCTAGAGTCGGCACCCTATATAGAGATATGGCGGGAGAGCGGGACTATAGACATATAGCATGCACCAATATGTGTGTGTGTGTGTGTGTGTGTGTGTGTGTGTGTGTGTGTGTAGGATGACCCTATCAAAATCACCTTACTTCATATGGGAGGGGGAGGTCGAGGCACTCGGTCCCCGTATATAGATACTCTATATGGGGAACAGGGGGATAAGTAAATCTATGTCGAACCACCGGTGTGAACACAATGATCTCTCGATCCAAGTTAGGACCGGGAACGAATTCGAATTTGGATCCCGACATGTCGGTGGTTTTTCACCGTGGGCATCTTGCCAGGGAGTTGGTGGGCTCATCATGAATTGGGTCGGGGTGGCCGGTGGTTTCGGGATCCCGTAGAAAATGCTTCTCCCATGCCTTGGGTATTAGCCACAGCTCGTATTCATCCAGTCATTCTACCCAAAGTTTATCTCTGGACCTTGTTTCCCAATATTGTTACTTTTTCACGCCGTGTCTCGGGAACTTTTTTGGTACGGTCCGGATCGCCAGCTTCCGTTCATAGTCCTGCTACGGATTCTACACGAGGAATCTTTCCATGGCGGTTCCTCCCTCTCATTACCGGCATATCCCCGATCCTCTTCTTCCAGATCCGCGGACATCGGTCCATAGAAAGAGCATTGTTCTCTAAACCCCTCACGGTCCGAAGGTCATTTATGCGCTCTTACGGATAGGGCATTTCATTCATGCTCCCCTCCCCTATATAGATATATGGTGATAACCCACTATATCTAGTTGCACCTATCTACAATTAGAACTAGAGCTAGAAATATAAGATGAGATAGTTCGGGATGCGGGCATTCATATATTAATAGGCCCCCTCTATACTAGACATATGGGGTCGTGGGCATTTAATTCATACACTCAATAAATTGAGGACCCTTTAAGAGTATTGCATTAAAATTACATACAAGACATATGTAAGAGATAAATTTCTATGCTTATTAGCACTTCAAGGTAAAAATAAAAAAATTACTAGTGTATCTCGTAGTTAAGCTTACATTAAAATAATAATTCTATTTTTCTATTCAAATTTGTAAGCTCTGAAAAAAATTTTGAAAAGAAATAATGTCAAAATAATAAATTCATCACTTTATTTACCATAAATTAACCCTTCACTTTTCAATTTGAATTTCAGTAGTATTTTTTTCCAATAATTACAAAGTGTGATAAAGAAGAGAAAATGTGTTTTCCACAAACCCTAATTTTGTATTATGTGGTTAAAGATTCCCTAATTTTGTATTGTGTAATTTTAAAATAATGATAAAAGGGTTGCACCATAATTTAATGTTAAATGCAAATAATGTCACATAAGTTACCTATTTTTATACCTTTGGTGCAAAGGTGGCACAAGTGTGGAAAAATGTGGCTCTACTTTTATGCCACTTTTACACCACATATTAGCATCATTTTTCTAGCACAAATAAAGAAAAATTAACTAAAAGGGATGAAAAATTAACACAATTTATGAGTTTATTTACACTATATATAGTAGTGTTATTATCCTACAAATATACATGGCATGTGATAAGTTTACATAGTGAATCCCTCATGCCCAAAATATGACAATTCCTAGAGCCTAATGCCACTAATATTTCTTCCAAAGAATCTTCTAGTATTTTCACATTTCCATCTTTATGAATCCATTATATCAACAAATGCTACTATACAATATTTTTGTGCCCATAGATCAATGGTTGAAATCCTAAATTCTCTATAGAGATATAACTTCCTAACCCATTATGGTATGGAAACCACTTCTTTCTTAACATCCTCTAACCATTCCTTTATATGCCTTCCATATATTTAAGAAGGATATACACTTGTTAAAGGTGAAGCTGAAGTAAACTTCTTCTTTGTTATTAATAATGGTGGTCCTTCATGGTAGTTTCCTTCTCCAATGCCTTTCCCACCCCTTCTCTTTCAATTTAGTACTGTACTTCTTAATTTGACATGCATTTTTGTCACCCAAATCTCTACATCACATCAAAATTTGTTCTTGCACAAGATTTATAAGATATATTTGTTTACAATTGTTGTACCTAGAGTTAAAACTCACTTAGTTGAAGTAAATCAACATTACAAAAATACAAAGTACAATCAAGGAAAATAAATTAGGATATAAAGAAAGAAATATTTTGGAGTTGTCATTTAAGATAACCTTACTCCTATACCGCATGGGAAGAAACTCGTACACTTTGAACTTACTTCTATTGAAATGATCAATAACATTTTTGCATCTAGATCACACACATATGTATGTGCACACACACACACAAACATACACATGCATACATGTGTGCACGTCCGCGCACACTTTTTTGGCATATCTATTAAACAAGATCTTAAAAAAGTTATTAGAGATGTTATTCAACATTTCTATATATTACCACGTCTACATTTTTATTTTCATTGAATGTTGAAAATTAAAATAGTAATGTTTATTTCCTTATTTCAAATAATTAACACACATTCACTCATTTTTTGAGCAATGCCTTCTTTTAGAAAAACACTTTCCATTCCATTTTTTTATAAAGTCAAAATGGTAAAAGACTTAATTCTTGAATCATTATAAAACAAACGATAAAAGGACTCTTTTGAATTAATTATTTTATTTTAATATTTTAAAAGCAATAGCAATCCCTCTATATCACAAAAGGTAAGGGTTCATTGAGAGAGTTCTTTACAACTAGATAAAAGATATAAGCAATTATAGAAACAACACACTCTTACACACACATATATCTAATATTACAAACTTATTATCAAATTAAAAATAATATTACAAAATTAAGTTAAAATTAAATACTGTATTAATAGTACATTTTTATATAAACTAAATGACATTACTAAATTAAAATTTGTCTTAATTAAAAATTATTTGAGGGCAATAAATTTTCATGAAATTCAAAGCCAAAAACTCGTGAGTCGTAACTCATAACTAAGTACTCAAAGCACACCTATAATATTAAGACTTGTGCGGCCTTACAAACTTGAGCTTGCTCTTCATAAAATAAAGGACGCCGGACAACTTGTGGGGCATTTTTGACGGCGAAACCTTGCCGGCCGATATTAGCGTCGAATTTGACGACGAATCTGATACAAAAGAAGGCGAGAAGCTGTCGGCAAGGACACGTGGCGGGGTGTCAATAGGCGTGCCCGGCTCTTCCTCCAAATTTAGCAGGTGCCCGGGGCAGGACACCAAATTTAGCAGATGCTTGGGCGTGCCCGGTTCGGACTCCCACTGAACGGAACGGCCGCCGGGGAGGCCGCGTAATACAAAGCCATACACGATTTCCCGTTTTGGCCTTCCTTTGTTAACACACGAATTCCGTTTAGTTTCGCTCCTTCCATGGTTGCAACCAGCCAAAATAAATACGCACCCGCTGAGCCTGCGACCTCCGCCGGGCGCCTGTTTATATGGGTAACAGAAGTTGTTAATATTTGAGGAGCGGTTGAGCGGTTGAAAACGTGAACATTATTTTATGGCGGGCGGTCGGGTGGGCGGGCGGTCGGGTATGTTTGCGTGCCCGGTTATGTTGGAGTTTATTATTAACTGCTCAAGATTTAGTCTAATCGTTATGTATATTTTATTAATATTTAACTTATTTTCTATTATATTTAATATTTAGGATTTAGGAAGGAGTCCACCTACTCTAACGAATTAATCTTAATCGACCACACGTAGACTTTAGAAGCTATTATTTATAAATCCTGATTTTTAATTGCGAGATCGAACCCTTGAGATGGCCCGGTGGTTTCTTTGTTGTGAATAATCACATTCTTAATATGTTGTTATCGGAAAAATTAGTAGATGAAGATGTGGAATGTGGGTTTGCTCAAATAATCCATTAAACTACGGTAATTAATAAAATTAGATTTAAATGTATAAACAATGATGATATACGATTATTGAATACTTTTGATTAATCAAAATAGTTAGGATATTTGAAAAGATAAATGATTTGAGAATTTAAGAATGATGTTCGATTCATAGAGTACGCCTCGTTGCACATTTTTAGGGTAGGAAATGTAGAATCAAAATGATCTATTATTTTGTTACCACCAACAATTTAAACAAAAACCAATCAGTCCTCAAGTAACTATATGAATGTTAGGATGATCCTCAAATCTAAAAAAGTGTTATATGGATGAGAGCAAGAGACATTGTCTTCATTTTATCCATTTATGTAGCACACATGTTCATTACAAAAGTAAGATGCAAACATATTTAACCAAAATATTATTCACCAATATGTATATGGAAAAAATATAAATATATATTTGACTTGTCATATAAATTTATAATACTAAGAATCTAGTTCCATTGTCCCCGCATTTTTGCAATCTTTGAAATCTTACACGTGTTCTATATTTCACTTGAAAAATTAAGCACAATTACATCAAATGTGGTAAATATTTGGATAAATCTAAGGACATTTGGAGCGATGCATTTTTGGATATGTATTAGGGAAAATAGTATTCTACAAGGGTTGATTATTTGACAATTATTAATATCAATTAATTGATAATGGTATTAAAACAATTATTTACATTTTAGAATTTATTTGGTACGAAGATTAAATAGATTTAATATTATTATTTTTACATGATTTTATTTGTGTTTATTTAAATTATTATTATAATTGATATTTTATTTGTCTTCTTTCTAATAATTGTAATATAATGGGGTTCACTTGATATTAAATTTAAATGTATAAATATTAAAGTTTTGACGATAAAGAGACATTCACACATACTTTGTGGGTGAAAAGGTGGTCCATTATATCCATAATAGGCATTATCTAAAGAAAATGTTTCTAATTCATTTCTTTTGCAACCTCCATCATTCCTTGTATTCCATGACATTTTCATTTCCATCATGTGTCCAGTATCTCATTTCCAAAGAACAAATTTATTGCAAATCCAAAGAAAATTGCTAATAGGTCCAAACAATAAGTAAAGAAATCCTATACAAATCAAGTGAATTTGAAAAGATTGAAAAAAATCATACTTAAGTGGTATAATGAGAACCACAATAGTATGATTTTTGTAGCTATATGATTCTTTTAATTGTAATAAACATGAAACAAATTTGATGAGCTTAATCCTATGCTTCTAAACTACAAACATTGTGCTCATTTTCTAAAATTCATTACGAGTCACCGGAAAATAATTCTTCTTTAGATCCTTAATTAGACTACAACACCTTGCAAAAGAGTCAAAATATAGATTCATGTGGTTGTCATAGTCAAACCTCCTTTCGAAGCATCTCTTAAACAACACACAAATATAGTACAATCCAAAAGCATCTCAATGAAACACAAGTATCTCAATTCTAAACTTTGAACCAGACTTGCACAGGAAATAACTCTCAGAATAATTAATTTCACACACACAAAATATATTTCTTCTATCTTGTTCATACGAATACATTATTACAAATATATAGGGAGAAGATTCCTATAATTAGGGAGATGCAATCTCCACTATTCTCTCACAAGAATCTCCTTCGACTAATTACGATATATTGTTACAACAATTAACAATATAAATTCTAACCTATATTTTAATATTGTATATACCAATATTAAATATTAATCAGAATACTAAATCAGCTGTTACTATTTACCATACAAGAAATACCCTATACAATGTAAACATTAATTTTCCTAACATTCCCCCTTAATGTTTACATGGTAGCAAAATAAATTTCACACTTCCTCTGTAGCTTGCCGCCGTGCTTGCTCATGATCTTGGTACAACACTCGAATTGAAGGTAGAAGAAGGAACACATCAACTTCTTATCAACCATGCACTGTCGAGAACACATCTGACCGATGAGGATGGGAACACGCTTAGGAATCATCTTCTTATCAACCAATCACTCTAGGGAACACATTTGACCTAACAACTATGAGAATTCAAGAAGGAACACATCTGAACAACCTTCAATGGTTTTCCAGAGGCTAACCACAAACCTAGGTATGAACAGGAACACATCTGACTGTTCAACCTCTTCAAGACTCATGATGTTGCATTTCACTATGTTATCTATTCTTCACTATGTTATTACATCGGGGAATAATGTAGGAATAACCACATACACTAGTGAATAGGAACATACCACATTTGTTCTTATTTTTCACACCATGCTGAAATCCACACCAAACTCGAAAATGAAGCTTGCCATAAACTGGAACTCAAATCATAGCAGAAAATGCCACCACAGCCGTGCGCCCGTCATTGGTGATGAGAGGTCGTTGCTTATCTTCCAGCCTCCGATGCCTCTGTCCTCTAATATGTGTGTGTTGCTTACTCAACCAATGTAGCGATGAAGCTCATCAATTTCCACATTGGATTTATTGGTATAGTTTCCCTCCCGCAATGTGAAACAACACATATTATATACCTTAATGGAGTATCGAATTCCACCGATAATGCATTCGTAAGGCATTTTTTAATTTTTATTTTGACTATATGACATAGGTCTTAACACTACTACAAGGGGGGGTCATTTGAGACATTAATAGAGAAAAAATTTGATTAAATTGTCTCAAATAGAGACAATAAAATGGTTGTATATCGTCTCTATTATTGTCTCAAAGCGGATGTCTCTAATATTGTCTCTCAAGAGACAATAATGATTGATACATATTTTGTCTCTTGAGAGACAATATAATTTTTGTCTCTCGAGAGACAATATCATTTTCGTCTCTCTAGAGACAATATGATTATTGTCTCCTTAGAGACAATACTAATTTCAATTTTTATTGTCTCTCTAGAGACGATACGAATTTAAAGAATGAAAAATATGAATTTTAAAACTACATAATAACCAAATATCATATAGTGTAATCAACAAAGTTACATATCATCTATGATGTCGAAGTGGTCTAGTAATTAATATTATAAATTAACAACAATTTGATTTAAATATTGTGCCCAATAAATGGGTCCATAGATATTTTATTAATATCAAATAAGATAAGATACAAAAGAGTGTCTCAATTTCGTTAACCCTTGAAATACAATGATAAAATACAAAAGGGTGTCTCAATTCCATTAACCCTTGATATACAATATTAACACCTTCTCTCCACCACCAACTTCAAGTGATCCATATGATTCCCTAGTGCCACTTTGAGGTTATTTTTCTTAACTTAAATTTTGAGCAACTTCCTTTTTGAGCAATTGTCTCTCCATCGGTAGCGAGTCATCTTCATGTTCTTCGCTTTGATTGTATCAACTTTGATGCAATTCTCTCTATCGTTAGTAAAGAAGGTGCATTAGATTATAAGAAATTATGATCACATATTTTACTCCAATTCTCGCCAAAAGTATTCACAAATTACATTTAAATTACGACAATAATTAGTTTTTACTAAATCGACCCGATCTTTACATTTTGTTCTAAAAAATTAGTTATCACTAACTCATTACTTTGTCGATCCATTTTCATAACTTATACCAAGGACTAACCTCAAACATTATAATCCTGGAATTCCACACATGCCTAATGAAAATGTTTCGATATAAGCACATACGTAAAAACAAAAAAGAAGCCATTATTCATCTACTTTTTCTTTAGTGGATATTCTACACTACATGCATGAAAATTGAGTAAAAACGTAAGCATTATATACAAACAATGCCCAGTGAAACCATTGAGGCACAACACTCACCAATAGACCAATTAAAGCTACCTTGCTTCAAAGCAATTTCAAAGTAGATTGATGAGAATGCCCCTGTATAACATAAAATGAGTCAAGATAATCCACAATAAACATGAATAATTGTGATCTTTGCTCTAATTTCCATTTTGCAATTTATACTTTTATGTACTTGGTAATTTTCTTAAGTGATTGATTCTCTCCTTGTGGACGTATGGAACATCAAAGCTCCATTGTCAATAAAATTATATTATATTCAACTACATTTTTTGTTTTGTCTTTAGATCAGTTTCTTTGCATGTTAGTTTTTTGTTGGATTTTCCTAAAGTCAGCTGCATGAAGCCTGACATTTTGGATCCCACTTTTGGATCCATCTTCGATGATAATGGCATCTCCATACCAGTATTATGAATGATTAAAAAGAGAATTACTACTTCATTTGCATCTGCATACCAGTATCCTAATTGTAGTGAACAATTTAATTAAATGAAAATAAATCCCAACAATAAAGATGGGTGGATATAAAGATGTGATAAGTGTAATTACCAGTATGTAAAAGGACAATCCAACCACAAAGCAACTGACGCTCATTCCTCCAGTAGCAATCTAAAGAAAATTTTCTCTTAATATTCATGTAAATAAGCAATGAAAATCCTTATAATAGCCTTTTATCAGAGCCTAAGTTCATACCATAAGAAGTGGTCATCTACCAGATTTGTCCATCAGCAATGCACCTACTATTGTCATTGGCACCTGCCAAGCAATATATACATATTGATAAACACAGAAAATGTGCTTCATCATGGAGACAAGCCAAATGGGGTGTTATTATATAAGGAATTAGACATATTTGGCACCTGCAGTATAGCTATTCCAACTGATGTTTCCAGCCTATGCTTTGTCCAAGTAACCTGTTAGCTACCATGAATTGTTTCCTGTAAACAATCAAATCCCCATAAATATCACATGAATGAAGAGGTGCCAAGATGAAGGAAAAAAAAGTGAACAAACATATAAGAATGTATGAATAATGCATATGATAAGCACAGACCTAGTACGATGTTGTTATTAAGACTTCGACACCAGCTTCAAGATATTCTTCATGAACCTAATTAATGATACAATAGTAATGCATATAGGAAATTAGAGGAATAAGACACAAAGTATATTATCTGTTTAACAATACAAGAACATTGTTAAGCTTAATGTGAAGTCATATTTACAATAGAGAAAATATGTTTGAAATAGACTATGTATTTTTAACATGGAAAAATAGACTATGAAAACACATATGCCAGCAAACCTGAGAAGCCAATAATACCATTAGTCCATAGAAACAAATGATTTCAGGCCGAAATGAAAGTACGAAGAGGAAAAATATTCACTTATAGAGAAAATGGAAATCAAATTTAAATAAATATGAGAACACTAACCTTCAAAACTATGTCAATTTGGTCATGTAATTGTCAATGTAAAGGTAATAGTGATTGACAACTCTTCGATAATGTGCTTTTTAATCCAACTCTGATAACTGCACCAAAACATAAAATATACACTAGTATACTCAATATCGATATTTTTCATACCATGAACTAAATGGAACTGTAACATTAAACAATTGACATATCAGTCTCTAGTGTAAGAAAAAACTTTCTCAAATATACCAAACATTACTCTAAACCTCCCAATTTATCACATTCAATACATCTATTTTTTTAACATACATCATTACATATTGCATAATGATTACAACATTGTTGCATACACTCTAGACTTATAAGTCAATAATTCCAAGTTGCAATTTCCAAATAGGTGATGATATACAAATTATTGATATTTGGAAAATAGCAAATTCCTCTCTTTTCTATGCTTTCACTATATGCAACAAACAGTTTCTAACCCCAATTTACATTTTCTAGTGTACTCCCACCTTATGCCAAAATGGAAGATTTGAAACAAGGTATGGACATCCATAAAAGCATAAAGGATAGAGGAATTTCACCAAATGTTGTAGTAGCAACTTCCCTAGTAGACATGTATGTAAAATGTGGAAGCAAAGACAAAGCACATGAACCATTTGACAAAATGCCTCAAAGAGATGTGTTCTCATAGATAGAATTTATTACAGGCTATGCATAACAGGGATTCATTGAAAAGGCTTTAGAAACTTTCAAGAAAATGTAATTGTCAGCTTTAAAGCTAAATTCAACAACCTTTGCTAGCATCCTACCTTCCCGATGCTTGTTGGTATTTCCCCTGCAAGATTGTTGTTTGAAAAGTCCAGGATTGTGTTTGCTTCCAGCACATAGGTGAGGGTATACTCATTTCCTTTCATCGCTATCCTCATACAGTGTATTACCACTCACTTCTGAAGATTCAAGGTTTCTAAATCCCTCCTGGCCCTCCAGGGTAGGGGGAAATTTTCCCCAAATTTATTATTGGATAAATCCAACACCTGCAGCTTAGACAAGTTTGTAATCCATAAAGGAATACCACCTTCGAGCCGATTAGAGCCAAGACTTACAACCCTCAAATCTTGACAATTTGCAACGAGGTTTGATGGAATCACACATGTCAATCTATTCTTGCTGAAATCCAGAAGCTTAAGTTGTGTACAATTGGCCAAGGATGCAGGCAGGGTCCCTGAGAATTTATTTGAATGAGCAGATAGAACCTCTGTAGAAGAGGAAAATTTAATATCTAGATCCCCGAAGAATGAGTTTCCGGAAACTTTAGCCTCCTCAATGTTGTGTGGTTACCCAATGTTGCAGGAATGTTGTGTGGTTACCAAGATTTTTCAAATTTCCAAGTTCAGCTAGTAAATTGCCAAACAGGGAGTTACCCCTAAAAACAATCTCTCGAGTGAAGAACAATTACCGAGAGCTACGGGATTTTTGATTTCAAGTTGTTGAACTGCAGGTAAAGGTATTTTAAATTGTTAAGCTTTCCAAAATGAGACAGAATGGTCCCTGTGAGATTATTGTGAGAAAATGCAATGTAATATAATTCAGAACAATTACTGAGAGAAGGAGGGATAGAACCAGTAAGCATGTTGCCTTCAAGGTAAAGATAGGACAGATTCTTAATCAAGCTCAAAACAGGGGGATTGTATCAGTGAAATTATTGTAGCCAATGCTCAATTCAATCAGAGATGTGCGCTTGCTTGGAAATCTTTTATTAATTTCATGGATAGTGGAAACATCAAAACTCCTATAAAATGTTTGGTTTAATCCTTATTTTTATTGATTTATTACTGTAATACATTGCTAGCTTGTTGAATATTATTGTCACGATCTGACTATTTCTATGAAGGTGACAAATTAGCAATGTCTACACAGAGCAGGGAGATTTTGAGCATGATGGAAAATCTCCACCTGGATAAGAGTTATAATGAGCGTATTTGATTGCTCTTGGATGCTATTGATACACTTCAAAATCTGGGAGTGATGAAGGCATTCAATTGCTTAGTATTGTTGTTGTGGGAGACCAGTCATCTGGTAAATCCAGCGTGCTTGGATCTCTGGCAGGTATTAACCTACCTAAAGGCCAGGGGATTTGTACTCGAGTTCCCCTCATCATGAGGTTGCAGAGTTCTAAAAGCCAAGAGACTGAGATTACCATAGAATACAATGGAGTGAAGAACAACATTTTTGAGTATGAAATTATAGAAGCTCTAAATGCGGCTACAGATGAAATTGCAGGAGCCAGAAGGGTATCAGTGACACCCCAATTACACTGAACATAAGAAAATCCAACATTCCAGATCTCACAATGGTGGATTTTCCAAGCATCACTAGGGTGCTTGTACATGGCCAACAGGGACATTTATGACCAAATTTCTCAGGTTATCAAACAGTATATAACTCCTAAAGAGAGTATAATTATGAATGTGTTGTCTGCCTCTGTCGATTTCCCAACTTGTGAATCTATAAGAATGTCACAATTAGTTGATGAAAAGGGTGAAAAAACTTTGGTGGTGGTTACGAAAGTCAACAAAGTTACTGAAGGTTTGTTTGAGAAAGTTATAGTGGATGTTGTGAGTGTGAATATCAACCTTGGATACGTCTGTGTCAAAAACAGAATTGGGAATGAATCAAATCACACAAGGTCACAATCCAACAACATGGATGCTGGAATCATGTTCAGTTGGAGCTGAACTGCGTCTTGGGGTTGATTTTGCAAACATCTACAGGAATTCATCTCTCTATCAGTAAGTCATTGTTGAATTAATACCAGCAAGAACATTAATATACCTGATTTATGCATACAATGGTTACGCCAAAATATTTATAGGTGGGTGTCATATGGTGCAGAAAAAACCAAGCACTGGTCAAGGAACTTAGGTAATCGCTCAATGATGAATTATCGGTAGTGTAATGCCCACTTCCCTATGACACTTAGTTGATTATCATTTTGAGTTATGCAGACTTTTGGATATGGACATGACTTATACTTACGTTGATTAGCATGATGTTTTGTGAGTAGATGCATTTGGGTTATGATTGGATTTTGTTTTCTGTATGATCTACACTGGCTCATGGACAGACTATTGGATACTGATATTATTTTTATATGGATATATTGCATGTGTCCTAACATTGGATTTCTTCGCCGTGATAAGTAGAATGTAGTTGTTGAATTTACATTGCTATAACTTTGGATAATGATGGAATGCATAATTAAGTTGTGATTTAAACCTTGAAATAATGGATAATTGAATTACGTATAGATGTTAATAAATTTCATGCATATGGTTATTTTGGACATTTTGACATGGCCGCAAGGCCGAAGGAGGTATTTTGTATTTTGTAGGAAACACAACATGATCACAACCATGAGGGGGATTGGGAACCAAACACAACAGGATGTCGGGTGGTTACAACATTTGGTCATCAAGGCAACTAGTGAATTGTATTGTGTTACCCTTGTTCTTTATGTGTTAAGAAAAATTTCCATGAGGGGGAAATTTTCTAATGTGACCAAGGGGGTAAGAATTTTAATTACTTGTTTTAACTTACTTTAGTAGGTGATTTCATTTGTGATGTTTTTTTTTAAATTACTTTTGCTAAGTATGTTTAGATTAATGTAACATCTTGTTTTATTTTTTTAGTTTTGGAGGGAAGTCTAGTGGGTGTAATTAATTTTGATGGTTGGCTCCTTGAGCCTTGTGTTTTCCTCTTGTATTGAATGCTTGTTTTGAGTGTTGACCACTCCAAATCCTTTGAATCTCGAATTTGAGATTTAGGGCAATTTTGGGGGACTTGTGGGACAAGTTGAACTTGTCCCACACTTTCCAAAACCCCTTACCAACCATATCTATAGGTTGGGAAGCCAAAAAGGAGATTATTTATTGTTTTGGGAAGGGAAATGTGACTTTGGAGTGCACTTTTCTTCCATTTGCATTTAATTTGTGCCTTAAGACACATGGGAAGGGATGGATGTGGAAAAGAGATGTCATTCAACCCAACCACCCATTTATTGTGTTTTGGGAGTTGAGTTGACTATGGGAGGTGGTTTGAGGATGTGTGATGTGGCATCCTACATGGAGCCACATCATCCTCACCCTTCCCTTTTGTCTATTTATGGAAATTTCCTCTCTTGTTGAGGGGGTTGGAGGTTTTTTGTGGAAGAGTTCTTTTTTTTTTTTTACTTTCCTTTGGGAGAGAAAAGAATTGGGAGAAAGAAAAAGAAGGAGCTTGGACTTGCATGCTTGGATTGTTTTGGAGGGAGCTTGGACAAAGCTTCTTGGTTTAGGCTTCTCCAATGGAGAGGTAGGAAACCTTCTCTCTTTTTGCTTTCTTATTGTTGTTGCTTTTATGCTTAAATTTGTTGAAAATGCATGTTTACTTTTGTGTATTGTGGAAAAATGGATAGAATGCTTAATGTGTAGTGTAGGAGAGGTCTATGGGAAAACTCATGAGGGAGGCATAAGAGTAGAATAGGCAATTGTGGAGGGAGTTTGAGAGGGATGCCCATCTTGGGTAAGAATGTTCACATTCTTACCTTGTCCTTGGAGCCATAAGAGGAGGGAGGTATAAGAGTATGGGAGGAAAAAGGGGTACTTGAGGGAGGCATAAGAGTCATAGGGGCTTGAGTTTTATTGTGGAGGGTTTGGATGGGCATCTCATCTCAATGGGGAGGCATAAGGAAAACTTTCCCATAGTTCCTTCTCTTGTTGGCTTGGATGAAAGCCTTGTTGTGAAAAATATTGTGTTATTTGTGTTTCCTTTTGTTTCTTCTCTTTAACCTTGAATGTTGTGAAGAAAATTATATTGTGGAAGCAAGTGATGTTGCCTTGAGTTGGAGACCACCCTTCATTGTGTTGTGTTTGGGGCTCGGGGCTCAATGGAGGAGATTGCTTCTCTTCTCCATTGAGTTTTGGTTGGGAGGAGAGTGTTGCCTCTCCCCCTATCTTGGTTGTGATTTGAGCTACTTGGAACTTGGAGCATGGATGTAGAGCACCTTGGAGCTTGTGAAGACTCTTTCCATTTCCCTTATATACATTATTTTGTTGTAAATTTGTATGAGAAAGAAAGTTGTATCATCTTGTTTTCATTCAAAAATAAAGGACATTGTAATCTATATTGCATCAAAAGTTACATGGTTGAATGAAAATTTTACTTGCAAGATGGTTACATTATTGAGAAGATTGCAAGGAAATAAAGAAATGATATGTACAAAAAGGCTTGTGATAATCTTGTGAATACACTAATAGGGAGATTGGTTGTAAATACCTTCTTGTGAAATGTTAGTTTTATTTCATTGTATTAATCAAATGATATGTGTAGTAAAAGCTAGTTTCCTTCTTGTTGATAGATAGAAATTTGAAATACAATTACTTCTACTTTGGACAACAAGTAGACTAAATATTAAATGGTAGTAAGAGTTCTTATTTGAATCTATTACAAAATTATTGCAGATTAGTAAAGGAAAGGATATCAAATAAAATTGAAGTCCCATACAACGCCCCAATTAAATTGGTAAAAAAAAAAGATTTTAATACAAAGTTCTAGCTTAATAAGTTCATTAGCACATTTCATTAATAAGGTAAACTGACATTTTACATATAATTCATAATAAAGTATTATTAAACTGAATGGAATTACTATTAGTAAATTTTTAATATACCAATATACTGATTTTATTCTTATATAGGTTAACAAAGTATATTAATAATTATATGTATATTCAAACAATTCCTATTGACATGGCCGTAACAGGCCTACACTTAATCCTATGCATGAACTGATCCTTTTCTCTTTTTTTTTTGTAAAACAAAATATGCTTCTTGAATGTTCTGCCGTGAAACAGACCCCCTTCTGAGACGTCGCACTCTTTGCAAAGTAAATTTGGCTTCATGAATATTCTGATATGAAATAGATCCACCTCTAGGAGATTCTTCTCCACGAGCCCCCGCAAGACAGGCCAGGTCTCAATGAAGATCTTTGTAATAAATTTCTTCAGGTCTCCGTGTAATGCCCTTGCTGTCCCTTAGGCGTTTTGGTGCAAATATCTTGAAGGTGAACTCAGAAATTCGAGGATGCATTCGTTACTGAACAGATAACAACATAATTTGACAACCTGCTTGCCTTGCGCGCCCCAAAGAATGAAAAGGCTTTGTTTTTTTGTGTCCTCCGCTGCCTGACCATTTTTTTTGTGCAAGCCGTGGCCTGGATTTGCACCCAGAATGCACCTTGCAGTCCCCGAGGACAGTGGAAGCATCACATTTTTTTGTTGCCGCCTGGAGCCGTATTTGGCGCTGGTGCAGCCGCAAGTCATTTCGATAAACCCTTTCCCTCTCTTCACACCTGCCAGGCCGACCAGGTGCTCCTCCTTGAAAACGCCACCTCCGCCATTAATGGTCTCTTTCTGCATTCTCGCGACCCCTGCCCACATTACTTACCCTGCAACTAGCGCAGGGAAAAAAAAAAAATATACGAGAGAAACAAAAACAATGGCAACAGCAACAGCCCTCTACACCATAGTAACCCGGCCGGCTTTTATATCCAGCCGATCCAAATCTGATGCGCCAGACGTTTCCAGTTCACTAAATATTTTTATTCGTTTATTTTTTTTCCTTCCTACTTCTCCTACACCCTTTTCCTCACCTGCTCCTCTGGTCCGTGGCTTCTTTCCTAACCACCATATTAATTTTGCACGGCCTAGGACAGACCAAAACCACCGGCCGACTGTATAGGGTGGTAGACTTGCTATCACTAGGGAAATAAATGAAAAGAAAGGTTAGCGGCCAGTTGTGTGCCTGTACGCAAACAACGAGTAGGTATTTTATGGCGGGTGGCTATTAAAGCCACCCACCCCCAACCATGTCTTCCCACCGTCTTCTTTTGAATGTCCTCCACGTAGTGGCTGAGGCCACGTATCACTTCTTTCGGTGAGGTTATTGTGTAAAGTGGCCGGGAGATGTTCCATACGTATGCCGAGTTTAAAAGTGGTCGTGCAAGTTGTATAACCACGGTGGCATTAACTTGTATGACGAGATGGATGGCCACGAGGATGGTGGTATAAATGCCACGCATATGTAACTCGCCAAATGGTTAGACTCTGTTGTCCACCCGAGCTAGATCGGTAAGCAATATAACAATGAAATTCAATACAAAGCCGAGCTAGAGTGTGTCGATTCTCGATGAGGGTCCCCAACTAGGAAATAGCAAGGCCCACAATTTTTATTATTCTGCATTGTGGAATGTTGTGTGGCGATTGGAGGTTAATGTGGCTTTGTTTGCATGGCCGACTGTTGATAGGGACCGAGTTGGTGATATGGTGGGTGGTGGAGTATAATTCAACCAAAAAAAAAATTCAGTTCGTTCCCCCATATGTGAACCCGTCAATGCTAATGAGCTCGTCGAGGAAGTAATTAGCTCGCCCACATATTGCAAACTCGCCCAATGCAAATAATAACTCGCCGAGTGGTGTGGAGTAGCTTGGTCTCCAATAAAGCTCACCGAGTTTATTTGAACAGCTCGCTAGGAGTGGATTGACCTTTATATAACTTTGTTTGGCGGTACACATATTAATTAAACTCCTCAAGTCGTGTGAAAGCAACTCGAAGTATAGTTTCGTTTATTTGCGAAGTGGATTATGATTAAGTTAAAATATTGTCTTTTGGTTTTAAACACTTGAATCACGTAAGCGAAGTTAATATTTAAAAAAAAAAAAATTTAACCACATTTTTCTTGGTGTTGATTGTTTTGGCGCGTCGTTGTCGTCGTCACCACCGTCATAAGCGTCGTCTTTTTTACGGCGTCACGAGGTAGTGTTACAAGAATCAAGACAGAATAAAAAATTGTTAAAACAACTAAAATGAATGTGCCTTGTCCTCATTCCCAAAGTAACTCATCGTGCCTTGTCATATCGGTAACTACTCAAAGATGAATTACTGGTAGTGTTAAAAGAATCAAGACAGAATAAGCAATTGTTAAAACAACTGAACTGAATGTGCCTTGTCCTCATTCCCAAAGTCAATACAGCTCATACGATAGACGTATTGCTTTATACAATATGACCCACAAAATTATATCTAATCTTATTGAAATCGAATCAGGCCTCTTATTCCCAGATTATTTCCACCTCACACAATCTGCCTCTGTTCCATACTACCATACTACACTAAGCATATAGATTCTCCAGTAATAAAAGGTCAGAAATTATAATTCTTACCACACTGCTTGCATCTCTTCCTCCACAAAGCAAAAGTAGACCATCTGAATGAGCACTTGCAGTTGCATACCTATCAATCCAAGTAAATGATTACTAATGGAAGATTCAACAGATACCTTACTGACTTATTGAAACGAGATCAATACATTTGTCTACAATTTTTTGAATATAACAATTCAAGTCGTTATGATTAGCCCCACATGTCACAAACTAATTAAAGTCTCATGACATTTGCATTGGTGTTCAAGATCAAGATGAAAAGGTATTGAAAAAATCACCAGTGCATAAAAATTTGCAAATGAAGTGTAATGTTTGGCCAACAGAAATGGGCACTTTGAGTAGATTGGTATATTTTCACAAATGGACTGTGTAAGTATTCTTCACAGCTCTCTTGGACTACAATTCATTTTAAGCCTATAACACAATTTCCAGCATTTACTAATCAATAATTCCACTAAAATTAATATATGGTACATACCGCATAACACTCAAAGTCAGAATCAACTTACGCAACACGAAGAGCCCAAGTGTGAATCCATTCCAGCCCTTTAGCAATATCAGCATCACCGCCACTTAAAGATTTTGCTATAAATGATGGATGGAGAGCTATCAATATGCGACATGCTGAAAAAAGAGACGACCTTCTAACATATGCTTCTGGGTGATTAGATATCTCCCTGCACATAGAAAAAACCAATTAACATATAATTCATAACAAAGAACATCTACAATCATAGAATTTATAGTAAAATATTGATAACATTGTTATTTTACTTGTTAACCAGCTGGCCATGTGCTTTATGATGGATCCTAATCTTGGGAAGTCAGTTTGTTATGTTCAGTTCCCTCAAAGATTTGATGGTATTGATCGGAATGATCGGTATGCCAATCACAACACCATGTTTTTTGATGTGAGTGTTATGAGAACCTCCCCTTGCAGATAGATACTGTAAAAGAGAATTATTCTGTATATTAATTTTGTTTGCATGCATGTGTGTGTGCATGTGTGAAGGTGTGTGGAATTAGATTGGTTGTCAATCCCTTTAAACAGGAGCCTATATATGAGAAGATACTAATAATAAAACAACAAAATATAACTTATCTAGAAATAATTTGCTTTCAGTGCGGGCTCTTCTTTCCCTCTGCACAGGTGTGCTTGTGTGTGCGCACTCACATATGATTGAATTATCAGGAACAATTAATAAGCTGTATGGTTTACTCTGCAGATCAACCTGAAAGGTTTGGATGGAATTCAGGGGCCTGTGTATGTGGGTACAGGATGTGTTTTCAATAGAACGACACTATATGGTTATGATCCCCCCCTCAAGCAGAAGTCCAGGGCATCAACATGTCTTTCTGCATGCTGTGGTGGAGATAGAAAGAAGAACAAGAAAGTGAACAAAAAGCACGCGGATAACAAAAACACATTGAAGCAAACTGACTCCACTATTCCCATATTCAATCTGGAAGATATAGAGGAGGGCGTTGAAGGTGAATTAAGTTGGTTTAGTTATTTATTTCTTATGATGAAGCATGTTTATCTCGTCTTACACTATCATCTCCTCTTATGGCCTTAAGGTGCTGGATTCGACGACGAGAAATCACTTCTGATGTCTCAGAAGAGCTTAGAGAAACGGTTTGGCCAATCAGCGGTAGCAAGTGTAGCAAGTACAGTTTCTTCAGTATTGCCACAAAGACATAGGATTCAATTAAACAAATTTATGTGGAGTATATATATATATATATATATATATATATATATATATATATATATTACCTATTATAAAGAAACCTTTACAAACTCCTATAACTATGCCACAACTCAAGAATTACATTACCTGTCTAGCAACACCAAGAGATCGAAGTCCGCGTTCAACAAATTTATCAATTACTGAATGCACCTTATTTCTCATAGCTTGTGTGCATTTGCATAAGACTCATTCACCAATATAATAAAGGACCTCACATATATGTGTATTCTGACAAACATAGATATTAGAAGAAGCCTACAAATTTAATAATACAAATCTGATTAGAAGAAGCCTGCATGAGTTTGCATCACACATTTGTGAAATTAAAATATGGGATGGATTTGCATCACACATCTATGAAATTAAAATTTCTTATCCACATTTACTGTACATGGCTATCAAAGGAATAGGAATGAACTCAAATAGAAAGAAAAGCTCAAGAAACATATATACTAGCAAGCCTTGAAGTGCAATCTCCAAGAAGTGCAGTCTATACTCACGTGCATGTAGGTCTTCAATATAGACAAGTTACTAGGTATGTTGAAGACACATACAATGTATCCTCGTAGAAGTTACTGATTTGATTGGTAAGGTATAATTCAAATTTTTACAAGTTCACTAGTATACTTAAAATTCAAATCATAAAAAACCAATAAGTTCACTGGTAATGAAATAGCCAATAATTCATAAAATAACAGTCAATTTAAATCTATTTAGCCGGATAGGAAAAAAGTCTATTCTTTTTTGTCCTCTTTTGATGAGGAACTATAATAGATGGTGCAACATGATAATCATCCTAAACTCTTGTCTATTGGATTTCTGGGTCGTTTTCTAGATGAGTTGCAAGAAGGTCAATCGATTCATTTTGTCCAACAACAAAATCATCACATCCTTCTATTGCATTTTCATGTTCACTGTCAGTTGCACCCTTTAAGGAGTTTGATTGTTACACATCCTATTAAACAAGATATTTTAGTTAATTAAATTACCACAACATTAATACTTAAATGTTTTATTATGTTATCAAATACTATAATAAACTTACCTTAGATTCATGCTCAATGACCAATTTCTCCCCTTGATCTATCATATGTTGTCGGAGGCCTTGGGAACCAAGCATTAAAGCATATTTCAGATCTTCATCTAAAGCTTCCTTTCAAAATTGGTGAACCTAAGTGTACAAAGACATTTTAATTTATCAAGTATCATTTGTCATCCAATACATTCAAGTCACCAAAAAAATATAAATAAATAAATGAAATTATTCACTTACCAAGCTCCCACGAATACTATTATACCCACTCCGACCCCAATTTATGGGACCCAATACTTGACAACCTATCTTGGGTAGCCTTTTTGTATCTCTAAGGCGTCGTTTACCTCCTTCTTGTGCGAGATGGCATGTAGTTTGGATTTTGAAGGACTTTCTCTTGAATTTGGCATCTTTGATAAGCTCATCCCATGTTGTTTGGTTAGTGATCCAAGCTGGTGGTGGGATATCTCGGTCATTTGTTAGCTTTGATCTTATTTTGTCTATTTTAGAATGAATGAATTTCCGTGCATAATCCATTATGAAATCCTTGTTAAAACTGGGATTTCCAAACTCTTTATGACATCTTCAAAGAGTTCATCTTTCTTAGAATTGGCTTGCTTTCTCCAATCCACTTGTATGGTATTTCCAAATAGGCATTCTATGCAATGAAATAGAAATTGGAAAATTTTCGACCCCATTTCATCTTTTAAGAAATTTCCATCCGAGGTTAACAAGATTGTAACCTCTTTCCTTGCTTTTGTGTTCACTTTGTGGAGATTGTTGCGGTTGTAGGGGTGACAGTGAGCTTCCTCTATAGGTACATCGGGGCATGCCCTTTTCTTCCTACATGTATAGAGAATGAATGTTTGTTAGGACTATTGTAAACCATGCAATATGAAAAATTGTTGTTATGATTGTTTTATAGCACATGAATGATAATTAGGACTGTTAGGAATTTTTTATAAATAATTAATTATCATAAGCATACCTGTTCAGGTGCAACAAGACCTATACTTTCCAACGAATGTAGACTCCAATGCATGAATTTGCTTAATTAATTCTTGTCTAACTTTATAAAATTCAGGAGTATTTGGTAGGAGTGTTAAAATTTTGGCTTGTGATTCTATGATACTTGTCAAGGAAACATGTTGTGGTGTTGGAGGGTGAATTCAGAGAGAACCCACACATGAAGGGTTACTCCTTAACTCGGTGCTATACTATGTGTTGAAATGCTTGATGGAACTGGAATACTAAAAGTTTCAATGTTGGATGTAGAAAGTATGGTATGGGATTTACTTCTCGGTGGCACTCTCATGTTAGGATTTTCTAGTGCATATGTAGAGGGCATGCCACGATCCTTCAAAATATCATAAAACAAAATTATTAATAGTAAAAACAACTTCAAAGTTGCATGTAACATTGAACAACTTCACTAACAAATGAATAATAACATATGCAATACTAAATTTCCATTTCATTTCATGTATCAAATAATATATATATACAAAAGGACCAAAAGGTGTGCATCTTCATATAATATTCAAAAAGGAAAGATTTAATGAAACAAGGAAACATGTGCAATGTATGCATTGACATAGAGAAAAAAACATTAGCAATCCACTCATAAAATATATCAAATTGTGTTATGTCCTTACAATAATTTTAAGGTTTACATTATGATTGAATAAAATCATCTTCATCTGACATTACAATTTCCTCATCCGGAGGGATGAATACACCATAATTAACGGGCCCCGATCAACAAATAAATTAATACCATGGTTCTCATGATCTTCATCCCCTTCAGCCATAGGTAAATGATGATCAATAAACTCATCATGTTCATGTATTTGATCACCAAAATGTTGTTCTTGTTCTTCAAGAAATTCATCTTGTTCATATTCATCATCAATAGTCATGTTATCATCATCCTCCACTTGGTCATATATGTCATCAAGTGGATCTTCTACCTCTTCAATTACATCATGGCCTTCTATATCTTCGGAAAAGTTCACTCTTCGTCCTCTTGGATCATAATCTATCACAAAGGACCAGCCAGGGTGTTCTAAATTTGGAACAAGAAATATTTGACTGCATTGGTTTGGAAACACATAATGTTCAGAAGTAGATTCAAACCTCGATGTATTTATCATATTGAATCCATTCTCATGCAACAAAATAGTTTTGTCAAGGCCCACTTCAATGAACCTATACCATTCAACATGAAAAATAAATTTCTTAAAAGATGTGAAATCAAGCTCTATTATGTCCTCCAAAACTCCATAATACCGAAGTGTGCTCGTGATTGTATTTGTGTCATATGCATGTGAATGACATTTCACTTCAAATGGTGCTGAAATTCCACTCTCATAAGTTTTCTGCTTCTCATCAATCTTCCTGATTCAAAAATGATGACCGCTAATCCACATTGCTTTGTAATATGTTACCTAAATGCATATGTACATATTATCCAATTAGATTCAAGGACACAAAAGGTTAACTAAATAGTTTCAATGATAAAAAAATCTTTAGATTAAACAATATTCATCATAATACTTTATTTGTATATTACCTCCCCATTTATAGATCCTTTAACGAAATCTACTTGTTTTTTTGTCACTACTTTCATTCCCTTGGTTGCCTCATGTTCAACATTTGTCTTTAACCAATGCCATGAGCATCTATCTGGCCATTTTCTTTTATGGCATGCAGGAAGTCCTTTATTAGAGTTTTGACCATGTCTATTATATATATCAGCCCATGCCTTCTCATCTTCTATTTTCTTTTGTTCAGCATACTTATCCATCCATTCTAACATAAATTTAGAGTTGTATGCAACATACAAATGCAATGACTCCCACTCCTTAGCATCTACAATAGAAATTATAACTAATCATTGATCTAACCATTCTTTAAAGGATGCATCATACAAAACTTAAGATTTAAAAACTACTACTAACATTTAAGATTACCTTTTATCCTCTTTGAAGTTCCTTAACCCTCTAGTTTTCTATCTCCAATGGATTGAGGTTTTTGATCACCCCATAATCTTGGAGCCTCCAGATGAAATTGAGGCAAGTACTCAGATAAATGAACCATGGTTTGAAAAACCATGTACCCTTCAACCATGGAACCTTCAGGTCGAGCTCTTTGCCTCACAAAATGTTTTAGGACCTTCATATATCTCTCTACAAGCCACATTGTCTTGAGATGGATGGGCCCACATTGTTCAATCTCTTCTACCAGGTGTATAAGGTAGTGCTCTTGATAATTGAAGAAACTTGGAGGGAAACACATTTGAATGTCACACATCAAAAGAGAAACATTCCTCTTCCAATAGTTCAACTCATCTGGATGTATCTCTTTAGATGAGACCCACCTATAAATTTTAGTAACAAGCATTAACATATCACCAGTTATAATATTTGCAAAATATATGTTAAAACAATTATAAAGACATTGAAAATGATATTTATAGAAGGAAAAAAATTAATTATTGAATAACAAATGATGGTTTATAATACCTCAAATATTTGGACAATTTGTAAATTGTTTGTGCGATGTCATGGTTGAAAGTGCTTTATATTGCTATAGGAAGAACATACTACACCAACATTGAAAAATAGTGTTTAAACTATATATTATCTTCTACATTACTAATGTATTGAAAATTTCAATTATACTACCAAGAAATATAAGATATCAAGAATTACCTTTATCCAATTATGTCAATCATGTGTTTTCATTCCAGAAAACTCTAAACCATCTCTTGTGAATACGGTTTTTAATGTCACACCAAAACCAGTTGGAAATCTTATGGCACACATGGTATCAAACATATATTGTTTCTCCTCTGATGTAAGAACCCATGGCACAGGATCATATGTGTTATTTTCATGTAACCACATGTTTGGCATCATATTGATGGTTTTGAGGTCCTTACTTAATTTTATTTGGTCTTCATTGTTGGTTCCCTTTAGATGTTTCCATAAGCATTCTACCACATTTTTTCCAATATGCATTGTATCAAATAGATGAGCTATTGGAAGATTCTCATAATACTCTAACTTATAAAACGTAGATAGTATTTTCATTCCCAATGGATAAGCTCTCCCTTCCTTTTTGTCATATGTTGATTTCCACCTCAAAGGGTTCATCCTTTTTGGCCGCCTCCTTTCCTCTTCCTTTCCATTAAACTTATTTTTCTCATGCATGCGATAATGATGGTTTTGAGGTAAAAAGTGTCTCGTATTCATCGTACATGGTTTTTTAAGATCCTTTGATTGCCTAGATACGGTGTGTGGCCCACATGATGGACATCCATGTTTCCCTTTAGTCCGTAGGCCTGAAAAATTAGTATGGAAACCACATTTAATTAATGGACAGCAACATAAATAGAATGATTACAAATGAATATGATAAATAGATTACCACAACACACAGAGAGCCCAGAGCATCATGAATTTTCCACATAAGTATTGCAAAAAAAAAACATCCTATCATTGCTAGGTCTCGATACTTCATACATGTTGACAACCTTCCATAATTCACATAGCTCATCAATGAGAGGCTCCATGTATGTATCCATATCTTTCACCTGGTGTTTTCTTATTAATAAAATGTGAATTAAAATTTAAATATATTCATGTAACTTTACATCATCTTCAAGAGAACATAGCGCTAAGAAGTTCATGTACCTGGTATTATTAGAGTTAGCATTGCATGCTCTTTTTTCATTGCCATCCAAGGGGGAAGATTATTGTTAATAAGGAAAACCGGCCAAACAGAGTATGTTGTTCTAAGATCTCCGAAAGGATTGACACCATCCATAGCCAATAAAATTCTTGCATTCCTTGACTCATTTCTTAAATCATGCCATTTTTCTTCAAGCTCCTTCCAATCTTTGCTATCAGCCACCATATGCATGACACCATCTTGGCTCCTTCTTAGTGCATGTTAGTCCATAAATTTTACCAAATCCTTACATTTGAACATCCTTTCAAACCTCGGTGTTATTGGAATGTGGCGGAAAACCTTATAAGGAACTTTCTTGGACCCTTGATCTTCACAATATCTATTGGTGAAACATATTGGGCATTGTTGTAAATTTTCATTTTCACCATAGTATACGATATGGTCATTTGGACATGCATAATATGTTTTGTACCATCCCAATGTCTTTCATTGCTGAAGATAATTCCTTTTGTGAACAAGGCATCTTATTTTCCTTTGGAAGTATCTTATCTACCAAAAGTCTACATAAAACAACAAAAGATCTTTATATTATTCACTATACACAATATTCAAAACTTGAATGACATGGAGAGATATAGTTTAGAGGAGTTTAAAATATACCTCAAGATATTATTGAAGCATGTATTCGTCATTCCATGCATTACTTTCACGTTCAAAAATAACATAAGTGTTGCCAATATAGAAAAAATTGCATTTGGGTAAAGAGGCATCCTAAAGAGTTGAGTTAGGGCGAATCATCAACTTCTTCAAAGATATGTGTAGAACTCTTGTAAAAATTTGTTCACCCCATCCTCATTTAATTGAGAAGTGGTATCACCCATATATGTGTCTTCTCCTTCATTGTGAGTGCCACTATCATCAGTGTCATATGCCCTTTCATCAACATTATTAAGAACTTGGATTGGCTATACATTACAATATCATTTAAAATAGTTAATAATAATACGATATAAAATTTTCATATTTTTTAATAACAAACATTTTTGAAATTTCAGTATAGTATACCTCTTCTATATAAACTCCATACTTCAACCTATGGATACCAACGAGTCGACGCTTCTTTAATTTTCTATTTTTGCACTTTTCACAAGTACAATATATCATTTCATTAAAATATTCATTTGTCCCTGGAGTAGGTCTCGGTACATGTTCATCTGAACATTCAGATGAAGATATACTATTTTCCTGCATAAATCATATACTTTAAATAATGAGCATCTACCTCTCAACTTCAGACTTATATTTTTATAGTTTGGAAATGGGTAATTCCGTTATGATGTTTCCATAAACTAAAACATCATTAGTTTGAACTATGAGGTCATTTGTGCCATTATATATTCCATCTACTCATGAAAATTATGGTCTTTGGCCCTTACTTATCCATTTTTTGTAAGCTAAAAGAGGGTCCCTTATGAGTGTTATTTAAGATCAAGACGAAGAAATTAAATAAGGAAAAGCAATCTAATCTATTAAAAATGAAAACAAAATAGCATGAGAAGGTCCACATATTCAAAACCATGCTGCAATAAGACCTACAATAAGTTACAAGGTTAAATTGGAAGAAAACTTGAATCTTGGAACTTATCATAGGTCTTTGTTTTCATTAGAGATAAAGTAGATTGCTTTTCATTGTCCAGTATCTAGTATCAATCCAATTTATACTCTACAAACTCCGTCATTATAATATCTAATGACCAAATATGTGCCTTGAGAAGAGGCTTCTCTACCCAAATGTACAAGTCATGAAATATTTTAATTCCTTTCTCAAACGAAAGGAGGGCAGAGAAGCCTCTTATCAAGGCACATATCTTGTGATTATATATTATAATGACAAGAGATTATTCTACTTTATTATTGTGTTACTCCACTTAATCTTTTCAAATATAGCCTTTATTTCTGATCTTAGAATTTTCCAAACCCAAGAATAAGTTACAGTGTAAATGACTAAATCCTTTGTAATCTGACTCACTCCAGGTTAGGCATTTGTTTCTCATAAGTTGGTTGTAAGTACATTCCTCTTCCATTTTAATATAATATAATTTATCAAAACAAAAAGGATTTAGTCATTTACATTAAATCTCATCAAGGTCACATAAGCTTCTAACAAGGTAAGAGCTTGTATCTAAATGGTTGAATGCATTTCCTTTGTTATTCTAACAGTATATTGAGTGCTTGAATGGATAGAGAGTACTAAGAGGAGTCAAAGGCCCAAGAGCTAAGGTGGTTAGTGAGGAAAGGAGTGTTTTCGAGAGTAAGGAAGGACAAGTGAAGACCAATTGGGAACTACAAGCACATAAGCTATATGAAGGTTTAAAGGAAAGGTAACATTCTTAAGCTCAAAACTAAAGAGACCGGAATAAGAACAAGTAAGGTGGGAATCACAATAAGTGAAGGTTGCAAGAGATAGAGCTTGTCCTGGGAATCCTTACACTGTGTGAACAGAGGAGAATAGTGAAGGTGTCCAAGAATATCATTTCAAGATGAAATTAAATAAATTTATCAAGGTTTGAGAAATATAGCAAGTTTTTATCCTTTATAAACTTGGTGTGGATCCTCATATGCAAAGAAGAAAGTGAAAATTGAGGTTTGTGAGCATCTGGATTGTTGTTTTTGCATGATGTTAGTTTATATCTACATCAATAGCACAAGCCAAAACCAGCACATTCCCTGCTTGATAATTGAATAAATAAAGATGATGAAATGTGTTGTATAGCATTTGTTCATATATTTGTATTCCAAAGTTGAAACTCTAGCTAAACAGATTTCTTAAATACATCCATTTGAAAAGTTCCAAGAGATATCAATCTCAAGGCCCTTATCAATTGACCCCTAGTAATAATTACATGAGGTATTTGGATGAATATGCAGATGGTAAGCATAGAGACATTATCGGGAGCACAAGCAACACTTATGATGGGCATTTGTTTGTGAGATTTGGTGAGGTGATTTCACAAAACACTTGTTTGACTAGAATGAGACTGGGATGGTGTTGTGTCGGTAAACAAATTGCCAAAGTGGCATGTAATGGTGTTGGTGTCAAGCCTTTTGGGTGTTATCTATGTGATGCCCATAAATAACAAGTAATTTCTGAGAGTTGCATTTCCCTATAATGGGATCTTGTTCCACAATACTCTCCTTCTCAAGCTTTTCCCCATTGCAGGCCATCTATTATAGAGAAGTTCACATGACCTTGTCCTGACCTACCACTTGAATCATCCCTACTTTCAACCACAACTAATTTAGAATTTCTAACCAAATATAAATTGGCAGTAGATGTGAACTAAGATAATTGGTTGATGAAAAGTTAGATTTCCAACTTTTTCCCATTTCTTATCAAAGTTATTTGCCTATATGATCTTATTTGTTGCTCAAATTAGATGTGTCCTTAGTCCCTATTATGGTGAGATATTTTCATATTTCAATTAAGACTCTATCCATCATGCAAGGTAGAAAAATTTCATGCAGTGTAGACCTAAGCCTTGTCCAATTATATAGTTACAGGCTTACAACCTATTATTTCCACCGTCTCCTATAAAAGGGACAAAATTTACTTTCCAAAAACTTTCAAGCAGCACCTATAAATATTCATTGTCTCAGTTCTCCTGGAATGGTTTTTTCGAGCTAATGTCTGGCTCAATGTTTAAAACCACATCACTTTCCGAAGGGTAATCAGGCGAACTTTAATCAATGGCATACAGTCATACAATGCACACCCTTTTGGCACAGGCCCCACACACATGTAAAAGTTGGATTGCCAAATGGTCAAACTCATGTGGGTATATTTATATAGTTGTTCCTTTATACCTCACGGGGATTCACTTAGTAAAAGTATGGTATAGCACGTGCGTTCGAAGGGTATTAAAGAATACCCTTAATTCTAGTTTCTACCTCTAATTATTCAATTGATAATACCCCCTCCTGTTATATTATTAGAATGAAAATACCCCCTATTTTTTCTATGTACCTTACTTACCCATTTTTCAATTACAATTTTATTTACCCCTTTTTATTTCTACCCCAATATATTAGACAAAAATACATTATATTTCTCACTCAATTTTTTTTAATATGCATTTCCTTTCGAAAGATAGTTTGAAGCCATTGAATACATATTACAAGTCACCTTATATATGTTAAGCTTTATTCATTTATCAATAGTTCTTCAAATAATTAAGATGGTGAAATAATATCACTTGTGTTGAAAAGCATACTCAATCCTAGTTTTCTACCATCTTATTATTTCTTGGTTAAGAATCTAGATTTATTTATTAAAAAGAGATTATAATTTAATTTATGACCACACTCCTTTTCCAATTTTAAGGTATTTACTTTTAAAAACTAGGGTTCAAATGTTTTAGTTTTATATTAAAAGTAAACCTCTATTTCCTTTGGCCCATCTCTCTAACCTACCCCCAATACCTGATTCAAAACATTAATAAATTAAACCCTTTCACCCCCTCATGTCTACCGGTATATTGAATTTAATTTTATTAATTTTAATTACCTCAATATGAACCCACGTGCTAGGATATTGCCTAGCTAATGAACCCCCGTGTTATACCTACACCACATACCCTCTGATATGACTATATTATCAGATATCATTTGCACTATCATGTACATGAACAGGTCATTCAAAATGCATCTGGTGCCTTATAGTACACCTCTGAACAAAAAGGGTATCCACTGCCAGTCTTGACTAATAGGTTGGTTTTTTTTGTCTTTTTGTGTTGTATGTATGTACATGTGTGCATGTGTATATGTGTGTATATATCTATGATGGGCGTCATATATGTGTATATGTCGGGCACACATATATGATAGACACGAGAGTGTCGCCAGTACCCAGTGGGTGGAACCATGTATGTTTGTCAACCACTCCTACACCAACTATTTGCCTCAATTTAGAATGTGCCCTTTATTCATACACCTTATACCTTGAATTTGGAATGTCATAACCCAGCTGGTGACCACCAAGAAAATCAGCTATCATTCACACTAGGTATCATGTCCATCAACTTATAAATAGGGCATCCAAAATGCATACAATGCCATCCAATACACCTCTGAACCACAAGGGTAGTCACTGCCAGTCTTGACTAATAGATTATTTTTTGACTTTCCTTGTCTAATATGAACCACTATTGCACCTACTGCTCTCAGGCATATTTAGAATTTGTTGCCTAGATACCTTTCTCTGACATGGCAGTTGTAGACGCAGGACAGGGGTAATGAGTCATATGCAGCTTTAGTCTACCTGACTTTACCTAAAGATGGTGACACTGTAAATTTGAAGAGTACTTATTAGAGGGAGTATGGGACTTTCAATCCCATCAGTTGAATAGTCAGTCCTACAATTAATAAAATGCCTATTGAAATAGGTGGGCATATTGGGTGGCATTATTGCATGACTCTAATACGGATCATATGGATTTTATTAGCAGAACCTATATAGACAAAAATGTATCTACACTAATAAACAGTGACAAATTCTGTTAATAAAGCCCATCATTGACATATCAAAATAAGAGATAATTAAGCAGTATTTCCGCAAAAGGTAATTAGTTTATTATATTTGCAAACAATGTCTTCTGACAATGACTTGAGGTTTTTTATTAAGGCTAATCGAGAATGGATTGATATCCTCTTCCTCTGGCTCGAAGGGATTTCTATTGACACCAAATCTGGGTTGTTAAAGGAAAATTTGGGCATCAAGTAAACCTAAACAACACCCACGTCCCAGTCTCATTCTAGTCAAACAGTGTTTACATCGTCCCATTCCAGTCAAACAGTGTTTTGTGAAATCACCTCACCAAATCTCATAAACAAATGCCCATTTGTGCTCCCTCTAACATCTTTGTGCTTACCATCTTCATAAACTCAACAGCCACTGTATTTTCGTTAGTAAAACATGCCATAAAACAAAGTGCCCAACCCCAAAACCAAACCCTCGCCATTTCTGAGCACAATGATCAGAAATCTGCAATAAAACTTTACCAGAAATATTGAACCCAAAACTTTGAGCAAAGGATTGAACAGAGGAATTGGGATAGTAATGGCGGGATCTCTAGGATTTTTTGTTTGCTTCTTGTCAGAGCAAGTAGTGAAAGGAGAGGCTGTTGTGGTCAGAGCTTCAGTGTTTATTATAGGTGACTAATCATTTCTTTTGGTGATTTCTTTATTTGGTTTTTTGGGTTGGTTTCCTGTTGCAGCCTTCCCCTTTCTTACAAGTGAAATCTCTCTGCAGGCGCAGCTGCTACATATGCTCGCTTCCTTCCCTTTATCAAGAAAAGATATGATTATGGAGCTGTAATATTCCTGCTAACATTCAGCATGATAACACTCACTGGATATCGAGTGCCCAACATATTACGCATGGCATACCAACGTCTGTCCACCATACTCATTGGATGCGACGTCTGCCTCTTCACAAGCCTGCTCGTTTTCCCCATCTAGGCAGGGGAGGATCTTCACAACTCTACTGTAAACAAATTTCAAGGCCTTGTTAAGTCTCTCGAAGGTAAAAGAAAGAAACCCAGTAATAAATATGAAGTTCCAAATCATGTCCATAGTTATTATAAGCTTATAGGCATATGTACTGTGATCAGGATGCGTCAGCGAATATTTTGATGATCACCCTCATGACAACATGATCGAAGATGAATCAGAAGATCCCATATACCAAGGATACAAGTCTGTGCTGGATTCCAAGGCCAGCGATGAATCTTTGGTACAATAAAAACATAATGTTATTTTATTCTTGAGAGATATTAAAATTTAAAATATAAGATTTGTTTTTATTTTGTTGTTCGGTTCCACATTTGTTTAAATCGCAGGCTACATTTGCTGGATGGGAGCCAAGACATGGCCGATTTCGATACAGACATCCATGGAAGCAGTATGTGAAAATAGGAGTTAAACTTTGTTATTTGGGCTATTCTATAGTAGCCTTGCATGGATGCCTTCGATCTGAGATTCAGGTATATACAGTTATAAATTCTCTCCAAATGATAATGCTTCCCTGCATTCTAAATAAAAAGATTTCATTCCATACAATGCAGACTCAGCATTCTGTTCGTTCAGTGTTGAAGAAGCCATGCAGCAAAGTCAGCGAGGAAGTAGCAAAATTATTGCGAGAGGTGTCCTGCAGCATCAAACACATGAGAAGATGCGATTCAGAGTCGATGATGAAGCAACTGAAACTTGCACTCTGGGATCTGCAGGATGCCTTGCATTCTCACCCAAAGCTCTTAATTCATTCAAGAAGATGGTCCACTGAAAAATACTTGGAAAAAGGAAGCATAGAAGGAGAATATGTAAAATTTGGTTTCGATACAAACAAGAAAGTTTTGAGAAGATTGATGTCATGGCACGGTGAAAAACATGATAGGAATAGTGAGACACAAACACAGCCTCATAGTCATACTCTTCCACAGTGCGCTAATTGTATTATTAATGAGAAACCAATGTCAAAACACAGTGTTGAGTTTGCAGAGGCACTTCCATTGGCTACGTTTGCATGCCTATTGGTGGAAATTGTAGCGAGGCTTCAGCATGTGGTCGAGGTGGTGGATGAGCTTGCAAGGCTGGCAAACTTCAACCCCTGCAATCCTTACTCGAAACAAGAAGCTGCAAAGAATAATCCTCCTCCTCCTAATTATACCCCTAAACCCAGCTTGAGAAGATCAGCTGAAATACATGTTTCAAACAGCTTCGCTGAGTGATTTTCTCTTCCTGCATGCCCTCTGTCATAAATGTTTCTGAAAGCTTATAAAAATGGCACTGTAAGTATTGGAAGCATAATGTTGTTTTAACTTGTACTCAATTACTCACTGAGAAAGTATTATCATGAAAAGGACGTTGATAAGGAATTAAGGGTTCTGACTTAATTTGAGTAGAGTTGAAAGAAGGGATGATACAAATTCCATGACACCAAAATAAACATCAGTGTCCTATTTCCTTTCCACAAAGTGTGCAAAAAATTCATTGATCTATGGCAAGGTGACAATAGTCCATTGATTTTAAATTAGTTTTTATGGCTATATTGGACTAAAGGCCCATCATACAAACTTGACACATTGTGAATGGATGAATGGATGGACATTCTGATATGCATCTGTTCTGAGCATTTCCTCATGGTACAAGACATACTGCAAAAATCAGGGGGCATTCCGAGAGCCGCAGGTTGCCTGAAGTTGCATCAGTCAAGCTGGCAGACCTTCCAGCAAGACAATTGTAATCCATCTAGTTGCATGTTATATGGTTGTTTCAGGCATACAAACGTTCCATATTTTAAATTTATAAAGGATTCTCAGAACTGGGAATACTGAGGATTATAATGATCAAATGATGATAGTGGCAGCTTGGAAATGGAATATGTTGTTATTGATGATGGAACTTTACATAATGTATGATTACTTTCTTAGTTGAGGTAAAAGTTGTATTATTGATATATGATTGTACTGATGTTTATATTGGTGAATAGACAATATTACCACGTAATAAAAAAACAATAGACAATCTACAGTGGATGAAGAAAATGAAGAGTATGTGATGATTTTAGATGATATATTATTGGTCTCCATGAGTATTCCTCCGCAAACTTACAGAGGTCTTAGGCTAAAACATATTTTTTGTGATTTCATTCTACAGTAGTTTTTTTATGGAGGATGATCATGTCCTATACCTGGACTATGATCCTTGGGATCAGCCTCAAGTAGTTTTTTTCTCATGCTTACATAAATATCCCCATGCTTAATCTGAGAATGAGAATATTTCTTATCTTTACTAACAATTGCAAAAGTCTCTTCCCCATAGAGCATTTTCGAACCACTCAAACTTTTTTTGATGTTTGCAATAACTATTTCATCTTGCTGACTTGAAATGTGGTCAGGAAAGGTTCCCTCACCAACAATTGTATAAGGCTTTTCAGCTCTTGGATAGAGCAGTTTCAAACAGCTCAATTTTTCTTTGATGTCGGTAACACCTATTTCAGCTTGGAGATTTGAAATTGGGCGACCTTCTACTATGAAAATCCTAGCTTCAAAGAAAGAGATGCAAGCAAGTAGACAATATATTAACAACAAAACAATTTTAAGTGCACTAATCTGACCTAAAATGCTCTTCATTCTGAATGTAATCCGATCAACACAAACTTGCTTCCTAAAAATGCTGAGGAAGTTGGTGTTATTTATAGTCCATTCACAAAAAACAAGTTGACATAATAGTTTCCCCGTGGGCTTTGAGTAGTCCACTTCAGCTATTGTTAACCACCCATTGAAAATTACATAACCAACTCATTTTATTGTTTAAATTAAAACTTTGACAGTTATTTTTCAACCCTTTTTACCCTCATTGGAGCCAAAACATTAGTAAAATATTTGGTTTCCCACCTGCCAATTCAAATCCATGGAAGCCAGGATTATGTGTAAAATTGAGAAATATACAACATATAATTCTAGGTGGAGCATACCTCAAAAGACCAGGCTAGGTGTAAGTCCTGAAATTATTTGAAAGAATGAGTACCCCTTATTACGGCATCTAGGAAAAATATTTCCTCGAAAGGCGTAAATACCTTTCAATTAAAATAAAGGCAACACCAATTACCCCAACCTCTAGATCATGAGATTCAAGGTTCAAGTTAGATATTTGTCCAAGATAGGATGGTAAACTTGCCTACGTAGTCGGGCATGGTTCATGGGGGTAGGGCATATCCTAGCAATGTAGTCTAAAAGTTGTGGATCATGCAGGGTTCATGGGGGGGCAGGGCATGTCCTAGCAACGTAGTCTAAAATTTGTGGATCTGCTTGCCTACTTACAAAGTCCCACAACCAGTACATATCAGGCAGGTTGCACACAATGACCTAGCTGATAAATTTAGTAATGACAAAGTTGATCGATCTTCCAATGGCTTGTGTACATAGAGAGGCTTAGGAAATTTCCTTTTTGATTATACTGGTTAGCTCATTTTACAATAATATAAAAGATGCAAACAAACTAAGTTATTTGCCAATGAGAATAAATGGTCGAGACAATGATGAAATGAGGAATGGTGCAACTGAGGAATTTTGACGCTGCAGTATTTTGTGATTCCACAATCCTATCATTTTTCCATCGTTTCAATAGTTAATTTATGTCTTTTTATCTCCTCCCACATCTCGATCCCTAGGGGTTGGGATTGGGTTGTGATTGGTTTTCTATTGGCGTTTTTGCCCTAGCGGAACTCTCGATCCTTTCCTTCATTTTGTATCTCTCCATTCTGTCTCATGTTTCCTATTTTACCCTGTTGTGGCCTTGTTTGTATATTTAGCTTGGGGCTCTGAAATTTCTTTGTATGCCCTTTGGGGCAGAAGGAACAGTGTCCAACGGATGGACCCCTCTATGACTCGACCTTTTGAGAAAGGAGAACCCTCACGATCGTCCTTTCGCGGAGATGCTATCCGCGGTCCTCGTGAGTAGTCTTTTGCCTCCATTCTAGGTACAAGACTGTGGTATTGACATTATATATTCAAAGGCCCTTGAAACAAAGTTCCCATCCCGAAAACCAAACCCTCGCCATTTCTGTACTACGCACAATCCTCGAAATCCTCATTAAAACAATACCATAAATATTGAACCAGAACAAGTTAAAAAATAAAACATGGAAAAATAAATGGATCAATGCAGCGAGATACCTGCTCATCCTCTTCCTCGGCAAAGATCCACACCAGCTACATGCGAGAATGAAATTCCCTCCCACCCAATATTGTAGTTTTCCATTTTCCTCAAGCGCATTTCTCCGCTTTGAAAGCCGTTCAAATGAAAGAGTTTTTTAATTAAAAAAATTTATATTAAGGGTATTTAGAGACAAAGTAGGGGAGTGTATTAATTAGAGACAAAAATATATTTTTGTCTCTAATTAATGTCTCAAAACACCCCCTCTTGTAGTGATAACACACAAAATAATTCTTGACTCATTTTTTGTTTTGACAATAAGACACAATGAATTTTACAACAACACTTTGAGTGAGACAATAGATTCTACAATACACTTTAATGATTTGATAAAAACCCACTATTAAATCTTAAAAACAAACTTCTCGACATACAGTAAATTTCAACACTATCGGACATTGACACATGAGTAGTTATTTGAGAGACCAAACACTATTTATCTAGAAGACTATTAAAACAAATCCTATCAACTAAACACATGGATGAAGACTTTGCAAAGAATTTAAAAGTCAATGTAATAGTGGCAAATACACTATCACTAAAAACTAACAATGACCAAACTACTGACCATGACACAATAAATAATCGTGTGATATCTTACTTGGATCTGCCCTTTCCAAATGTGATTTTTGGTTGTATAAGTTATTCACACCTTCTTGTGACATATATTTGTTTTGAGACAATAATAGAGACAATACTTGACCAAATTGTCTCAAATAGAGACAATAAAAAAGTTGTATATTGTCTCTATTATTGTCTCAAAGCGGGTGTCTCTAATATTGTCTCTAATTATTGTCTCTCCGGAGACATTTTAGATTGATATCATTTTTGTCTCTTGAGAGACAATATCATTATTGTCTCCCTAGAGACAATACATAATACTAATTTTTTGTCTCTCTAGAGACAATACTAATTTCAATTTTTATTGTCTCTCTAGAGACGATACGAATTTAAAGAACTAAAAATTTGAATTTCAAGAATAAATAATAATCAAATATCATATAGTGCAATCGATGGCTACATATTGTCTATGATGTCAGCGTGGGCTGATAATTAATATTAGAAATTAAAAACAATTTGATTTGAATTTTGTGCCCAACAAATGGGTCCACAAACATTTTATTATTATCAAATAAGATAAAATACAAAAGGGTGTTTAAATGCGGTTAACCCTTTAAATACAATGATAAAATAGAAAAGGGTGCCTAAATGCCGTTAACCCTTCGCATACAATATGAACACCTTCTCTCCACCACCAACTTCAAGCGATATGTTTGTTTCTCTGGTTCTACTTTGAGGTTCTTTTTCTTTACTTTTATTTTGAGCAATTGCCTCTCTGCTTGACAGTTGTCATCTTCATGTTCTTCGCTTTGATTCTCAACTTTGATACAATTCTCTATTATCGATAACAACAAAGGTGCATTAGATTCTGAGATATTAAGAACACATATTTTACTCCAGTTCTACCAAAAGTATTCACAAATTACATTTAAACTAGGACAATAATTAAAACCTCGCACAAAACTAATAAGCTAAGTTGTGCACTCATATACCTGTATGATAAAATCCATGTTTTCTGTCATTCCCAACACATAAATATCCAGGTAATCATCTGTCCCCTGCCATCCAAGAAAAACTTTTGTTTCTTTGTTCATAGTCACAGAAAAATATTGAGTCTATAAATTAAAATGGAAGTGCAAAATAAGAGAAGCATTCACTTGAGTTTCTTTTGTTTCTTTATTTAATCTCTTTCTTAAGCTCTTCTTGAGTTTCACTTGCCTCTTCATAGTGCATTCTCTATAGGTTCCAGCTGAAGATGTACTATATTGGTCTTTACAGGAAAGGCAGGTCATGATCACCACTTCCTCACTATATCCCCTCACCATTGTAATGAAACAAGAAGCAACAGTAGCAACAACAAATAATCCAAGCCTACAAAAATTTCACCCAAAAACACAAGTTACCAACTCAAGAGCCCTACATATAAGAACTTTTCTCAAATGAGCTTAAAAAATAGTCCCACATCTAGATTCTACTCAAGGTAAGATCCTAACAAGGACATGGTTCCATGGAGCGGGCTACTACTCCAATATTTCTTGGGGTGGGTCTTAGATAGATTCTCAGTGGTGTTAAAACAGAGGTCACCACTAGATACGGTAGCAGAAAAACCAGATAGACCCTGGCCACCTTGGAGATTTCCTTGTCTTGACCCAGCTTGAGGAGCAAAGACACCACATTTAGCTAGAGGAATCCGATGGGAAGGGTTGTGGAGGAGCATGAAGAGCCCCCGGTAAAGGGTCGCGTCCATGAGCTCGTGGTTCGCCACTCCGAAGGCTTGCGCACAGAGGGGCATAAAATTAGACAAGGACATAATTGTTTATATGTAATGGTAGATAGATTCAACAAAGTGGTTGTCCTAATTCCCTGCAGGAAGAAAATAACAGACCAAAAAGCAACCAAATTATTCTTTGAAAATGAATGGGTATATTTTGCATGGCTGGAATCGATCATATCTAACTGTAAGAGTATCTTTTAAAGCAGCTTTCGAAGTATATTTCGGTGTACAATGGACATTAAATTCAAACATGACACTGCCTTTCATCTACAAACAGATCAAAAAATGAAAAGATGAAGCAGACATTTGTTCATATGCTCAAAGGATACAATCACAAACACCCAAAACTTGGACTGAGAGCCTGCCATTTCTGCAACATTCATATAGCTAAAAAGGAGGATGAACAAATCTACTTTCAAACATTTTTGGAATTCCTGTCCCGGACACCATTTGATGTGTATTTAGGAAAGATGATAGAGATGGAGCAGGCAAGGAGGAGAATGATCAATGAAAAGTCCAAGCCATCATGTTCATGGAAATAACTCAGCTGAGTTAATAAGTAGGTACAAGAGCACTTGCTTCAAGCTAAAGCCAATGAAAAATGACAAAGTAATTGTCTCCAAACAGCTCACAAAAAAAACATATTGTGGGCATATTTGAGTGAGGACCATCTCAAAGGGACGGGAAAGAAGCTCTAGCCAAATAGATATAGTCCAATCAGAACTATCCAACAAATATAGGGAAAAATCAAGTTGGAAATTCCTAGTTATATGAGCATGTACTCCATAATTAATATAGATTTTCTAAATCAGTTAAAACCATCAATGTTGGAATAAGAAGTTGATATAGCACCCTTGCTTCCAGAAAAAGAAGAGTTGGCTCAAGATTTCAAAGCAGAGATGATAAAATCCACCCAACTGTTCTTCCAAAAACATCTTTGATTGATCATAACAAAATAAAAACATAAGTACCAGCTCAATTCAGATGTTGTAGTTGCAACAACCCTTGTAGACATGCATGCAAAATGTGGAAGAATAGACAAGACAAATGAACTGTTTGACAGAATGTCTCGAAGAGATGTGTTCACGAGGACAACATTAATTTTAGGCTATGCACAAAATGGATTTGTTGAAAAGGATTTAGAAATGTCTCAAAGAGGGAGCTGTGAAAGCATTTATGGGCATTGTATACATTCTGAAATGAGATTGAGGAAGCTTATAGAAAGCTTTAAGATCTGTCCATTCCATCCACTTCCCAAATCTGTACAAGTCATGTAATATTTTAATTCCTTTCTCAAACCAAAGGAGGGCAGAGCAGCCTCTTGTCAAGGCAAGGATCTGGTCAACGAAAGGATCCTTTCCTTGACAAAAGGCTGCTCTCCCTCCTTTGGTTTGAGAAAGGAATAAAAATATTACATGACTTGTACATATTTGGGAAGTGGATGGAATGGACAGACCTTAAAGCTTTCTATAAGTTTCCTCAATCTCAGTTCAAAATGTATACAATGCTCAGTTCACAACTCCCTCTATTGGACTAATTATGGAGCATGAGAATGACAGCTAGGATAGTATGAGGTGGCTCAAAGGGCACCCTCTCCCACAAATTTTTAAGATTTAAAACATTTATTTAAAAGCGCAGCAGGGTGTTTTTCAGATTTAAGACACTAATCTAGATTCTAGAATATATCATAATCATCTATCATGCATCCATGCTTAAAATTTTATAGTTGTAACATGCTTCATTGTATTCATTTGATTGAGGATTCCAATGGAAAATTCTATTCTACGGAGCGGTAAAGAATTGAGCCACATGTATAGATCAATAAACTTGATGTTTACTTTAACATGCATCCAATGGCTGATTTGGAGAAAATTCAGTTTGCGTCACTGCACTTGAAGGAGACTGCATATGATTGGGAGCATCATTATGACTTGTATATTCAAGAGGGTATCGATGATGAGATCCTTAGCTTGTACAATTTCTCTTCTCTTCTCCTTGACATGTTTGATAAAAAGACTAGTGATGACCACTACATAGAGTTGAGGAATTTACATCATAACAGGCAAGAATCTTTTGATGATTATATTAGAAATTTTAGAAGGTTGTATTTGTGGATTCATGATATCCCAAAAACTAGACAGGCCTAAATATTTTTGGACACTTTTAATGATGAATTGAAAGGATATGTTGAGGTTTTTAAACCAGCTTGTTTTGGATGGAGCTATTGCATAAGCCAAATCATATAAAAATTGCTCAGAGGTAAGACCCGAAGCAAGCAAGATGTAAAACTATACACTTCCTAACAACCAGCCTAGCTCAAATAGAACACCGAATATGGATACAAGGTGGCCACACCCAATGCTGTAATTTATGCTAATAAAGCAGCTAGGGAAGATTTAAGTAAGAAAGCCTGTTGTTTCTCATGCAAGGAGAAGTGGGCTGAGGCACAGGTGCATGGCTAAGGGGAAAATTCATTTGGTTGAAATGTTAGATGAGTTAGGTAGTAGCAGAGATGAACAAAGATTTAAATGTCTCCAGCATTTCAGGACTAAGTTGTTAAGTGGGGCATCTTAAAATGACAGAGGATTTGGTAGAAGGAAACATGAAATTTAAAATAAAGACGTTTTTGATCTATGACATTATGTCATTATGGAAGGACTCAGTTATAGTTTTGAAAAGTTGAAACAACTTTTGTCATGGGTAGAAAATTTGCATAGTGTAATAAGATGCAATGAGTGCATTGCGTGGAAGGCATGCACGAATACCACTCCAGTCTCTTGTTCATTCACTGAAACAGTTGTACTATTTTGGTTCCATCTCTTGTACGAATACCCCCTTTTGTTGTAGTGCCTGTTGAGTCAGCCCTTGAATTGTTGTGCAGGAAAATAGATAGAGAAAGGGAAATAAATTCAATCGTAGATGAAAGGCCTCAGGCCAGAGAGGTAGCACAGAAATGCAGTTGTTGTCCTCTTTTTTTGGAAGTGGTAGGAGCCTATCTTCATAAAAGACATAACAAAATTGAAGCTTATGAAAATGTATTTTGTTGGCTAAGAGAGGGAGAGGCTTTCATCTGTTACAAAGAAGACCGTTTTGATGAGTCCAGGATTCTGTTTGCTTACCATGAGCTTCAGCCCAGTGCTCAAGAGGCTTTCCTTGACATTTGTTCCTTCTTCTCTGACTGGGAGTGGGATGAGGTTGCATGCATTGTGGGAGAGGAAGAACTGGAATGTCTACATGAGGGAGCTCTGCTCAAAAGAATAGAGGTTCAAGAACTCTATGAGTGGTCAGAAAGAAAAGTATGGAGGATAAGTATACACGATCTTATATTGACAGCAGCGCGTAATAAATCAAAGGGCGATAGATTTAGAAATGCAGCTGATTTTTCTAAGGCCTTGGAGAGTGAAGAGGTATGAATATTTTAAATACAAAATAGTTAAAAAAGAGAAAGGATTTCTGAGGTTGGTAGATGATCTTAATGTATTCATGGTTTTTGTGTTTAAATTTCTAGCAGGTTCTCCGCCAAGCAAAAGGAGTCTGGTTAAAAAGCAATAAGCAGCCATTCTATGCATCTATCTCACTTGGGGACAGTAAGTTTTAATCAGTCCCTCTGATTGCTGCATCCACCGAACTTTCAGGCTAATTTGCTTGTCTCTTGGCAGCAGACTTGTTGTGAATCCTGTTTTTGAAGTATTTCAGCAAGCCTCCTTTTACTTGTTTCAGTGGCTAAGAGATTTTCTATTGCTTCTACGCGACTCAAATATTCTATGACATAATTATTATTTATCTCAAATATTAAAACAGAGATCACAAGTACCTCACATCTATGACACCATTCTTTTATTAAACAAATGATTTGTTTATAAAATACAGAAACAGAGTGACAAGTTGGTATACTAATGTTAATCTCAGCAAATGTTGGTTTTATAGTACACTTATAAATCATCAGATCAGTTCCAGAAACCTGTACAAGAGTAATCCATGCCTTCAAAAATGCATTTCCAAACAGGGCTTAAGATATACTAAATGTTGTGTATTTTAGCAAAAAGAAACAATTGCCAACTCGTAGTATTATTAATGCACAGACACATTTGAGGAAGGGAAAACATACATCGAAAGATTTTTGATAGTGTAAGAACATAAATTGAAGAAAATGTTTTCAAGCAAACATTATCTTGCCACCAGGAAGCAAGAAAGTGATAGCATGCCAATCAAACTGAGGAAACAAATGAGCTAAAAGTATGTGACCAGCTTCATGTACTGCCATCAACCTTATATTCTCAACAGGAACCTGCTTTTAACAATGAACTACTCTTTTACAAAGAAACAGAAATGATTGTAATAAAAGCACAACAATATTAGTGAACTCAGAAACCAGGGGTGGATATTCATTTAATAAGGGAAATTCCTTTTAATAATTTGCACAGCAATATGTGAAGCTAGAAGATTAATGTCACAAAACAGATAAGAGGCATACCTTCCTTGCATACATCCGTTGCTCTTCCTCCATCATGAGGAAACCTATGTTTTCAAATAATCGTTTATCCAATGCATCAATGATATCTTGTTGGAATATTTCATTGTGACCCTTCCTTATCTGCAATTTCATTTCCAAACTAAGAACCCGCAAGATATTTTACAAACAAGAGACTTAAAAAGATAATAGGATAAAAGAACAACACATCCATCCAAATTCAACACTGAGAAACCAAAAAATAAAACAAAAAATCAAGTGACATCATATTAATGTCTACAAATAACCAAAACTAGGCAAGTACTACCAAGTACCAACAACCATAGCAGTAAAAGGAGAATGTGGTTCTTCAAATTTTGACCTAGTGGTAAGTAAGGTAACTTACCAATACAACCTGAAAGTAGTATTGCTCGAATTGCAAAGACAAGGAATTGAAATTTTATAAGAGAAAAATATATTATACAAATGTGATTGCTGAACCCTTCAAATGATCACCGTCAGTAAATCAACATTATAGTTCAAGAACTCAAAGTGCCTGGTAAGTGGTACCCATAACAGTGTAAATTGACTCTGTAATTTGAAGGAAATCCTGTCTAAATAGAATAGAATTTCAAAATGAAATTCAGATAACAAAGCAGTTCACATAAAAGGAGAAAACTCAAATTTCAAAAATTTGACATGACGATCAATTCCATTGTCCTTTTTGGAGTGAAAATGAACTTCTATATAGAGTTAAAATCCCTAGCAGTATTCTTTTGAATCATGTATATATTAATGAAGTAAAATTGGGTTAAAAACAAACAGTCTCCTGAGTGATAAACACACAAGGAGATTGCTGAATCCTCAAGATGTTGCATTGTACAAAGCATAGAGGATTATAGTGATTAGCACATATAGTCCATAATCAAGAACCACATTTTGGAAAAAAAATTGCATCGATAATACTCCTAAAAACACTGTCCCTCCTAGCTGATACAGACTGCATATTGCTAATGACCATCTCAAACATGTTGAAATATAAAATCGATACATAATTGGAATTGTATTTCACAGGGTTACTAGACATGGTTGTGTTCCTAGCAGGCCACGTATGAAATGATATCCAAGACCTTATCAAAGTATAAAAAAATAATCATTCAACCAGCTATTCAGAGGCTCATGGAAAGGGAGGGGTTGGCTGAGTATATTTCTGAGGTACCTTTTCTTCCAGTCGGCATTGACTTGGACACCTAGAGAAACATCACAGGGAAAACCCATTATGGTGATCTTTATTGAACTTTCTACAAAATCTACCTGGCATTTATGATGTTGGTGGCGCTCAACATCTTCCTGTCTCATTTCAACCATTTTTCTCCTAGCCACGTGATCTGGGAGCATCCCTGTATCTAAAAGATATCCTGCGTGTGGAGTTGATGGATCCCCTTTCAGAAGAGTTAAGCATCGGTGGGCAAAAGATTCCACAAGAAAGAAGCAAGAAGTTTGTCTTCAGCGCTTAATTCAAGCCTAGTAAAACTATTCTGAGATTTGTAAGCTTTGTAGTTCATTTTCACGCCGCGCAAACTTAAAGGAGGTTTGCAAGTCTAGGCAAGCTTTGTAAATCTACAAGCTTCGCAACCCTACACGAACTTTCCAATCCTATAAAGCTTTGCATGCCTAAAGATTTGTGCAAACTTGAAACTGCTTCACAAGCGTAATGATGTGCACAAGCTTGAAACCACTTCAGAAACTTGGGAGAGCTTTGTAAGCTTGGATTAGCTGTGCAAAAATAAGACTTGCTTCACAAGCCCAGTTCCACTTTGCAAGCCTCTTTTGCAACCGCAAAGTTCAAATTTGTTGTTTAGACTGTGTTGGCTCCAGCCAGCCAGCCAGTTTGCTTTGACTGTGAATGTTCCACATTATAGGAATTTGAAGAACTGATGATTCAGCATTCTTTCAGCAAATTCTCATTGTCTAAAGGAAAATCCACCAGCTTTGCAACACCATGACACCTTCCACAATGTTAGTGTTATGGCACTTCAGCTGCATAAGCTAATGGCTAATTTCACAACATAAGCTTTCGAGTTACATCAATTTCATGCACAGAGATTGAATCAGGTCAAAGAATGTGGCAATGACTGGTGTAATGTAATCTACCACTTCTTTGCAAGAAAATTTTGATCAACAGCTTGCCAGAGAAGCATTGGTCCTCCAGTAATAAAACATGTCAGAATCTAAAAAAATGGCAGGAATCGAACACCATTCCATAATCTTTGCTGCAATCGATCGATTTCTTCTGAACTATTTCTGTAACATGTGTAATTAAAATTCAAGTGGCAATCTGAACTCCTTGATATCAGCAAATTCTTGTAATGCATCTTTGCCAATACATGGCATGCATAAGATTATGTAAGGGGTTCCACCTGGTAGAAAGAGAGACTCCAAACGAAGGGGGTTCCAGTAGCTAGAATAAGAATAGTGTAGCACATTGTGAGTAGGGAAGAGGGGTGCAGAGGAGCGAATAGAATAGAAGGCAGGCTGGCCATGTAGTGAAAGACATCCACCTGAGAATCACGCAAAGCCGAGGGTGAGAGTATGAATGTCATGTCTCCATATGATGTTAAAAATGAATGAAAGAAAGTTGTTTTCTTCCAATCTTGTGTTGTCATCGTGAGCTACATACTTTGATCCAACCATGAGCTGCATACTTTGATCCATTCAACACAAAATCCACCTTGCCATCACTTGAGCTTGCTCCTGAATCAAAAAAAAAATCTTCTTTTTAAAATTTGAATGAGGACTTCAATGGCCCCAAGCTTCTATTGATGTTGTTAAATGACAATATCCATGTATTCAACGCATTTGTCCTATGGTTTATATACCGGTGTTGAAATTAATCTCGAATCATATAAAGGGAGCAAAATCATTACATGGATGCATTTGATTCCGGGGAAAATGGAGCTACTCTTGGTCGATGATACAAACAGCGAGGGGTGGCTGAAATCCGTGAGAAGCCAATGATGAAGGCAAAGTATATTTCTCTTCCTTTCCAACAGCCTCCTTTGAAGGCATGTGTTTCAGTCGACGGTTTTTTCTTCATTGTCTTCAGGCAATTCCAATGTTCAGGTGATGATGTTGATGTTGATGTCATGGAAAGAAGACATGCAAGTCCTGAGGTCGTGCTAGAAATTTATGTTTTGGGTGATATAATGAGCCACTTGAAAACAATCCATTTGGATGCACAAGCAAGCAACATATCTGATTTAGAAAAAATTGAGACGAAAATTTCAAGCTTTGGATCACAAAGTCAGCTTTTACTATATAATCTTGTAGATGCTCCCGTTTCATCTCTTCCCATGTGCTAAAAACTACTCTAGCCAAGGAAGTAGTGCAGTTGCAACAACTAAGTCAGAATAAAGTTCCTGAACAGGGAAGGGAAGAAATGAAATTGTTCGGTCCTGTCCTTATTTGGGATACATATACCACATTTTTGACAAGTTTGCAACAACGCCTGCGTTGTTTCGGACTACAAGAAAAGCATCAGATTCAAAGTGGTACTAGAAAGCGCCAGATCAGATCCCCGCATTCGAGGAGGATGCATCAAGTATTTAAAAGCACTAATCAGACAACTCAAGGCAGGTAAAGATAAAGATTTTTCAAAGATGAAAATTGAATTTCAAGTCGACAATGCAGAGAATTACCTGATTTCAGTTGCAGCAGAGGAAGAGACACATGTGAAAATGGGAATGTGGGTTCGCAAGCTTGTATGCCTGTGCCCATTCAAATAGCTCGTGCAAAAAACAATGCCATGGTAGCTCTCAAGGATGGACTTCAGATACCACATTATATTAGCTACGTGGACAGCGTATCACTTGCTAATTCTATACGCTTTGGCTTCTATGATGCTGTTCTCAGCAGTTGGAAGGGTAAAATTAAGGTTATATCTTCAATGGGAAAGCAAAGCAGCGGAAAGTCATATTTGTTGAACCATCTGTCAGGGTCTCTTCTGGATGTTGCAGGGGGCATGTGCACCGATGGTGTGTGGATGACAATCACAACAGACGAAGATGGAGATGGCCAGGGTGACAACAGGTACTTGTATGTGCTCTTAGACTTTGAGGGACTCGGCAGTTTTGAGCGAAGTGAACAAGAAGATATGCTTCTCTCTGTGCTCAATGTTGTTGTTAGCAACCTCACAATATTCAACAAAAAGGTATGTTAATGTCTAACAACAAAATTCTTTATTCTTTTTGTTTCAAGTGCTCCTTGCTTTGATGCGGTCCAATGAGTCGAGGAAACATGGAATGTTGTCAAGGAAAAGAAATAATGATTTTCATTTTCTTTTTTCTTGATATAACAGGACTTTCATTTGGATAAGGACACAGAGTCTGCTTTCAGCCGGTTCCAGAGTGGTATCAATCTACTGAAGCAGGACAAAAAGTTATTTAAAGGTCTATTTTACATTGCCATCAAGGATGTGGATACATCCGATGTAGGTGACCTACTGACAAGAATTTCTTGAGAAAATTTCTCAGATATGCAGCAAATCTCAAGACAATTTTATTTTTAAAATGTATGATGGAAGGGTCGAGATTGTTGCTATGGCTCCTTATAATCGATCTGAGTACTACAAAGAGAGCTTAAGGGAGCTAACAGAAACAGTAGAGGATAAAATTTATTCTTGCTATGACAATGGATCCACTTTCTTGAGGGATCTCAAGCTTATTATAGCTCAAATTGCTGCTAAAGACTGGACTTCCATTGACAGTAAGCGTGTTGCTGTTATAGTTGATATTCTAAGGAGAAATCTTATGTCTGGTGTCCATACGGGATGTCTTTCTGCAAATGCAAATGAAGAATTGCAGGTGTTCGTTATTTTTGACACGCAAGAGGAAATTCCAGATTCTCCTATTGTTGTTGGGGATCTGTCTTGTGACATTAAAGATTCAGGTCTGTATCTCACACCTAGCAATGATTCATTACTCTCTGTTACCATAAGAGAGGTTTTATCTCAACTCAGATCAAGCTTGGAGTTGGTTTTACCAAGGAAAGGCAGAAATGGTGAGGAGTGGCATTCAATGTTTGAGAACTTCCTTGAGTCGGTCGTAGAAAGAAGGCAAGACAGAGTTCAAAAGTGGATGAGTGCAAACGCTGTAGAATTTTCTGATAATGATGCAGATGTCCCATTCTGTACATATCCTATCATCATTGCAGTCTAGGATGCCACATTTTTTTGGGCATTTTGTCAAATAGTTCACATGATAGTTGCATGGGCACATTTTACATACATATGTAGTAGAGCACATACATAAAAAAATTTGGCAGGGAAAAAATTCATCCCCATCTACTATATATTTAGCTGCCAAATTTCGTTATCACAAGCTATAGATTTAAATGTCTCCAGCATTTCAGGACTAAGTTGTTAGGCGGGGCATCTTAAAATGACAGGATTTGGTAGAAGGAAACATGAAATTTAAAATAAAGACGTTTTTGAGCTATGACATTATGTCATTATGGAAGGACTCAGTTATAGTTTTGAAAAGTTACAAACAACTTTTGTCATGGGTAGAAAATTCGCATAGTGTAATAAGATGCAACGAGTGCATTGCATGGAAGGCATGCACAAATACCACTCCAATCTCTTGTTCATTCACTGAAATAGTTGTACTATTTTGGTTCCATATCTTGTTTCTTACAGGTTTGGGATTGGATATGGCTATGGATCTGCACAGGCTGGGAACTGATCACTACAGTAGAATTACAGTCCATTACAGAGCTAAACAGGGCTTTTTCCCAGTGAAGGCTATTTGCCAAGGATTCTTATTTTTTGTGCAGAACTATGCATCGCCTTCCATTGCGTATTAGAGAAAGCAAAGGATCGCCAAACAATATCTAATAGGTAAACTAGGTAAATTCCAATGTGTAAGGTAATTCCAAAGGAGACATAAAGAACCCAGATCCGTGAAAAAAGTAGCGTAATCACAAATTGGTGCAGATCAGAAAATAGTATAGAAAAAATGGATGATACCTGTTCCTCCTTCCGCTCATCCAAGGTCCACTAAGAAATCAGATGTTGAGAAGAAATCCCACATCCATGGCCACGGGCATTCCGATCAGATAGAAGGATCCCATTTGAAGTGTTGTTATGAATCTCTCCACCTTCCACGGACTCGAACCCTCCACCTTCAAACGCTTGCCATTACAGTGATGCGTCCGGATCTCTTCTGCCCCCGCAGCGACAAGAATCCTCAAAACCTTTTCGATACCGTTGTGGAGATTATTTTCATCGTGGAGATCGCATGGTGCCTGAGCCCTTGTCTCTGGCCAGGGCAAGAATATGGGTGGTTCTGGAGAATCTGGACATTCTTTCCTTCATATCCAGAGTAGATATCCATGGCATGACGACAGAAAACAAACCCGGATGCAGTGAAGGGGTTTGTATTATGGCGCAGTAACCAGACGGGTCAGGGACTGGACACATGGCTGTCATGATTGGCCCCTCGAAGCTCTTTCCTTCCATGGCGGCCAGTATTACATGCGTTGCCGCCATCGATTTGGTTCCAATTAGCTTTAGGGCTAAATCCATTAAGTGATTGATTTGGCATTCTTTACCAACAAAATGAATATTTTATTTTAAAATATGAAAAATTAAAAGAAAGGAACTTTAGAGACGAAAACCCAAGTTAGAGACAAAAGTCACTCACAGGATGACTCAAGACTGTCCCTCACACATCCATTCCAAAGGATTGAGACACTACTACGATACCAACTCTAAACTCGAACCGGACTTGGACACGAAATAACTCTTAGAATAATTAATTTCACACACACACAAAATATATTTCTTTTCTTGTATCTTGTTCATACAAAGACATTGTTACAATTATATAGGGAGAAGATTCCTATAATTAGAGAGATGCAATCTCCACTATTCTCTAACAAGAATCTCCTTCGACTAATTATGATATATTGTTACAACAATAAACAATATATCTTAACAATATAAATTATAACCTATATTTTAATATTGTATATAACAATATTAAATATTAACTAACAAACTACTTATTTACCTTTCGGTAAATACCAAACTGTTACTATTTACCATACAAGAAATACCCTATGCAATGTAAACATTACTTCTCCTAACATCAATTACCCTTACTCATTTAATAAATGCAACAAGTAGTAAATTATATATTCTTTTGAACTCTTCTTTTGTTATAAGAATGCTTTAAAATAAATTAATTCAATTATGATTGTTCCTTCTATTTTATAAATGTACTAATAAACCTATGCATTGAGAGACTTTGTTACATCAAATTAAGACCATATTAACATACACACAAACATATAAGATAAGAAAACACTAAAAAAAAAAAAACCAAAAACCTCATAAAATTTGCCAAGAACTTACAACTCTTGGCTACTTTTTTCAGAATTGATTTTCATTTTAACAGCTTGTGGGATTGGATAATTGCGGTTGAATTTCTTGTTGTAAAAAAATACGTGGAAACAAATCACAAAGATGCTCCTCCTATTTATATTCCTTTTTAACAGAACGAATATTGAAGACTTAAATTCACGTTAATCAGGTTTGTGATAGTCCATCGTTTTTCTTTACGCTTTAAAAAATATTTTAATTTTAATTTTTAGTATATTTGCTGAGTTGTTTACCTTAATTTATTTGCATTTATTCATTCGCTTCTTTGGATTTTTTTAATTTAATTTTAGAGTTATATTTTGACAATTTTTTCAAAATTCGTGAAAGGAACAAACAGACTCATATGATATCATGTGCAAATAATGGAAATGATTTGTTTCACATTTTTTTGATTGAGTCACAAGTTTGTGCGGATTAGGTATATTGTGAGGCATTCATTCCGTCATATTCATCTAGGTCATGATAAGGGCCTCATCCCTTATAATTTATTAGTATCTCATAAAATTAATAAATTGTTGAATGGCTAGACAACACTATTTACACCACCGTGGGCACCATTAAACTACAACACATTGACTAATTTTATTTTACTTACTCCTATCATTTTAAGGGTTGTTTTTGGTTTCTTACACATTGATTCTTTGATTATTCGGGTTTAGCCTCAACTTGGCAATAATGACCAGCACATATGTTTTCATTTTAAGCTTTATTTATCCATTACAGGGTGTAAAAAGTACAAGCCATTTCATAATCATCAAGCAATAAGGAAACCCTCATTGTTAAAATAACGAAAACCAAACACCGTAAGCCAATGGTGGTACAAGATTAGCTATTTAATAGAATAATGCATTACAAGAGTGTATTTTTATGTATTTAATTTTTTTCATGATTATTTAAATATTACACTCCTAATGTATTTGTGTTTGTTGATTATTGCTTAAAATAAATTCTTATTGCGCATGTTCTCTTGTTTTGTTTCTCATTGACTTGTCCTTCTAATTTTGGTACATGACTTGTTAATTTCAACACTATTAGTGTATTTATGTGTTTATTAATTACTACTAGAAGTTAAGTTTTTATTGGCATGTGTTCTCTTTTGTCATTGCTCATTGACTTGTATTTCTTGTGGCATCAATCTTTCGTTGACCCTCATTGTCATTTTCTTCTTCTCTCATGTTTATCTATCCACATATTTGTCATTTTGGACTCTAATTACCCTAGCTTTTTCCATTTATCTTGGTTTTCTTCTTTGTAGTACACTCAATTGAGTTGAAGTGTCAAACATTCAATTAAACTTGTGTTATGTAATGGATATTGTTTACCCCCACATGTGATGTAACTTCAAGATACACGCACTTAATATATAGAATCATACAACTTTACTATTTTCTATTCAATGAAATTTGATTAAATTGGAATGATACATAGAAGATGAACATGGCCCCTGTACAAGGTTAATGAAAAACATGAATCGAGAAGTGGTCCATATTTTTCAATATTATTGTATCCCCCAAATTGAAAAATGGTTATTTTTAAATATGTATTGTATTCCCCCTCCCATCTCATTCCATTTCTTTTAATATGCTTTCCCCTTAAAAAGGATTTTTGTCGTGGTAGTGTGGGGAGAGTATACCCCAAGTGTGAATGCCATAATGATCTAAGAAATGAGTATAAGAGGCAAGGGCCCGTGATATAAAAATGTAACAAGATGAACACATGTGAACATGAGGCAATGACCTACTATCACGTGAAATTACATGTACCATAGTTTATAGAGTGTGATTGTGTCACACATGCAGAGAAAATAAAGGACCTACTTTCACGTAAAATTGCATGAACCACGGTTTGTGGAGTATGATTTTGTCATACATGCAGAGAAAATATAATAGGTGTAACATTGAGAAGCAAAAGAGCTACCAAAGAATGATGGAAACAATATAGGGAGGGGGAAAATATATAGAGTCCAATATCCCAACCGTGTGAGTAGGAAGTGTATAAGTAATACGAGCGTGTCCATGAGGACAAAATAGAATAGATGTAAAATTGGACTTGTTAGAAATAGTGGAAGGAGTAAGTGCAAAAATAAGGATGAATATGTGAGTCAAAAGATGTGTAACGTATGTAATGCTAGGAGGATCATCATGAGCAATTGTAAGTGATGGAGGAAGAGATAAAAGATGTATCGGAAGAAATATGTGCAATTTGGGATGATTAGAAGTAATAAAGTAGTATGAATGCTCATAAGATTATAGGAAAAAAGTAGAAAGAGGGGAATGGAATTCACCCATGAATGTAATAAGATAAGGCGTAGCCATAGTAAATGAATCATCAATAGGATCTTGGAATGTGATAGCATTAGGAATCATTGTAAAATCAACATACGGTGCTCTAACATGTGAGGAAAAGGTGTGAAGACAGATGTAATCACTGGAAGTGTTAAGTATATGATCAATAGAAGTGCGTCGAGAGTGAGACATAATGGGAGCGGATATCATGGGTGCTAATAGAAAGTTGATCATTGTAGCCATTTTTACCTATCTATCAACTTTTAACCCCATGTGTGCCAGCCTATCACCAAGCGGGCATTGGGCACTCACCTGAGGAACGTGCAGGCGCGAACCCTCCTTTGTGTAAGAATTGTGAGAAGATCTTGCCATTGTTAGAGGATTAGTTGCAGAGAGGTGAATATTCATGTAAAAGAACAACATTAGCTATCATACCCTTATACCCTGTAGTGCTCCCACTTTTCATGTAGCCTTTGTCAGATCTCTTCCAGCACGCATCCTCAAGAAGCCTTTGTCAGACCTATCTCTTTCCTTGCAGAAAAATACAAGCACTTTATTTTGAGATCCCAAGGCCCTAACCACGAAGTAACCCAGGTTAACGTTGTAGATTTAGCAGTAATTAGATAGTTGCAGTGAGTGCAAAAGTAGAGCACTATTTTATTAACAATGATAAAACAAGGTTTCAATGTTCCCATTATTAAATAAACAAATTACAGGGAACTGTGCCAGTGGAGATTTGTTGTAGCCTCCCCAAACTAGTATCATTTTGGTTTCATTCATCCCTGTATGTGGAGGAAAATATGTAACACAAAAATCTCCTCATTTTATCATATACAAAGTGTTTGATTATGGATCGATTTCTGTATCTGTATCTGAAGCATCTTTAATGTCTCTGTGAAGGAAGGAAACTACTGTCTGTCACTATTTTTTGTTGTATGTTGAAGAAGAAAGAGATTGAGGTTGAGGAGGCATTTATTTTGGTGCAGTGTATAGCTGTATTGATTTAGTCTCTCCTGTTGCTGAGCACGTGCTACGTGCTAGGTACATTTACAACATGTTTTCTTGTTTTTCATATTTTATTTCTGTGGATTTTTTGTAGTGTTAAGAAATTAAACGCGCATTTCCTACTATTCCACTTCTGTCTCTGCAGTATTTGTGTCTTTCACTCTCCCTCTACGTGAAACACTTTGTTTCCATTCCAGAGTCATTTTTTCACTAATGCAACACAAGAGTGTCCAACCTAACCAAATAACCTTGTCGCCATACCACCATATTTTACCAAAATAAGAGCTTTGGAACAGGCGTGGGTATCCATTGTTGTAGAATGGAAAAGGGGTTGTTTCTTTGTCAGATGTTGTTATTGCAAGTGCCTTGGTTGACATGTATGCAGACATGGGAGAATTTACAAGGCATGCATATTATTTTTGTAAAAATAATTGGGAGAAAACGTGAGTCTAAAGATCATTTTCCGTTCGATTTGAAGTGGCGGTATAGACAAGGCATGTGGATTATTTCACAGAATGCGTGGCAATGAACTAAAAATAGATTACTTAAATGTCATGTTTGTTGGATATGCGTAAAATGGATTTGTGGAAAAAGGAATTGGAAACTCTCAACCAAATGTGATTCATTGGTCAAAGTCCATAAAAAAAAAACCCAGGAAGATGCCTCCTTCAAGCATCGAAAACGGTATGGATTTTCCTTTTTTCTCTTGTACTAAATTCCACTTTCATCATTTCTTGCATTTGGAAATTAAATATTAATTTTTAGGAAATGTAACTCCAACCAATGATAAAATGTTACTTCATTTAGTACTTGTAAAACATTAAAAAAATTATGACCTTGAAATTTATGCGCATGGAGTGTCACACACAAATGTACCGCAAAAACAAAACTCTTTGCATGAACCCTAGTAACATGTAACACCACGGGGAACCTTAACCGAGTTTTGGAAATTATTAAATGCACTTACAAGTTGTATTCCTAAACCCTCTTATCTTAACCGTCACTTGTGTGACGTGTTCGTTTTAATAAAACACGATCGGTTTTGGCTTACGGTTGTCGCTTAGCTTGAGCGAAACTTATAACTAATACCTCATACTTCTAGATTACTAAAAAGAGGATTGTAATCACATTGGTGTGTGACTTTGTCCAGTCATCGTCCACATCACCTAGGTGAGTCATCTTGCCTTACGAGAATCATAGGTCTTAGGAAGTCAAATGACAAGTGTCGGATTCATGTAGAATCGACATTGTCATTCTATCGTCAATGCGTCATAGGAGTTACATTCCTTAATTGGAATTGTAACTCCTCTTCTAGTGGCGTCATATGTGTTAGTCAACTTCATATGCGTCAATGGCGTCATTGAGTTTCTTTCCATGTTTAGGCATGGGGGTACACAAAGACCCCTATTTGTACTTCCTATTTTTCGATCTATGAGCATGAGCAGACCCATTCTTCTTACTTGCAATCTTCTTTCCATTGTTTCGAATCTTGCATATTGCGTTGGCTTGACGTTACCATCGGAGTGCAACTTCATTGTGGTGCATCACTTTTCGACATCGGTTCTCGCGAATCCCTCTTTCATGGTATCAAAGCTAGTTTCGGTAAACGTGCACTCTTCATTTCTTAGTTGTTTATTACTTCTGGTTTCTTCTCATTTCCTCGTGTGCAAGTTTTTTTCGATTATCATTTTGGAATTATTGCTCACCTCGTATTGAGGTTTCAGCAGTTGCAAGTTAAGGTATTTGGTTGGTTTTCTTATCAGCTGAGTTCATATTTGGATATTTCTAGATCTTTGTGGCTGTTGTTTCTGGGTTGTTTGTGTGTTTCTTGCTTGGTTGTGTTTAGATCCAAAGACCTATAGGGTAAAGAAGAGCTCGTTTTTGGCGTGGACTGTGATTACTGGTTGGAATCATTGTTTTTTCTTCACTGGTGTATACTCAGACTATTTCGAGCTTTTTCCTCATCATTGTGGTTCCTTGCTATCTCGAAGTTACCTCTGCCTAGTCTCAAAATGTTTTTATGAGCCTATTGAAAACCTCTCACATTTTTTGCAAAAATACTCACGTTTTTCCCTGGTCTCTCACATTTTTATCAAAACCTCTCACATTTTTACCTAGTCTCTCACATTTTTTGCAAAACTACTCACCTTTTACACTGTTCCCCACGTTCAAACCCTGCTCCATGCATTTTTTTGCTGTTCTCAGTGTTTTCTCACTTTGTCCAAGCATTTTTGCACTATCCTCAGGCATTTTTCTCTTCTTTCCTGCATTTTCCCAACTTCTCCGTGTGAGTCGACTCAGCGTTCTTTCTCTCCCACTACCGGCATTTTTGACCGGTTTCAAGCATTGTTTTGCCTTTGCTCGAGATATTCCTTAAGTGGGCGTTATTTTTGCATGTTCCTACATTTTCACTACTGCTGGAGTTTTTTCGTAGTGGACAGTCACTTAGTTATCTATGTTTACCTGCCTTATATCCCCACGTGGCTTTCTCAGTCCGCTGTCAGGTAATATCTCTCTAAAAATATGTTTTTTTATTCACTTTTCTTTAAAAACATGTTTGCATTCTTTTTACCTTATCACTCTTCTAAAAAATGTGTTGTTTCATTACTTTTAAAAGGTATAAGGTAAAAACATTAGATTTCATTGGCATTGTAAGTTTTTTGGCTTGTTTTATTAACCTTCCGTCGAGTGTCGAAGACAAAGGGTGAGGTCTAGGATTGGCAGGTGGCTAATCCCCCTTGCAATACAAACAAACCCTATCTCAAATTTCATGTCGTTTCCAATGGGCATACATACGATATCTTTTGCATGCGTTTATGGGGCTTTTTTAATCCATTTGCAGGCTTATTGGCTTTTTCTCATCAGTTACGGGAATTAGTTTTTGCTATAAATTTTGACTCGTTGCTCCATTTTGAGTACTTCTTTAGTCAAAGTTGCATGTTTTTTCGCACTCTAGATGATGGGATAATTAGTTTTGTAAATGCACTAATTTTATAAAGTGCTACATTCTGGGGGGTGTCTTTGTATTTCTTAATTCAGCTCATTTTTTCTTGAGCTTTGTTCTATTCCTTTTTTTGTCCTCTTGTGAGGGCATCCGCCACAGTCTTATGACAAAGGGATTCTTTCGTGCGACGTGAGATGTTGTTTCTCACAAAGCTCTTTTTCCCCTCTCGCTTCTCTCTTTTTGTGCTTGCTTGCGTGTCGATCTTGTTGCGCCTTTAACCTTGATTATTGTCTCCACCATTGCGCGTTATTACGCTAATTGCAAGGTGAGTGACAAACTAGTTCTCGGAACATAGTCGCATCTGGTTGTAATCAACGCACTGAATTATAAAGTGCCAAACTCGGGGGGGTGTAATTTTGTTCTGGGGTGGTTGTTTCCTTTCTCTCTCCTTCCTTCTGCATTCCTTGGTTCTATCTCTTCATTATGGATATCTCTAAAGTACCAGTGCTCACACCTTTTAATTTATTTGAATGGAAATCTAAAATTATATTGGTTTTGCGAAGTAAAGGGTTATACCGAGTTACCATGGGGTTAGAGACCGAACCTACTGATGAACCCAAAAATTTAAATGGTTCAACCGTTGTGATGAAGCCTTAGGTCTTATCTGTATGTCCGTCTCTCCCGACTTGCTCTTCCACATCGAAACTTCCTCAACACCCGATCAAGCATGGAAAACACTTGATGATATGTTTGGGAAGCAAGATGACATGAGAGCACATGAGTTGGAGAACGAACTACTAGGGTTGAATCCCATTGACTTTGAAAACCTACAGCCTTCTTCTCAAAATTTGTCCGCCCTAGAATGCTTCTAAAGGAATGTAAATTTGATAAGAAAGACTCTCAATTGATCTTGTTGTTTCTTTCTAAGTTAGGTCTTGAATACTCTGTTTTCATTTCAACTTTTCACGCCATGAAAGCCACCTTGGGTAGTACTTGGACTATGCCCTCCTTTGACAGTTTTTCGTCCCAACTCATTCGAGAACAGGACAAACTCATTCAAATGGGGACTCTAAAATCCAAGTCACATGCCCTTGTGGTGAATAAGGGCAAGAAAAATGAAAAGAAGAAAGAAACTAAGGACCAACCTAAGAAAGAAACCAAGACCAACCAACCCTAGTTAAGCCCATCACTCATACTTCGACTTCTGAGCCTAAAGAAAAGAAGGAAAAGTATAAATGCTCCTATTGTAAGAATTCTGGCCATGACGAGCAGCATTGTTTTCGGAAACAAATTGATCACTTAACTCATTTACTTGAGAAGAATAAAATAAGTGTTCCTGAATCCATTAAAAAAAATGTTCAGAAAGGTGAGTCTTCTAATACAAAGGAGACTAAAAATGAAAAGAAGAAAGATAAGGCCCTCATATCTAGATCAGCTCCATCATCAACTTGGATTATCGATTTTGGTGCCTTGCATCACATGGCTTCTTCAGAGGTTGAATTCTCTAGCATTGAACCATGTGGCATGTCCCAAATCACGTTGGGTGATGACAATCATGTGTCGGTTTCTAGTAGTGGATTGGTAGAGATTGAAGGTGGAACATTTAACCAAGTGTTGAGTGTTCCAAATCTCTCTACCAATATCCTATCGGTTTACCAAATCACCCACCTTGGTGAAGGAATACGAGTGGAATTTGTTCCTAACTCGGTGAAAAATTCGTGAGCTTAACTATGACTGCACTGTGGCTGAGGGAAAGGTAGATCACCGTTCATGGTTGTATACCTTTTCCCACTTCTCTTCTGATTTGACGACCAATGCCTTGCTCACTCATGCAAATGAGGTTAGCAAGTTATGGCATGAGTATTTTGGGTATCTAAATTATCGTTACCTTGAAAATTGAGCCAAAACGAAATGGTCAATGGGCTACCTCGAGTTAAGTTTTCTAAGGGTCTTTGTGAGGCTTGTACCCTTGGAAAGCACCCTGAAAAAAGCTTTGATAAGGGAAAATCTTGGAGAGCTACTCGTCCCTTGGATCTTGTTCATAGTGACGTTTCTGGCCCTTTTTTGTCTCCTTATTTTACTAGAGCTCTATATATACTAACCTTCATTGATGACTTTTCACGTTATACTTGGGTATATTTTCTTAAGCTTGAGTCCAAGTTTTGAGAATTTTCAAAACTCTAAGGCTCTTGCTGAGAAACAAGTGGAACGGTCTATCAAGTTTCTTCGAACCGATAATGGAGGCGAGTATGTGAGCAATAGGTTTGAGGATTTCTACACTTCTGAGGGGATTTCTTTGCAGTGTACAGTTGCTTACAGCCCTTCCCAAAATGGAGTTGTAGAAAGAAAGAACCAAACTTTAAAGGAGATGGCTACTTGTATGGTTCACTTGAAATCTCTTCCTCCACAGTATTGGGCTGAAGCAGTGAATTGTGCTTGTTATATTCAGAATTGTGTCCCACACAAGGCAGTAAGAGGGATGACACCCTTTGAAGCCTGGTTTGGACACAAGCCTGATGTCGAGCACTTTCGAGTCTTTGGATCCAAGGCTATGGCTCGATTCCCAAAATAAATGTAAGGCATTGGATCCACAATCCAAACCTTGTATCTTTGTTGGGTATCCTGATGGCATGAAGGGATATCGATTGTTGAACCCTACCACCGTGAGCTTTATATTGAGAGGAGTGTGAAGTTTGATGAGTCATCCTTGACTTCAACTTCCACTGAGGTCCTTTTTCCCACTGATTCAGATTCTGACTCTTCAGATGATGATGTTGTTGAGTGAGTTCCACCTCTCCCTGCTCCTCTTGATCCTCAAACTTCTGAGTCTTCTGATTCTGATAGTAGTGATGATGAGGACTATGTCCCTTCTCACTCAAGTGAAGAATATTCTGACTTGGAGCCTGAGCCGTCGGGACCTCTTTGGGCCAGGAAAACTTTATAGAGTGCTGGAGATTTAGTTGGAGATCCTTTGGATGAGAGACATACTCACTTAGACTTCACTGGACCTCACTCCTTCTTCGCCTCTGCTTCTGATCCACCATATTTCCAGGAAGCTTCTAGGATTCCTGAGTGGGATTCTACCATGGATGAGGAGTATTCCTCACTCATAAAGAATGACACTTGGGATCTTACCCTTCTTCCGAAAGGAAGAAAAATCATTCGGTGTAGGTGGGTATATCGAACAAAGTATGGAGCTGATGGAGAAGTTGAGAAGTATAAAGCACGACTTATAGCTAAGGGTTTCTCCCAGGTAGCTGGGGTTGATTACTCGAAACCTTTTCTCCGATTGCACAAGATGACTTCCATTCGACCGACTTCCTTGCCATCGCCGCTTTGCTAACAGATGGGAAGTCCACCGATGGACGTTAAGAGTTCCTTCCTTCATGGGGACCTAGAGGAGGATATCTATATGGAATAACCTCCGGGTTATGTCCATGATCCATCCCTCATATGCAAATTAAATAAGTCTCTCTACAGCCTTAAATAAGCCCCTCGGGCTTGGTATGCCAAGATGGACTCCTTTTTACTTGCATCAGGGTTCACTCAATGTCACTTTAACCCAAATATGTATATTCTGTGACAGGATGACTCTATGCTTATTCTTGTTCTCTATGTTGATGACTTGTTGATCACCGGTAGCTCTTCCTCTATCATTGATTCTGTGAAGATCTCCTTGGCCAACAAGTTCTCCATGTCTGACTTAGGATTGCTTCATTACTTTCTTGGGATCCAGATTTCACAATCTGACTTAGGAATTATGATCTCGTAGCCTAAGTACTCTCTTGATTTGCTTGCTCGGTTTCACATGTCCGACTGCAAGTCCTCACGTACTCCTTTCTTTCCGAGATTAAGTTGGTTTCTGATTTCTCTTCCCCTTGGTTGATAGTACCCTTTATCGACAGTTGGTGGGAAGCTTGATCTACCTTACTCACACTCGGCCAGATCTATCGTATGCCGTTGGGATCATGTCCAGATTTATGTAGGAGCCTCATGAGCTGCACTTAAAAGCAACAAAGTGGATCCTTCACTATGTTTGTGGCACTCACACAGATGGTATTCATTACTTAGGAGGGACTGAGATTGACTTGGTTGGATTTACAAACTCAAATTAGGCCGGTGATCTAGATCATCGGAAGTCTACCTCAGGCTACAGTTTCACTCTTGGTTCAGGTCCTGTCAGTTGGTCCAAAGAAGAAACATAATGCCATTGCCATATCATCGACAAAAGTAGAATACAGAGGAGTAGTTAACATTACCACATAAGCTGTTTGGTTACAGGGTATTATGACAGAGTTTGGCATCCACTTTTGGCAGCCTACCATTATCTACTGTGACAACATGAGCACTATCTCGATTTGTAGAAATCCCATTCAAGATCAGCCGCGAAGCACATTGAGATTCATATGCATTTCATATGAGAGCTGATACATGAAAATAGCATCGACATATAGTATGTTCGACAATGATCAAAGTTGTAGAAATTTTCACCAAGCCCTTCATTGAGGTGAAGTTTCTTCACTTGCGGTCTCTTCTTGGGGTGAGGTCTATTGCAGCCAGCCCATCTTCTTTAGGCTATATAGTCCTCCTTCTCCTCTTCTTATTTCCAGAAATATGTTGTTTGTACATGGGCACCTTATCAAGCCTTTAGTTGCCGGGGCCCATTGACACATATTTCTTAGTTATCTAGGGGAGTCTTCTTTTTTGTTCTAGCTTACCTTGACCTCTTCCTCGGCTTTGATGAAGGGGGTGTTGGTGTGTGTGACTGTCTAGTCATCATCCACATCACCTAGGTGAGTCATCTCACCTTGCGAGAGTCATACGTCTTAGGAATTCAAATGACAAGTGTCAGATTCACATCATAGAATCGACATTGTCATTTATGTCAATGCGTTGTAGGAGTTACATTCCTTATTTGGAATTGTAACTCCTCTTCTAGTGGCATCATATGTGTCAGTCAACGTCATATGCGTTAGTGGCGTCATTGAGTTTCTTTCCATGTTTAGGCATGGGGGTTACACAACACCCCTATTTGTACTTCCTATTTTTCGATCTATGAGCATGAGCAGACCCATTCTTCTTACTTGCAATCTTCTTTCCATTGTTTCAAATCTTGCATATTGCATTGGCTTGACGTTACCATCGAGTGCAACTTCATTGTGGTGCATCACTTTTCGACATCGGTTCTCACGAATCCCTCTTTCAAGAACCTACCTTTAGTTCAATGAAAATAGGTTTGAAAGATAATTTTACAAGTGGGTTTTGGGGACCCACTGGTCGTTGTGCGATAAGAGTTGTTATTGTAATTACGATAATTGACTTGAAGTTTCCTCAGAACTATATCTATGCTCATCATAATCAACTTCATCGATATGATGAATTATATATATATATATATATGTTGGAATAAATAGGAATCATCAAATTTTATGAATGAACTTAAATCGAGTGTTTTCGAGACCTAGTTTGTAAGCATTTTTGTTGTTTTGGATTATTTTCTTGACCTTAGCTAGAATCACCTTTTTGAGGCTCGTTTGAATTCTAGCCACGCATGTGACCTCATAATACCATTGCTATGATATGTAGAATTTTATTCGATCTTTTATCCTATATAAATGAATTTTGAAATGTATAGTTATTTTCTCTCTCTTCCTTTTTCTCTCTTCTAAAACGATTATGAAACTTTGGTTAATTTGAAAATGTAAATTGGTTTGAAATGAAATGAAAATGGACATGAAAGGAAAATGGTAACAATATTTTGAATGGAAGATAAAATTTCTCCTTACTTTATCTCTCATCTTTATTCTATCTCTCTCTCTCTAGTACAAAAATGTTTAGTGTAAATGAAAGTAAAAGTGTAATTGCTTGAGGAACGAACTCTGTTTTCATCTTCCTCCCTCCCTCTCTCTCTCTCTCTCTCTCTCTCTCTCTTCTATTTAATTGAAATTGTTAGAAATGATAAATGTGTGGATTTATGCTTGACTGTAGGGGATTTCCATACTCAGTCCTAGGATCGATGCAACATTTGTTGCAAGTACTCAACAAGAGGAATTTTACGGATGTGATATATCAGTAATTAATGAGTTTTCAATGTAAAGTTATATTAATATTGTAATACATGTATTACAATAGAATAATGATATTTATTGTTGTTCAAGAATTTTTATTTATATATTTTGAAAAAGGAATACCAATGTGGCTATATTTTATAGTTTCAATCGATGTGAAGTTGTGCTCAATGTTGTACCTATGTTATAAAGATATTAAACTAATTATTTGCTATGTTAATTAATGGTTTATTTCCTTAACAACCACAATGCTAGGTAGAATTTCCTCTCATCAAAACTAATGAAATTAAAAGAACGAGTTATAATGCCTATTGTACTTACTACCCCCATTTGAGTCTTTTTCCAGGGTATAAAACATTCATCATGTTAATAAAATACCCTAATCTCATTAATCATCTTCATGCTTCACACCTAAGGCATCTTATTAAGGACCATTTCCTTGATATTTTATGATGTCGTGCATATATGTTGTGAAACCTATCATTTTGGGATGAGTGAGGTGATCATGTCTAGGTGTTGTAGGTCTGACCATATCATGAATAAGTTAACCCCCTTATACATAATTTCCCTTGGTACCCTAGCAGGTGGCCAAAGCCTTGCAAGATAGTTAGTGGTTGTATCTATGATTGATTTGTTGTGAGATCTAAATTATGTGAGTGGAGACTACATTTCAAATTTACGTGTGTATCGTGTGTTTCTTACTATAATTGGGTCATTGTCCTGGTTTACGTCATTTGAGTAAGACATTGGTGCATACCCTATGTTATCCTATTGTATGCGTGGGTTCATGTTTATGTAAGTGGCTTACGTGATGTCGAGTTTCTTTAGTTAGATCCCATGTGGTGTTGTGTAGTGTGTAATTAAAGTCAAAAAAATATTCTCATAATCTTACTATTGTATTTTGGTGTTGAAGGTGTGGGCGCTACATACCAGACCATTTAATAATAAGAGAAACATCATGACATGAAATACAAAGAATAGATCTGCCATAAAATATAAGGAAATAACACTAGGGTTTGCACCCCTGAACCAGATATTTAGAATAAAGCCATATATTTATATTGATCATAATCCCAACAACCACATTACATTCAAAAGTTTGTATCAGACCAAATGTATCAAGAAAAGGATCTAACCCATACATCAAAGGTCCTAGCTATGCTTTCTTTATTACAACAATTTCACAGACCCATCCCTTAGACATGATAACATTCCTATAGTCCTCTAATGAGAACCCTAACTCCTAGGGCCTCCTAATATTTTTCGCAGAGCTTCTCTTTCCTCATACTATAATTCTTGGTGTCTCTCCTCATGCATTCATATATCTCTCTTTGTCTTTCTTTGTGTGTCCCTCTTGAATCGAGCATCTCTTCTTATAGCACCAACACCCACCGTCATACCTTTCTTCAGGGGTAGATCGGATGACAAGTGTCAACATGGTCCTCTAATGGTGCATGCTTATTCTTCTATGAGATCTCTAATTTCTACAATGATGTCTTCCTAGGAATACTCTGTGTGTGGAATATTATTTCCTTGACCACCAAGTCTTCCAGGCTGGTACCTTATCCACTCACCATGTCTAGTCGGGTCACGTTTTTCCTCGGGTGCCTCTAGAATGCTAAATACGGCTAAGTCCTTAGACTCGTGTATTTCCCTACGCTCGTGCTAGTTTATCCTAAACCCTTATCAAAACCTTGTTTTGCGCACTTCTCCCCATGCGCCCTTCTTCCTATTGGTCCCATGTGCTCATGTGCCCTTTGGCACTTAGCTAATATTTCGAGGCCCAACATCACCCCACACTAAGCTTGTTCTCCATCCTTGGAAACATACTGCTCCTTTAAAGAATAATGAATGGTGGAACCTAGAAAAATTAAGTAAATAATGGAAGAATGAAGAATAGAAGAAATGAAAGAATTGAAGATCTTGCTACTACTGCAAGAGGAGTGGGAACTCCTTCCTTATTGTTGCCTTGATCTTTTCCCAGGCATCCACCTCACACTGCGCTTGCTTTGAAGTAGGTCACCCACTAAAGTGCTTACCTCCTCAAAAATTAGTTCATTTCCCTTAGCATTCAGCGTATCTACAATTCCTTCTAGTTTCTTACTAAGGTCATCTAGCGCATCCATTCTACGGGTGATCTGGGGATACAATTCCTTAAGCTAATTTTTAATCGATCCTCGTAAGGCTTCGATTACTTCCATCTTCTTTTCTACCTTGGCTAAGATCTTATCCCTCTCCACCCTATTTCCTTTATTTTTCTCTTGGTATTCCTTCAGACCCACCTCATGTGTAGTAACTAGGTTTCTTGCTACCTCTGTCTCTATCAACGCAGCTTATCATACATGGCCTTAGTGATCCGTGCGGTGTTCTATACAGCAGAAAGGAACTTAGAATATCATGTCACTATCTCCCTGATTTTTTGCTTCTCTTCCTTCTTCTAGCATGCCAATGCCTCTTCTATTGATTCTAGAGCAAGCAACCACCTCTCCATGGTAAGGATCTGAGTTAAGTCTTCCAAGAATTACAAGGTTGACTCGTACTTCTTCTCAGGTGGTGCTAGGTCTAGATGTTTCAAAGTGATGACATCCATGATCATTTCAATATTTTTTTACACCTCACACACCTTCACCTTCTCCTCCCTTAGTTCGTGCCTTAACTGTGTGTTGATCAACTCTTCTTGCTTTAAATCCTTGCTCTTCTCAATGAGTTCCTCCTTCTTCTTCTCCAATTATTCCTCTAGGAACCTTACCCTGCCATTCCTTCTGAAGAGTCTCACCTCCATCTCAACCAACACTTTGTTGAGTGCATTGCAAACTTGTTCATCGAATAATTGTTGAGTGTTTACCAAGGGTTCACTCCCTTGTTCTCTGATACCTTCATTAGTGCTCCTTGGCTGAACTCAAACTCAGGCTCATCAACGTGGGACTCAAATTCCCAAGACAACATCTTCCTTATTTGTGGGTATACACCTTCTTCTTCAATTGAAGACCATGCAAGGAGTTGGTCCAGTGGGCGCAGATCTTGTGGAAGTGTGCACGTAGTACCTTTCTGGATCATTGATGTAACTCATCCCTTGCTCATATGGTGCTACCACACTCTTCCCTCCCCGTGTTCGCTTCCTTAGGAAAGGTTACTTGATAAGCTGGGATTTCTTCCCATGCTCCCATACTCTTTTCCTATACTCTCCTCATCTATCTCCTTGAGAATTTCATTAGCGCTTCACTCCACTTCCTACTCCACTAACTCCTTTATTATGCCCGCTACTTCTCTTTCCGTGGCCTCTTCTATTTTCTCCTTGGTGAGGCTTGGGGTCCTTTGATCCTTTGTATTCACTTCCTCACTCTCCCCTTTGCCTTGAGCGCCTTCCTCTTCCCCATCCTTTCCTTCATTTTCATCATCCTTGGAGTCATGCACATCGTACACAAGATGGTCCTGAGCTTCTTTATGCTTGTCATTATCTCTCTCACCCCTATAGGCCTCCGTGCTCTCCCTTTATTTTGAGTCCACTTTCTCCACTACCTTCGCCTCTGCCTAATCGGTGATTCTAGTATAGGACACTCTTCCTTATCCTCTTCTCCAGCAAAGAGTGAATCCTTCCATAGCGATTATTCTTGTGCAGGAGGCTCTTCTTGCTCCAGTGCCTCTTCCTCGGGTGATTTTTCCTTTTCCTTGACAGGGGACTTCTTCCTCCATGCATATGTGCTCGACTTCATGCCTGAATCTTGCACATCCATGGATTTTTTTGTTTTCACACTTGGTTCCTTCTTCTCTGGTGCCTCTTATCTTTCCCTCTTCCTTGGTGCGACCTTCTTTCTCTTGGTGGGGTCTTTTGGGATGGAAATATCACTTTCCAAGTAGGTTCCCTTTTCATACTTGGGTCGATGCGTAGGTACACCCTCACCGCAGATCCTTCCAGCAGAATTAGCAGTGTCACGGGTTTTGTCATTCCTACCTAATGGGAGACACACTTCTCCACATAAGCATGCTTCTTGGGTATACTAGTTTTCTACCCAACTCGCAGGTGGTCTTGGTCCACTCGCTGAGGCCAACCTTAGTATTTTGGCATGCTTGAAGCAATTGACCCTGCTTGGAAATATTACGCGGTGAACAAGAAAGGTAGTTTACACCATGGGCTCTTGGTCCCATTTGTCAATGTGAATCTGCCAATGCAAAATTGCTGGTAAATAGTGAATTCATCCTCTCCTTGCACTAGCATTGGAAATTGTTGGGGTATCCTTCATTCTGCCTCAAATGTGTCATGCATCATATTGTACCATTTATCTAGGCACGCCTTGTGGGCGAGATGTCGAGGTGTCATAAGTGTATTTTTCAAATCTCTTTACGGGGGAAGGATCTTCATTTGGATATTCCCATACAAACTTCTATGGCCCAAAGTGACCACTCCAAATTCCGAGAAGACAACGGTGATGAGGACATTTCCTAACATGATCTTTTATCCTTCATACGTGGGCCGATGATTTCTTCTACAATGAAGGAAGAAAAATTATAGATGGTTCCTTCCAAAATCTTTTGGCACACATTCAATCAAGCAGTGTTTATCTGTGTCCACCTCTCTTGCCCATTCAACTTAGTTAGCAAAGCAAGTGGCCATCCTCATCATTGGGTCAAAGATATCCGAGATATTGAAATAAAGACGAGCCCTTCTTATAATCATAAGACTAGACTATCTCTTTAATGGCTTCCTTGTCCTCCAAGTCATCATCTAGCGGATTCCCTTCACAGAAAAGGTTGGTAAACTTAGAGATTAGTTGAGGGGTTATGTGCATCCTTCGGCCTACGAACTAGAAGTCTTCCTCGTGCACATGCGACATCAACCATTGGTATAGTAGCTTGGGTTTTCCAAAGCGGGGAGTTCATAAAGTTGCGAAACCCAACCTTCCTTAATTTTACCTTCACTTCATCAATGTCAATTGGCATCCCTTCTAGTGTCCTTTTGTCTTTCGAGAAAACCAATTCTAATGCCATCTCCTTCTCTATAGTGCTTGTGCGATGGTTTTAATCACTCATGGCCATATTCCTTACATGGGATACCCATTCTTTCCTAAGAAACATGCCATCTGGGTATTACATCTCTACATACCACTCCTCATTGAAGCTGGTGGCGGTAGTCTGTTTCCCCTTGCCCTTTCCCTTCTTTGGTGATACGGTTTCCTTCTTTGGTGTCATCTTCTTGTTAGGTTACTAAAAAAACCTCTTCCTTGCTCCTCTTCCTCACTCTACTCAAATTTTTGGCTTTCCTTCATGAAAAATCCCTTTACTCCCATGCCCTAGCTACAGAACCCTAACCTAGACAATCCTTCCACAAGATGGCGTACCCTTCCAAAATATTCTTCCTTATGCTCGTGTACTCGCTCCACTCTAGTTCACGCGATCACACTAGTCATGTACTCATATTCTTATAATTTTTCCTTCGCAAAAATATTCTTCAGGATGGCCTAGTTCACAAGAGCTCCTCTTTATAAAAAATACAAGGTAAACAATAATGTGCCTAACCTTCTACTTATAACTTTTTCTTCTCTCCCACAATAAATGATATGCCACCTACCAATGTAATTTTGCAATAAAGGCAGATTTTTCTACTAAGCCAACCTTAAGCACTCTTACCCTTGAGCCCAATCACCTTGCGAAAAATCCTTACAACCTTACGTGCACAAAAATCCCTTATCGACCAAAGATCCTTACTCACACGCTTACAAAGATCAAGGCACTTCTTCTCCCCTTAACTCTGATTTTTCCCTCACCTACCTCATGTTGTTCTTGCGCTCTCATCCTTTTTAGGTGTATTGTGTAACAATTTTTCCCTACGGTTTTTAAGTATGTCAATAAATGGACCAAACTAATAAGGAATCAATCAAGGCATATGAAACAATCATGAAAGTTTCCAATAAATCAATCAATCAATCAAGAAACTACACCCTTCTTGCTAGTGTTTTTAAATAAAGTTCGATGCTATATATCAACGCAATGTCAATACTTAAGTCAAGTTCAAAATGAACAAGGCGTAAGTATTAATAAGGGGTTGATGCAATCTCTAATCAAAGGATACTTATGACAAGTCTAGAGTCAAGAACACATGAATCCTAAAATAAGTGGAGGTTACGTATGTGAGCCACATAACAATACTACTAAGATACGTTACCCATGATTTATGATAAAATGAGATATTAGTATAACACTAGTATCGAGATGACGCAAACAAAGTAATCAAAAATCTTTCAAAATTGAGGTAATTTTTGAAATAAAAAAATGTAAATAGTATGCTAAGGATTTATTAAGATGTGGCGGCATAACGTCACAATATGGACACTTAAATTACGTTTACTAGAAACAAGATGTAAGTATCGTAATTGTGGCGAGGTGATGTGAACAACATAACACTTATATGGAGGGTAAAATGGTGATTCAAGCCTAACTACGATGATAATGTGTCTCAATATGGGTTTGAGACAAGGGGCCTACTATAATATGAGTATGTACCATTTACACTTTCAACACTTGCATTCTAACATTGCAGCCTAATCATGCAAGTAGACTAAAAAAGTGGTGGAAACGATTATTATAGTGGTATCCATGTGTGTTGTTATCCTTATTCCCAAAGTGGACAACAAGATAGAAAAGGTGTATATCAAGTGAGGATGGAACAAACTAAGCTTAACTTCAGCAGAGTTTCACCTTGTCTTGAGAAAATTGGGAAAATTAAGACAAAATAACACATCATAGGTCCCCGATGAATAACACTTAGTTTCAACTTAAGTGGACTCTCACCTTGTTCAAATAACAAGGTTTTGACTCCAAGCAAGTCGTCATTTCATGAAATCTCTATAAAACATGATCACTTGGTACGACAAAGTGGGATCTAAGATGATATGGCTTCCTATGTAGTTCTCTCACTATGTGCCACAAATTACCTCTGCATGAGATCGATTTTCCAAGAAATTTGCACTAACTAGTCTTGGAGTATCTTGGATTTTAGAAAAAAATGAAAATTCCTTTAAACCAAATGCACAATTTATTTCCTTTTAATCCAAATTTAAGTGTTGTTTTGAAAGTATGAGAAATGTATTGAACCATTTTTGGTTCCAAAGATCACCTAGAAGGTGAGAAGGAAGAGCATAGATGATCCAAACCTTATAAGTAAAATTTCAACATTCATCTAATTTGATTAAGAAAACCAACAAAAATTGAACTCTAAAATTCCCTACAAACCAATGATTAGTCCCACAAAGATCCTGCAAAGTGTTAGAATAATCAAGAAAACAAACTTTACAAATTACAAGAAATTATTTATCATTGGACTGTGATGCCTACGCGCCCTTTTATGATGCATGCTCATACCAAAAAAATATGTGTGAACTTTATGACGCTTGTGTGCCTCTATCGAAAACATAGTCATTGATAACATATGGGTGGACCGAGAGGCACATGCATGCCCTTTTAACACCTACACATGTTTGCAAGCATGTACACTCATCTGTAGGAAAACTAGATAACATAGAGGGAAATTTAGCATATGTGTGTACATATATTATAGTGTATGCGTGCCTGGGAAAATTTTAGTGGTGAATTTTCGTAAACTTGTGAAAATCGAGGATTATGGAAATTCGTAATGGTGAATATTTTGCTATTTAGAGCCGACTTATTCACCAAAAATTCATCTAACATGTCCCTTATACTATTCCTTTCACCTAGATTTTACACATATATAAGAGGTTAGGAATGTAATTCACCACCATTTCAAATCATATAGTGCGCATATTGCCATATTCGCCAAGTAAGCATATCAACCGCCAACACTGAAGTCTAAAATCCGAGCCGTCCAACCGTAAGGCGTCCAACTCTGAGAGTCTAAGCCATCTAGCCTTGATCTGAAATACTCTACTATATGAAACGTTGTTATCCCGTAAAATTGGCAAGGGAAATTTTACAGATAACCATACCGAAACTTTGTCCCGATCCCTCGTCGGGGATTTCTTGCATTCAGAACGTTGCAAAATCCCTTCCCAGGAAATCTAGTTTTCCGAACTTAGCCATTTTTGGTCTTTTTGGCCGGGCGCATATAATCACTATGCAACATCAAAAGTTCATGCGCCCCCTTTAAATCATTTGGCGCATGCTTTCTCATGTCAACAGGCATTTTGGTGCGCCTCACTATGTTGAGTCTTCCATGCATGCGCCAAGGCGCATGCACCTTCCTGTCAACAGAACATTTGGTGCGCCAAAGGGCGCATGTTTTCTTGTGTCGACAGCTCTTTTGGTGCGCCACTTGAAAAGTTGGTGGCACATTTATTGCTACCTCACCTATAAATAGGTGCATCTGCACTGTCATTGTCACCAATGCAAATCACATGATTTTTCTCTGTACCTGTCAGCACACCTGCCCTATCGCTTTCGATCACGTCGTGGACCCGTTTTCACGCTTTTTCATTGTTTAAATCCGGGTAAGTGGCCTTCTTTCTTTTGTGTGTTTTGTATTTGAGGTTTTTGGATGCTAGACTGTTTCAGTTTGGATTGGAAAAATGAGAAATCATGTTTTTTCCCCCCTTGCTGCTCTTTTTTCCATTCTTCCTCGTGTTCTTCCCCCTCTTTCCAGATCTGCTGGTAGAGGAAGCTCTGTCCTAAAATGACTGCTTAAAACTCTTTGTTTTAAGCCTCTTTATCACCCAAATGAACCTTGCAAAAGGAGCTTAACCATATGCAAACCCCTCAGAGAGAGAATCAAACCTTAAAAAGGAAACTGCATTTTCTTTCTCCTTTGGCGCATTGGCGCACCATGCAACATCAAGAATAGTTGCGCCATTGGCGCATCTGTCACCCTTGTTACACAAAGAAAAGTTGCGCCCTCATGGCGCACTTCCCCCACTTGCTGCAAACGCTTCCCGTGTGCCCTCTTGGCGCATCAAAATTGAGTGCAACATTACAAATTCCTGCGCCCTTTGGCGCACCCAACATCCATGTAACATTCTTTTCCTATGTGTAAAGTATAAAGCTATAAACGGCGCAGGCGCGTCCCTCACCGCAATAACATCATGTCATGCAGATCCTTCATGCGCCGCGCTAAGTTCCCTTTGGCGCACAAAAATGTATGTTACACTAACCTTATATGCACCTTTGGTGCACCGAAGTTCCATGCAACATGAAAATAATCTGCGCCCTTTACAAAATGCATCCACATAGCACAGCATACTTGTGATTACAACAAAAAGAATGCACCTGCGGTGTCCATGCCATGCGCCATGCGCTTTTTGCACTGATTTATCTCTATGCATAGCCCTTTCTTGTGCCTTACCTTTGGGCCCTATAACTGCAGTATTCATGCGCCTGTGCTCGAGGCCTTTAGATTGCTAACTCTTTCTTCATCACATTTCAATGGAAAATCAAATAGTTGACACGGCTTTCTTGAATTGGGTTTCACTTCTTATTCTTGCAGATCAGCAATCGAGTTCGAAAGAACATATGTCAACATCAAGCGGAAACCTATCAAATCTAAAGGCAAGGCCAAGCTCACGAAGAAGAAATGAAGTATAAGTATCGGAGGGTCGAGAATGCAATCCCGGGCCGTGTGTGACTGGACATCGAGACTCGGAGTGGGTCATATTGATATGGAGGAGTTCTGGTCGAACTCGGGAAGGTCACAAGAAGTCCATGGATGGACAAGCTGATAGGCAGTGCCCTGCACCTTGCTGGTGGGATCCCAGTCAGTGCCGTAAACAATGAATTTATGATGGTGGTAGCCCGATGCTACAACAAGGACACAAGATGTGTTCATGGTGAGAAGGGTGAGGTTATAATTAACCTCACTGCCCGGCACTTTGAGATGATGCTCGGCATTCCTCATCACCGACACTTTGTGGCCGTCAGCCAACAAGATTGCATCAAGGCCTGGGATGACAATGAAGATCAGTGCATGCAGCTGATGAATGAAGTTTATCTCAAGAACAAAAAAGTAGTGACTCGGTGGCCACAAGTCATTCATCGCAGTGACTCGGTGACTTTTCGTGGCCAGGAACTCGCGACACCATTACTTTCCTGAGCAGAGTTTTCGGGCTTCCTGATGCCCATTATTTTCACAAGTGGATGTTGCGGTACCTTGAGACAATGAACAAAAATGTGCCCGATCAACGTTTTGAGTGGGAAGAAATCATAAGCAGCACGATATCAGAGCAGCTGCAACAATTTACCACAACGGGGAGGTTCTACATGAACTCCTATGTTGTTTATGCTGCAGCTTCAGAAAGGGACTATCCAGCTCTGATGCGGAGTGGGGTTTGGCCCCAAGTTAAAATCTATGAATATTATCCAGAGCTAAAGCTGGAAAATAGCATCCCTCAATTTACAAAGATCAATGATGCATTTTTCTATTTCATCATCTGCCTGTTGAGGCCGAATATGACTCACGGTCGTATGACCAAGAGCATCGTGGCAGCCACAGAGAAATGGGGGGCCCTGTTCACTCAATTCCCCACATTCACTTATCTAAGGGCAGCTAACTTCTTGGGGGAGCCAACTAGACTGCCAAGGTATGCTGGACCCAAGTTGATTCTGCTAGAGCTGTCAAGACAGCTTGTCACCTACCATGAGAAATGCCTCAAGAGAAAGAAGGGTGGAACTCCTTTCCCCCTCACAGTGGGTAGGTATACATGTCTCACTCACCACAAGGCGAAAGACATGTTTACAAAGCTAGAGTTGTTGAATCTAAAACATAACTCCCGTGAAGGCCCACCTTCGACCTCGAGAAATTGTCTGCCTAGGGCCAAGCTCGATCCGATCCATATCCCTCAGATCGAAGATATCTACATCGATATATATCATGAGGTGGAGCTCAGGAGGAAGGACCATTCTCGTTTGGCCTTAGCAGAAATCATCCAGTATGCGGGGTGGCCATCATCCCCAAAGGCTACCAAACTACTGAGGAGGAAGTGGATCAAGTGTATCTTGACACAGGTGGGGACGATTGGCCTTTTGCGTTGATTGATAGAACCAAAGCACCTCAGAAAATTGAGGAAAGGGTCAAGGAAACTCTGCGTAGAACAGAGCATTGGTGCCGAATGAACGGGCTCATCTACCTCGGAGTCGATTTCACAACCTCTCCGTTGGGTAACGCACCTCCTCGATTAAAACAACAGCCAAAAGGCAAGGGAAAAAGCAAAGAGGGTGAATCCAGCTCCACTCAAGAGGAAGCTCCTGAAAGTCCTCCTTCCGCTGCACCCGAACAAGTTGTAACTCTGGCTTCTCCAGAGAAAGAAGTGGAAGAAGATGTTCCAATAGGCCCATCCACTCAGGATGTCGCCCCTACTATAACAATTGAGGTCCCTTCTGTTCCTTCTTCTTCTCCTCCTTCCCCTCCTCGAGTGACCCAAGTGACCATTCCTTTGGTCGTGTCCTCTCCCCCTTCTTCTGTTGTCCCTCCTACTTCTTCTCCATTTTCTCTTCTCTTGCGGACCTCTCCCCCTCATTTCTTCTCTCATCTCTGAGCTCCCTTCCCTTCCTATGTCTTCCTCTCCTACAGTATCTCTTCCTCTCGTGAGTGCTTCCTCGGCCTCCCTCTCGATGCCGCCTCCAAGTGTCTCCACATTTTTCCCTTCTACTACTGCAGCTGCCCCCTTCTCTGTTTCTGGCCCTTCTCCCATAAGTCCAGCCTAGATCTCCCAGCACTTAAGTCAGTAGAAAAGGAAAGTTCCCATCGCTCCGATGGACTTCTCCGTAATCCCATCAAAAGGGGCAAAGAAGCAGAAGCCCATCACACGCTTCTCTCAGAGTGCTTCGGGAGAGAGGGTAATGGAGATCGCATACCCCAATCCTCTGAAGGATAAAAAGGATCTGTCCTCGACAGATTATACAGTGACTCAAGTCACAATGGGGACATCTTCTGAAAGCCTTCAGGGAGAGGCCCTATCTGCAGTCGACGCCCTCTGCAAGAAGCTTCAAGAAGCAAAAGAAGAAAAAGGTTGCTGAAAGAGCAAAATAGACATCTGCTCCAAGCCTTACAGAAGATGGGCAGTGCACCTCCCACAACTGCCACCGAGACTCCTGAGCCTCTGAGCCTAGGATAAAATTAATGAATATGCAAAGATCGGTGAGCAGGGTATGGCCGTTTCCGCCTGGAGGAGCCAAATCCTCCAAGACAGTGAAAGAGTGATCGCCAAGTTCACCGATTTGTACCTGAACATCAACAAGGTGAACAAAGAACTCCAGGCATTAGCAGGACCCATATCAGAAGAGCTGGACCATGCTAGGCTGCAACATGAGACCTTTCAACAAATGTTCGACTGTTCAGTCGAAGATCTGGTCAAGTTCGGCGTTTTCGGTCATCCCAGGGCCCTCAATAAAATCCTTTCCACCTGGATTACCAAATGGATCAACTAGAATTCATCCTTGAAAAGATCGATAAGGTAAAGGAAGAAGCCCTGGACGCGATGCACCAAATGGAACAAATCATTCTCAACATGTCTCCAGGGTTACTTACTCCTTCTTTCGCCTTAAGGAAAGTTGATGAAACCATCCAGATCTTCAAGGAGATCATTTCGCAAGGGGGCCAGAGGTCACTTTTGACGCAGAATCCATCAATAACCTGCTGGCCTGTCGAGACTTCATCGGGTTCCTAATAGAAGCAGAGAAAGAATATTCCAAACTCCCAAAGAAGCTCATAGACGAGTGGGAGACTTGCGAGGCGATCAGCGAAGCGACACAAGGATCCTTCCCAGGATCAACTAGAGCCCATGATCAGCAAGTTCATGGAATACCGTGCCCAATTCCACATCTCGTCACCCGAGCAACAACAACAAGATATCCCCTTTCAGCCACGGGATGACGACGATGAATAATTTCTCTCTTCTTCGACTTTCTTTTTGTGAAATGTCTAAAGTATGTTGGCACAAATGATGACATCATCCATGTTGCACCAGTTGTCATCCAAAGTCAAAAGTCAACATGACTTTGAGATATTTTTGTAAATATTTTTATATTTTATGTAAATAGGTGGTTGGTTCCTTTTTGCCTTCCTTCTTCTTCTCCTTCTTCTATAAATACTAAATACTTGTTGTATTGGGGGTGGATATCTTTCAGATGAAAAATAGAAGTGAGGAGAAAAGACTTTGAGCTTTTTGTAACAGAAAGGAATATTAATACAAATATTTAGACTTTGTGCTAAATACGTGTGTTATTTGCATTTGATCTTTCTTATGTCAAGATCTGTGTGTTTATTCATTGAATCTACTTCTATTTTATTGTCATTTATTCATCAGTATTGCTTTGTTCGTTTATGCAAGTAGGTTTGGCTCTGTTTACTACCAATCCCAAAACATAAACCCTCTGACCTTTCTCTTTGGAATTCATTTCTTTTCTTCCTTCGGACCTGATCTTTCTTCATCCTCTCTTTCATTCCTTTCTTTCCGTGATCGAAACACCCTCTTGGGATGAGATCCCAAACCCCGAAGGCGAGAATATTGTGAGACTTGCACAGATTCCTCTTTGGTAGAATAGCAATAAACCAATTTCGCTTTGTTGACTCAAAGAGGGGCTATGCCCTGCACACTGTTGGCTCATCTATCCATAAATACCCAACCGACAGATTTTCGAACCAACAGTTTTTGGCGACTCCACTGGGAACGAATAGATCTATCAGATCTATGATAGTGGTAGGATAGAAAATCAAGAAAAATCAGAAAAATCACTATCTGTTTGCAAACTTTAACTTTTTGTCAAAAATCCAAAATTTTGCAAAAGTGACCCGAATTGAAAATTTTCTTCTGAGATCCATAGATCTGGCCTAGTTGGAGATCTTTAGTTCACTGAGTTTTTATAAAAATCTATTTTGTCCGTAGATCTGAGTTTTTGACTGTTTACCAAAAATTTCAAACTCTTTGAAAAAGTCAAATTTAGATCCGAAAATCAGCTTGCTAATCTTCACTATCATTTTATCCTCGTTGTTCTTTATCATTAAACCGCAATCGGTTTTCAGAAGAGGGTAATTTTAAATATTTAGAAAAGTACATGCTGCTGGTTTTTGTCAGAAAAACCAGAAAATCAGCAAGTACAACCAAAAAGAAATTTTAAATCTGCTCCACAACATCGCAGATCTGGAAGGTACGCTGGCGGGTGAGCCATTTACGCGTGAGCTCATGGAGAAGTCGATCCTACTTTCGATCTGCTTCAAAGGCACAATTTCAGTGTAACACCGGCGCACTTTTCATCACTAAGTTCAGCTGATCGGTCAGCCAGAAGTGCCTCCCCACGGAAGAACCGGTTTTCACAAGGAGCCTCCACATCCCTTTGTAGTGCCTTGCTACTCAGTGGAACTGTGTTTCCAGCCCGTGTTCTTTTCCAGGTCAGAGATGGCGGTACCATGGGGAAATGCTATGGGTCCCCTGGCTTTACCACATCCAGTTCACGTGCTCCCACATGGAAACCGAAAGAATTTTCCCAAATTTGACGGAAGCGGGAACCAAAGCATGGATTCACACATATCTGCATTCATCATGTCATGCAGTATTCTGGATGTAACTCACGAAGATGTGTCGGTTCACCTTTTTCTAGAAACTTTACAAGGGCCTGCAGCAGAATGGTTTCAGCATTTGCCGGCCGGATCTATTACCAGTTGGGCCACCTTGCGGGATGCTTTTGAAGACAGGTACAAGCCTTCAGAAGATGCATTTGCTTTGTTATCACAGATCACTCACCTGAAGAAGGAGGCCAATGAGACCATGCGCGATTTTATCGCCAGGTTCAATGCATTAATCAACCGTGTCCTGTTGCCATGCTTCCAACACCGGAAAATCAGAAGTGTTTCTTCGTGAACGCTATGAGCTCGAAAGTAAGTTTCTTGCTCCTGCAAGAGCAAGTGCTACCTTGATTCTCACCAGTGCTTCGCCATTCAAATAGAAGATAATTTGATAATATCTGGCGAATTGAAAAGGGAATCCTCTAAGCCTAAATCTTTGGGCCCTTCGCCCACTACTTCGTCTGATCCGGCATTTCAAAAGATGGTGAATGACTTGCTTGCATTGAAGAAGCAGTTAGCCCAAGCTTCCCCTAGTTCCTCATACTGGGATATTCCACGGAGGAATTTCATTTCCAACAATATTCCTCAAAGGCCGCGCTTACCTGCAACTGCTCCACGGTTGGCGCTTGAGGCTCCTCCGGTTAACGCCTTAGCCGAAATTGAAGAAGAGGAACAAGATTACGAAGAACCTTCGTCTCAAGGCGAAGATGATCAAGACATCGGTGAGCCGACTGGCGACTCTACTATCGGTATATGGAATTTGAGGAGGAAGAATCTGATGAAGAAGAGGGTACACAAGGCTATGCAAGTGGACAATCATATGCTGTTTTTACCCGCTTGCAAGGAAAAGAAGCAGAGGTCGCTGCCCATATGCAGAAGGAGAAGGCCGTGTCAAACGCGCCTCCAACCATTGCTAAAATAGGTAATCCTCTTCCTACTCAACTCCCTGTTAAGTCTTTTACAAGGAAATATTTTCCCCCATTTCTCCTCCAATCAGCCTTCTTCTATTCCCATAAAGACCAAGTAATCCTACCCTACCATCACGAAGTGAGGACTCATTCCTTCACCAAAGCAAACCCTTGGCCGCATTTGACATAATTGACCATGCTAAAAAGACCAAGATCCAAATTTTTGAAGCCGAGTATCTTCAGTCAAATCCCGAACAACTTGTAAGATTGACCAAGTATATTCAAAGTCAAGTTGTCATAACTAATCAGGTTTCCCCAAAAGGAATCCTTGCCACTCCTCCTACATCCCGCATAAATGTTGCCTCAACATCCACATTAGGAAAGATAGAACCTTTCTATCTCTCCCTCCTAATCAATGGCCACAAGTTAAGTAACTGCATAATTGATTCTGGAGCTTCTGATAATGTCATGCTGGCAAAAGTTGCCCATGCTTTGGGCCTCACCCTTACCAAGCCTTTTGGCAGATGTTATTCCTTAGAAACCAAACAGTGTCGTTGATTGGTCAAATCAAAGATGCAGATTCAATTTGCGGCATTCCCAGAGAAAAGAATAAAGATAACCGTTCTCATTGCCGACATTCCAAAGAAACCTATGAAATTTTCTTTGGGAAGAAGTTTTTGCAGCGAGGTTGGTGGGGAGATTCATATGGATTGGTCTAAGGCCAGAATCCCCGTCAAAGGTGTAATGCAGACTTTGGAGCCAGAATCACAAAAGAAGTACTTGGTTACTAACTCTGAGGACCCCAAAGCTCAAATTCTTTTCGAATCATCAGGGATGGGGAACTATTTCTTGTCTACCGAGTCTGACAAAATGGTTGTTCTCATCCAAGAAGAAGATCTTAACAAGGTCTGGACCTTGCAATTTGATGGCAGCTGCTGCAACCAGTGGATGTGGCACCGGAGCCGTGCTAATATCTCCCGAGGAAGAAATTATTCCTCTCTCTTTTAAGTTGCGTTTTTCAACACAAATAACACTGCTGAGTATGAGTCTCTGTTACTCGGCATGTAGGCCGCAAGAGAGAGAGGGATCAAAAATATGAAAGTGCAAGGTGATGCAGAGCTAGTCGTGAATCAAATTAAGAGGATATATCAAGTGAAGAATGAGAGGCTCAGGCACTACCGTAATGCGGTGTGGGACAACATTGAAGAATTTGATGCTTTTTCAATAGAATCCATTCCAAGAGCTCAGAATGACATGGCTGATTCATTGGCCATTTCAGCATCCCTCATGCTCCCACACCCAGGTTTGAAAATAGACAAATACACCATTGAGATGGTTTTCCACCCAAGTGTGCCGAGACAATTCTCAGCATTGGCAAGTATTCAACGATGACAATCAACTCATTGCCTTTCTAGAAAAGGCGGAAAATTTCAAAGGATTGCATTTTGAAGGATCCACTTCTATGTGCCACGAATCAGTCACCGATCAAAAAGATGAATCCGAAGAGAACGACGGCATATGTCAGCTCAAAGGAAATAAAATTCCGAAGGGCCTGGTTTCTCTGGAATGGTTGTTCGATAGGCATGACCGTTTTGTAAAAAAGAAAAGGCGAGATGATGTGGATCCTCCCCAGAAACCGAACCGGTTAATTTAGGTTCGAAGAACATCCGCAATTCGTGAACATTGGAAAATGTTGCACGCCTGAAGAGAAGCGGAAGTTCGTCAAACTGTTGAAGAAATACATGGATGTGTTGGCATGGTCCTATGCTGATCTAAAGTCTTTTAAGCCAAAGGACGTCCAACATGACATCCGTTGAAAGAAGATGTCAAAGCCTTTCGCCAGAAGCAGAGGCATTATAACCCTAAGATCTCAGGTACCATCCAGGCTGAAATTCAGAAAATGTTGGATGCGAGAATCATTTTTCCTATCCATCACAGTACTTGGGTGGCGAATATTGTGCCAGTGTGCAAGAAGAACGGAGAAATACGCATATGCGTAGATTTTCAAAATTTGAATCAGGCTTCCTTAAAAGACAACTACCCACTTCCTATAATGGATCAAGTTCTGCAAGCAGTAACTGGATCAGAGATGTTGTCCATGCTTGATGGTTTTTCAGGCTACAATCAGATCTAAGTTTCACCTGAAGATCAATTTAAAACAACATTCACTACTCCCTGGGGCACATTTGCCTACAACAGGATGCCTTTCGGCCTAACTAATGCTGGCGCCACTTTTCAGCGGGCCATGGACCTTGCATTCAAGGGTATGATGGGGAAGGTCATCATGGTTTATCTGGATGACTTAACTATGTTCTCTAAATAATGAAATGATCATTGTGATCATTTGGAACAAGTATTGGCCAGTCTTTGAGAACATGGGATTTCCCTGAACCCGAAAAAGTTTGTTTTTGGAGTCATAGAAGGAAAGTTGCTAGGGCATGTGGTTAGCAAAGAAGGAACGAAGATAGATACCAAAAGAGTTAAGGCTATTCAGAGCCTTACTTTTCCTACAAGCAAGACTGGCGTTCATTCTTTCTTCGGAAAGGTGAACTTTCTCAGGCGTTTTGTTCCCGACTTTGCTGAGAAGACTCGTCATATATTGGACATGATGAAGGGGTCACCAACTTTCCATTGGAGCGAGGAAGGGAAGAGGTCATTCGAGGAAATAAAAGCTTCCGTTGCTCACGCACCAGTCCTGGTATGTCCCGATTTCTCCAAAGATTTTATCATGTATAGCTATGCATCTGAGCATACTGTATCTGCCATCTTGATGCAAAAGAATTCGGAGGATGTTGAATCTCCGATTGCGTTCATGAGCTCTCCCCTCAAGCCTCACGAAATAAAAATGTCTCAATTGGAAAAGCATGCCTTCGCCATTGTCAAAGCAGTCAAAAACTTCAGGTATTACATTTTAAATTCCCATATAGTGGTGTTGGTCCCTGACACGGCAGTCAAATCAATTCTAACTCAACAGGAGTTAGGAAGCTTGCGAGGAAATTGGATTGCAAAGGTCCAGGAGTACGACCTGGATATAAAACCAACCAAGCTGGTAAGAGGCAAGGGCCTATGTCAGCTTATGGCTGAAAACAAAGATTCAGAAAACCCTGAGGAAAAGGATGATTGTACCAATGAAGCGCAAAGCCAGCTGGAGAAAGCCCATTCTCTGCCTCTGGTCCTATTTGTCGCAACCAGCGATGAGTGGTATTCCGACATTGCTTTCTTCCTCACCTACGGCGAATGCCCAGCTCACCTAACTACGAAGGAGAAGCACACTATAAAGCTCAGAGCGGCCAAATTTGTCATCTGGGATGACGGTTTATACAAACGCGGGATAGATGGTGTCTTCTTGCAATGTGTCAACAAGCCACAATAGGTAAAGTTACTTGAAAGTTTTCATAATTCAACCTGTGGAGGCCATTTCTCCTCTTCCGTGATAGCACACAAAATCATCCGAGCCAGGTACTATTGGCTGATGCTCTTCCAAGATGCAGCCACCTGGGTAGAAAAATGTGAACCTTGCCAGCAGTTCATCGGCAAGCCCAAGTTGGTTGCTTTTCCCCTCAGGCCGGTCATTGTCGACGAACCATTCAAGCAGTGGGGAATTGATTTTATTGGTGCACTCAATCCCCAATCGAGTGCCAGGACATAGTTATGTCCTAACAGCAACAGATTACTTCACCAAGTGGGTGGAAGCCATACCTGTCAAACATGCCACTTCCGAGGTTGTTTGCAGTTTTATCAAAGAAAATATCATTGTCAGGTTTGGCATTCCCAACAAGATTGTTGTTGATAATGCTTCTAACTTCTCCTCACGGGAAGTTATTAGTTTTTGCTATGAATATGGGATAACTTTTGTTCACGCCTCAGATTATTACCCTCAGGGAAATGGTCAGGTGAAATCCAGTAACAAAAACTTGGTGACCATCATACGAAAGCTAGTGGATGAGAATCAACGAATGTGGCACAAGTCCTTATATGACGCTTTGTGGGTGGACCGCATTACTCCCAAGAGGTCTCTCGGCATGTCACCTTTTCAATTTTTATGTGGCACTGATGCCGAGCTTCCCATTTCCACTGAAATACCTGCTCTACACTTGGCATGAGCAATTGAAGATGAAACTTTCCAAAATTCTCTCGAAAAGAGAATCATGTATCTAACAGAGCTCGAAGAAAAGAGAGTAAGAGTGATCGACAAGATCACCAAACATCAGAATCAAGTCAAGAGATTGTTCGATAAAAAATCTAAGCAAAGAAATTTTTAGGTGGGAGACCTCGTCCTTCTGTGGGACAAGCGAAGAGAGCCAAAAGGCATGCACGGAAAGTTTGATTCCCTATGGAGAGGGCCTTTCAAGATCAAGCAGCTCAATGGAGAGAATAGTTTCTATCTCTCATATCTAGATGGAACCAAACTCCCACTTCCCTACAGCGGGCAGCATCTGAAAATCTTCAAGAAGTAGAGCTTGCTCTCTTCTTTGTACAGTTTTCTTTAGTTGTGTGTTTGTTTTTGTCGTGTGTTTGCTTTATGTTTGTTGTGTGTTTCCCTTTCTAGTCACCCTTGTTTTTGACTCTGTTACCCAATGGATAGGTACATGAGATCTGGGATTCTCTACCCCTGAGGTTTGCTTAGGGATAGTCCCCAGAAAGAGCCAGTTGTTATCCCGTAAAATTGGCAAGGGCAATTTTACAGATAACCATACCAAAACTTTGTTCGATCCCTCGTCGGGGATTTATTGCGTTCAAAATGTTGCAAAATCCCTTCCCAGGAAATCTAGTTTTCCGAACTTAGTCGATTTTTGGTCTTTTTGGCCGGCGCATATAATCACTATGCAACATCAAAAGTTCATGTGCCCACTTTAAATCATTTGGCGCATGCTTTCTCATGTCAACAGGCGTTTTGGTGCGCCTCACTATGTTGAGTCTTCCATGCATGCACCAAGGTGCATGCGCCTTCCTGTCAACAACATTTGGTGCGCAAAGGGCGCATGTTTTCTTGTGTCGACAGCTCTTTTGGTGTGCCACTTGAAAATTTGGTGGCGCATTTATTGCTACCTCGCCTATAAATAGGCGTGTCTACGCTGTCATTTTCACCAACGCAAATCATGTGATTTTTCTACTGTAACTGTCCCTATCACTTTCAATCACGTTGTGGACCCGTTTTCATGCTTTTTCATTGTTTAAATCTGGGTAAGTGGCCTTCTTTCTTTTGTGCATTTTGTATTTGAGGTATTTGGATGCTAGTTCAATTTTAGGTTTGGATTGGAAAAATGAGAAATCATGTTTTTCCCCCTTACTCTTTTTTCCGTTCTTCCTCTTGTTCTTCCCCCTCTTTCTAGATCTGCTTGTAGAGAAGCTCATCCTAAAATGACTGCTTAAAACTCTTTGTTTAAAGCCTCTTTATCACCCAAATGAACCTTGCGAAAGGAGCTTAACCATATGCAAACCCGTCGAGAGAGAGAATCAAACCTTAAAAGGAAACTGCATTTTCCTTCTCCTTTGGCGCATTGGCACACCATGCAACATCAAGAACAGTTGCGCCATTGGCGCATCTGTCACCCCTGTTACACAAAGAAAAGTTGCGCCCTCATGGCGCACTTCCCCCACTTGCTGCAAATGCTTCCCGTGCGCCCTCTTGGTGCATCAAACTTGAGTGCAACATTACAAATTCTGCTGCCCTTTGGCGCACCCAGCATCCATGTAACAGTCTTTTCCTATGCGCAAAGTGCAAAGCTATAAACGGCGCAGGCGCGTCCCTCACCGCAATAACATCATGTCATGTAGACCCTTCATGCGCCGCATGCTAAGTTCCATTTTGGCGCACACAAAAATGTATGTTACACTAACCTTATATGCGCCTTTGGCGCACCGAAGTTCCATGCAACATGAAAGTAATCTGCACCCTTTACAAAATGCATCCACATAGCGCAGCAGCACTTGTGATTACAACAACAAAGAATGTACCCTGCAGTGTCCATGCACCATGCGCCTTTTGGTACTAATTTATCTCCTACACAGCCCTTTCCCATGCGCCTTACCTTTGGGCCCTGTAACCTGCAGTATTCATGCGCCCTGCACCCTGAGGCCTTTAAATTGCTAACTCTTTCTTCTGTCAACATTTCAATGGAAAATCAAACAGCTGACACGGCTTTCTTCAATTGGGTTTCACTTCTTATTCTTGCAGATCAGCAACTGAGTTCAGAAGAACATATGTCAACATCAAGTAGGAAACCTATCAAATCTAAAGGCAAGGCCAAGCTCACAGAAGAAGAAATGAAGTATAAGTATCAGAGGGTCAGAATGCCTGAATCCCAGGCCGAGTGTGACCTGGACATCAGAGACTCAGAGCTGGGTCATATTGATATGGAGGAGTTCTGGGTCAGAACTTAGAAGGTCACAAGAAGTCCATGGATGGACAAGCTGATAGGCAATGCCCTAAAGCTTGCTGGTGGGATCCCAGTCGGTGCCATAAACAATGAATTTATGATGGTGGTAGCCTGATGCTACAACAAGGACACAAGATGTGTTCATGGTGAGAAGGGCGAGGTTATAATTAACCTCACTGCTGACACTTTGAGATGATGCTCGGCATTCCTCATCACCGACACTTTGTGGCCGTCAGCCAACAAGATTGCATCAAGGCCTGGGATGACAATGAAGATCAGTGCATGCAGCTGATGAATGAAGTTTATCTCAAGAACAAAAAAGTAGTGACTCGGTGGCCACAAGTCATTCATCGCAGTGACTTTTCAGAGGAACTCAGCGACACCATTACTTTCCTGAGCAGAGTTTTTGGGCTTCCTGACGCCCATTATTTTCACAAGTGGATGTTGCGGTACCTTGAGACAATGAACAAAAATGTGCCCAATCAACGTTTTGAGTGGGCAGAAATCATAAGCGAAGACGATATCGAGCAGCAATGCAACAATTTACCACAACCGGGAGGTCTACATGAACTCCTATGTTGTTTACGTTGCAACTTTAGAAAGGGACTATCCAGCTCTGATGCGGAGTGGGGTTTGGCCCCAAGTTAAAATATATGAATATTATCCAGAGCTAAAGCTGGAAAATAGCATCCCTCAATTTACAAAGATCAATGATGCATTTTTCTATTTCATCATCTTCCTGTTGAGGCCGAATATGACTCACGGTCATACGACCAAGAGCATCGTGGAAGCCACAGAGAAATGGGGGGCCCTGTTCACTCAATTCCCCACATTCACTTATCTAAGGGCAGCTAACTTCTTGGGGGAGCCAACTAGACTGCCAAGGTATGTTGGACCCAAGTTGATTCTGCTAGAGCTATCAAGACAGCTTGTCACCTACCATGAGAAATGCCTCAAGAGAAAGAAGGGTGGAACTCCTTTCCCCCTCACAGTGGGTAGGTATACATGTCTCACTCACCACAAGGTGAAAGACATGTTTGCAGAGCTGGAGCTGCTGAATCTGAAACATGACTTCTAGAAAGGCCCACCTTCGACCCGAGAAATTGTCTGCCTAGGGCCAAGCTCGATCCGATCCATATCCCTCAGATCGAGGATATCTACATCGATATATATCATGAGGTGGAGCTCAGGAGGAAGGACCATTCTCATTTGGCCTTAGCAGAAATCATCCAGTACGGGGTGGCCATCGTCCCCAAAGGCTACCAAACTACTGAGGAGGAAGTGGATCAAGTGTATCTTGACACAGGTGGGGATGATTGGCCTTTTGCATTGATTGATAGAACCAAAGCACCTCAAACACATTGAGGAAAGGGTCGAGGAAACTCTGCGTAAACAGCATTGGTTCGAATGAACGGGCTTATCTACCTCGAGTCAATTTCACAACCTCTCCGTTGGGTAACGCACCTCCTCGATTAAAACAGTAGCCAAAAGGCAAGGGAAAAAGCAAAGAGGGTGAATCTAGCTCCACTCAAGAGGAAGCTCTGAAAGTCTCCTTCTACTTGCACTCCGAACAAGTTGTAACTCTAGCTTCTCCGAGAAAGAAGTGGAAGAAGATGTTCCATAGGCCCATCCACTCGGGATGTCGCCCCTGATGTAACAACCGAGGTCCCTTCATTCCTTCTTCTTCTCCTCCTTCCCCTCCTCGAGTGACCCAAGTGACCATTCCTTTGGTCGTGTCCTCTCCCCCTTCTTACATTGTCCCTCCCCTTTTCATCCATTTTCTTCTTCTCTTTTCTTCTCATCTCTCCTCCCTTCCCTTCTTGTCTTCTCTCTGCTGTATCTCTTCCTCCCGTGAGCGCTTCCTCGGCCTCCCTCTCGAGTCTCCCTTCCCTTCATATGTCTTCCTTCTCCCATAAGTCTCTCTGGATCTCCTAGCACTTAAGTCTTCCTCCTCCGATGGACTTCTCTAATCCTCGGCCTCCCATCACACTTCTCTCGAGTGCTTCGGGAGAGAGGGTAATGGAGATCACATACCCCAATCCTCTAAAGGATAAAAAGGATCTGTCCTCGACAGATTATACAGTGACTCAAGTCACAATGGGGACGTCTTCTGAAATCCTTCAGGGAGAGGCCCTATCTGCAGTCGATGCCCTCTGCAAGAAGCTTCAAGAAGTAAAAGAAGAAAAAAGGTTACTGAAAGAGCAAAATAGACATCTGCTCCAAGCCTTACAGAAGATGGGCAGTGCACCTCCCACAACTACCGCCAAGACTCCTGAGCCTCTGAGCCAGGATAAAATTAATGAATATGCAAAGATTGGTGAGCAGGGTATGGCCATTTCCGCCTGGAGGAGCCAAATCCTCCAAGACAGTGAAAGAGTGATCGCCAAGTTCACCGATTTGTACCTGAACATCAACAAGGTGAACAAAGAACTCCAGGCATTAGCAGGACCCATATCAGAAGAGCTGGACCATGCTAGGCTGTAGCATGAGACCTTTCAACAAATGTTTGACTGTTCAGTCAAAGATCTGGTCAAGTTCGGCATTTTCGGTCATCCTAGGGCCCTCAATAAAATCCTTTCCACTCTGGATTACCGGATGGATCAACTGGAATTTGTCCTTGAAAAGATCGATAAGGTAAAGGAAGAAGCCCTGGACACGATGCACCAAATGGAATAAATCATTCTCAACATGTCTCCAGGGTTACTTACTCCTTCTTTCGCCTTAAGGAAAGTTGATGAAACCATCATGATCTTCAAGGAGATCGTTTCGCAAGGGATGGGGCCAGAGGTCACTTTTGACGCAGAATCCATCAATAACCTGTCTGCCATGTCGGACTTCATCGGGTTCCTAATAGAAGCAGAGAAAAAATATTCCAAACTCCCAGAGAAGCTCATAGATGAGCGGGAGACTTGCGAGGCGATCAGTGAGTGACACAAGGATCCTTCCCAGGATCAACTAGAGCCCATGATCAGCAAGTTCATGGAATACCATGCCCAATTCCACATCTCGTCACCCGAGCAACAACAACAAGATATCCCCTTTCAGCCATGGGACGACGATGATGAATAATTTCTCTCTTCTTCGACTTTCTTTTTGTGAAATGTCTAAAGTATGTTGGCACAAATGATGTCATCCATGTTGCACCATCAATCCATCAAGTTGTCAAAAGTCAACATGACTTTGAGATATTTTTGTAAATATTTTGTATATTTTATGTAAATAGGTGGTTGGTTCCTTTTGCCTTCCATCTTCTCTTCTTCTATAAATACATAAATACTTGTTGTATTGGGGGTGGATATCTTTCGGATGAAAAATAGAAGTGAGGAGAAAAGACTTTGAGCTTTTGTATGAGAAAGGAATATTAATACAAATATTTAGACTTTGTGTTTGAATACATGTGTTATTTACATTTGATCTTTCTTATGTCGATCTGTGTGTTTATTCTTTTGAATCTACTTCTGCTTTATTGTCATTTATTCATCAGTATTTCTTTGTTCGTTTATGCAAGTAGGTTTGGCTCTATTTACTACCAATCCCAAAACATAAACCCTCGACCTTTCTCGCTTTGGAATTCATTTCTTTTCTTCCTTCGGACCTAATCTTTCTTTATCCTCTCTTTCATTCCTTTCTTTCCGCAGTCGGAAACACCCTACTCTTTGGGATGAGATCCCAAACCCCGAAGGCGAGAATATTGTGAGACTTGCACATGATTCCTGCTAGTAGAATAGCAATAAAATAGTTTCGCTTTCTTTGACTCAAAGAGGGGCTATGCCACGCACACCGCTTGGCTCGCCTATCCATAAATCTTCCCAACCAACAAATTTTCGAACAAACAAACGTCTAACTATATTCAGTCCAACCGAGCCATCTAACCCCTAGTGTCCAACCCCTAGCCATCCAATCCCACCATCCAACCCTAGGCTGTCGAACCCAACCCTAGCCATCCAACCCAAATCCGTCTAACCCCTATCCGTCTAACCCCTATCCATCCAACCCTAGGGCTAGCCATCCAAATCTTAACTTGTCCATTCTCGAGCTTTAGAACATAAAAGATGCTTGTAAGGCCATAAGCATAAGTAGTCATGGATACTAGATATCGGGAAAAAGATTATAAATTCGATCGGTTCAAAAAAGGGTGCCAATACTTTGCTTGGCTATTTTGGAAAATCACAAAAGACGAAGTTAGTTTCTGCTTCGGCTGAAAATATCGGTATGTGGCAAGTGTTATTTAATGGTTATTTTATCTAACAGAATTTAATAATTATGTTTATAATACTGTTCTCGGAACTCTTTGACATTTGTACTCTGTAAAAATTGAACTATAGATAAGATTAATACAATATAAGTAACAATTTTATAAAATTATTTGCAGAATTTTCAGAAATTCCTTCACAGAATAATCAATTTATAGATATTGATGATCCGATATATGTTGAGGCAAACATACTGTCCCTTGATGAAATAGAAGTACAAGAAAATTCATCAAACTCCCAGGAAACACCAGCAGAGGAAGCTTCTACTCCAAGGTCTATTTCTAGAAAGAGGAGACATGAGATTCAAAATATTTTTGCTGACAACCCAGATGTAGAAGTTGAATCCCAGGGGAAAAAAGAAAATATGTTAGAAGAAAGATGGCAAACTAGACAATTGGAAGGAAATTCCAGTTTGAATGGGCTGCAAAATATCCTTTTATTGAACCTGTGCACACTGAAAATTCTAATGATGTTCCAACACAATGTCAATGAAAAATATGTGGTTAGAAACAAGGAAGGATCACACAATGAAACTCAAACTAGACACAATTGAAAAACACTGTGGGAAAATATACATTTCCCAAAAGCAAAAGGATGGGAGCATAGTTAGAACTCATAAATGGAAAGATGTAAAATATTGTCTACATGTCAAATATGCAAAAGAGTACGAAAAGGAACAAAAATGTATCAAATATGTAAATGAAAAAGGTGGGACCATAGTAGGAAAATTGAACAAAGCTATGGAGGCAGAAATGCAAGCAAAGGGTATTCAATTTGCAACCGTTTTTCATATAATGAAAAGGGGAAGACCAATGTCGATTTTGGAGAAAATAGAACGTTGTATCAAGTTATTGGTTTAAAGAATGTTCCACAATCTCATTGGTCAGATACCAGCAGCTGGGAGATTGTAAAATGTCTAGCTCTGGTAGAGAAGGAGGATCTGAAAATGTGTGTTCAAAAGGAAAAGTATATTTCCATTTCTTTAGACGAGGTTACCGCAGTCGATAATACATCCTGGATATGTATTCATGTTTACACATTTACTAATGAAACAAGGACTCCGCACCTCTTGGCAATTCATAAAATGACAGAGAATTGCAATTCTGAGAATATTTATAAATTGGTGGTATCAAATCTGAAGGATATCGCTGGAATGGATGACTATGTTATTACTGAACAAAATTAGTTTGTTACTGGAACCGATGGTGTAGTTGTAATGCGAGGATCAAAATGGTCATGTGTGTTAGACATCGACAACTATTTCTCCATATATGGTTGTTGTCCACTGCATGGCTCATAGAATGAATCTCACATATAAAATTGTGAGCACATTTGAAAATATAGCTAAAGTGGAGGAATTGATATGTGATCTCCATGCCTATTATTCTTGCAGTCCTAAGAGATTTTTAGAATTTCAAAATTTTCTATTGGACTGACAGAGGGAAAAAAACTTCTCAAAGATGTAGATACAAGATGGATATCTATGTACGAACCTGCCTGTAGAATATATGATGAATATCCTTCACTTACAGGATTTATGTTTAAATACCATAGGGATTTAGATAAAGCTAAAGATCTATTGTGCCGTCTAACTGACATAGAAACTTTACTAACACTTTGTGGTATTTTACCCATGTTGAGGGAGCTAAATATTTTAACGAAGCATGCTCAAGATCGATCTTTCTACATTACAAACTTTATAAGACTCAGAAGACGTGTTTGCTGGAGTCTAGAAAGTTTATATATTTCTGATGGGAGTTTTAAGGGTCTTGCTTTTGAAAACTAGAATGCATTAACAGATTTGAAAAATTCTAAGTGCTTCTTAAAGTACAATAGAAATTATCATTTGTGTATAATTGATTTGGCTTACTCAGAAATAGAAGAAGTAAAAGTGACACAAAATTTATATGATTCAGTATTAATCGAAACTAGGAATAAGTTGAGAAAGATCTCTGAATCGTTAGCTAAAGAGATCTGGGAAAGATTCAAAAATGAAAAAATAATTTTGCAATGGGAGTTGTAAATCTATAGTTATGGAATTTTTCTGGAAACAAACATTATACATCTATCATTCCTTTATTTATCAAAAACATGGGTGACCTTCATCGATCATTTCGTAAGATTGTAGATTTCAATGGAGTTTCAACAAAGAAATTTTGAAAGAAAACTAATTAGTTCACAATCAATGGATTTTAATAATACAATGATACGACAAGTTCAACTTCTACAAAACCCACAGGATTATAATGCCATGAAAAGGATTTGGAAGGATATCTATTCTAGTAGTATTCTAAGTGAATATTTGAGCGAGTATATTAAGTTGTATGAGCTATGTCAAACAATGATTATGGGTTTTCAATGCACTATCCTTTTTAAAGTCAAAAGTTCAAAACAGATTGGATAGGAATCTAGAAATTTGTCTCAGATTGTATGTATTGAGTTACTCAGTGGAGTCTTTTCCTTATGATAGAGCCCTAGCATTGTGGAATTCACTAGTAGACAGAAGAGGAGTAAGTAATATTCTACCTGATCCAGGGGATCAAGACACATCCACAAATCATGCTTGCAGTTGATTTCCAAGACACAAATGAAAGTGTTGCTCCAGGACTGTTTGAATTCACATAGATTTCATTTCTTCTATACATTATTGAGACTACTTATGTACTTCATTCAGTGATTACAACTTTCAATAAATGCAATATTGTATTTGTCATTTTTATCCTTCGTCATTGCAACAATGTCATCAATACAATATTTGTTTCAATAATGCCATTTGTTTTTTATGATTGCATTTCAAATTGAGACTGAAATAAGAACACATGTGACATTTATCTTTTATATCTCTTAATTTATTTATTTTACATCTGCAAGAATGCAGAAATGTAATGAAACAAAATAGTGTAAATTTAAGCAACATTTACATAAACAATAGAAAAGAAACATAGTTTGTATTTATATGTAGTTACATTATACAATTCTAACTTCCAAAGTTCATATGAAATTGATTTCTCATGTGGTGGATTACTTTATGAAAAATTACAAATTCATAAAGCATTGTCAGCCAATACAATTAAAAAAGGGGTTGTTTTAACATCTCAAAGCTTCTGAACAAGTTCTGTCATATAAGGACACATTACGAGGTCATCCTCTTTTCTGCCTATGATTCAAAACCATAGTTGTCCTTATGTCTGCCACATGGAATAAAAACTAAAAAAAGGGCTAGCCACTAACTTTTAATTCCTACGTCAATGTCAGAATTGTGACAACACATCATCACATGGTGAACTCAACTAACTTATCAAATTTTTGATGCAGGTGAAGGTTTTTCTTTTTCTTGCGTATCAGATGGAGCAATAACTCCTGACGCCTGAAGGTCTCCTACTGCAGTGTTGATATTTTCCAGTATACTCAACTCCTCCCTCGCTACATCTCCTGCAGACAAAAGTGTTGCATCTGCATCTGTCTTTTCCTTCAGTAAGATTTCTGGATCCATATTATGCTCCTTTATTATCCTTCTCAATGTATTATTTTGTTTATTAATTACAATGATTTTTTCCTTCAACTGTATAAAAGAATTCAGACTTTTGTGGGCATTCTTCAAATGTGCTTCAAAAATAGCTGCCTCTTTCTTTAAATTTTCATATTTTTCCTGTAAAATAGAAATATTAAATTTTTAGTCAATCAAATCATATGAAAAAAATATAGAAGTGGTAATTATATCAGATAATATTTAGTTTTTCATGTAAAAGTTAATGGCCACTTACAACAGCTTTCTCTTTTCTGCATTTGCAATCAAAACATTAGTCTTGTCTTTAGACCATTTGTTGTAGTAAGCTTGTGCTTCAGCATTGAGATTTTCCAACCTGTTTAGCATTATGTCTACAATTTCATCATTGTAATCATTACTATATGAAATTGTCCCTGATTGAGATTTGTTTATTAAAACATTTTGCCATCCCAGTTGGCTCTCTAAGACAGTGAACAATGAATTCTTTTGAGCATGATTATGGTATCTAGTATTTATTTCTTTTATCAAAATTTTTGCTCACCTTTCCCACGACCGCACCAAATCCACATCATACATTACAACCTCTTGAATTGTTGCCCCCATGCTATCTGATATCAGATTTTCTAAAATAAAGTGTGTTTTTTCATCATCTGTTTGTGGTGCAGCGGTTTCGGGAGGAGGAGAGTCACTACCCTGCATTCCCTGCACATTTGGTTGTGGAGGCAGAGTAGATTGAATCATGTCGTGGGTGTCAAAATAGCTACTCTTGGCCGCATCCCCACTTTCAAATCCTAAATACTCCTCATCAAGGGAAATGTTGTTGAAAAGTTGTGTGGCTATTACACTTAAAACTCCACCTAATGACAGCCCAAGAAATTTAGTTGTAGTAGGATGAACTATTCCTACTGACTCTACAGGAAACCTAATATTCTTTCCCAAAGTCCTCCTTTGTGTTTGTACTTGACATGTCGAGAGAAGTGGTGGCCTCCTTGCAAGTGGAATATGACCTGAAGCCATATTACCTACATGGAGCAAACAACAAATTGTTAGAATATAATGGTTGGTGTTTGTAAATGCTAAAAATTGTAAAGAAACAAAACATGTGAATCAAAGTACCATGTAAAATATACCTCACATAGACGGAGACACAATCGTGATATTTTGATCTCCAGAGTCGAATGAGTTTGATCTTCATCATCCATCTCAGTAGTTTCTGAATACAATACATGTAGAAAAGATTAGTAGAAATATTAGAATACATAATTTATAGTAGTTGTTTGAATTTGTAATTTATATATAAAGATAACTTCATTATTCATACCTGTAGTTAAATGTGATGGTAAACGTGTTGTGCAAATCGACCCCCTAGGTCACTTTTTAAGAGGTCTTATTGGTGTTGATTCTGTTGAATCCATGTCAGAATCAACAGAGACCTCTGGAGGGGCTTTACCTCTAGCAATTGCCTCCTTATGAGATGTTGCAGCTATAATTTTTCTACAAAATATAATCATACATTTAGTATTTTATTTTAAATATTTAAATTGAAATCTTTATAACAAGAAAATAGTAAATGTAAATTTTACCTGTTGTTCTTCGAGACTAAGACCAATCATCTTATCATTGATTCTAGTAGGAATCGTATGCATGTCAAATCGTAGTATGCTTCATTATAGAAAGCTAGAATAAAATTGCAAGAAGAAAATACAATCCTTGATTTATCAGTTTGATTGCCTTTGTGGGCATGGGAGATATCTGATTTAATTCAGTTGGACAAATAACTGCACCAATCAAATTGTTGACCTGCTAGTGTCCGTAATAAATACTGAACTACCCAATAGGGAATGTCTGCAGATCTACCCTGTAATACTATCCTGGCCTGAAAAAGTGAAGCAACTGCAAGAAAGAAATTATTTGTAATACCTTGTAGAAGAAGGCCTCTTGATGATCGATTAAGAGGAGCTGCAATTATAGAAAGGAAACGTTAGATTGTGTGTGGTCGAGTAATGTTAAAAAAAAGCATTTGAAAATAATAAACTTACCATCAACCTGTACATTGTAATGAGACTCCAAAAAATTTTTGTCTTCGTCTGTAAGAACTGCCTTCGTAGTAACTGGTGGCTTATTTTGGAAAGGTAAACCTGTTAGCTGATGCACGTCCTCGGGTTCAACAGAAAAATAAATTTGATGACGTTTCGGATGCACGAAAAGAATAGAGAATTTTTCATCTTTTTCATTGTAAGAGGCGAGTAGGTAATCAAGGATGGATGAATCTGTGTCGAATTGGGGCATGTTCACAAGCCCGTAAAAATTCTAATTTTTCCACCCAATCCTTTGGAGCATCTTTTAGCTTTAGCAAAGCTAAAATATGTGGGCACATGAGGTTTTTGTATTGAAATTTGGGTGAAGGAATAGATGTGGTACTGGCCATTGCTGAAATTAGGGACGAGTGAAATTTGGGTGTAAAATTAGATAGCTCAGAGCACTGGAAGTGGAAATTTATGGATAAAAGTGTAAAAATGAACCTTGAAACATTATTTATAGAGTCCAGGGGTATCATTAATGAGCATTAAATACATTGGTAACAATGCCAAATGAACTCCATCCAAACCACTCAACCAACCATTTCCCGTCTATCCCATCTCGACCAACTCCCCGTCCAACCTATATTTGACCAACTCCCCGTCCAACCTATATTCATCCAATCCACCCGTCCAATCAACTCACCCAACCATCATTCAGCCAACACACCCGTCCAATCCCTTCCCGTCTAACCCCACCGCCCAACCTCAACCCATCCAACAACTTGTCATCTAACCCCTTCCCGTCCAACCTCCACCCGTCCAACCCCATATCCAACCAACCCATCCAACCCTTTCCCATCTAACCCCTTCTCAACCAACATCCACCCGTCCAACCCCTTCCTGACCAACATCCACTGTCTAAACAACCCTTCCAATTCCTTTCACGTCTAATCCTTTCTCGACCAACCTCCACCCGTCCAACCAGCCCATCTAACCCCTTCGCCCGACCAAAATTCGTCCAACCCCAACTCATCCAACCACTCGTCCAACCTCCCGCCCAACCCGCCCGTCTAACCCCGTCCAACCTACTCGGCCAAAAAAGCAAAAACAAGGAACCAATCCTCTGTAAAATCACCTTCACCATGAAACATTTTTTTGGAAATTCACCTACGATTCGAAATTCATTTTATGAGATTCACCGATGATTCAAAAGTAATTTTTCAGAGGGGTCTTCTTAAAATGAACCCTGCACACCTTTCTTGACATATGCGTGCGTCTATAGAATTTTAACATAGTGGTTCAAAAATACAAGCCAATATGTGCATGGGTAGAGAATCATGTGCATATGGTTGGGAACATGTGTACGCCCAATGGAACAAGTGTGTGTGGGTTTTAATGTGTGCAAGCCCCTTTTTAATACATGTGTGCCTGTCTAGAACAACACAATAAAGGATGAAAAATAAATTCTAAAATTTCCAACAGGTTAGAAATTTTCTATTTAAATCACTTTCTAACTGATACCCATTAATCTTTCATACAAAAGGGAGATTAAACACCTATACGGTTAGTAAATAGCTTGGACAAAACTATTTAACCTTCAAATGCATGAAAATGGTTAGAAAAATTATAAAAATGAACAAGCATACAATCAACTTCTAATGGACTATGGAGTAAGTCCCACCGAGCGTGCCAAATGTATTCATGTAAAGATTAGAAAGCTTAAGAAATGAAACTAGAACACTTAAGAAGTTTCAAAGCCTAGCTAACCTAACAAGAATCATCAAGATAAGAGCTTAAAGAGAGATACTTCTTTAACAATGCATATAACTTTGAAAAAGCATCAAAACTAACATGTCTAAGTTACTCTCTACTCTTTGAATGCTAATAAAACATGAACCTATGAAGATCCTAGCAATCAAATGTGATTGTTTGATATGGTTCTCAAGATTTCAAGAATGAAGTCTCACCATTAATGGCTACAAGGCCATATGGTTCTCTCCATATTACTCAAAGCTTGGTTTAATGGATGTAATGGTGAAGATAATAGCTCAATACAAATGAATAAATACTCAAATCCTAATTTCCTATAGTTTATGCTAGAGGGAGGAAAGTGTTCTTAAAAATTATGAGGAGGGTTCTATTAATAGGATTCCAATTCAAGAATGGAATTATTTTGTGCATGTGGGACAAAAGGTAAGTCCAAAAATCACTTTTAGCAAGTCAAAGAAATATTTGACTAGGTTTAGAGGCTAATTAATCTTTTAGGATTAATTAGGGGTCCCAAATAGGCTTAGGAAGCTTTCTGGGAGCATCTAGAGGAGGTTTTGATAGATTTTGGAAGCGTTGGAAGTGGGAGTTAGCCAATAAGAAGATTTATTAGTCAATTACAAGATAAGAGGTTTAATCAATGTATAATGGTCAATTAAGAGGAATTGAAGGGAAAATGAGCCTAATTGATGAAGTGTCATCAATTTGCAAGGAATAAAATAGTTCATACAATGTTAGTAATAATATTTCTTTGATCGATTATAGGTGTCTACAATGGGAAACCATGAAAGATTTGATAATGGGCATATAAGGAGTGTGTTAAAAAAATGATTTAATAAAATTAAATCTAATGTAAGGACACTACTGATTAGGTAGATAAAACAATATTCGAGAAATATCTAACTAAAAATACAACCAAGAGTCATATATATGAGATAAATATGACTCAACTTGAATCGTATATTTGGACTGATTTTTGACAGATGAACAAGGTGGGAAAAAAATGGAATGTATAAGCTTTGTATCATAAACTGGAATGTGACAATCTCGTGGAAAGAAGCACCTAGGAAAGGACAAGACTACCTAGGTGTTATTGTATGTTCTGGTACTGGTATCTATGGAAATACATAGGATATGATTCTTTCTAGGTAGTTTAGTGTCACTTATTATTCATCAGTAAGTCACACTAGACTCATTGTACTTATATTTACCACACCTTTACCTTAAAATAAAACCTATCTACCTACACAATACTTAACACATTAGATGAATAAAAATATGTATATTTTTAGTCGAATAACCTCGACGGTCACCCCAATGTGATTTTCACTGAGTGTTGCACTACATTTCAGAATCAATGTAGTTCTTGTGTGTGTGTGTGTGTGTGTGTGTGTGTGTGTGTGTGTGTGTGTGTGTGTGTGTGTGTGTGTGTGTGTGTGTGTGTGTGTGTGTGTGTGTGTGTGTGTGTGTGTGTGTGAGTGATACAAATATTGTCCCTTGACCTTTATTTCCCTAGTTCTACTCACAAATAAATAGTGGGATACAACTACTTTTTCCCAATGTAAAATGTGTGATATGGAATTGAATAGACCCTCTTATGCAATGAAGTATACAGTCCCAAAATGCAGTCTTGAGGGTAGTAGATAAAAATATTCGCTCCTTGTAATAGTATGTACCTCTTTAATGATGTCCCCCTAATGAGGTTAAATAATAAATTTATACACATACACACATGATTCCTTTGTTTAATTTTTTTCATTAACAAGTAAAGGGCCAACTAAGGGTGATAAAAAAAGACAACAAAAAAGTAACATCTAAAAGATTATAAAAATAGAAAAGGAGGAAAGAAGTTCTCGAGGGGATAGTAGCACCTAGGTGCTCCTATCCCTAATAAGTGGTCCTATGCGGGGTGTCGAAAGATAAAATAGTGAAATCGATCTAATTATGATCTTAATCGGTATGCAAAAAATAAGTTTCCAATAAAAGTAGTAAGTAATAAATATAAAAAGATAAAATAAATGCCAAATAAAAGTAAAGGTTTGTTAATGGGTAATTATATTTATTAGGAATCATTCATAAAAATAAAGAATTTAGAGGGTAGATGTACATAGCAACTAAATTATTTAGTGACTAAAATCTCGTGTATGCCCTCACATACACAAGGCCTTTCTGAGGTCTCTCCACTACACCTAATGTGCCATAGAAGTCACTGCCTATGAAAAATATCAATAACTTAGATATCAATAAAATAACTCAAACTTCTCTAGGGTGAATGATGCATTCACCATGTATGTCATAAGGTTACTTGAAGGAAATATAAAATGGAGAGTATCATTTCAAATAACTAACTTGATCAAGAAATATGGAAGTTACTTCATTCAATTTCCCACCTTCACTTATCTCAAAGTCATATTTTTTGATCTTACACCTCACAGGATACCAAGGTATCCAAGTGACAAGATAATCATAATTGAGTTGTGTAGGTAATTATCCCATGTTCACACCATGTGCAAAAGTGCAAATAAGAAAGGTGTATCCTTTCCTATTTCTCTATGAATATACTCATGCAAGAGTATCATTGATGCAAAAACATAAAAAATTCCCTCACAAATTCTAATATGTATTCCTATGTGACTCGGTCTGACTTTGACATTAGGATTAATCTGATATTTTCCTCTTGCAGGTTTTGCATCATATTCCACAAATTGAGGACTATTGGGATAATTGCATTGATGAATTTCAATTAAGGAAATGAGACTACATGAGAATGATAGTGAATTAGATCAGGAAATTCAAGTTTGATTGGTTTTTAGAAGGAATGAAAGATGATGGATAAGACCTACTTGATCCTAAATATCAAGCAAAGTGTAGAATTATCTACTTCTACCCACTCCATGGGAAATTTGAGATTTTGGTTACATAAAAAAATAACCATGACAACGATTCAAAGGTAAAAATAATGGTTCAAGTGGAAGAGGGCCTCTTTCATTAAATATGGTGGTGTACTATCTCCACCCAGAAAGTGTCTCTCACTTCTTATCTTAAGGCACCCGAAAGTGTTATGGGGTCAACTCACTTAGAGGAATATTTCAAGATGAAGCTTGTGGAAGCTGATTGCACCGAATTTTCTCCCTAGAAGGTCTTAAAAGAAGGAAAAATTTAAAGAATATCCAATTGAGGCACTTGAATTAGTGGGAATGAATCCAAAGACAATATCCTAATCATCCTTGCAATCCAAGTATTTATTTCTTAGTGCACCCCAATAATCTCATCTTAGATAAGCTCTAGTTCCTTATCAAATACCTAAGAGTTATTCTATGCTTCAATTCATGTCTACACTATCCTATACATTCCCATGGGTTACTTGGAGGATAATCAATAATGGTGTACTAAGCCACAACACCTAACTTTGAGGCCATCTCAAAGTACATAAAAAATGAGTAAACCAAGAAAGCAAAAATAAATTATTTTTTATTCACAGAGGCTTCTAGATCCCAATATGTATAAGTTACATGTCTAAAATTTGTGAAATCCGTGGTAGAAATGACACAAGATAATTTTGAGATGATTAGGATTTCCTTGGGACAGACACTCTCAAGGGAGATGTGTACCTATTAAAAGAGTTTACACCCTAATTGCTTTTAAGAAATGAATAAAATATATAGACTATGGAGAAAATAAAATATCATGTGAGGACCCTCACCACCTATGTACAATCGTTCCTAGAAACCAACACAACACCACCTCCTACAAGAATGGCTATCTCTCCCATCAAAAGTTTTTATCCCCAATAGATCAAAAGAGCTAAATGGTATACCATGTAATGGAGATCCAATGAAAAATGGGTGGAGAATATTCTCGAAAAAGGAAATGTATTATTTCCCAAGGTTATCTCTTTAATCAAATTATCAACTCGCAACTTTTTTATAAGGTAAAAATGAAGAAGGAAGATATTGAAAAATAAAAGGTATATTGGGATAGTTTGTTCCCATTGGTGTTTGAGATGAGTTGTCTTGATTCTCACTCCTTAGTGAGAAATAATTTATTCACGTCTATTTTAGATCATTTATCACCCGTGTGGTCACACCAAATGAGTGCTAGGTGCGATGTGATAAAATATGTTACCTCAGAAATTGAGTCATGCAGAGAACATGCATATGAAATTTTGGAAGATATCAAAAATAATGTGTAGAATCTTGGATCACCTCTGTTTAGTGAAAAATTATCCTTGAAAGAGAATCTAAAATATTTCCAAGGATTTGTCCATAAAGAGGTTGGAGATCATTTCTCGTTCAATGAAGATACTTTGGAATCCCTCATGGAAATTAAAGGCTCCATATTTAATAATATAAAATATCATCATGTTTTATTCACATAATGCAAGACCATTAATGGTATTTCTAAGACTTGGATCAGTACTTTAGGTTATGTATTCCTTCCACATAAAGAGAAGGTAGCACTTGCAAAAACTCATTTTAGTAAGGAAGTTAAAGGAAAGGAGTTCATTCTAGGATCATTTCCTTAAGAGTTAACCAAAAGTAAGGTCTTCATCATTGGAAGCTTCCTCATCCTCGGGCTAATCACTCTCTTCTTCTCTCTCTTCTTCCCTCTCTATCTATGTTCTAATTCTTCATTTTAATGTACTTTTAAATTTGTTATCTTATTCACTTAAGTTACCTTTTAATTTGACATTGTAAAATTTCCTTTTCATTAATAAGAAAGGGGATTATTTTTATTCATATAGGAATATGAAAGGTCACAAGTAGTAGGAATGCAAAAAGTCATGTGGGTAGAGATGAAGAGACATATATATATATATATATATTGGGATGGCTTCTCCATTTTAAGGGGTTGATCAATTTTTTTCTCTTAATACAATAAAGAAATATTTCTTATATTTTATTGTATTTGTTCTTCTAATTTCTACTTTCAAATTTGCAAGCATTGTAATATTGAATAACTAAGAAATAAATTTGTATCTTTGAGGAATAAATCAATTTAAATTTGTGTCTTTGATTTTTTAATCTTTTGATTTATTACTCAATTATTTTCTTATTATTGGATGTGAACCTACTCTGTTTATTTTGAGTGAAGTTTGAAGTTCCTAGTCACTACCTTAACCCTTTGTCCCTATATTTTTATCTCCCTTCACCTCTCTCTAAGAAATATTTCTCCTTGTATCCTATACAAGAAACTTACAACAAGTTTTCTTGGGAATTGTTATGAGATCCCTGACCTAATTACCACACAAAATTTAATTATTTCTCACATTTAATAAATTGGAGCCCCGTCATTTCCAAGAGGAGGGACCTAGTCCCAGTGTTGATGAAAATCACTAATTTGTCATGTCAAAAATTATTTCACCAACCATTTTTGGCACCTAGCATGGGGCATATTTTAATTTTATATACCTCATAAATATCCACAGAATCATACAAATAAGATATCTAAAAAAGTATAGCATTCGGAAAATAAAAATTCAGAAATTTAGAAACTCATTGCTTAAAAATCCATTGCTAATTTTAGCATAAACCTTCCTTTTTCCAAGCTAAAATTTTCCTATTGTTGGAATCACAATAGAATGAGAGGGAGGGGATGAATCAATCCTCAACAACCTTTAAAAATTCCAATTAACATTTAACCACACATTAATGTGAGCTGAAAAACATATAACAATCATCCACAAGAACATAACCATGAGAGAGTACACAAGAACACAAGTCAGAAGTGGAAAACCATCAAGGGGAATAAAACCCACTAAAATTTTGATTTTATTACTTAAATCAAAATAATTTAGTGAAGCACCAACTTCACAAGGAGCACCAACCCCTAGTTTAGTAGAGCACCAACCCTATAAGGAGCACCAACCCCTAGTTTAGAGAGGATCCAACCCCACAAAGAGGCTAAAAACCCTAAGGATATCAAGCACCAACTCAACCAACTTTAGATATCACAAATTCACCTCGCACACCTTCAAACCCTCTTCAAACACATCTTCTCCTACTTCACTCAAACTAGCTCAAACATGAACTGATTTGGAAAAATAATCTTACATAATATATCTTAGTCACTCTTCATACATGAACACAATCTATCAGATATTTATTTATACCCTTGAACCACATTCAATCTCTCACCTAGCTCACAATTTTTCCTTCTCACAACACTAATTCAAAAATGAACTCATACATGCACTTTTATACACGACTCTTCTTCTAAACATGACTAGGTGGGCCACGAGCCTTAATGTTAGTCATATCAACTTAAAAATATAAAAACACACTCATATAAATTCAAAACATAGACCTATATGATTCAGAAATGCACCAAGACAACTAAACTCACACAACTAGACCAAGAAGCCTAAATCCTTCTCCATCGAGCTCATTAAGGACTCTAAGCACGTCATCCTACTTTGTAAATCCTAAAAATTATCCATGAATTTCAAAAAAACCATACAAACATAATCAACCTACTCAAGAACCTCTGCATCATTCATTTTCTTCATATCACTCTCAAGTAGGACTATTTCCTACTCAAAACAAGAACTTCTAAGAGTCAAGAATTAGAAATGAAGCTCATGATCGCACCAAAAACATCAAATATGACATGTAACCACTAATTGGAAAGATAATGAGCTATAGAAAACATCTAATCATGCTATGATTCGTGAAACATACAACAAAGCAAACCACATATTGTTTCCTCTTTCAAATACCAAACTCGCCTAAGAACTAGTTTTGGAAACACAACTTGTTTTCACCCTTTATGACACATTCAAGACCTCTAAATGAATTAAATAGGAAAAAAATACATCCCTATTCACTCTCAAAGGTATTGCCATCATCGATAAGCCAAAACATTGGTATTCTACATCAATCATCTAACCAAAGTAGTGTTTTCCGAACCAAACAAATTAGGTCAACTTGTGACCTCAACCACGTCACCTCATCACATTTTCAGAGCTTAAAAAAACATGAAAAATGTCTCATGGGATGTGTAAAGAATCTATAATCCCATAATAATTCATCACAAATCCCATTAGTGCTCAAGAACTTCAATTCACCAAGCCTACTAAAACGCCCCTTTTGGCCCAAAACCGATTAACCTCTTTTGACTTGTAGGTCATAAAAACACCTCACCAAGATATTAAATGTCTTAAAAAATGTATCATATCTCCCATATATCTCATAACACTAAATTAATCATATGGTCTAATGGAAACTTTGAGAGCAAAATGAACTTTACTATAAACTAGCATAATTAGATGGGCTCCACTAACTGTCATGATCTCAAATCAACATTTATAGAAAGATGAGAGAGTAATATTTCAAATCTAATCATCACATTTTATTATCTGAAGCATTATGTTCTCATACCATTAATATTTATCATATCACTCATAACCTAGGGTTTCAAACTCATAAAAATCACCTTTCCTTCTTAATGATTGTGCATAAATGTTTGGGCCTCATTTGATCTCATTATAACCATAAGATATTATTGAATTCATGAAAAATAATCCCTAAAATTATCAGGGTCCCACGTAGACATCACATGTGTGGACTAAGAACATTTCTTTCACTTCGAGATGGAAAATGCACTCTCTAGAAATCGATAGGACCAAAAACATCATAACTTTCAAAATATTATTCATATTAACATAAAATTTTGTCTACATCACCATGAAACCCTCTAATAAAATATCTAGATTCAATTCTCTTTTAGTCATAAATAGCTCTGCATCTTCATAACCACTAGGACTTATATGACTAGGCCTTGTATTTTTACATGTTGTAGGCCAAAACCAAGTAAACTAATACAATAACCATGACCAAAAACACTAAAAATTGGCTCTACATGATGAAAACATTATGAAATAATTTCTCGAGTTTTGATAAGATCTCGCACACACATGCAAGTGACTATCGGGACTTATTAAGCCTCAAAGCACTAGGATTGGATCTAGTTTGGACCTAGACCAAGTAGGAAAATACCATTCCTCTACTTTGAAGATCTCCAAAATGACATAACACACTTGAGAAAACATGTCTCACATCCCTACATGCCTCTACGAACTCTCATGGTCTATTTGGTCATGAAGAACCTAGACTAGTTCTAGATGAGCTCCTAAAACTGATTCTTCCACCTTGCAACCATCCTATAAAAATGTAAGAGTTTTTTCACACACTCTCCTCATGGTCTCCATTCCTTTACCATGCTCCTCAAGCCACCGAATAATGAAAATAATCATGCTCCATCAGCTAGGCTAACTAGGTCACCTAATTAGGCCTACTAGGCCAAACCATTCTCATTGTTTCCACTCTTGCCACCACGTCACACTTGATTGACCATGTAATAATCATAAAAAACATCCTCTATCACTCTTATAACATCATCTTTTTCATTAATGATATTTTACATCAATTAAAACAACCTAACCCACTCATGCAAACCCTCCCCCCCTTTGTCATTAATGGAAAACCTCCTTGTTCTTATACCCCTTTTTACATTAATAAAAATGCATACATGTAGAAAAAGGTATTCCTATTATTTCAAATCATTTGGAGTACTTCTTCATTAGAAACATCAATCAAAACCTTCTTTCAAGCATACAAACTTGTATTTGTTCTCTATACTTTGTTTTTATCTTCATAAGAACACTTGGTCAATGCGGATCTCCTTGGGAAGAAAGGAATACTCGTGCCAACAACCAATATAACCATGAATCATCATGAATAATAATTCTTACCTTCTCCTTTATCTATTTTAGCTAATGATCCGGAGGTCAATTCAAGGACGAGTTTCCCAATACCCGCGAGATTGTCAAATTATGGTAGTGGACTCCATGAAGATATTTGTCTCCTATAAGAACATGAAAAATGGAATCAATTATAGAAAGATACCATCCAAAGAATATTCCAGTTAAAAAATCATGGATGGGGAAGTCAGAATCATGTTGCGACACGTGGCAAAATGAAATTGAGAAAAAGTGTAAAAATTCATTATTTGACTCCGGTCTTCGACGCTGATTTTTGGATGAGTGGGCCCCGTTATTCAATGGCTAAGGGCCCTCTACAAGGGTCAACACACTCTTTCCTCTTCAATTTTTCAATGTTTCCTTTACTCTCATCAATCTTATTTGAAGAGTTTGGTTTGTTGCCTATTGTAGGCTACTTTTGTCAACTAGAGACTTAGCTCGTGTAGAGGTTATCTTGTCATGCAACAGCAGTGGAATTCAACATCGAAACTATTTGAAATAGAACCACATAGAAGTTTTTTCTATGCAGTAGAATGGTGGTCATAAGGAGGTGTCGAATCGGGAGGCCGTGTCAAAGCACCGAGCTTCCAAGAATAGTCTAGGTCTATCGAATTGATTAACACACTAGGTTTGGTTAAACAATATTTTTAGTATCGTAAAGTTTATTTTTAGTATACAATCACATTTTTATAATGGATTGGTTTAGCTAGTTTACAAATCTAGTGATGTAGGCAATCTGCCAAACTCTTTTATTAACCCTTCTAAATCACACTCGGGGAAATGACTAATCATGATGTGAAACATGGAAAAACAAAATCGGGAAAAGTGTAAAAATTGATTTTTTGACTCCATTATTTGACACTCATTTTCAGAAAATTAGGCCCCACTATTCATTTGTTGGGGGTCCTTAGCTAGGGTCGACACACTCTTTTATCAAAGGGGTGCATTTGCCACCGATATTCATCAATTTCTCCATGAATTGATTGGAGGATTTACAACATGATGGGTCCTTAGACCACCATGTCGCCCTGCTACAATATCTCCATATTAAACCAATATTAATAGAGTTATACATCGAGTTGACATGCCATTTCGTCCCACCATTCAAGTATGGACCAACCGAGCTACTACGTGGCATTCCAACTACTCCTTGTCATTTAAGATACCTCCAACAATTCAAGTGGCCCATATGGAGCAAGGGAAATATAAAGTGGTACCAAGAACAAGATAAGGCATGGCATTTTAAACCTTCAAAATTCTTTTCTATCCCCTATCCCCAAAAATGTGGGATAAACCTACACAACCTTGAAAAAATAAACTCAATCTAAGACACATGGTGGTCAAATTGGGAGGACTTGACGGTCAAGAGCAAAGTGGGTGTGACACATGGCGGTCGACAACACACATGGTAGTAGCAGGGGACATATAACAAGCATAGAGCATGAAAATGGAGGTGATTCAATAGTTGCGGTGATCAACAAAAAAATGTGGGCCAAGAGTTTCGAACCTCCCACCTACCTCCCTCAAACTCAACAACCTAACCACCTCGTTGACCAAGTTTTTTGGCATGGACATGGTGGATTTGGTATTTAACCATATAGTTTGGGCCACCTAATCCTATAAAAGCCCCCCCTGACACCACATAAAAACAAACCTCCCTCCATTCGAAGGAAAAGGAGAATGAGATGTGAGGATGATTGTGAGAAGACTTAAGAGAAATGAGGAAAATATTGTGTGAATATTTGAAGACCTATATTATTATTGTAGGCATGGAGAATTAAGTCCTATTATTTTTAATAGGCATAATGATAGATAAAATACCTCTATTTAAATAAGCAACATTGTAATTCGAGAGTTATTATTTTTAACTCACCAACTATTTGTAAAGGCCTATTTGAAGCCTGAGTATTCTCGTGCAGGAGTCTGGAGATGAATTTGTGAAGCCAAGGGACATAATGCAACACAAAATAATTGCACTCATATAGAAGATATGATTCTTAGTATGTTGGGCGTATCACCAAGTTAGTTGCTTGGAGGCTGCGAAGGAGAGTCGTACATATTATTTAACTCCTTGACGAGGCTAGGTATTATCTAAGCTCTGCATAGAGGCTGGAGGTCATACTACAGAGTGGAAGATGATCATCGTCATCACCAAAAATTAGATCTAATCTTATCTCTATATAGAGGCTATTTTTCCATGCGGTAGAGAGTGGAATATGATCATTGTTGTTAGCGAAAGTGTCCGACTTAGCACCATGTAGAGGTTATTTTTCCGTGTAATGGAGTGAAGGTCAATAGGAGGTGTCAAAGTAGGAAGTCACTGTGCTAGATCACTAAGCTTCTAAGACCAGTCTAGGTCTATTGGACCAATTAGCACACCATGTTTAGTTGAACATTCATTACAATATTGTGAGTTTATTTATAATCTAGGATTAGATTGTACTAATGGATTGGTTCAGCTTATTTTGTGAACCCAAAGACGTAAGAATTCTTCCAAAATATGTTATCTATGTAGTTTGGTTCATATTCTTACATTGCATGCTATTAAAATTGATTTATTTCGGGTGAATTTGATAAAAAATAAATTACCTATAAGGGTCCATGGTCGAGAAATTGTTTTTGGTTGGTTTACATATCGGGTTTTGTATTAGAGAAGGTTATCTCTCCAATAAAATTTCTATCTTCAAAGAAGTTGGTATCGAGAGAAGGAGTATCGCCTATAAAATTTATATCTCTCGAGTAAGTTTGATATCAAAAATTGGGTTATCACCTATATTAGTAGTGATATGGACATGTACCACTTCATACTATGGCTAACATTTGTACTTGTGATTCGGGTACTACACTACACATGATGAATTTGCATCGACGAGATCGACATGTCGATTGTTGAAATGAGATAGAGTATAGAATACCTACATTTTGGGTTATGAGAAGAACGTCATCACCAAGGGACCCAAGAAGAACGGGATGGTCCTTAAGTATGTGCACATTTCTCTATGACTGGGCATGACAAGGAACAATGTTGGTATTTTTCCTAGAATGAGCACCAAGGTCATTCCAACATCGAATTGTGGAACATAGAAAGTCACCTGGAAAAGACTAGTAGTAGTCAACCTACTATACCTACAACCGGGAAAACACTATGTATCCCAAAGAATGATTCTCAATTGAGGAAACATTTACAACTCATTAAATCAAAGAAGAAAGAGTTGTAGGATAAGCTTGAGAATTGGGCATAATTCCTTGGAGATGTGATCACATAGTTACAACGTGAAATACAAGCTAAGGAATTACTCCTAGAAACATTGCAGGATGGTGAAAAGGTGGAGAATAAATGTATGCCCACCAATAACACTATAATTGATTCAATGAAATTTCCTTCCCATGAAAATGTAAATCCTACTTTTGGTGAATTCAAAAATTACACTAGAGGTATAGGATCAAAATTGCTTTTTAAAATGGGATATGAAGGAAAAGGCCTTGGTGTGAATAGTAAAGGTATCACTAACCCTATCCATGTGGAGAAAAGACCTCAATATGTGGTTCTAGGATATAATAATGGTAAACATGAAGCAAGAGAAAGTTACGTGATATCCAAAGTGGGAAAAACATCAAGCACAGCCTAAGCCATCAGTCCTCCCAAAGCACTGTAAAACATAACATATTAGACTCTCGAAGAATAATGAAAAGAGAAAAGGAAAAATTGATAGCCTAAAGAGGAAACACGTTAAGAGGATTAGGGCTGATGAAGACAAGGAAAATCCCCCTCGTCCTCGGGAGAAGACACAAGACCGAGCCACCAAGTAAGTAAAAACTTTGCAACATGTTTATCATGCCTAGTGTTTGATTAAAAATTGATAGTAAAATATCTATATCAAGTCCTCAAGAAGATCGGATGAAAATATTTATCCTGATTTGGCATTAGAGTGATGCAACAGAAGGTAGTAAGCCAAAGTGCCATAGGTCCCAAGGATCTAACCAAATGTATGATTGGAGGAGTAGCAGTTTGAAATCCATCATATTAGATGTGGTAATCTCTTTCAAAATGCATCTCGAGTTCGGATCTAGAAGCGAGATGAAAAAGAAGATTTTTGGGACAAAAATCCTCCTTAGTGGGGATGTTTGATCTAGTGGTCAATTCAATAGACGAGTTTCCCAAAACCTCATGGTATCATCACGGTACAACAAAGTGGACTCTACGAGATTTTTGTCACCTATAAGAAGGCAAAAGCTGGACTCGATTGGAGTAAGATACCATCTGTAGAAGATGCCAATTGAAAGAGAACAAATGGTGGGAACTCGACGAATCACACCGTGATACCTAGAAAATAAATTGGGAAAAAGCACAAAAATTGATTATGTGACTCATGTCTTCATGCTCATTTTTGGACGAGCGGCCTCGCTATTCACTGGCTATGGGCTCTCGGCCAATGGTGACATACTTTTTTATCGAAGGGATGCCTTTATCGCCAATATTTATCAATTCCGCTACAAATCAATTAGAGGATTTACCGTGTGGTGGGTCCTTACGTCGCCACCGCCTATGATCATCTCTCCACATTGCTTCAAGATCAACCAAGTTATGAATCAAGTTGACAAGACATCTCACCCCAACATTCATACATGGACCAACCGAGACACTACATGGAATTCTAACTACTCCCTCACCCTTTGGGATACCTCCAAAAATGCAAGTGGCCCACGTGGAGCAAGGGAAACATAAAGCGGTCCCAAGACTAAGTTAAAACATGGTTGTTTAATCCTTAAAAAGGATATTCCATACCTTATCCCCAGTGAATGTGGGATAAAACCACAAAACCCTAAAAACAATACTCATATTGAGATATGTGGTAGTCAACTTGGGAGAACTTAGTGGTAGGGCATGACATCAGAGGCCGGTAGATAGTCGTAATGGTCAAAAAAGTGAATTCGGGCCAAGATTTACTGAATCCCATACCTTCCTCTCCCAAGTTTGGTAGCCTAACCATCTTAGCCAACTGAGTTGGTTGGCATGGATATGGTGGATATGGTATTTAACCATATATTTTAGGCCACGTAGGCCTATAAAAGGCTCCTTACACCACATAAACACACACCTTCTTCCATTCCGAGGAAAATGAGAATGATAGGTGAGGAATATTGTGACAAGCCTTAGGAGAAACAACGAAAATATTGTGTGAATATTTTAATACCTATATTATTATTATATGCATGAAGAATTAAGTCATATTATTTTTAATAGGCACAATGATAGATAAAAACTTATGTTTAAATAAGCAACATTGTAATTCATGAGTTATTATTTTTAACTCACTGAATATTTGTAAAGGTCAATTTGAAGTCTAAGTATTTCCATGCGGGAGATTAGAGACACGATTGTGAAGGTGAGGGATGTAATGCAACACTAGAGAAGTAGACTCATACAAAATCTCTAATTCTTAGTACGTTGAGCCCATCATCAAGCTAGTTTCTTGGAGTCCACAAAGGATAGTTGTAAATAATATTGACCTCATTGATGAGGTTGGGTCTGATCTTAGATCTATGTCGAGGTTGGGGGCCGTGTAACAGAGTTGAATATGATCATCATTGCCACCAAATATCGGATCTAATCTTTGCTATGCGTAGAGTTTATTTTTTCATGCAAAAGAGTGGAAGATGATCGTCGATGTTAGCGAGACACTATCTAACTTAGCACCGTGTAGAGGTCATTTTTCCATGTAGTAGAGTGATTCTCGGTAGGAGGTGTCAAAAAAGGGAGATGTGCGAGTATTGAGATTCAAAGACCGGTCTAGCTCTCTTCGGACCGATTGACACACCACGATTAGTTGAACATTCATTGTAGTATCTTGAGTTTATTTTTACTTTATGATCGTATTTTTATAATGGATTGGTTCAACTATTTTTCAAACCTAGAGACGTAGGAATTGTATGGAACTCCATTATAAACCCTTGTGGAGTTTGGTTCTTGTTATTGCATTGCATTCTTTTAAAGTTGATTTATTTCAGGGTGAATTCAGTAAAAGAATAATTTTCCTATAAGGCTCTTGGTCTAGAAATTTTTAGCCAATTAAGGACATCATCAAAAGAGCTTATCTCTACCACATACTAGTTACTAACAAATTTTAGGACTAAGTTCCCTAAAAGAGACCTTTAGAAAATTATTGTCAAGTTTCTCGAAAGCCATATTAGCACACTAAACACATAAGACATTTCGTTATAGCTCTCATTAGAGTCATACCATCTCCCTCTATCATCCTAAGCAAAAAAAAATTAGTGTTTATAGCCTTCTTGCACGATATCATACATGTTTGAGCTTATGCTAAGATCCCCCTACAACTATACTTGCTTAACATTCATCATTTTGTCTTATTAGGTCTCCTTAATGCATAGAACATACGATTCAAGATCATAACTATCTCCCCTACCTCGGTAGTCCTCCACAGACTTGTATTTCACTATTAAAGTGGTCAACCTTATATAGTGCCCTAATATAGTTAAGCATTCTCTCATAGTGCATGAGATTAAAAATATATAACCTGCAACATACCTCTCTTCTCATTTCAAGGGTAAGGAGCACTTCAATCTCCCTTTCAACACATTCCATCATGTGAAATATCATAAAAGCTCCATGTATTTTCTTAGATACTATACACTATACTTTTCACTACTAGAACTAATTCAACCGATGAGACTCATAACCATACCTTAGCATTTGTAACCTTTGATAAATCTTCATGGACCAACATAAGGATGAACTTCTTCTTTCTATGCCTTTATAGCTTTATGAACCAAAAACTATCCTATACACCTGTGATGATACAATAATAATGAAATTTACTCAATCATACACAAATATGAAATCATGATCCATGTAGTTAACTACAAAAATTTTACCTCCACACTCCTTCAACAAGCTTCAACTCTTCATTCTAGAAATAAATGACCTAGAAAACCATCTTGGAATTCTAAAATCATGCTTGAGTTAACACTTTAGACCTCAAACATCCATGGACAGGCTTAATTCAATCCATATCATCTTAAAATCACAACTTCTTAGCTTTAATAATCTTGATCATTCTTTAAACTTCCTCATGTCACTTCCATGACCTAATATTACTCAATACTCCTCAAATCATAACATAGAGGATGGAAAACTGCATATGACTTAAGTCAACTCATATCATACCTCGGAAAGACCATTACACTACAGCTATAGATGGTATGATCAAGTTATCATATTGGATGATTGATTTCTTCTTTCTTAGACTTATTTTTTCTCGCTCTCAAAGATATAAACCATATTAAAAACATGTTGAGGATGTTCAAAAAATATAATGGGCACATTTTCACATCATGAATACATTTTAACCTTTGTTAAAATTGTAAGCCCGTATATGTCAACTTAAGATCATACCATATGGGATTTCATAGATCAATCATGTTTTAATTTTTTAATCAATACCTATGTAGCCTTACATGCCTCCTTGTCACTTCATATTTATTGTTTGGAACTTAGATACAAACCTCATGTACAATGATTCTTATTCCTGAACTATCAACCAAACCTATGATTTCATCCTTAATCACCTTCTTCATACACCCACATAACTAGAGAAACACCATGTTACCTTGACACATTGACAACATACCTTGACACCATGAAACTCACACTTCAAACAAATCATGCCCCCTTATCAAAATGATTCATATGGATGATTATGCCTCTAAGAATCATAGTCGAGACATATAACTTCATAATGAAACTAGAAGAATGAGTTGAAGAGATCTCAAGCCCTCTTTGAAACCTAAAACATACCTCTTCCATCTTAGTTCTGATCTACATTATGAGAATATTCTTTTCTTGCTTCCATATATGGTTTTGGTGGAACTCTATTGTTCACTCTTGGCTCCCATGACTTGTTTTACCATCTACCATACATCCTAGAACCCTTAAAAACTCACGTTTTACCTTCAGGGACCATAAAAATCCTTGAAAACATATCTAATCTTATTGGAGTTGAAGAACACAACTCTACTCATGCCCCTATAAAATTCATTACCCTAATTCTGACTTGAAGGTTCATATAAATAGTACCTAGAAGTATGAAATTTCTCATGAAAGTTGTAGCATATTACATTCTTTGATGTTTCATTCCTACTATCCCTCCATGGATTATCATATTTGATAAACCTCCTACACTCCTTAGCCCTATGTCCAAAACCATTGCAAGTGAAACAATAACCATTAAATGATCTCTCATACCTTGAAGCATTACGTTGCCTGATTGAATTTGTCTTCACATTGTATTTTGCATATTTCTCCTTTTTCTTCTTTGATATTTTGTCCTTCAACATCATTTCTTATAACACTATCATCTTTCATTACTCCTTTCCCTTGGTGTCATCCTTGAATTATAAACCTATTTGATCTCCTACGTATCTCTTACTTCCTAGAAGATCATCAATATCTTTAGTGGTCTTTTCAAAATTTTGGAATGACTTATCTCTACTAATTGCATCATATAACTCTCCCTTAAAAGGATCACCTCTTCTTCCTTGGATTGTCAGCTTTGAGTCATAGAGATCATTTGCATTTCTATCCTTTTGATTGTCTCATTAAGTTTCTCTATCGAACCCAATGTTTATCCTCCAAGTCTTGATTCTTTTCCTCGAGACTCCTTGAATTGAGATATTAGCTTCTTTTTGTTTTTATCAAAGATGCTTTAGCTCAGTCCTAACACACACAAATTCAATTTCAATTTTTTTTTCTTTAGATGAACAATCCTTTTCCTTTGAGTATAAACTCTTGTTGAAGTATTTCTTGGTGTTAAAATTTGGAATTATTCATTCCTTTACCATACTTGTGATTTTTCTTGTCACGGTCATATTCATTATCTCCATCACTTTATTTTTCATGCATATGAGGAATCTTAGTAGCAAAATGACATAATTCACCATAAATTGAAACATTTAAAAGGAATTTTACCTTTATAATTTCTAGAGCTAACCTTTAATCTTCTTGCAACCATTGCAAAGAGTTCATCATAAATCAAGTCATTTCTATCAACAGTTTACCTTCATCTATTCCATGGTCATTATCTCCTCGAGCACCGGTTAACACATCTCCTACTTCATCTAGTACATCACAATCCATGTTACTTAAAGTGCAATATACTCCTAGTTTACCTAATCACACACCATCTACGTGGTCTAACCTCTCTCGCTAGTCCTACACACATCGGTATAGGCCCATTCTTGTAACATTCCCAATTTAAGACTTTAGAAACAAGGGATTGTTTTTTGAAATATAATGTTCTCTATTCTAAATAAAACATCATTTAGAACACACATTCCATGCCAAACAATCTCATAATAGATAACCATATGCAGCTCTAATGACTTGGTATACTACCAATCTCTCATGTTTGTCTTAAAGTATAGAATAATTTATGTATACTATGTATAGATGGTTCTCCTACCCTATTCTAGGTATTGAGTGATCTGTTTAAAGAACCTATTTGAATATTTGCTACCAATATTCATCTAACATCACGTTTCTTTAAACTAGGTGACATAGGACAATGCAACCAGCAGCTTGCAATACTTTGGCCAAATATTTTCAACATACTATTCATGTTACTATTCCTGGATGGCATACTCATCATTTCAAATACATCCTTCACCCCACTCTACTATTATCTAGAATGGTCTTTACTAACTACCATCAGTCCACTTGCCCAAGGTTTGACCCTAGCCCAGGTTAGCAACATAATTATTATAGGAAGACACTCACAATGACTTAGGGTATATGGGCATACTCGGTTGACCTAAGTCAACCGAATGTGCCAAGGTACCTTGAGTCATAGAAATCTACTACCTATCTTAAACATGCTACTAACTTGACCTAGAGAGAAACTAAGTTCAAGTCCAAATGTGTGTAGATCTAGATGAACAAATACGAAGGGTGTTACCACATGTCAACTACAACACTATATCCTCAAGAAGCCCCGAGACTTCTTGAGGGTATAGTCCTGATGTTAAGTGTGCCAACATCTGTTAGAATTGATTCATCAAGATGTACATACCCCCTTAGTGGTCATTAATTCATAATTAAATTGGATTAAGATTAAGATTACAAAAACCATGCCTAACCCTAATTCCAACATTCATTAAGTTCTTTAACCATAATCAACCTGATTTGTTATGGAGAACTTCATTAATTCAAGTTTGTATTGTTGTTCATTAACGTGGCATAACATGCAGTTATCCCAAAACAAGACAACAAACATCAATGTTTAATTCCTAATGCAACCTAGCTGTCCAAATCAAGTGTGTCATCCACCTAGATTCAACTAGTGTTTACTTTATAAACGAAGTTATAAAGATTAAAGATCATAACCACTATTCCTTTTATCATTCTTTACTCATATAGTTTAATTGTATGTCTCAAGCATATTTTATTATTAAACTATAGTTGTGTAGTTAGAGAACGACATCTTTTGCAATTTAACAAGTTCATTATAATAAGGGAGATTATACTATCCCCTTAATCCAACTTATTAATTGATAAAAGCAATAGTATACAAACAGATATAAAGAATACTGCCAAGATATCACTATTATTTCTATCATACAAGTACAAAATAATTCACACCACAAATTTGAGTCCAACTCAAAACCTTTCAATTCATGATGATAAATATACATTTACAAGACTATGCATTTGGACATTCTCGCATGTCAATCAGAATTAAGATATTAAAAGAACATCACTTTTCTTTTCTAATACAACTCAAGAATGAATCAAAATCCTTTACATAAGATCTTGAATTAAATAAGCCAATGCACCATAATTTTTTTCCTTCTTTTATCACTTACGATGTCCATCTGCAAAAATTGCTAGCATAGGTCAGTTCAATGAACTGAGCATGATAAGCACTAAGCATTAAAATGAAGTGCATTCCACTAATTGTTCCATTAAAACAACTATGCTTTACTGAAACAAATAATATATCATACAAATAATCGTAAGTAATAACAACCAAAAAATAAGTACAATTAAAGATTCTGAATTCACTTTTAAGAAAAGATCATAATATAATCCGCAACATCTAGCCTTATATCATAAGGTTTAATTGATCATATCAATTACTTTTAAACAAACAACAGGTCTTGTCATCCAATTGTTTCATAGTTCTATAAGAATAGAAATACACATTTATCTTTACTAAGTAGCAAAGAAGTTAATTACAACATAGCTCATATTGGGATGATTCATCCTACAACATAAGCAAAGAAGAAGAATCAATACATATTGTTTCCCCATACACTAATCATCTGAAGATAGAAACAGTTTAGAACTCACCTCACTTCTTCAGTTCAAGGATAACAATATAAGGATTCAATAATAAAGAGACAATATCTAAACAAGAATCCCAAATCAATCCAAGAAGTAATAGGAAATCAAAATAGTCTAACTATAAGTCTTACTAACTTCTACATGTTAGAAGATATAATTCATAGATCTGAAACCAGACATTCCAAAAATCCAAGCTAGACTCACACAAAATTAATCTCTTATCCAATCCATCCAAGAAGGGTTCATAATAAGATAGAGTGCAAAAAGAGACAACCTTCCAATATCAATCCAAATGGAGTATGACTCAATCAAGAAAAATAGTCGGTCTAAGAATGTTATTATTCTATTTCCAACATATTGACTTAGCTAATCTCTTTCCACATCATTACAACTAATGACTTATACAAATTAGACCAAACAATCCATAAGAAATTTCCATCTTAGAAGAGAATCAAATACAAAGAAGTTCAATCAAATGAACTTATCTAAACAACAGGAAAAAGGATCTCAATTAGAAAAGGACCAATTAATAATTTATTTAATTTATACTATCAAATGAATTCTCAATTCTATTTCAAACTTAGAAGTTCTTTAACTAGTTCCCTAGAGAGAACACAAAACCAAACACACATTTAAAAAAAGGACACTTCTATTTTCCCTTACAAATCTTAACCAAATGTTTTATCTATTCCCATTCATTTAAAACACAAGTTCGAATTCAAATCTCAGAACGAAGTTCACAGTACAGTCCCATAAACAATATAGTGTCTATAAGAGAACATATTCCTTTCTCTTTAAAAGACCCAGATATTCATTCACTAAATCCAACAAGGAATAGAAAACCCAAAACAGTATAAGCTAAACAAGTTCAGAAGTACTCACGAACTCCAAAGACTGAAATCCCATTACAAGGCTTCAACAACTCAATACAACAGAGTAAGTAGTTCGTGATCCAAATAAGAACAATAATACAAAACATTCTGAATAGAGATAATGTATCCTTCCATACAAAATTCAGTACACTAGGTATCAAACTCATCTTTCTAATAAAACCTAGAAATCAATTAAGAAGATCTAAAGAGAGTAAGAAAACCCAATAATGTTTAAGTCAAGAGATGTCCCAATCTTACCTCCAACATGACTGAAACAGAATTCACAACAAAAGACTTACACAACTCCATCAAAAATATTGCAATAGAGAAGATGTTCATTTCAAACATTGATCACAAGAAGGAGTGTGCATATCGTATTTCCATAAACCTCTAAAATTGTTAATGACTGTTCCAAATGAACTATATATCAACCAAACCCACAACAAGATATAGTTCCAGTCCATCAATCCTTTAAACAAAAAGTCAAGCTTTCAACAAGACACAAGATTTCTCAGAGCAGAGGAGGGGAGAATATACTCCAAACTTACATGCCCTTATCAGTTCAAGAACATGGTACAGTCTAAAAGACAGAAGTTCTACAACCATTCCCACTCAAGAAGCTACACGGAGAAGATCTCAAAAGAGATTACCAAAACAACTAAAACCAAAACTAATCTCTCAAGTCTCTTTCAAGTAGACAGTCCATTAAACGGGTTCAAAGTATTTCAAATCCTTGAATACGAGTCAAATTCTAGCTCAAAATACAAGTATAGAACCAAACACATCGATTCCAACACAAGTTCAGAACACACAAGTATAGAATACTAGTACAGTGTCGAATACGAAGCTTCAAACAAAAGTTTAGAACTACACAAGGCTCTAATACAGGCTCAAAACAAACATGAAGCTCCAATACAAGCTCATAACAAACACGAAGCTCCAATACAAGCTCAAACAAAATACAAGGCTCCAATACAAGTTCAAACGAAACACAAGGCTCCAATAAAGGTTCAAAACCACACAAAGCAACAAATTCCAGTTCAAAACAACACCAGCCTCAAATACAAGTTTTAGAATGAAATACAGAGCTTCAAATACAAGTTTCGCATGCATGTCACCATTAAACTAGCACAGAGAAAGTTTCCCAAAACTAACATTACTTGCAATGGATTTACATCCCAAAAACCACAAAGATTCATAAAAACATGAAAGTAATTAACCAGACAAATCATGCAAATATTTATCTCATGAGAGTAGAATTGTTTTAATGAATCATTTAGAAGAAAGCAAGAAATCTTAATGGATAGAGCCTATCATGCTTGATAGTGCCTCTGCTAAATTCAAAGGAGACTTCTAGCTGAGCTTCCCACTCTTTTCTTCTCCATGAAAGATCAACAACCAACAAACTTTTCTTCCAATGCCTCATATACATTCCTTTGATCGAAAATAGACCAGAGAAACCAAAAATAACCATAAAGTAGAAGTCAAACTACTGGTTCAAAGAACCAGATAGCTCCATGCAGAAAAAATTTCCGAGACATGTAAAACCAAACAACCTCCCACAAATCCACCTCCTTGTTTCCAAGACGGTTTGCACACAAAAACCGAGGTCCATTAATGCCATTACTCCCAAATATCTTGCTTATCTCTCCTTGCCACTACCTCCCAAAACTAGCGAATGCCATTTCCAATTTAATATGCAATTCCATATTTAGTGAAGCCTCCACGTAAGCCCCCACTAAAGTTAACTAGCCTTTTCCAAAACTGGCAGTACCTCCATGCATTAAACCCAATCAAATCAATTAAAAGCCATTAGAACCGTCGCCATAGTGCCATGCGACCCTTAGGTTCCTTTTTAATAGTTTAGGCTAGATTTCCCAAAACTTAGGTTAGTCTAACAATAAATTATCTTAGGTCTTAAAACATTTCCATAGGTAATTTCCAACTTAGGTTAGATTAAATTCACAACCATTAGTATTAGGCATTAGGTTAAAATAGTCTAGTATCACCTTAGCAATTTTCTCCCTTATTCATTTAGCACAAGAGCTTAGGTTAGGACACCATCCAAACGAAATAGAATAAGAAGCTTAGGTTAGACCAAAACCCAAATAAGTAGACATAGATAGGAATTAGGTGCTCTTACCTAGTTTAGGATACCATTAGGATAATCCTTTAGTTTTAGGATTCTGATCCCCTTCATAGTCAGGAAGCAGACTATATTTCGTTTACGTAATTAATGTCCTGCAGAGATCAATCCCAAAGACACAAGCACAACATAAAACCTAATGAAGACACGTTCATACAAGACCAAAGAATTTGTAACATACAAAGGTTTAGTCCGCTATGTCTCCCAAACTAATGAATGTCAATTTATCATTCAGTCCTATAAGGAGACTTTAAAACATTCCTTGGATCACTGAAATTGATCCAACGATGAGTCAAGAAAAGAGATAAGTTTACAACTCTCAAAATCAGATCATTGCGACCTATCAATAAGAAGTGAAAATGGATTCTTGCAAAGCCATATCATTTCATGTCCAAGAGTAGAAATGATTTATCCATAGCAAGCAAAATTTTCAACAATCAAGGGAAAACACCTCATTCAAGAAAATCGCATGCAAACACTTGTAATGTAAAGAAAAATATAATAGTTTTTCCGAGGTGTTACAATTCCTCACATAGTTATTGCATCTCAACGTAGGTCTCTCGTACAAAATAAAATAAACACGTGACCTTATTTTTCACTCTACCTTCGAGGTCATGCCATAGCATCCGATGTTGATTATGTGTGGCTAACTATAGGAGGATCGGTGACTAAGATCCGGTAGTGTGATCTCTCGGAATTGGCAAAGGGGAGAATAGAGGCTATAAACGGTAGTGTAAATTTCCTATGGTTTTTTTTTTCCTAACTTGTATCTAAGCGCTAAACTAGTTTGAAGTGTCCAAGTTAACTAAGATGAAACTAACAATATATGCTACCTTTGAAAGGAAAATAATCTAAACAAATCACAAAACTAAAATATTACAATTACAAACAACAATTTACTTCTATTCTAAATAATTAAAATATTTATACACTAAAACTAAACAAGCAAGATAACCTGGAGTGGTTTTTCACCTATGCTGAGTGTATTAAAACTAAAATAACTTAAAAAATAAATTTTCCAAATGATCTATGTTGTGTAGACAACCTCCTCTAGATATTCTCTCCTTTAGATCCACAGGGATGACAAGAAGAGGATATGTCACTTGGGATTTTTATGAGAGATTCAAACCATCTTGAAATTAACCAATTACTTGCAAATGAAAGGAAACTGATTTCTACTCTATTTGATATGATGTAAAAATGATAATGAAGGAAATCAAACAACGATCCAACCTGGAATTCATGTAGAGCAGGTAAATCCATTTGTGCAGTAGTTTTTCCCTCGGTTTATCCTTTCTTTCTGTTTGTGTCCATATGATTCCAAGGAATTGGGAATGCAAAGGTAGCAGTAGGAGAAGGTGTTTGATTAATGGTAGCTTGAAGGTAGTCTAGTTGCAATGCAAGTAGAATAGAGATAGCACAAGAGATCTAAGCTTGGCTATGTAATTCCTAGTAGGATTGTGGCAGCAATACTATGCAAAATACACAAAATTCTTAGGCCCTTTTCTTGAATACAAGCATTGATTATATAAGAATTGGGGTTGGGATGTGCCTTCATGCACAAGGAAAGAAGAGGAAGTTCCAACTAACTAAATCTATTTAAAAATAGAAGAGGGAAGGAAAAATAATCATAAGACTATTTTTAGGCAATTTGTTCACAAACACACTAAAAGTTAAGTTAAGTGAAACTTTGCGTGTTAAAATTATGAATGAAGGATTCTAGGAAAAGCATTCAGACCACCTCCCGTGCTTGGGCGGTGGTCCCGAACACTCTTTCTATAATCCTTCATGCATAATTTTAACATGCATGGTTTCACTTAACTTAACTTGACACTTCAAACTAGTTTAGCGCTTGGATCCAAATTAGGAAAAAAAACCATAGGGAATTTACACTACCCGTTCATAGCCTCTAAATCTCCCATTTACCAATTTAGCTACTAGGAGATCACACTACTAGATCTTAGTCATTGATCCTCCTATAGTTAGTCACACACATTCAACATCGGTTTCTCCGGCACGAACTCTAGGAGTCGAGTGTGAAAATAGGTCATGTGTTTATTTTCTTTCGTACAGAGACCTACATTGAGATGCAAAGAACTATGTGAGGAATGGGACTATACTTGATGTGTAGGACTAGCAGAGGGGTTAGGCCACATAGGTGGTGTGCGATTAGGTAAACTAGAAGTATATTGTGCTTTAAGTAACATGGATTGTCTTTGTACTAGATGAAGAAAGAGATGCATTAACCGGTGCTCGAGGAGATAATGACGATGGAATAGATGGAGGTACACTATCGATGGAAATGACTTGATTGTTATTAATGAATTTGAGTCACAAATGATTCATAGAGATGATGGAATTATACCTATAGATCCAATTGATGCCTAGAAGTATGTCATAACCATGTCGACTACTTGTTCGCAAGGAAGTCTAAAAATGTATTAAGAGGGCATACCATAACATGAATTTTGACGAGACCATAGGAATTTTTCATTGGATATGAAATTTGTGATACTGGATAGCCAATGGTGATGAGAAGTGGAATAAAACATGCATTTATGGGCCAAGACGAGTCATCCTTGGTATTATTGATAGAAATGGATATGATAGAAGCACTAATATGTAAGTGACTGGAAGTGAAATTCACATGATAATCACTATTCGATAAGGAAATGATTATCGAAGAAGTGTCGATGTGTGTAACTAAAAAGTGAAGAGCCCTAGATGTAGGAGGAGGCGGTGTGTGATATTCATGATTAGCCGAAGATTCGCTTTTTAGTCATTTTTGGTAAGGGATTATTAAATATTTTGATTGTATGATTTTCAATGAGGGTGTAGAAACGGTGGGTTCTTGAAGCTCAATTTGACCATTTTTGATTAAATCCTTAATGAGAAATCAAATTAAGAAGCAACGATCTGTGGCGTGTCCTACACAAAGTGATGATAGTTGCATTGGGAATGTTCATCAAAACTTTGTGATGAGATGGACTGATTTGAAGTGGAGGAGGAATTGTAATGATTTTTCTATTGACAAGTTTTGGTAGTAAAATATGTGGAGGCACACTAAAATTAATGAATATACGCTAATGTGGTTATGATTAGAGCTCTTTTGATGTCGATACGGCGTTAACAATAACTTTCATGTTGGTTGGTTTAGTTGCAGAAGTGCTTAAATTTTAACTTACTTTGAAAACATTTAGAGGATGATGCTTGCTCTTGGTATTTAAGATTTTCTTGTAGCTAATAGATTGGTTTCACGAAGTTTAAGAGTATGAAAAAATGATCGAATGAAGGAGAGGTCTCAAAGAGAACACTCTCCTGGAGAGGTGGTAAGAGACTCCGAATGAATAAGTCTTAAAGCTTAGAGTCTGCAAGCACATTTTACATCTTAGCTAAGTTATTTTTTAATGCAAGTCATAATCTACTAAGTGTTCAATAGATCCCTATTTAAGTTGTTCAAATTGGGTATAAGATATCTTAGAGCCGATGTTGATAGAGAACTAAGTGATAAAAGCATCACTAGATGTGTGAAAGATGTTACCGGATGGACAAGTAGGTCGAGGTATGTTACATGAAAATCTTGGAGATGATCTTATGGGTCATCATGGCCTTTATAGATGGGTAATTTGGGAGAGATAAAGTTAGGAGAAAATGGATAGGAAGAAATTAAATGTACAAAAGGAGTATGTAAGAGTGAAGTAGAGTCCAAAAACTATGACAAAGAGAGGTAGAAAGTCGAGCTAGTGGATTTGTGTTTGCAGATCCTGATATAAAGAAGTTAAATCAAGAGTATTGGAAGAAGAGTCAGGATGTGTATTGGGAGTGCTAGGGTGAATGGTGGGATCGGTAGTGGCAGGAATGGGAGTTGAAACATAGGTAGGTGTAGTGGAGACCATAAGAGCTGAAGAGTGAGCAATTATAGAGGCCAAAGTATTACAAGTGTTCTTAAGCAGCAATAAAATCATGTATGACATGCGAAGATGATTGAGATTATCACATAAATGTTTTCAAAAATTAGTAAGTGTATTTAATTTGTCTCGGTCAACATTGGTATCTTTGTTGTAAGAATTTTCACTATCGACGCTTCTATTTCGTGAAGAGGAACATTGTGCAAACTATCCAAAGGGTTTTCAAACAGTAGGAATAAATGTACTTATATCAACCATTGATTTGAGCTCTATGGATAGAATAAGGAAGCTCAAAATATTAAAAATACCACAACGACCACTATGGGTGATGGGAATAAGAAGATGAAAATGAAAAAAATAAAGTGGATTCGAGGATCGGGTTCATCAAAATGATTAAACTAAAATGGAATATATTAGCCTAATTTGATGTTATAGGAGAAATAAATAAATGAATAAATGTAATGTTGAAAGTACCCAAGCAAAAATAATCTAGTAAAATATGAAACTATAATGCGTAAAGAGGGTTAGAAAGGCCTTATCCAATTTGCAAATGTCACAGACTATGCCACAAGAGTGACCAACAAAATAGGAGGAGGAAACCACCACACATGAGCTTGAGAAAATGCATATCCGAGTTGTTTGGCTAGACTGGGACACTGGTAAAGGGATTGGGGTGCCTTGGTCTAAGATCTTAGCCCCTAGTATTTGGAAATTAATAAGTAACCTCCTCTAAGGTATCGTTGAGTGTTCACCTCGGTTTGCTTCATGTCACGTGAATGTCATTTCATGATCACTAAAGTCTTGGTAAACCTACAATAGAAGAATCAACTACAAAACCCCAAGCAAAGCATCAAAACCCTAAAAATAAATATGTATATGAAGGGGTCAAACTGTTCTCAATAGTCACGATGGTGGGATTATTAACTAAGTGTTACACTACATCTAAGATCCAATGTAGTTTTAGGTGTTTGTCTATGTGGAATTGTGCACTATGTGATCTTGTGCGTGTCTCACTTTGGGAGTAGCGAGAAATAACTAGATGTAAATGTAAATAATGTCAACATGGAATAGAATAAAATCCCCTCCTATGAAGTGTTATGCAGATAAACCAACCTATGTCCCTTTTGATGGAGCTAGATAGATGTAAATGGAGTAGTAGAAGCCTTAGATGGATGTAACCTTAGGTGGTGATAGTAGTGATTAGTGTTTGATCCCTCATTATGGTCTCATAACTTTATATTTATTTGGTTCTCTTGCTTTAATTTCGTAACTAACCCAGAGAAGGCTGACTACTAAAATATAAGAAGCACAAACGGTTAGAAATTTCCCAAAAAGTGAGAGAAAAGTGAAAAGAGGATCAGGGGAGCCTAGAGGGGACCACATCACCTGAGCACTCGTAGTCTTGGCTGGACGCCCAATCGAAATAGGAAAAACATAGTATGATACAAATTGGGCTAGTACGGATGTAATATCGAAAGGATCAAATGAAAACAATGTAAGATGGCAAAATACATGAGTTAATTAGTATTATTTTTCAATTAAGAACCATATGAATAGTAGTATGAAACCAAGACTAAATAATTTCCCAAAGTACATGATTTAGTGTCTATAATTAGGTGTTACGTCTTATTTAATTCATTAAAAAATAAAATTATTTAATTTAATTTTAAACACCATTAAAATTAGGAAAAAAATGACAGATCATGTAAGAAAGAGGTTAGATAACCATCCATGAGAAGATATTTAATAGGCTTACGTGGCTCTGAGTTAGTTGAGCACACACAAGTTACGTGGATGCGAAGAAGGTTTTTAAGTTCCACCAAGGAGAAAATCACCTTCCCAAATCTACGTCCACCAACGATGTTCCAAGTACCGCATTAAAAAAACTAGCAAAATCCACATAGAGCTGCTAACACCGTGCATATAGAGCAACAAACCAAACCCCTACAACCGTCCCAGGAGCTCACCATCGCATTAATGAAATATTTTTGATATTTTCTCAACATAGTTGGGCCAAATGTAAAAAATGTACACATCAGTTTTATACTATTAATTTGGCTTGATAAACTCAAAGGTGTCCCAAAATATCTCCATGCATATTGTTAAGAAATCTTCATGCCTTGGCTCAAAGCTCCAATTTTACCAAGGGAAGGACTGTGCTTTAGAAAAGGTTGTGTGAGTCTAGATTTACACCGCCAACAACATTTTACTTGCAATCATCAAATTCCATGCCACCACATATCTTTGAGGTATTTTATCAAAAAATTGGCATGACTTGTGTATGTTTCCTGATGTATACATGCATCAATCAACATGGATAAAAAGGTCTCACATTTCCTACATTGTCATGGAAAATAGAATATACTTGAAAACTCATATTATGACATGGTTGGGAGGACGTCTGGGAAGATCCGGAAAGAGGATAAGATAACACTTTTCATTGAAAAATAAGTGGATCCCTTCTTGGGCTACACATATAGCTATAATCGACACCAATTCTCTTTCGAGAGCTTGTGGATGGATGTTCAAACTTTACTATAAATCCTCGAATTTGGAAAAATTGGAATGAGGGTGAAATTTTGTAGAAAGGGACAAAAAAATCATTGATTCTTTGATCTTGAGGATTCCTAGCATGTCCCATATGTATCATTTTGTCACGCATAAGGAGTATATTAGGAAACTTTGTGAAGTCCGGCTCCACACATGTCTATTGTATTTTGATTAAAAGTTTCTTAAGACTTTTTCAACAAATCTATTGTGTGCATAACTCCGTGCAATCAGGTGGCATAGCCAAATCCCCTCAAGGATTTTTTTCAAACACTCCACTTTTCTTATCTAGGTGCCCACATTTTTCATACAATTCCAACATATCCTAAGCAACTACAACATCTAGAAAAATCATTCTCAAAATTTTAGTGTACATCTATAGATATTACCAAATCTCCCATTCAAAAATGGTAGGTTGGTTAGCAACATATTAGTGCATCCTCATAGAGAATTTGAAACTTAAAAATCTTAAAAATTCCTCACAACTAATAGTTCTCACCAAGCAATCAATAGGCCATACTCACAATTTCACCATTTTCTTGCACACATGCCAAGAAATTGCAATAACATCCTCTCGACAAATATCCCCTCTGTTACCCATTCATCCACACATTTACCAAAAATTCCATAATTCTTTCTTGTTATGTAGTTAGCATTAGTCTCAAGTAGTTGTAGGAATTTAAGAATATTTTAAGTTTTATTTATATTTATTTTACTTTTTTATTATCATTTTAATCTCAAATGATTTATATCATTCTATTAAATGAAACCTTTAATACAACTTATTGTTATTATTGTTTTACAATCACAAAATTGAGACTTTAAGTGACCATCAAGCCATCCTACAAGATCAAATTGACAAAGTGAAGTATAGAAGGCTCTTCATCCATGGAGCATTTAAAATTTGGGGTACATTTAATGAACAACCCTAATGTGGAAAAACACTACAACGGTTATGAGACCAAGATTTAATGACCATCCCGAGATGCTTGGATAAGGATTTTAAATACCTATGATTGAAAGACATTGAGAGTTATCCCTATATCCATGGGGCACATGGGGATTTATAAATAACATGAACATATTTCAATATTCCAAAAACTAGTTAAGGCCCTAAGAAGAAAAAATCATTGCAAATTTGAAAGACACTACAATTTGTTAATTCATAGATATTATCGTTTTAAAATTTACATTCGATGAATTGCTATAGTAGGAATTAGGATCGGGTCACCTAAAATTTCTAGGTACAAGTTAATTTTAGGGGTTGGTTTGTCTAACATTTACATCAATACCTAAATATTTTAATTCAAATCACCTTTAGACTGAAATTGAAATTTGTCTAATTTTCCTTCATATATATATATACTAACTACATATATACAATTCTGTATGTAAATTCTAGCTATCAAATATTACTCATAATTTCTTTCTTCTTTAAAGATCAAGATCAACTGGATATTGCAACCTTGCATTTAGGTATTTTAAATTGTTATGGCATTGTATTTCATGATACCGACCTCAATGTTGATGTATTCTAGCAATGTGTATTCTACCGCTTAGTATCATATTGTAATATGCTACCAAACGGTAGCATATATAATGCTACTGATTAGAATAATAATCTATGATACTAACTAGTAGCACTGTGTACTCTACCAAAAGGTGGTGTAGTGTTAAGATTCAAACCTTTATGTTTCTCCTATCATTTATAATTTATAAAATATTTTCTTTAAAAATGACCTATTTAAAAATTACACTTGGATAGGTACAATGGAATCTATGAATAATGAAAACAAGGTAGATCAAATCAAAAGAAAAATTAGCATATTAAATTATTTCAACCAACCAAAAAAAGAGGACACAACTTACATCCAATGTAGACATTAACACATGTAACAAATTATCAATAACTTTTTCTTTATTTGTTTTAGTTTAGGTTTAAAATTATATCTTTTTCATAGTCAAACCTTTTTCGTGTTCGAATACGAAACTCCTACTATTAATTATATATCCCACATGAAACAATTAACAAAAAAATATTCCCTAAAGAAACAATTATCATTTCAGTAAATGAAGTTATAATTGATGATGACATGCCACAATGGAAGACAATCCTCACTACCAAATGCCTCCACTAGATGAATGTTCTAATGAAAATATTCAAGTAGAAGATGATATTCACAATACTCTTCAAAAAATGAAAATTTTCCTAAGGAAGAAAACTACCTAGAAAATTGGAAGCTTTCTTTAGGTAGATTGAATAGTAAAATATCCATTCATTGAACCTATGGAGCTAGAAAATGGTATTAATACTCCAAAAGAATGTAGATGTACAATTTTTAGTTGTAAATTATGAAAATAACATAAACTACAACCAATAGACACAATTGAGAAACAATGTGGAAAATTATATGTGACAATCAATGAAAATGATTGAAAAATTACAAAGACACAGATGGAAAATTATGAAAGAGTGCATGCATGTAAGATATATAGATGAGTATTCGATGAGCGAAACATTGTTGAAAAATTGAGAAGAAAGGAGGAACAATTAATGCAAAATTTGGAAAAGTTGTAAATGAAAATCTTAAGGAAAATAATACACAATTTTCAATTGTATTCTTCATTCTTAAAATGGGTAGACCTGTTTGAGATATTTCATAATTTAAGAATTTTAATAAGTTTAATGGGTTTCTAACCTTACACAATCACATTGGTCGATAGAAGTGCTTGGGAAATGGTAAATAGTCTTGCATTGATTGAAAAGGGGATTTGAAAGGGAAATTCAAGAATGCTAGTTTCATCTCCTTTACATTGATGTGGTTAAAATAGTGGAAAAAACATCTTGGGTTTGCATGCATGTTTGTACTTTTGAGAACCACACAAGGAAACCTCATCTTCTAGTTTTTCATAAAATGAAGGAAAACTAAAATGTTGATAATCTTTGTAAATTGGTTATATATAATTTGAAGGATTTAGGTGGGATGGTTGATTATTCAATATCTACAAATATTATTTGTTGGTGTTGATGGTGCATCAATAATGTAGGGTCATAGAATTGGTCTATGTTTCCACCTAAAAACATTAGTTGTGCTTTATATGATTCCAATCATTGTATGGCTCATAGGAAAATTATTGCATACAAGATACTAAGAACATTTTAAAATATTGCAAAGGTTGAAGAGATCATCCATGAATTGCATGTGTATATGTCAAGTAGTCCGAAAATATTTCTAGAGATTTAGAAATTTGCAAATGAAGTGACAGATGGTAAAAATTATTAAAGACATTGATACAAGTTGGATTTCGATGTATGATCCTACACACAAAAGTTTTGATGAATATCCATCATTAGTCAGTTTCATGTTTAAGTAACATATGCATGTTGACAAGGAAAAGGACATGCTTTACTACTTAACAAATTTGGATACATTGTTTACACTATGTGGGGTTCTACCCATGTTGAATGAAATCAGTTCCTTAACAAAAAATGCTCAAGAAAGATCCATCTATATAGTCGAATTCATTAGATTGAAAAAACAAGTATGTTAAACACTAGATTTGTAATACAACTATGATTAATGTTTTCAAGGACATGTATTAGGTTGTTGGAAAAGCTGTTAAAAATTTTGAAGGATCAGAAAAACTATTTTAGATTCAATATAAGTGATCATCTTTGTATCATTGTAAATGGGAACGAGATTCAAATACACACTTTCCAAAAAGAGTGGATATTATAACAGCAGACATTGAATAAGTATTGGTAACATGTAATTTATATGAAGGTAATATATCTCAAACAAGGATCAAATTGAATAAGTTTTCACAATGTTTATCTAGTGAGATCAAATAACACTTTAAAAGGGACGATATTCTTGAGGCCATGGGTGTGGTCAATCCTATTTTTGGAATCTTTCATCAAGTAAGAAAGGTACAAGTGATTCATATAAAAATGCATGGGTGCTCTCATCAAGCATTTTGGAAAATAAATAAAATGTAATGGAGTTTAAGTTAAGGGTATTCTTTAAAAGGAATTACTTTCTTGCCAATCAACTCATTTCAACATCACAATGGTTGAACACTATGACTTAATAAGTGAACCAACAGATAATGATGTGATTATATAGCTATGGAATTTTTTTATCGTAGTAGCATCCTACATGAAAGAATTAGTGAATATTTTATATTTTATGAATTGCTAGAAAAAATGATATTGGGATCAATTGAAGACAAAATGGTTTTGCATATTAACATTTGTTAAATAAAATATTGAAAAAGACTGGATTAAAATCTTAAGACTTATTTGAGATTATATGTTTCATGATATGATGTAGACACATTTACTTATGAAAGATTAATTAAAGTATGAAATTGTCTTATAGAAAGGAGAGGGGTTTGTAATTCTTATTTAGGGGATGATAAAAACAAAGAAGACATAAACTTCAAACTATGACTGAAAATAACAACGAAAGATTAGATAACAGTTTGAGTTTTGAATACCTAAATTGTTAAGAATTGTTTGACCTACATAATACCGACTAAGGATGTATGTATGGACATAATATTTCTATAATTAATTTTCATATCATATTATATGTATGTAACGTATTATTTAGTATATACACATGTTCTTTATTGAATAATATTTCAAATCTTATAATTTGTTGTTTAGAGTTTTTAATCAAGAAATGTGATACTTATTTATTCTTTTATATTTTAAATCAAAATAATATTTTAGCATATTATTGCGTTAAAAATAAATCCAAATTCAATCGACGGGAAGTGGATGAAAATGATGATAATCAATATTGTGTTATGTAATGTCAAACATAATTAAATATTCTAATCACATTATGATTTTATTTGGAGAACTTACACATGAATATGATACAAGTACAACACCACATATAATGAAACTCTCTTTATTTTCATATAATGAAGAAGATTTAAATTACTAGAAAATTCAACAATATATATATATATATATATATATATATATATATATATATATATATATAGTTTGAATATTAATTTTTTTATAAACAAGTTTTAAAATGACAAATTTAACATTTAATATTTCACCTACATCCTTAAGAATTTGAGTTTTTCTTTTGCGTTACTATCTCCTCTACACCAAAAATTCTTTTAAAACACCTGATTGAACAAGATATTTCATAGTTGCATTGATATTCAAAAGTGTTTCGTGTTCTATATTTTCTTCTTCACCGACAGATAAGTAACGTTGGATCCTCTTATGTTTTCTTCTTCAACAATATTTCAGGATCCATTCCATGTTCCTTTATTATCCTTCTTAAGGTGTTAATCTTCTTGTTAAATTAATAATATTTTTCTTTAAATCAACTTCTACAATTAAAATTTTCCTTACACTATTTAAATACGCATTAGCAACTATTGCCTTATTCTTCAAATTCGTACTTTGACTACATTTTAAAAATAGAAAATAATTAATAATTTTTTTTTAAAAGTAAATCAAATTTCAAATTTCATTAAAACTTACTAATGCCTTATCCCTTACCACACTCACAATAACTACAAATCCCTTGTATCTTGACCACAAATTCTGTAGGCTTATGCTTCTACATTCAAATTCTAAATTATGTTCAACATTATATCTAACACATCATCATTGTAAACAATTGTAAAATAAACAAGACTAGATACATCCCGATTCAACGAAATATCAAGCTTTTTGGTTCGTTATAAACTAAATAATACAATAAATGTCTTTGGGAGTATTTTTCAAATAATTTTTTTATTACTTTAATAGAACATTTATTCGTAAACTTGCACACTCTTAATTGGTCAATATTCGTTTCTTTATATATCTACATAGTAGCCTAAATATTCATGTGATGATTTATGGATTGTAAGTCCTTTTGTATAAAAAGGAAATCGTACATGTTTCCTTACTTAACATTAATGGGGAGTATTGGGTTTGTAATAGTAACATGAAAATGACTAACAATCATGACATACAACTTATGATTAAAAATACGCATGATGGATCCACATACCGTGTCTATAATGTTTAAAATTAAATTATAAGAGTAACCCTAATGAGCTACCTCCTTGATATAAATGCAAGTGATATATTTGAAATTGAAAAGAGGTGTGACATATGAATGCAAATAATGTGAGTTTTATATGTGAGAAGAGTGATGATGCATTATGCGAATGATTTGAAACTTAATCACTACACATGAGAGAATGTATATGAAAGTTTATAATTCCTCTTTAATCGTGTAACTATTATGCATTCAAGGAAATAGTGGATTGTTGGGTAAAATGCATATTCTCAATAAAGATAAGGGATTTTTCAAAGTGGATTTTTTTGAAAGGTTTTCCCACTTAAATCTTGTGTTTTTTTGTTGTATTCATTTACTTTCACTATTATTGAATGTAATTTGTATTCTACTATCTATAGCTAAATATATGAGTTAATTTGTTATAAGTTACTATACATTCATAAACTACAATATTTATAAATATAATATAGTGGATCTATGATCTATGATATTATTTATCCCATGTATTTCTGACGCTTTTCCTTATAGTCGACCACATAATCCGAATACTTTTGCAAATGACATGCAAATCCAAACCTTCATGGTGTAAAATTCTTTTAATCATTTAGAACCTTTAATGGAAAGGGAAAGTGCCAATGCGGAAATGACGCATGAAGTTTCCATAGATTAAAACCTCATGTTCTCCAATCCTAAATAATTTTACGTTGTTAACCAAGTTACTGAGATAATCGGAGTAGCCTGTGACTTTATGTCATAGGAAATACAAGGTCGAATAAGTAGAGGTTAGGAGGGATTCCTTCATTATTTTTGGAGAAAATTCCACATTTTATAGAAAAAATCTACGAAATCATGTAGAGATATGTATGTAGCTTCATCTAGCAGCTTCGCCTTATCATAAAAATTTTTACACAACACATAAATTCTGCATGACATAAAAGAACTATCGACAATTAAATTATGCAAACTAAAGTGCATCATCTACCTATTGAAATAATAATAAAATAAAAATGTGTACCTTTGTTGCATAAATTCGCAAGTAGAGGTTAGGAGGGATTCCTTCATTATTTTTGGAGAAAATTCCACATTTTTATAGAAAAAATCCACGAAATCATGTAGAGATATGCATGTAGCTTCATCGAGCGGGTCAAATAAGTAGAGGTTAGGAGGGATTCCTTCATTATTTTTGGAGAAAATTCCACATTTTATAGAAAAAATCCATGAAATCATGTAGAGATATGCATGTAGCTTCATCTAGCACTTCGCCTTATCATAAAATTTTTACACAACACATAAATTCTGCATGACATAAAAGAACTATCGAGATAATTAAATTATGCAAACTAAAGTGCATCATCTACCTATTGAAATAATAATAAAAGAAAAATGTGTACCTTTGTTGCATAAATTCACAAGTAGAGGTTAGGAGGGATTCCTTCATTATTTTTGGAGAAAATTCCACATTTTTATAGAAAAAATCCATGAAATCATGTAGAGATATGCATGTAGCTTCATCTAGCAGTCGAATAAGTATAGGTTAGGAGGGATTCATTCATTTTTTTGGAGAAAATTCCACATTTTATAGAAAAAATCCACGAAATCATGTAGAGATATGCATGTAGCTTCATCTAGCAGACTTCGCCTTATCATAAATTTTTTTACACAACACATAAATTATGCATGACATAAAAGAACTATCGAGACAATTAAATTATGCAAACTAAAGTGCATCATCTACCTATTGAAATAATAATAAAAGAAAAATGTGTACCTTTGTTGCATAAATTCGCAAGTATACCTTTGAACATTTTTGAGAAAATGAAGAAGAAAAACTTGAATGTGGCAATACAAGATGCCTTATATATTCCATCTTAGTGGGATATTTTGTAAGAATCTTTAAACCAGCTCCCGTGATCTATACCAGTCATCCAAAAATCATATTCCATGGTCAAGCTATGCTAAGCAAAGGATGAGAAAGTAAGTAAGCCTCTACCATTCTTTATGTCCTTTATTTTTGGTAAACACCTAGTACATAATTGCATGATAGATTCAAGTGCTAGTATTTTTGTAATGCCTAAGAGGATAGCATACATTTTATACATTAGGTAGATTCCAACATCTAAATGAGTCTCACAACTTGATGGCTTGACTATCAAAGTATTAGGAGTCATAAAATATCTTGGGGTTAACCCTTCGTGCTTTTCCTATCTTAACCATAACTCAATATATATATATATATATATATATATATATCAATCATTGATCTACCTCCTTTATTTTCCCTCTTCCTATCAAGATATTTCACAGCCAAAGTGGGTAGGTATTTGTCTTATAACTGGTCTCACATGATATTAAAAACCAAATATAGCATGTGATTTATGATTCAAGTATAATTGATTTCCTCCTATCATGTTGAATCATATGAACCTACTCTCCTCAATTCTAATTGCATGGCCCAAAAAGGAAGGAAATGAATTAATATCATTACAATAGATGATTCCTTCTTTAGTACTTAACCTTTTATTAGATGAATGGGAAAAATAAAACTATGAATTTGATCCTTATAACATAGTTGAAGATACTGGTCTGGGAACCTATTATATTCGTTAAGAAAATCCTATTATTCCCATGCCGCGAAAAGAAAGATAATCATGTTTCGGTATGTGGAAGATGTTCGTGATGGATCAAGAAATAAAAATATACTAAGTATAGGTGTAGTGCTAGTGTCCCTTATGGGAAAGAAACTCTTCTTTTCCCATATATTGCAATTTTCTTGCTCCAACAATGTTGTAGAATATGAAGCTTTAATTCATGGATTGTTGCTAGAAGAAAAGAGAAATATCAAAGCTTTGTAAATATTTAGAGATATAGATCACTAGTTATTCACCAAGTTATAAAGATGTGTGCTAATAATAAAAATATACTCATGTCTTATCAACATAGAGTTTGGGATCTCTTGGAAAGTTTTGATGCTATCAACCTCCAAGTGGTACCAAGAAAACTAAATGTAGAAGAAAATCAAATGGCAGATATATGGTCACAATTTTTTTTTCCATCTAAGGGAATAATAAAAGGTAATAAACAAAATTTTAAGATCGTATTTAGTCCTTCTATTCCAGATAATCAAGAAATTTGGAAAATATTTGATAATGATGAGAAAATTGTTCAATTCATCTAGAATGAAGAAAAATGTTCATTAGAATTACAATATGAATTATAAGAAGGCTATGGAGAGTAGGTCATCTAGTTAAAAACAAATAAGTTACCTAAAGGACCAGTCAAACTTGAGCATATCTTCGGCCCCGATGATTAATTTAAAGGAGAAATTAAGAATGATTTGGCCAAATAATAGGATTTTCAATTAGTGACTATCATGTAGGAAAAAGAGTTGTTACTCGAAAGGTATGTAATGGAAATTAAGTGTAAGCTTTTGTCTCCTTATGCCATACATTTAATGAGGTTTCTGTATGGAGAGATGAATATATTGGAGGATTTGATATGAATATTTCCCAACATCTCGTAGACCTTGATCCTAATTCAAAACCAATGAGGAAAAATAAAGGCATCTTAACCCTAAAATTGAACTCTTCATAAAATATGAACTATCCTAGCTCATAGAATAAAATATTATATTACCTTTAAAGTACTCCTCATGGGTGGCTAGTTTGTTCCCTATTATAAATAAAAATGGAGAAATTAGGTTGTGTGTGGACTTCAGATATTTAAACAAAACTTCCTTAAGGATCATTATCCTTTTCCCTACATAGAAAAAAATTCTATAAATAGTGGCGGAGATGAAATGTTTTATCTTTTGGATGGTTATTCTAGTTTTAATCAAATAAGATTCAAATAAGAAGATTAATAGAAGACATCCTTAAAAAAAAATGGGGAACCTATGCCTATGAGAAGATGTCATTTGGGTTAACCAATGTTGTTGCCACTTTTCACAGAGTCATGGATATTGTATTCAGGGGCTATATAAACAAGTTTATTCTCATCTACTTGGATGATATCACATTTTTCTCAAGATCATATGAAGATAATATGAAACATCTTTAAAAAAATTTTGAGAGGTGTAAATATTTTGGAGTGGCACTCAACCCAAATATATTTATCTTTTCGGTTCCATAGGGAAACATTTTGAGTCATGTTATCTCAAAAGAAGGAATTGTTATTTACCCATAATGGATTTCATCCATTCTCTCTCTCTCATTTCCAACTAAGAAGAAACCATTAAATTATTTCCTTATCAATATTAATTTGGTTAGGAGATTTATTCCTTACTCTAGAGTACTTTTCAATCCCATTACCTTGATGTTCAAGAAGGATGCGGATTTCAAATGGACCAAGGAAGGAAAAGAAATATTTTTCAAAATCAAGGAAGCAATTTCTCAAGCGCCTACCCTCATCAATCCATATTATATAAAAGACTTGATTTTCTATGCTTATGGGGCAATTATAGTATTTTTATGTGTTAACTCAAAAATGATGAAGGTTTAGAATAACCAAAGGGCCTTCTTTAGCCAAAAGATGAAATATTATGAATTGAGATAAAACCATTTGGAGAAGTAATTATTTTCCATCATGAGATCTCTCAAGAACTTCATGTTTATGCTTGCCACAAGTTACATAATGGTATTAGTCTCTCATCCTAGCGTAAGAGATATTAGAATGGGAGAATAATTTGATGAAAATATATCTAGATGGGTGACAAAAATTATGGAGTATGATGTAGAGAATTGTGTGACAAGTTGGCTTTTCATTCCAAAAATGACCAAGAAGGACCTTATTTCTTAGAGGAGAATGAATATAAATCAGCTATAATTCCACCAAATCAATATGATTAGACATATAATATGTCAAGATTCTTGTCTATAGCTGAATACCTCTTGATTTTAATAAATATAAGAGGTGAGATTTTATGCCGCAATCCATTCCACACACATTGGTAGGTGGAGTCCTTTACGAAATAAATTGGATGGTGCCTTACTAAGATTCTTTCAGAAAGAACAAGTGAACAAATTCCTCACAAAATTACACAATGGTTCTTCTAGTGGTCACTTCTCCCCAAAATATACAATAGTCAAAATCTTGAGAGACAGATAATTTTTCGCTACATTATTCGTAAATGCTCACAAATGAGTCTACAAATTAAAGGAATGTGTCCTATTCACTAACAAGAAAATATTAACATATCTTCCACTTCATTTGATCTAGGAGGATCAACATTTTTCTAAATGGGGACTTGATTTCATTAGGATGATCAATCCAATACCAAGTATGGGATATAAATGGGTGTTTACCACAACCGATTGTTTCACCATGTGGATAGAGGTTGTGGCAATAAAGGAAGAAACTGAATAAAATATCCATGACTTCTTGGAGGAAATTTTTACAAGGTTTTTGATTCCCAACCCATAATCTATGATAATACTAAGGGATTCCCAAGCCACAAAATATTATACTAGGATCTCAAGAAGATAATCTATTTGAAAACCTCTTCCAACTATTATCCTTAGGTAATGCTATGTCTAGTCGAATCTACTAATATAAATGTGACCATAAACATGAAGAGGATAATGGAGGTGAAATGGAGGAACTGGAATACAAAGATCAAAATGTTATTTGGGATGATATGATTACACCCAAAAGAGAAACAAGTAACTCTCTTTAATTCTTGTATATGGTAGAGAAGCCATGTTTCCACTAACTCTAAAATTTCCTTTTTTGGAATTGGCACAACAATTGGAGTTGGGGGAGAGAATGAAAGAACAAACCATATGATATAATTAATTGAAATTTAATAATTGAGGTAGTCTACTATGATTACTCTAGAGAAAAACATGAGCTAACCAAGTGGTGGTTTGACAAAAAGGCCAAGGTGCAGACATTAAAAACAAGAGACTTAGTTCTAAAATGGGACAATGATAGAGATGAAACAGGTGAAACTCTATGTTTTATGCACTATGGATTGGACCATATATTATCGCAGCTTAAAATTAAGATAACTATTTTGAATATTCAAATATCAAAGGAGAGGCACTCTAAATCCTATTTAATAGGATTCGCCTTAAACCTTCCTTTTGAGTTTTGTCTGTTGCATCATTTACATATTTGATTTGTTTTATGTTCCTTTGTCTTCTTGTTTTTGAAGGTTCCTTTTGTTGTGTTATTTTATGATCACTGATTAAGATTCCTCCTTTAATCCTTTTGTGGTGATCCTTAGAATAAGTGATTCCTCCCTCAATCCTTTTGTGGTGACCTTTTGAATAAGTGTTATATTACTCAAGTGTTGTCTCCACTTACAATTTTCATAGGTTTCAAATGCCACGAAGAAAAGGTTAGATCTGCATCATGTTGAAGATCCATGAAATGATGAAGATACTTTGAGAAAATAAATCTATGGAGGAAGTAATGATCTTATATAAAACTCCATGCCAAATGGATATGTCAGCTATTGTTTAGTACATTTAGTAGGAAGATGTTCCTGAAAGTCACCAAAATATTTTCAAAATAGTACTCATGTTATTTTGGACAAATATATCTAAGTTCTAGACTTAGGAAACACATGCTTGAAAATTCGTAGAATAAATAAATTAGTATTCCGTGGAAATAGGGAAGCTAGTGTACCATATACTATGTAAAATCTATGTAACAAAGGAAATTTTGCAAACATTAGAAAGTCATTAAATGAAGAGATAATGTTGTGTGTGATCGTAATTGATGATAAAAGAGCCGATACATATGAAATAGAGAGAAACTTGTGGGATTCAAAATCTTATGCAAGTCATAGGTCCATGGAACAAGAAAATTGAAAATCTATGGCATAAGGAAAATAAAATCTGCCAAGCTCATAAATTTGTAGAATGTAGTAAAATCCATAGAAAAAATTATCTCGCATAACAAAATAAAATTATGCAGAATGCAAAAATAAGGTGGAAAACAAACCAACTAATGTCAAAAAAATGTTGAAGAGTGGATGATAGATTTCATATTAAGGAGTAAGTTAAAAGGAAAGCCATGAGTTGTCTATGACTCACCAAACATCACTAAATCCACAAAAGGTCATAATAAACCCGCATAAGACTAAAACATCAAGAAGAAACATCAAAAATTTGTGGAATGGAGGAAAAGCCATGCATAACTCAAGTCTAATTCTTAACCACCCCAACTATAAGAATTAAATGTTAAACACTCGTTGTCCTTTTCTAGAAGATCTAATGGCATGTGATTGGAAGGAATGTCATTTTCCCATACCTACTCTGTAAATTGAATGATGATTGGTACTTAATGGTTGATAGGATGGTTCGATTCATTTAATGAAGGATACATTCTGATTTTTTCCTCCTCCATTCTTTCTCTATAAATGTAAGTGCATTGGCACATAAAAAAGGTCTATTTTGTTAAGTCCTATATCTCTTTTAAAAGGTCTATTTTGCTAAGTCTTATATCTCTTCCCTTTTGATCTCGAAGCTTGCATTTTTACTCCTCTGTAATATTCGATAGGATTTTCATACACCTTTTCTTTGCGAGGTTGTAAATGTATGAGATCATGATATTAGATATATGTGTGTGATTCCCTTCCTTTGGATTCATTATTGTTTATTGTAAATATTTCAGTCCTCTTACACGAATTCAATATTATTATGTCGCTTCTCATAGAGCTCTATGTGCATTTATTTTGAATTTCACATGTAATGTTTTATCTGTGTCTTTCGAGCTAGAATTGTACTTTATTCTAGTTTGGTGCATCACCTCTCTTTTATTTCAAGATTTATCTCTTTCTCTAAACCCCGGTACTTTGAGATTCTTAGGATAGGATTAGGTATTAGTAGTTTAGTGATATATAGATAATCACCGTAGTGCCCACATATTACACACCAAAATACAAAAGTAAAATACCAGAATAATTTTTTTATTTTTATTTTTGCCTACAATGCACGCTACACACAACATAGCAAGGGCTCCAAGTAGAACAACTCAACAACCTATACGACACCTACATCAATCACCAAATCACATAGACACATGACTACGCCATATACCTGTTTATACCACACTTTACCAAATGAAAGAGTACTAGCAAAAACCCAACCACGAGACAAAAGACTCAAGGATTGGTGAACCCACAACACATCATTTCTTTAATTGCATCTTTGTTATGATTAACATTCTAAGAACATTATTGTGCAAGGATAATTTTCTCCCTTTTTCCATCTACAAAATCTTAAGTTCATTCCATTTTTTTAATTTACAGTTCGACCAATTTAGGTTGTCTTCCTTTATGCATCACAGAATTGTTATTTCCCTACCATTATCATTATAGTACAATAACTTGCTAAAATTCCAAATTTGATTTATATATATATATAGACACACACACACATCCTTTGTTTTCTTGAAGTTTTGATCACACCATTTGACAATTCATATTCTTTGCAACGCATGAAAAAGTTTATTTAAGTTATAAGGTCTCCAAAATTGACCTTAGTCCTAATCTCCAATCTCATGTGCAACATTATATGATATGCTCTTATATCGCACTAAGGTCTCATTCTTAGCATCGTCTCGAAACAAAAGAGATACGAAACCACTTGTCTGACATCTTAAAGAAGTACAAGGCTAGGAGCATAATAAACTACACATGAACACAAGTGATCTATGTACACGAAGATCCCATGTCTCTACACTTCACGATTCCGCATAAGGAATATTATTTATTCCTTAATGCCATAAATGACATAACAAGGGATTAAGGGACAAGATTACAATTTCTAAGGTTCTCTAGAATCAACATCTTTCAACTCAATTTCACATACAAGGAGTTAAAATACAGCTTTTCTACCCACAAGTTAATGACAAAACCACTAGGGTTTAGTTTAACTCCAATATGCACCTAACGATCTATGCCTCTACTACATGTGATTTTAAGGCAAGCGGACATAATTATACTAAACCACATTCAAGAGAATGCCAAGATTTTATTTTGATAGAAACCAAGGTAGCACCACCTATTCGATCCTTCGAACAAGGACTCATAAGGTGACTCTTAAGGCGGTCTTCAACACTCAGCCTAGTATCGAATCTGAAGAGAGTACATTCTTCTCGTGATTACCAAAACTAGAAGGAAACCGCATACTCTGGATAAAGTTGGACCATGTCATTCCTAAAATATGGGTTCACGACAATGTCGCTAAACCTAATGAATATTATGGTAAACTCCAACTAGGGTTTTATTTACCTAACCTAGGAGGTCTCATTGAGTGTAAAGCTTAAGTTATTTCTACGGTCTTAATTTTCTTATATGGTAAAAAGGGATCACACATATAGGCAAGCTATACACGAGTATTTTATTAGAGTTGAGTGTTCTCATTAAAACTCTTTATTGTGTTTGCAAGGTAAGAAGGTAATCCATTAATTAATTTAATTGTTTATTGAAAACTGAGAAAGTACTACAATATATTAACTTCAATTTCAATTTACTATATATAAACCAAATCCCCTTTTTTTGCCATACACAATTAAGAATCAAACTGAACTGGTGATTAGATGTACATTTCCTAAGTTATCCCTAAAACTAGCATCTCCTACATATTAACAAAATTCAATTATAGTTTTTCGTAAAAGAGACTACATTAGACAGCTTATTCATTTTATAATGACCTATAGAAATTATAGTAGTAATAATTAGATTACACGTCACCTTTTCGACGTCATTCTTCCATCCTGAAAAACCACATGAGCAAGATATCGAGAAAATTCACCGGCATGGCATCCACCCTAATCAATCATAATTTTCATTCTTCAGTTTCCCATTTACATCCGACAATCATTACAATTTGAAAACGAAATAAAGAGTCTAGAACATGTATTCATTGCATTTCATTTTTCTTCATTTTGTAACCCAGGAGAGAGAAAGAGAAGGGAAGAGAGAGAAAACACCATTTTGTCAAAAGTTCTATTTCACACAACAGATACACTAAAGGGTTTTAAATAGTTATTTGCATGTGTTAAAAGTTTTCAGGGTGATTTGGAAACCCTACGAGGGTCCGCAGCTTTTCTATTTTTATATTTTCTTACTAACTACAAAAATGTACAAAACGTGCTCGGAGGCTAAGAAACCACTTCCAAAAGTTACCTTCCAATGAGAATGCCCTCCATGATCAACTTTCTACGTGTTCCCAGATATACCAAGAGTTCATAGCAACTGACGGAATTGAAAAAGAGCGCATGGTTTGTGTTTGGCGGTTAGTTTTTCGGGCCACTGGTCGTAGTTCACCCAATTGTAAAAAGACAAAAGTTAGCTCAAGTGGCCCAGAAAACCATGTCCAAAATGACGTTCGATGGAAGAGCACGAAATGAGACATCTCCTACTAGTTCCCCTATATAAAGAGAATTCATGAGAGTCGACGGGACTGAGAACTAGAGAGCCATTTTTAAACGGCAACAAGTTTTCTAGAGCGACAAGACGAAATTGGGCCAGTTTGACCTCATCAAACTGCGACCGGAGGCCTATAAAATGGCTTCACCAAACTATCCTGAAAGGTGATCTTTCCTATACTGAATGTTCCATGCATTTTTCTAGTATAAACGCTAGAGGTTTGCAAAGATGGGAAGTAATTTCTCCATCCAGGTTTCAAATGGCGATTCAAAACGAAAGCCAACTTTTTAGATTTAATAGCTTTCTACTGCTGTAAACCAGTGTAATAGGGCTCCTAAAAGAGCGTCAAAAGGATGTCATATGTTCATTTTGGGTCAAACCAAAGGTCAAGGTGACTCCTCATATACCAAGGTACATGAATGAAACTTCACATCTCATTTCCAGAGTTGCAAAGGGTACCTAGTGAGTCTCCGAAAATTACAAAATTTAACTATTTAAAACAAGGAGAAGGTCAACTTTATCAATGGGAAGTCAAATTCATCTGGTCGATAAAATGATATTGGAGCGATCAAGAAGGGTAAGAGTTTTCTAGATCATCTCAAAGTGAGGGTGATAGTTCATGGTTTAAAGTAGACAAGTTATAATGGCTTCGAGAGTTGCGACATGACACTTTATTGTTTTGAAATGAGTTGAAGAGACATTTAACTGTATTTAAAAATCCTAATAATTTAAAATTCTATTTAGTTGCAAAAGAGAACTAAAACATGAGAATTATGAGAGGTAAGGGAAGAAGAACCATGCCTGAGAACGAAGTCGGTCAAAGCCGCAGGCTTGGGTTCAGTCTCTTGCTTGGCACTTCGTCAACCAGACCACGAGCATCCTCAGCTCCACCATTTAACATACATGTCTATCAATAAAATCAGTAACTACATACTTGAAAACCATTTTGCTATTCTGATCACATTTCTCCTACCTTCTGGATTCGACCCACCACTTGTTGAGCATGATCAAAGGGTTTCTTATTGTTGTTGTTTGGATAGGATGAGATCTTCCTCCTTTTGTGCGTAGCCTCAAATCTTGCAACCATTAGACCATGATTTTTTGAAGGCATTTAGTCAAACACTTCACATGCCTTAAGCATGCCTCCACATTTTGCACATTCTCATGTGCTCATCAAAAACCAACAAACATAATGATTAATTCTAGGCATGATTCTACAAGAGGCACTCATTCCATCAAGTATTTATAACCCCCATGCACTGAACCTGCCTGGCTAAATGCTAAGTAAACAAAAATGAAGCTTACATGGTTAGGGTATGTTCCATAAGACCACATCTTTCAAGCATTCTACTAAACACATCTCAGTCCTTTTCTACACATCCATTTTGTGCATATGCTGCCATGTCATGGCATTCCATGAGACAACATTTCTTTGAGGCATTCTATCAAACAGTTCAATGCCTTCTTAACATACCCATTTTTTGTTTATCCTGCTATCATTGTAGTCCTAGGAGACCGCATATCTTTCAGGTATTTTGTCAAACAGTTCACATGCATTGTGTATGCCTTCACATTTTGCATACAAGTAGATCTGGGTACCTGACAAGACATTAAGGGATATTATCTCCCCATGATGCTTTGATGGATGTCCATGCGCAGTTCTAAAGCTCCCATTTTGACAGCAGAACTAGGAAGATATCAGCAAAGGTTGGGGTGTGGCTTCAAACCAGCCAACCGTATTTGCTTGGAAAGGTTCCAATGCAGTTTCAACAAAACCATTTTGTGCATAACCCGAAATCATTGCAGTCCATGGAACCATATTTCTTCCACGCATTTAGTTGAATAGAATGCATGCTTCCACGTTTTTACATATGCATCTACTAGGGCACGTGCGACTGCCACATCTGACAAGATTCCTTTGCGTTTTTGGCCTTGATGGGAGCCCACGTAGGCCTGGGCGCAGCCGGAAGGGTGTCTTTGGCGATGTGACAGATCAACACACAACAAAACTCCTTCCTTTTTCTTGATCTTCCCACACAGGTATGTGGCGCGGCCTGGGAGGAAGCTGGAAATAGCTGTGGAGTCTGGCTTTGCATGAATCGCTGCATTTGCATGAAAGTTTCCAAGGCCGTTTCAACAAACTCATTTTTTTGTGAGTAGATCCTGCGCCCCCAAACTAGCCGCCCATTCCAAAAGCAAAAAAAAACCTAACTCACCCAAAAGAATCACGGGCCTCATATTTTTTATTTTTTTATGATTTCCTCCCCTTTGCCCTAATCCACCCCTTTTACGGGCTTTTCGATTTTATTTACTTTTAATTCCTTTTATATTTATTTATCTATTTCTTTTGTTTGTTTTTAATGTAAAAACATCCTAAAACCCTAAATCGAAGTAGACAAATAAACAACATATAAATTAAAGTCAATCCATTACCAAAGGTGAAATTTTAACACAAAAGCGACTGATCAAAGCCGGTGATACGAGTTATAATAGTATTATAAACATTATTTTTAAAAAATTTATAGCTTAATAATGATAATAATTATTAATCCTATTAATGTCGACGACCCGACAAACTCAAAGAGCCGAGAACCAAAATTTTTCCTTTAAGCGGATAACCATCCATGATGCTACGGGGTCCACAGTTTGGAGGTGTCGACAACGACCCGACAAGAAAGAAGGAGAGGGAAGGTGAAAAATATTCACTGCAACCTGGACACGGTCAATAAGAGCATGCCCACAACCCTCCCATGCTTAGCAACATGGTCATCATGTCAGGAATAGGGGGAACATCTGATGGGGCATTACATTCTCCTCCCCTTAAGAAAGCATCGTCCTTGATGTGACATGGAATGAAGAAAAAGAAAAGGTAGCAACAAGGAACAAATATGGCAAAGGCACACTCTAAGGTTAAGATTTCAAACACAAAAGCATGGTCACGGGGTGGCCCTAGGAACAATTGGTAGGAATTTCAACTTTCAAGGTTCTGTGAAGATCGATTCTCTCTTATTCGTTATTTCATTAATCTCTTTCCATTAACATTATTCTTAATTCAAGTCCTTTAAAATTTCATTTTTTTATCGAATTTTAGTTTATTCATTCTTGTGGGTTCCCATCATGAACTACAGTCACAACACCCTACCAGGGTCATACACAACACCAAATTTTCACAACATACTTTTACATACTTTCACGACCGTATCACATTACAAGGGTTTCACCAACCATGGGGTGACAACAAGTAGACCACATAACAATTAATTTCCAACAATTACGCCCTAGACATAGATCTAGTACACACATATGACTAACAAACAAAATCAACACGTTGATACATATACAATGGGTATCACAAGCCCCAAAATCCATGACTATAACAATCATAGTTCCAATCCAATATCCAATAGTCCATACTAACCAAGGGAAGAGTCACACCACCAATCATAACAAGTCTAACCAGAACTCACAAGAGGACACATACTCACTATACCAACTCCACACATAATAAGACATCACGAAACAAACCCCAGATATCTCCAAAAGTACCAGGTAAAACTCCATATATCTCCTGAAGTATCATAAAGCAACTCCATATACTCCCAAAGCATCACCAAATAGTCTCCATATACCTCCCAAGAGGAAGAAACATAGTGCCAAAACCAAGTCAAGTCACTCAACCATAGAGCCCCATCAAGAATATCAGGTCACTCAACCATAGAGCCTCATCTCCTTTCTCCTTTTTAATGAAGTCGGGTCACCCTATTGCCTTGGGCACATAGAGCCCCGTTACCCCCAACCCAAGTGACATAATAACTCGTGGTTCAACAACCCGCTAGTTATCTATAACTCCTTGGGGCGTACCCCCATACAACGAAGTGGGTCCATAGGTTTAACCACTCCATGGTAAATCCCATGACCCTATTCCAACACATTACGACATTAGAACCAGCATATCAATCCATTCAAATGCCAAGTGGCCAAATCAAAAGCCTTGGGCTAGGCTACAAAACTTTCAAATATGAAAAGAAAGTTTTAAAACCAAGAGAAACAAGTGGCTAATTAGCCATGGTTAGTGTAAAATCCAACTGTTAGTGCAACAATCAAATAAATGCCCAAAATATAAGAACATGTCAATCAAGAAAATGGTTGGTTCTAGCTAAAAGAGAAAGATTAATTTACGAATAAAATACGTAATGGGAAAAATAGCACATCACAATCACTATGTGGCCTCATACCGCCACCAAAGGGGTACTCATCAAGTTCTTTGGCACTCAAACAATGAGCCTCACTTGTAAAAAAATAATATATACATGTAACTAGAAATGAGTATATCAAATAATGTAACTGTCATCATCTCTTCCTGAATCATAACTCCAAACTCCCACAAGGATCAACATAGTCAAAATCACATAGGATTATTCAATGAACAATCCAATAGGAAAGAGTAGGGGACACAAGGTTGCATAAGTTGAGCCTAAGGTGGTGCACACCCACAATATACTAAGAAAGCTCGAAGTATACTAAACAGATAAAAGTGGGTTTTCAGTCTATATAAGACTCCACTTTCTCACTTGTACTCAGCTCAAGATTATGACAATCTGGTCCATGCCTCCTCTCTCCACACATACACTCTTGACAGTTTTATCCCCTCAGGTTGTCTAGTGTAAGGTTTCACAACATACACATAACTACATCACTAACACAATGGTAATTCACACACAACAACCATAACGTCTTGCGCATGGTATAAATATATAGGGTACAACACAATCATTACCTTCATGGGTTACGATACATCACATTACCACATCCTGCACCCAAAGTGCATTCACTGTACGTTAGGGATCATACTCCCATATGCCCCTAAATCACGACATGAACTATCACATATTACATGAATTACACATATGAGGAACACAACGTCTAACATTACGACATATAGTCAATTGTAATACAACACGACAATGCCCACAACAAATCACAATACGGTGTCGACATCACGATAAACTTCCATTCACTTTACATAAATTTTGTCATGCAATACATCACTACATCTTCACATCACATAAGGTCAAAATGTTCCAACACTCTGCAATTCACAATATCATTCCATTCACACAAAACAAGGTGGTACATCACACATGGATTCCTCATTGGATCCACAAAAAGGAGAGTCAATACTCTCATCACAGGCACATCAACATGAAAAAATACACACTAAGTGACATGCACCACATGTGCTTCCATAAGGTCACAATCACAACATAGTTCACTTAACAACATATATCACATTACTCTTCCATTATCCATCACCATGAAACACCATCACCATCATGTAACACCATCCCCATCATGCATAATCATCACAACTCCAATCTATCCCAGAGGTTCGAGAGCATGAACCTCACTCTGATACCATATGTAGTGCCCACATATTACACACCCAAATACAACAGTAAAATACCAGGATAAATTTATTTTTTTGCCTACAATGCACGCTACACACAACACAGCAAGGGCTCCAAGTAGAACAACTCAACAACCTATACGACACCTACATCATCACACCAAATCACATAGACAAATGACTATGCCATATACCTATTTATACCACACTTTACCAAATGAAAGAGTACTAGCATAAACCCAACCACCAGACAAAAGACTCAAGGATTGGCGAACCCACAACACATCATTTCTTTAATTGCATCTTTGTTACGATTAACATTCTAAGAACATTATTGTGCAAGGATAATTTTCTCCATTTTTCCATCTACAAAATCTTAAGTTCATTCCATTTTTTTAATTTACATTTCACCAATTTAGGTTGTCTTCCTTTATGCATCGCGGAATTGTTATTTCCTACCATTATCATTATAGTACAATAATTTGCTAAATTCCAAATTTGATTTATATATATATATATATATATATATATATATATATATATATATAGACACACACACACATCCTTTGTTTTCTTGAAGTTTTGATCACACCATTAGACAATTCATATTTTTTTGCAACGCATGAAAAGGTTTATTTAAGTTATAAGGTCTCCAAAATTAACCTTAGTCCTAATCTCCAATCTCATGTGCAGCATTATATGATATGCTCTTATATCGCACTAAGGTCTCGTTCTTAGCATCGTCTCGAAACAAAAGAGATACGAAAGCACTTGTCTGACATCTTAAAGAAGTACAAGGCTAGGAGCATAATAAACTACACATGAACACAAGTGATCTATGTACACGAAGATCCCATGTCTCTACACTTCACGATTCCGCATAAGGAATATTCTTTATTCCTTAATGCCATAAATGACATAACAAGGGATTAAGGGACAAGATTACAATTTCTAAGGTTCTCTAGAATCAACATCTTTCAACTCAATTTCACATACAAGGAGTTAAAATATAGTTTTCTACCCACAAGTTAACAGACAAAAACCACTAGGGTTTAGTTTAATTCCAATATGCACCTAACGATCTACGCCTCTACTACATGTGATTTTAAGGCAAGTGGACATAATTATACTAAACCACATTCAAGAGAATGCCAAGATGTTATTTTGATAGAAACCAAGGTAGCACCGCTTAGTCGATCCTTCGAACAAGGACTCATAAGGTGACTCCTAAGGTGGTCTTCAACACTCAGCCTGGTATCAGACCTGAAGAGAGTACATTCTTCTCGCGATTACCAAAACTAGAAGGAAACCACATACTCTGGATAAAGTTGGACCATGTCATTCCTAAAATATGGGTTCATGACAATGTCGCTAAACCTAATGACTATGACGGTAAACTCCAACTAGGGTTTTATTTACCTAACCTAGGAGGTCTCATTGAGTGCAAGCTTAAGTTCGTTCTACGGTCTTAATTTTCTTATATGGTAAAAAGGGATCACACACACAGGCAAGCTATACACGAGTATTTTATTAAGGTTGAGTGTTCCCATTAAAACTCTTTATTGTGTTTGCAGGGTAAGAAGGTAATCCAGTAATTAATTTAATCGTTTATTGAATACTGAGAAAGTACTACAATATATTAACTTCAATTTCAATTTACTATATATAAGTCAAATCCCCATTTTTTTCCATACACAATTAATAAGCAAACTGAACCGGTGATTAGATGTACATTTCCTAAGTTATCCCTAAAACTAGCATCTCCTACATATTAACAAATTTCAATTATAGTTTTTCTATAACAAGAGACTACATTAGACAGTTATTCATTTTACAATGACCTATAGAAATTACAGTAGTAATAATTAAATTACACATCACCTTTTCGACGTCATTCTTCCATCCTTCAAAACCCACATGAGCAAGATATCAGTGAAAGTTCACTGGCATGGCATCCACCCTAATCAATCATAATTTTCATTCTTCAGTTTCCCATTTACATCTGACAATCATTATAATTTGAAAATGAAATAAAGAGTCTAGAACATGTATTCATTGCATTTCATTTTTCTTCATTTTGTAACCCAAGAGAGAGAAAGAGAAAGGAAGAGAGAGAAAACACCATTTTGTCAAAAGTTCTATTTCACACAACAGATACACTAAAGGGTTTTAAACAGTTATTTGCATGTGTTAAAAGTTTTCAGGGTGATTTGGAAACCCTACGAGGGTCCGCAGCTTTTCTATTTTTATATTTTCTTACTAACTACAAAAACGTACAAAATGTGCTCGGAGGCTAAGAAACCACTTCCAAAAGTTACCTTCCAATGAGAAAGCCCTCCATGATCAACTTTCTACGTGTCCCTAGATATACCAAGAGTTCATAGTAAGAATCGACGGAATTGAAAAAGAGAGCACGGTTTGCGTTTGGCGGCTAGTTTTCCGGGGCCACTGGTCGTAGTTCACCCAGTTGTAAAAAGACAAAAGTTAGCTCAAGTGGCCTAGAAAATTGTGTCCAAAAAGACATTCGATGGAAGAGAATGAAACGAGACATCTCCTACTAGTTCCCCTATATAAAGAAAATTCATGAGAATCGACGGATCGAGAACTAGAGAGCCATTTTTAAACGGCAACAAGTTTTCTGGAGCGACAAGACAAAATTGGGCCAGTTTGACCTCGTCAAACTACGACCGGAGGCCTATAAAATGGCTTCGCCAAACTATCCCGAAAGGTGCTCTTTCCTATACTTGAATGTTCCATGCATTTTTCTAGTATAAACGCTAGAGGTTTGCAGCAAACGGAAGTAATTTCTCCATCCAGGTTTCAAATGGCGATTCAAAACGAAAGCCAACTTTTTAGATTTAACACTTTCTCTGCTGTAAACCAATGGTAACAGGGCTCCTAAAAGAGCGTTAAAAGGATGTCATATGTTCATTTTGGGTCAAACCAAAATTCAAGGTGACTCCTCGTATACAAAGGTACACGAATGAAACTTCACATCTCATTTCAAGAGTTGTGAAGGGTACCTAGTGAGTCTCCGAAAATTACAAAATTTAACTATTTAAAACAAGGAGAAGGTCAACTTTATCAATGGGGAGTCAAATTCATCTGGTCGATAAAACGATATTGGAGCGATCAAGAAGGGTAAGAGTTTTCTAGATCATCTCAAAGCGAGGGTGATAGTTCATGGTTTAAAGTAGACGAGTTATAATGGCTTCGAGAGTTACGACACGACACTTTATTGTTTTGAAATGAGTTGAAGAGACATTTAACTGTATTTAAAAATCCTAATAATTTAAAATTCTATTTAGTTGCAAAAGAGAACTAAAACATGAGAATTATGAGAGGTAAGGGAAGAAGAACCATGCCTGGAGAACGAAGTCGGTCGAAGCCGCAGCTTGGGTTCAATCTCTTGCTTGCACTTCACAACTCAGCACCACGAGCATCCTCAGCTCCACCATTTAACATACATGTCTATCAATAAAATCTGTAACTACATACTTGAAAACCATTCTGCTACTCTGATCACATTTCTCCTACCTTCTGGATTCGACCCACCACTTGCTGAGCATGATCAAAGGGTTTCTTATTGTTGTTGTTTGGATAGGATGAGATCTTCCTCCTTTTGTGCGTAGCCTCAAATCTTGCAACCATTAGACCATGATTTTTTTTAAGGCATTTAGTCAAACACTTCACATGCCTTAAGCATGCCTCCACATTTTGCACATTCTCATGTGCTCATAAAAAACCAGCAAACATAATGATTAATTCTAGGCATGATTCTACAAGAGGCACTCATGCCATCGAAGTATTTACAACCCCCATGCACTGAACCTGCCTGGCTAAATGCTAAGTAAACAAAAATGAAGCTTACATGGTCAGGGTATGTTCCATAAGACCACATCTTTCGAGGCATTCTGCCAAACACATCTCAGTCCTTTTCTACACATCCATTTTGTGCATATGTTGCCATCATGGCATTCCATGAGACAACATTTCTTTGAGGAATTCTATCAAATAGTTCAATGCCTTCTTAACAGACCCATTTTTGTTTATCCTGCTATCATTGTAGTCCGGGAGATTGCATATCTTTTAGGTATTTTTTCAAATAGTTTACATGCATTGTGTATACCTTCAAATGTTGCATACAAGCAGATCTTGGTACCTGAAAATATATTAAGGGATATTATCTCCCCATGATGCTTTGATGGATGTCCATGCGCAGTTCTAAAGCTCCCATTTTGACAGCAGCTAGGAAGATATTAGCAAAGTTTTTGGGTGTGGCTTCAAACCAACCAACCGTATTTTCTTGGAAAGGTTCCAATGTAGTTTCAACAAAACCATTTTGTGCATAACCCAAAATCATTTTAGTCCATGGAACCACATTTCTTCCATGCATTTAGTCAAATAGAACACATGCTTCCATGTTTTTACATACGTATCTACTAGGGCACGCGTAACTACCACATCTGACAAAATTCCTTTGCATTTTTGGCCTTGATGGGAGCCCACGCAGGCCTAGGCGCGGGCTGGAAGGGTGCTGGCCATGTGACAGACCAAACACACAACAAACCTCCTCCATTTTGCTTGATCTTCCCATGCAGGTATGTGGCGCGGCCTGGGAGGATGCTGGAAACGCAGCTGTGGAGTCTGGCTTTGCATGAATCACTGCATTTGCATGAAAGTTTCCAAGGCCATTTCAACAAACTCATTTTTTTTTGTGAGCAGATCCTGCGCCCCCAAACCATCCACCCATTCCAAAAGCAAAAACAAACCCTAACTCGCCCAAAAGAATCACGGGCCTCATATTTTTTATGATTTCCTCCCCTTTGCCCTAATCCACCCCTTTTACGGGCTTTTCAATTTTATTTACTTTTAATTCCTTTTATATTTATTTATCTATTTCTTTTGTTTGTTTTTAATCTAAAAACGTCCTAAAACCCTAAATCGAAGTAGACAAATAAACAACATATAACTTAAAGTCAATCCATTACCAGAGGTGAAATTTCGACACAAAAGTGACTGATCGAAGTCGGCGATACGAGTTATAATAGTATTATAAACATTATTTTTAAAATTTACAGCTTAATAATGATAATAATTATTAATCCTATTAATGTTGTGACACGACAAACTCGAAGATCCGAGAACCAATTTTTTTCTTTAACCGAGATAACCATCCATGATGCTACGGGGTCCATAGTTTAGAGGTGTCGACAATGACCAGACAGGCAAGAAGGAGAGGGAAGGTGAAAAATATTCACTGCGACTTGGACACGGTCAACAAGAGCATGCCCACAACCCTCCCATGCTTAGCAACATGGTCGTCATGTCAAGAACAGGGGGAACATCGATGGGGCATTACAATCACAAGAAGCTAGGATAGAAGGAATCTTTTCTTCTCGTGAGATTGACCTCAAAAGGTGTCATTTTCCCACACTTTTGAGGTATTTATGTGTTTCATTAAGGTTCTATTCCCAATATCAACAAATAGTTTAATATCAAGTGAAAACAAAACCATATAAGTGCGAAGTCAAATTGACAAATAGAGTGAAGGATAGATTCTTAGACCACTGAAAACATTAGATATGGACTCATTTATAAGACTCATTTATAGATAGTAAGTTATATGTTTAAATCAATATCATCTCTCATTACTTACACTTGCTTGTGATTACATGTCATATCTTGTATTTTTTTATATCATCTATTTGATCTTAGTCCTATGATAAAGATTTAATTTTATTAAATCATTTGGTGAACTTGATCCTTGTATGCCCATTATCGAATCTATTTTTTTCTATCCCTATGGGCTATATGTTTTGTGTGCTTACTCTTTCATCCCCATTACCCATAATTGTCATTTTTTCTTCCATAGCATACTAAGCTAATCCAACACAATCATATTTTTTACAAAATTATCACTGAATCCACATATGATAATCATATCTTTAATTCACATTAGGTCCCCTCAATGACATAGAATCTTCTTATAGCGAGTATTCTTATGATGAATACACTACTGTTGATCAAGAATAACTTGATGCTCTCACCAATTTCCATTCTATATTATGTGAAAACCCCATGTGTATACTACATTTCCTTGATGCTTTATTAGTATTCAAGTGTGTACGTGAAAAGTTTCTCATGTGAGTATGGTTTGTACCTTAGCAATATCTATTGTTACTACCCCCTCTATTCTAATTTCATTTCCCTCACCACTACGGGATATCCACCATCCATATTTCTATTTCCACACCCACTACTCATTTTTATTCACCTCTCATTTCTCATATCCAACATAACACATCTTCATGAATCCTTTCCCTAGAGTCTTTGTACCATGATTTACAGGCTCAAATTCATCAATTACAACATGCCTCTTATTCTTCTTCTCCATCTCTTGATTCTTCACTTCTCCTACATAGTCCTCTTGCACCTAAAGTTTCTTCTTACCCACTTCCTCCCAATTTTTCTTCACCTAAGTTTCCTCTTTTGATGGCCATGGAGATCCACAAGAGCACCTTAGATCATTTCATGTTGCATGCTTGGATTATGCTTGTGATGATACATTATTGACCAAGTTGTTTCCTAGGATCTTACAGGACTATGTTTTGCGATGGTTTTATGATTTTCCTTTACACTCTATTAGATATTTCACTCCTTTATAAAATATATTTTTGGCTCACTTTTCTATGAACATTGGAACTAAAATATCATATGCACAAATGGCCAAAATGAAGAAAGGATCTAATGATCATCTCGAGTGAATATGTTTTACACTATAAGAATAATCTTTCTAGGATTAATGATGTCTTGGCTAAATAATAATTGCAAGATCTATTTATCCAAAGTCTAATTTTAGACAAAAATGATATTGAGCTACCCAAATCTACAATTTATGTTTCTAAATTTTGTAATGATAATTGTAAGCTTAATATTTTCAATAACCATTACCCAAATATGAAAATCATATCTTGAATATTATTCTAGTCATGCTTATTATGTTGGTTCACCTCCATCATATTCTTATCATTCTCTTGGGTTTATTGTTGGTACTACCGATATTTCTCCATCTCATTATTACTTTTACTAATGTAGATTTTCGTGCTTCTTTTTCATCACATTGATTATGCATTGATGTTTTAGACATCTAAAATCTTGACATGATTAATTATGATTAATCTATCCCGCAACATCATCTAAATGCTTATAATAATTAATCAAAAGATTAATTATTATTATTTAATCCATTTTATCATATTTATCCTTTATCATTATTTATCATTTATCCCAAATCCTTTTAATTCACCATTTTATCCCATTTTATCCATAATTGTTTAATTTATTAATAATATCCTATTATCCCACTAATAATCCCTATCAATATTTTATAGGAATTTAATATTCCTCCATCTCACCTACCACCTACTCTACACATCCCTACACCTAGCCTTTTAGTGTAATCTCACACCTAATCACCATTTATTAACCTAATCTAACTCTCATCCCGATCACATCCTCACCTATAAATCTAGAGGCTTCTAAATCTAGAAGACTCTATAACCTTCTTCTTCCATTGATTTTTTAATTCAATGGAAGCTTCTTCCTCCATGAATTTTGAATTAAAAATTCTAGATTCTTCCACTCTATAATCCTCCAATCCTCACACGCATCCTCCACTATTTATCCAAATCCAGCATGGATTCATCTTAGCCACTCTATCCTCAACCCATTAACTATAAATTGAGCTATCCTCGTCCATGAGGGAAAGCTTAGAAGATCTCTAAGATCCAAAACAAAAATCTACTCTTTTATTCATCCAATCAATCCATTTTATCATCATTCTATTATCCAATCCTTCATTCTTCATTAATCATATCCAAGCTATCAAAGAAGGAGGATTTCCACTTGTAGGTAAGTACAGGTATATGATATTCTCCCTCTTTCTATCATTGCTCAATCTGAGGTAAGTAGATAGTTGTGTTAGTATAGGATTTGAATCAGTTTATTTCCTAGTTTATAAGTTTCACACTAACACCTCTTTTTTACATATATTTTGGTGCCCACCGTGGGGCTTACCCCAAAAATTTTGATTTATTTTAGTATAATTTCATATTATTAATAAAATATCCAAATTTGAGAAAATTTAATTCAGATTCACCCCTTGAAATTTCAAATTTTTGTGAGAGTCTTCCTTTCAGCACTTTTGACTTGAAACATCACTTTTGTAAAACCCGTGGCACTTTTGTGAATGAATTGGTGCTTTTGTTCTATTTTGGTGCCTATGTCATGAATTGTCTCTTTTTTTTCCTAACTTCGAGAGCCATAACTTTTGATCCCGAACTCAAAAGATCCATTTTTTCCCAGAAAGGTATCAAAGAGATCTATGCAATGAAAGTGTTAATTTAGAATTTTATAGTATAATTTATTCATGGTTTCCATTTTCCTAAATATTGTCATTTTAACTACACATTGAGTTATATTTTCTTGTTCCAAACTACTAACACTTTGTGTGTAGCTTCCTACGCTTACCAAAGATTAAAAATCAATCTAAAACTATTAATCCTTTTTGTTTTATAGCTTGTTTAGTCCAAGACATTGGGGTATAAAATAAAATACTAATCCTTTTTTTGCAGGGCATCCTCTTGAAGACCCCATTACATAATTTCAATAATTTTATCTTGCATCCATTATCTTTTATTTATCATCCTTTTGTGTTTTGTTTCCTTTGTTGTTTGTTCGCCCAAGACGAAACTATGTATGTTCTCCTCTTGCCTCCTAGGAAGATTGTAAGGATCAAAAGTGGATATCCTTCCCATTTTTATTTTCTAGGGGAAAAATGATGTAGAAGTGATATCCACATAATTTTCATAGTGTTAGGGGTCTTGTGGCCATGGGCTTCATCTACACATACATAGACACACCCCGTGTTCTGGCGGGGTATATAAATTCAAGGAAAATTGTCATTATTGGCTAAGAGATTGCTTGTTTTAAGAGTAAAGTGAAGTGAGGGAATTTCACATACCAACACCCAAGCCTTAGAATCCTCTATTGAGCTTGTGCATCCTAGACTTGGGCCCCACATACCGTAAGGTATATCGGGAATCCTCTAGTGAGCTCATGCATCCTAGACTAGGAAACCTTTCAGTCGCATATTGAGCTATAGTGCAAGGAGGATGCACTCCCCAAGATCACTCGGTTGCCAACCTCACATTGAAACATAGGTGGAGAGCCAATTTTGGCACCATCATTGGTGTGTGGTATTGAAAGCGAGCTATATCTTGATTGTAATCCCACTTGACTAGTTAAGGTGTATGTTGCATGTTTGTTGCTTGTTTTTCAACATCCTTGACCATCCCATCACATTAAAATTTTAATCAATCAAAAATCATCCTTAATTAAACAACATCCCAATTAAAATCCCATCACTATCCTTAATCAACAATCCTAATTCAAATCTAATCCCCATACGTCTTATCTAATTATGGTCTTTTATCTTCAATCCCAATCCTTTCTAAACCAACATCCAAACCCCTATCTCTTTTCTAAATCCATCAACCAAGTTATCCCATCATCCCCCACCCATCCAAGTCAACCATCTCACTTTGACCATAAAGTCCCACACACTATCTAACACATTAACAAAAAATCTCAAACTTAACATCCTACCTCAACCAATCCCATCCTCGTCATATAAATCAACCATCCCAATTACATCCTAACATCCTAAAAACCATCCAATAACCTAATCAACAAATATATGATCTTTAATATTCAATCAAAGAATCCCCTTCTAAACCATCATCTCCTAACCAACCCTATCTAAAATCTTCCCTTCCTAAGATCCATACCCCTCACCCCATTGACCTCCTCCTCGAAGAAACCAAATCATCCCAATCAACACACCCAACCTAATCAACATAAACCACTATCCCCACAAGAGAATTTCATCGACTCTAATCATCTCGCTAACTTTGACCTAGACCAAGAGGACCTCTCTTGTGTCCTTGCTAATCTAGCCATAAAATTCATAACCTACACAACCACCCAAAATCCCAACCTACAAATCTCCTATCACATCATGACCCACAATTTCCTCTCATCAAAACTCATGCAATACCATCAAAAATCTTAACTTATAAATCTAATCATTGTCAAACCTATAATCGATTGTAGACACAAAAATTTGGTATTGTTACCCTTATTGCACGCATTCATTTATTTTACCATGATCACCTATTTAAACCCCTTTTTACATTTTTTATTTCATATTCTTATTAACATTCCCATTTTCCCATCCATTATCCTATCTATTTTAATTTATTATTAATCTTCATCAATTATCCCTAAATCCTTATCTCATTATCTAATTAATCCTAATTATTCTTAATTTCCCTTCCTAGGCTATCCCTATATTTTATTTTATCCATTTTGATCTCCCACCCGCCCATGTCACTTCCATATGAAACCCTAACCCACTTAAATGCTTTAAATCACTTATCCCAATCCATAAAATCTCCATTTCTTGAATAAATCATCCTTCTACTTGCCTAAATGGATAGTACTTGTAGTTGGCAATGACTTGCCTAGGTCGCCATTGACCCTATAAAACCACATTTACCTCTCCTCCTAAAGGAAGACATAATAAGAATTATCTTGCATTTTGTGATCATATGTTCAAGCTTGAGCGTCTTTCAGAATCGATGTAGTATTCTTGGAGTCTCTTAGAGCTTATTTGCATCACTTGTGGATATTTTTGGCAGTTTACTTTATTCAAATTTGTGTTGGTTTATGCTATCATTGATTGTAATTGTTATTATATTTTACAAACTAACATTTTGCAGTTCCAACTTCCATCAAATCTTTAGATTCGACATCTTCTTTCAGTCATTTTATTTATAGGTTATACATCCGACCCATCAACCTCAACCTTTTCTAGACTCGCCTAAGTCATTATCACCTTACCTGGGTCATCATCAACCCATCCGGTTATGTCACTTATTCTTCCCTTTAGGTCCTCATAAGTGTGTTTCTCTATTTTTTACGATTTCCGGTTCTCGATCTATCACTCGCTTCTCTGTCACCCAAATATGTTTTAACTATCTCCACTCACCACCAACTCATCCAAGTCTTCATTGACCTATGTCCTTCTAGGCATACAATCCACCCAAATCCTCATTTTCTTGCATCATTTTTGTTTTCCTATCTTAAACCTTCCTCTACAAGTGTTTGTCAGTGTTTTCAGACCTCTATGATCATCTAATCTACACTTAAATCCCTCCAGATCTACATTTTCAGCTTGATGTCCAGATCCATCTACTCAGGTCATCATCGACCTACCCTCTGCAACCTGGGTAGCCATCATCCCAACTAGGTAAATTTACTTTATGTTGATTTAGATCAGATATGCACTTTTTATCCATTTCTATAATTTCCAGATTTTGTTTAGTTTTAGTTTTTACATGTTATTAATTCCTTTTGTAGTGACAAAATCATGCACTTACTATTATATTTATATCGCCAACTATGTTTTTTTATGCACAGATATCACATAATAAAATTATTCAATAATGACTCATCCCCTATTCGTTAGTTAGTTGGCCTTTATTGTCATTTTTCTTGCACAATCATTAGATGTTTACATAGTTCTGGTCATCTCTTAGGAGTCTTAGGTGTCGTTATTTAGTCATTTTTCATCTCTAGTATTTGACTAGGGCACCTAGGGTAGGATTAGGGCACCCGTGGGTGCCATAGTCCTCATATCACTAAGGTCTAATTTAGATTTTTGAGGTCATATTTATAATTTTCCCTCTCATTCCCATAGGTACTAGTCGGCATGTTGAGTCATTAGTATCGAAATTTGAGCAAGATATCCCTATATAAACATAACATACTCACTATCTTATGGGTGGACTATCTACTATCAAGGGATAGCTATCTACTAAGGAAAAGGACTACATTTGGGCATCATTGCATCACACACACTGCATAAGAAAGGGAAATCTATTCTATTCCATCGACAATTTTACATTACATCTACCGATTTCCCTCTATCTCGCATTATTAATGCTAGGGCACCCTAGGCACACAATTTCACACACATGTACATAGAACTACATTAGGTTTGAGATGTAGTGCAAGGCTAAGTCATAAGTCCATGCATTCAATAGCTGAGGAAAATCTAACCCATTCATTTGCATCTTTATTTTTTAGGGTTTAATGCTTTTGTGTGGGGTTTTTTAGGATATTATTCATCAGAGATCTACAAAGACATCATCAAAGTTATAGTGACAATGACATGACAAAGATCAAGATATTATGAAGATCTAGCGATACTTCAAGATTCAAGTCTTGAGTTGTTTTACAGACCACAACACCCATACTACAAACTAGGGCACCCACAGGCGCCTTGATCCTCTTCCAGGCACCCTAGTCTGATCAAATCTTGATCTCGCTGCAATTTACTTGTTTTTACCATCATACTCTTTGTCGTCCACACATCATCTTTTTCAGTTTAGAATCATAGCGAGGTAAGTCACTTTCAGGTTAGTACCTTTTTCCCTCTCATTTCAATTATCTTATTTCATTTAAATATCAAATAAAATTAGTTAGCATTTACATTTCAGTTTATGTTATTTATTTAATTATTGTACTATTTATATTAACTCTAAAATTCTATATTTTAGTTATTCATGCCTACTTTCACATGTTTTTATGGTACTGCTAACCCTCATGCTCATCTTCTACATTACCACATGCTTATGACCTCTTATTCTAATGATAAATTATTTCTTAAGGCATTTCGATACAGTCTTATTGATGAGGCATTACAATGGTACACTCATCTTCCATTTGGGTGCAATAGTACTTTCTTTGACATGGGGTATGCTTTCCTTCATCATTTTATCATCAACAACAACCCCGAAGTTACTTATGACCGCTTACCTACTTTACATCGACACTCATCCAAACCTATCAAGGATTATATCTTATTGTTCGATGCTTGTATACATCAACTATTATTTAAAATTATTGATCTAGAGAAGAAATTCATTTTTTTCATGGTCCGACTCATGTACTTAAGAAAATATTGCAGTATGATACATGTGAGTCATTCATTATTCTATGTTATAAATCTATTGACTTAGAAAAATATATCCTTTTAACACATATCATTGATCCTCCATATTTCTATACTAGTGTTAGCTCACCTAGTTCTCCTCCATTTACATCGGTTGAGCATCCTACATGATCTCCACCCTTGGCTTCTGCAAGTAATCTCAACCCATTGTCAAAACATAATACTTCTTCTCCACCTCTTCGGAGGCTACTTCTCCTTCCCCTCCACCTAGGTCATGTGAGCCATTACATTTATCTCATCACGCTCGACCACATGATGTGCTACGTGTTTTACTTCATGAGCATCTAATTCACTTACCCTCTAACCAACATCATCCACAACATTGATTACAATGTCAACATGATCAACCATATTATAATTATCATCACATCAATGGCCATAAGGATAATGATTGTCTTTCCCTTCATGATAGATTACTACAATTAGAGGATAAGGGCATCATATCCTTTGGCTCTCGCTCACGTGAGCAATCCATTTTTCCTCTACCATGATAGAGAGTATCTACTACAATTGATTAATATCCTCCATCTAGTGCTTAGGTCACTGGTCACCCACAACCTTAAATTGTCATTCATGTATGCTTGTTACCACATTCATTCATCTCTATGTCATCACATCCACCGCATCCACTCCATCCATCTCATGTATCACATCATGTTATTGCTTCACATTGGTTACCACAACCATCTGCATTCATCCATCCCACCATAGCTCCATATGACATTTAGTTCGGTTCATACACTCATACTGCTTCCATCCCACATACTTCCACCATTTCCACCACTTCGCACTCTTAGTATTTGGTAGGTGATTACTATCACCTTACCCCCTTAATGATGTACTTGTGTTCTTACAGTTCTTACATGACTGTTGAGGGTTTTTCTAAGAACCTTTCATCACGTGTTCCATCATTCATATAGCGCACTCAATCATTCCCAATGACACACTCTTGCTCTCCACGGTTTATACTTGATCGTTAAGGGTTTTAATTAAAGTGAGCCCGATCATCCATACACCGGGGCATCGGTAATTCCACCCCCACCCCCGCCCCATTTATCACACCAACATATTGTGATTACATTACATTATCACAACACACATTCATCACAACACGTTAGTTCAATCATCATACATCATCTCTTTTTACATTCATTCTACTATCATCATCACACTAACTACGCATTATAAATCCCATTTAATAAACATTTCACTTAGCTCATCACTCACATTACATATGTTATCTATTGCACATTCTATTTTGTCATCATTACATGAATATTACATCAATAAACACTAACAATATACAAACACATCACATAAATTCTAACATTAATAACCAAATCGCACATCAATCACATTACAACATCGATACACAATGAAATAAACTCATCATATATAAATACCATCTATCTATATCTATATCGAATAGAGTCATCGTTATAGAAAAGATATCATCACTAGGAGAAATTCCCCTACATCATATATATAATGAAAATCAAACCTCATCATCACTATCACTCTCGGGTATTGTGAGATCCCTAGAACTAGATGCCTCACCACTAACTCTGCACCATTATTTGTGGCCTCAATACCTCTCCACTTTCCTACATAATAAGGTGTTCTTCGTAGACTAATCTAAAATTGACGTTGCAAATCCATGTATCGTGCGAATACATCTTGTGCTAAGAGACCTCCACCCAACACCTCTCAAACTCATCATGTCTCCTTGCATGCCTCATCCCTCTCACCTAGAAATATAGTGCATATCACTACTACTATGGCCGCTAGCTCAAATAAATGGCATGCTCACCGGCTATATAATCCACTTGCTCAAGTATACCACCACCAAGAATATTGGTCGGCACATTCCACGTCAATGTGTTGATAAATGTGTCTACTATTAGGAGCTAATACACATTTCCTACAAAACCAATAAAATAACGTGTTAGACAACCATTACTAAAACATAAGCCACTAAAAACATACATAACATAGCTACATATAGATACTTATGGTCCACTATAGCTACTACCACATTGTCTTCAAGGCATGTGTTTCCTAGTCTCCTACTCCTCCTTACAAAGTAACCCCACTTCATCTACAAATAATGAAAATAATAGTACCCATTGATGTTTCATCAACAATGTGTGATACTCCTCTGTAAAACCCGCATCATCAAAATCTATACGCTTCATCTCTTCATCTACTTCATCTTTCCCAAGAGGTACTACTTTCTCTCATGTGGTCCTGTGTCTAGCCTCATCCCTCCTCGGTGCTCTAATCACTCGGAAGCATATATATGGATCTAGGGGCACATCCTAAGCCACACTTGAACTATTGTGATATGCTTTCCAACTAGAATAGTTCTACCACTCCTAGGAATTGATCGTCCAACCACATAGTCCTATGAATATATTGCACTCTACAACATCCTCGGGCCATCCCTCATAGTCATGGTATGGCCTCCATGTAACTACCTCAAGCCCCATCCTATCTATCAGTTCCCTATAGGTGTTTGTGTCCATCTTACGCCCATGAATATTAATCCACCTCCTCACATATATATTTGTCCTAGCCCACTCTCCACGCGGCCCTCCATCTGGTCTCAATAATACTATGTGCTCATACGCCCACACATGCAAAATCACGGTAGCTCTTATCCAACCATCATGATCATCATGATTAATCCAAAGATAAGTCCCTATATAGGTGGGCCAACACACCACACCCACATGTATCTAGTATGCCGAAATATATCATACATCTTATACAAGATACCTACACCTCCTCCCTCCAATGTTATATATGAAGCAATCACAACCTGCTATGAACTTCTCCAAGAATGAACTCCCGACCATAAGATAAAATCCGAATGATATGGGCCTCGGAAGGTACTTGAGTCCCCAAAAAATACCTTCGATAACTTACATTTGGTGCTCCATGTCCACCAACAACATAACTTGTACTCTCTCCCCAAAAGCTAGCAATCATAATACGTGATACACATTCTTCAAATTAACTTTAATCTCCCCTGTAGGAAACCAAAATGTGCACATATCCACACACCAAATATTGCACAGTGCAGTCAACATAGGAATATTGTGGGGCACATTCCCCATCTATGTTATGTTCCATAGGATGACATGGTTCATAGCATCCCACTCATCATCTAAAAGACCTAGCCCAAGCAAAGTACTCAAATGATGCCCACCGCAGAACTACCTTAAGTGAATATTCCTCTACACACCACAAAAGGACAACAAAAGCAACGTTAGAAAACCTTACCTATACAAATAGACTCGTTTCTCACATTAATTTAGACTAGAATTCTGATATTTTTAATTATACACCAAATACAAATGCTCGGACTAGGGTGCCCAGATGTAAGAATGGGGTGCCCAGGATCGGACATTAGCACCAAACTCGGGCACTCTGTCATAGGGGTCACTAGTGCCCTCACTACTATTATCCAGTGTCTAAAATGTCGAGAAAATTTAAAATCTCAAAATTGTAAAAATTCAACAAAAACAACTAATACACAATACATTTTTTGACAAACAACACACTTACCCATTCCATGGTCATGTGCGACGCGCTATGACATGAATGTCACACTCTCAAACCGATAAGGACGTGTTGCTCTCACTTGTGGCATTTTCACTCACTTCATGTTCAATCTCACAATTGCATAAACAACAAATGAAGTGACTAAACAATTTTTCACTTCACTACTTATAGTTACTTTTTCACCTACTTTACTATAGTCATTATTTCACGCTTATTCACTCGACTAATAGACACTACACAATTTTTATCATATATTGGGCATTTTTACTCTAATTTTCACCTGTTTGTGGTATTCTTTTTATAATTTCACCTACCATTATACCATACACATTACACATGTTTTATCTCCCCTTAACACTATCTTTCAATAAATAAACACACATTTCACAAATCTTTATGACAATTCCTATTTATATTGTGCTTACTTTTGTCTTAACATTCCTTCTTATCATCACTATCCCTTTCACTAAAATGGGCGCATATCATTAAGGTAATCTATAATTCCCCTTATATCACCAAAAGTTTAAACAAACACTACCGATTTGAAAATTCTAAACATTTACTAACACAGTATGCAATATTTCACCAAAGATTCCCTTAATGACCTAATTTGGGGGTAAAAACATACAATTTATATATGTAACATTTCATTACTTCCCCAAAATGACATAAACTGGGGGAAACATGCATTAAAACATTTACAATGTGATTATTCACCAATTTCTATTGATTCCCCTAATGACATAACCTAGGAGAAACTAGCTTAAAATCTCTCTATGAGTAACCAATTAAACTCAATCAATCAACATGTTCAAATCCCTAATAATTACAACCACATCACTCAATCAATACAATATAGAAAAATTGGCCTCCTAGATGACCTTACTTGGGAGTTACATGTGTTACTTTCCCGGATGACCTAACTTGGGAATTTATCCTATATATTTTGCGTTTGCTTCTAGATGACCTAACTCGAAGCCATTATCCATTTCACGTTTGCTTCTAAATGACATAACTTTGAATCCATCACATTGTGGAGATACCCATGGAATGGGGAAAGAGTGCACTTCCTATAAAAATTATACATGATTCAATTGTTTGATCAAAATTATTTGGATCCAAAACCAAAAATGTTTGATCTAAGTCCGTCTACAAAGTGGTTAGATCTTGAGGATGTAGTTAGAGATTGGAGAATAATGCACTTTTCTCCATACACTCTTCCTTTGGTGGTAAGATGCCCAAACCCTCAGTCAATTATTTGTATACACACTAGGTTTGGAACTGATCACTCCTTACCCCATCTCATCATCATCATGTAACATTCTAAATCATCAATTGTCTAACATTTATATCATCACTCTCATTTAGTACACTTCATCATGACATTACGCTTTTCACTACGTTGCATGGATCAACATGTTGATCCATGGTTTAACATGCTATATGGTTCTTTCGACACATGTTTACTACCACATTTGCATGTTCTCACACTACTGCATGGGCTTCTCCGTTTATCTCGGTACACATCTCTATCTACTTTATGTTATTGAGCTTTCTGCTCACCAACATAAAGTGGGGAAAATGTAGTCACAAAATCATGCACTTACTATTACATTTATACCACCAAGTATGTTGTTTTATTTATGGATCTCACATGAGTAAAGTATTCACTAATGACTCGTCCCCTATTCCTTTCATCGAGTTAGTTGGTCTTTGTCATCATTTGTCTTACACATTTTTCGCTTGTTTACACATTAAGCCATCTCTCAAGGAGTCTCACATGTTGTTATTTGGTAATTTTCCATATGTATTCTTTGACTAGGGTGCCTAGTGTAGGGTTATGGCACCCATGGGTGCCCCAGTCCTTAATTTTAGGCACACTTTGGTCCTCGTAGTAGTTGGGTTAATTTAGAGTTTCGAGGTTGGTCTTTATAATTTTCCCTCTCATTCCCCTAGGTACTAGTTAGCATGTTGGGTCATTAGTGTCAAAATTTGAGCAAGAGATCCCTATATAAACATAAAATACTCACTATATTAAGCACATACTCTCTACTATCAAGGGTTAGCTATCTACTAAGGGAAGGGACTACATTTGGGCATCATTGCATCACACAAACTACATAGGAAAGGGAAGTATATTCTATTCCATCCACCATTTTGTATTACATCTAACTATTTCTCGTTATCTCGACATCATTAATGTTAGGGCACCCTAGGCACATAATTGCACACACATACACATAGAACTACATCAGGTTTGAGATGTAGTGCAGTGCTTAGTCATAAGTCCATCCATTTGGTAGTGAGGATAGTCTAACCATTTATTTGCACGTTTATTTTTTAGGGTTTGATGTTTTATGTGGGGTTTTTAGGAGATTATTCACCAGATATCTACAACAACATCAACAAAGTTACGACAAAAATCATGTGACAAAGATTGAGATATTTTCAAGATCTAGTGACACTTCCAAATTTAGGTTTTGAGTTGTTCCGTAGACTAGATCTCTCATACTACGACTAGGGTGTCCACATGCACCTGGTCCTCTTCTAGAAACCCAGTCATTATCTTCATCTCTGCAATTTCTTGTATTATACCATCATACTTTTCTTCGTACGCACATCATCTTGTTCAGATCTAGAATGAAAACAAGGGAAGTCACTTTCGGTTAGTACCCTTTTCCCTCTCGTTTCAATTATCTTATTTCATTTAAATATTAAATAAAATTAGTTAACACTTACATTCAAGTTTATAATATTTATTTCATTATTGTTGCTATTTAGATTAAATCTAAAATTCCATATTTTAGTTAATCACCTTTATTATTGGGACCTTATCTTCTTTTATCAAACACGAGCTTGACATCTACATAAGGAAGGTAACGCTTCTTGGAAACGACTTCATTGGGAAACCCCTCATCTACCATCTAATCCATTTTCCTATTAGTTATCTTTGTTTGCAAGTTCATCAAATTTGTAGTGAGGAAATCTATTTTGTGCTCGTTCATTTATCACCATCTATTTCCAAGGTACCTTAAACCTTTGCATCTTTAAAGTTGTTTGATTTTCTTTAGTATCTACTTCATTAATTTGAACAAGAAGGAGAAAATTTGGTAAAAATTCTAGCACACTTGATGGGACAACCCTTTTAGGTGAGCCTTTTGCATTTTGTTTCATGTCATTTTCCGTTTTATTCTCGCTTTGTTTTTTCTTTTTCTTGTTGGGCTCTTGGATTTCTTGGATTTTCCTCTTAACTTACTTTGAATTTTAGATAAAAATCAAAATTGCTCACTAGGTATTCTCCTTTTTGTCTTATTTTATCCTTTTTGCATCACCTTTTCCCTTCCTTGTGTGTTTTTCTCATTAAAATTCCACATTTGGTTTTGGGCTTAAAATGAACCTCTTGCATTCTTTCTTACAAATCTAGTGTAATTAGGGGTTTAATTGGTTGCATTTCAAATTTATTCACACACATCCAAACACACTAATCAATTCACACATCTAAACACTCCCTACCAAGTGGAACTGATTGGGATTTCATCACCCAATAGGAAAACTGCCACGGTGTTCTTGCTGCGTGTTATAAATCCTTCACAAATTTGTGCTCGACGAACCTTCGGATATATTAAGGAATCCATGTCCAAAACTACCTGAAACCAACCTTAGATTGCAATTTCTTAGGTACCTTCATTATCCACTTCCCCTTTTCTTTTTCACATCTTTTAATTAATTAAGATAAATAAAACATTACATGCTTGTCTTGTTTTCTTTAATTAGTGAATCTATAATTTTCTTGTTTTGTTTCATGTCCATTATGAAATGATCTTTATCTAGGAAAATGGAACAAAATATTGCATCAAACAATCCCATCATGTCATCCCAATCAACTTCCACTTTGTGGCCATTGGCTCATCCATGCCTATGGTTACCTCTTCCATGGTCACCCAACCTTTGATCATCAATGTGCCTCATCAATTAAATATTGTTCAAACAACCACCTATGATTAAACCAATCCTTTCTTACATCATCAATCCAAGCCATGTAGACTAGCTACCCCTCCATCCACTGCATCAGTTCAAACTTTTGGGCCTCCCATTATCTCATGTGGTAGTGTGGAGTTCTAATAGATTCTTGATGATAATCCCATATCTCTCCATGATTACCTTCTTAGGATGTCAACCCAACTTTATATGGTTGGGCCACTTGAAGCTTCTCTAACAAATCTATGGTTAGCATTCAAACCCTAAAATAACCCAAGTTATTTCTTCACAACTTGCGGTGTTTTCCCCTTAAGCCATGAGAGATTTCACCATGGCCCAACATGAGCTTGATCCATCCTCTTCTATCAATCCTCAACCTCATCAAACCACTCAACTAGTCACACCCATCCCTCCTAATCTACCTCCCATTAACACAACTATTACCACCTCCATTCCTATCATTTCTTTTTCTATTATCATTACTAGTATCCCCATTCAATTCTTCCAACAATCTCAACCATTTCCTGTCATATCCAAACAACATAGTCAATATTTACCTATCACATCCCATATTCATGTAAATTTCATCACTTCCCAACTTCCTCCTAGGGGTGATTACCACTACATGATGCCTAATCCACCCCCTCAAAAATCTCAACCTATCATCACTCACATCCCCACTCATCATATACCTCAACAACCAACCCAATCTCAACAATCACATCATCTCCCTATTTCTCAACATCAAAAATTGTAACAACTCATCCAATCTCAACCCATGACCTATATTTATCCTCATCAAGTGATTCCTCAAACACACACACATTCAAAAGTTTATCAACCACATCATCTAGCTACTTCCCATGCATGCGTTGATGAATAGATTGGATAACATTGATGCCATTACCTTAGGGCCCAAGGTCACATTATCCTATGAAAAATTTACAATGAACCTATCCATCCATCAGTCCCAATCAAACCTTATCATCCTCATTGGGAGATTCTCAAATTCACCAAGTTTAATAGTAAGGAAAATCCCCAAAAAAACTTTCATACATTTAGGCATGCATGTTATCTCATTTCCCATGACCAAGAACTCATGCTCCGCTCTTTCCTTGGATTGGTGCAATGGTATCCCCGAACACTCATTTTTCTCATTCACTCAACTTGTGCATCTCTTCTTAGAAAATTTCTCAATAAACATTGCATGCACAATCACGATAACATACCTATACAACATTCAACAATTTAACATTAAGTCTATCATAGAATTTTTCACACAATGGCGTGTAATCATAAACCAATTATCGTTTTCCCTTCCACAAATAGATCTTATTGAATTATTTTTATGCTCTTATGTGAAGCATATTTCATCCACCTTACAAATCAAATCATTTCAAATGTTTGAAAAATCCTTCACTATGGCTCATAAACTTGATACTCCTACTCTTGAGCAAGTCCAAATTAAACTTAAATCAAACTGACTAAAAACTCGAGTTTACTAAAATATCTAAACACAATGAAAAAAATCCAAGAGCATAGAAAATTATGTGGTAGTTAAGTATTCTTCTACACCCATCGCTAGCACATGATGTCAACAAAGATCTCCTAGATCGCCACCTAACTACACTCCTCTTGGAGAGAAATATAGTTCAATTTATGGCAGTCCAACTCATCACTCTTCCCCCTCATTCTACCATTCGATGAATCAATACCTAAACCCACATGGTATCGTGAGGACCACTATTACAAATACCACAAAGTTTGTGGACATGATATATAAAGGTGTCAAAATTTCAAGTGGATAACCCCAACTCACCTCTAAATCAACCACTTGATGTTTTTAGATAACCATTTCCTAATCATGCGCCAAAAATCAAACCACTTCTCCTACATCTCAATCAACCAATACATACACCATTAGTACCATTAATTCCACCAATGCCATTGATCTAGATCCTATCCTAATAATCCCACCTACTCCGCATGACTATTACATCCACTCATTCTTTAGACATCACCCCTATATCAATTACACAAAAATTATCCCCATCTCCACACCAATCATATCTACATCCACCATTTCTCCTACACTAACATCCACTTCAATGGCTTAGACCATTACCTCACCTACATCTAGTCCACCCCCACTCATTATATTAGATCCATCCTTAACACCTATCTCGATTCCTCTTTCTTCACTTTTACCCACACCAACCACATCAACTATTGTGACCACATCTACACCATCTTCTCCTCCCACATCATTCTCATCATTTGAATATTTTTTGAAAGCACTCCAACTCGCAATAACTTCAAATGATGCCCTTATATCATCTACAAAATCAGACACCCCCACATCAATCCAATATTCACCTTCTTTATATCTCATCAAACACAAATTAATTCCTCCACCCATATCAACCACACAACCTTTGGACCCTCCAGTTTAGATCATTGTCATTCCTCCCAAGGGTAATTCTTCACAAGAAAAATCTAATACCCTTGGCATGTTTCCTCAAAGGTATCTTTCACATCCCCACAAAAATATAGACATCCCTCCACCTAAGATCAAACAATCCAATGCCACATCATCTATCTTAAGACCACATCCATCTCTCCTAAGACCAGCCCCTTCAACCCAAACCAAAATCATCCAACACTTCTTCTTCTAGAACACTAACTATCACTAAACCTTAATCCAAGACATTAAAACCTCAAAATACAAAAACTCAAGCTTTAACATCCAATTCATCTCACACATCCACATCTCAAACATCCATGTCTTATTCTAAATCTAATACTTCTCATAAAGATAAGACACCTCCTAATACTTTGTTTGAATCATATGAGGAGGTCCTTTAACACTTGATTCAAATTTCCTCCATCACACTCCCTCCTATCAAGTCCTTTGATGCACATAGTAAGAAGTCATCGTGGTTTAACTCCAACCTCATTTACACCTATCATCACACCCTTAGACATGACACATAACATTAAAAAGCACTTAAAACCATTGTCCACAATATTATCAAGGAAGATGACCTTCTTCTTGAAGAAAATCAATCCTCCTTCCACATCCATTCCAACATCCACGTCATCAACTTCATCCACCCAAATGCATAAGTCCCTTCACTCATCACAGAATTTTTGGCCATCCCACCACCAAGAGATGATTCTTCTAAGGATGGTACTCCTTATTCATCAATGTTGTTTAGATATCCACTTGATCTGGCCCACATGATTCTAAACTAACAACCTAATAAAAATCAAGGAATTTTGTTGCCATCCCTCCTCCTAAGGAGTTTACCTCATCCACACCTTCATCAAAACCCAAGGTTGTCATCGATTCTCCTTCTAAAAATCCCACTTCATCTCCATCATCATCATCAAAACCTAAAGTTTCCATCTTAGCCACCCCTCATTTAATTGAAAAAGAATTGTCAAACAAATTCATCATGCCCCATTAAAATGTCTCTTTATGAGCTCATCCAAATCTTTCCGGACCATATATACAAGATCTTACTAAAGCCTTAAAACATATCCCAACATCTAGTGATGAGACTCAGCCTTTTTCATCTCTCGTAGGGGAACTTGCAGCTTCTACTACCATCTCATTTGATGATGCTCGGATTCGGAGATCATACCGAGAGGAACATGACCTTCCCCTTTTCATCATGATTAGAATCAATGACACCTTCATTCGACGATCCATGATTGATAATGGGGAAAGTATCAACATCATCACATCACATACCTTCGATCAACTCAACATTTCTAAATCCTTTGTTGTCCAAACACTGTGATCCTCCATGCATTTAATGATGCTATCACTCTGCTTTGGGAATGGTTGTCCTTCCTATCCACGTTGGTGAGAAGATCCTCCATGAAGTATTATATATCATAGAGGGGAGTTTCAATACAATGTTCTTCTTGGATGACCTTAGATGTGTGTCATGTGTTGTGTCCCTTCCACACTTCATCAATGCATCAAATATGAGTATGAGGGAAAAATTTTGATGCTTCCTAGTGATGTCCCTCCCTTCCAAGCATGCACATTGACTTATCAACCTAACTATGTCATTGTTCCCAAGAACGACCCATCTTAACCATCCACTAGCTCATCCATCCCTTCATCCAAACTTCCTAATGATGATTCCCTAGATAAATTCATGACAAACTTACGTTAGGGAGTATCATCTTCTTACGCTCAACACACTCCTTACACCTCATTGTTTTGGTAGACCTGATGATCAAGGGATCATTTTTGAAAGTTCCCAAAACATCCCTAAATGGTGTCGGTCAGAAGATCATCTTGAGAGCTTTCCAACGATCGTGAGAACGCAAAGGACATCGGGGGCTCTAGTTATGTCTCGTCAAAGTTCGGTCAACGAAAGTCAACTCAGGTCAATTGGTCAATATTGGACCAATCGCATGCGTGACACGTGGCAAAAGGATTTGGCAAAAATTGAAGGGGTTTTATCCACCGGTCTTCGACAATCATGAAATGGTTGGTTCGATTTTCCATCACGGGTCGATTAAGTGGTCTTAATCGCCATATTTCATGTAGGTCGAATTCAAATTCATGTGGGTCAAATTTCAAATTACCTTGTAATTATTTTCCACGCATTTTTTCCACACTTCAAATCCACCCAATGTGGGATGTTAATCCCATTTCAAATGCTAAGCGGCCAATATGGGATTTTATCCCTATTAAATATATTAAAAATGCATTTAAACATGGGATTAAAAACAAAGCAAAGTGCATAGGAGGAGGGGGGATTTGAACCATGCATGATGGGGTAAAAGGATAAGCGCCCAGCCATTGTGCCAAGGAGCTCCAAACAATATAAAACGAGCTCAGTACCTTTTGTAAAGGGGTGACAGTGTCATGTAAAGCACATAAGGACCAGTTTTGAAAAATGCCATTTTGAAGGCCTTGCACTCAGATTGGGAACTCGGAGTAAAAAGGTGAAATGAAGGAAATTCTGAGACAATTCCAAAGATATAAGATTTGATATTTTTTGTTGAGTTTTAACCTATTTTTGGAAGCTTTGAATGCAGTTTTTAACAGGGATCTACAAGATAGCTAGTTGGAAAACATGAATTTCAATGCACTTCTAGTCCGAATTGTGACTTGGTGTAAACATGAAAAGTGTTCATAATTCAGAGATGATCTCAGATATATGATTTTTTTTCATATAATGTTTTTAAATCTCCATTTTTAGGTGTTTTTCTAACACAGTTGTAGGGAGATCACATTGTGAAAACATTGTAGGAGCCACAGATCGTTCTTGGGACAATTTTTGCTATTTTTCAGAGTTCTTGGGACATTGATCAGCTAATTGTAGGTTGTGATTCATTATTGGTTTTTGTAAGAGTTATTTTACTTACATTTCAATATTATTAATGGATCGGTTCAATCCGAACACAGGGACGTAGGAGTTTCCAAACCCCGTAAAAATCTTGTTTTTATTTGAGTGTTTTCGATTACGATTATTTATTTTCTACCCAAGTTTTCTGCACTTCTATGGATGCATAATAATCAGATTTTAATAAATTTTTGGAGTTTAGAATACTTAAAATTGATTAATAAAATCATGATCTTTGGAAACTTTTAAAAGTGAAAAAAAATACAACACACGTTTTCGAGATCAAGTTTGGTATCAGAGTGAGGTTAGATTACCGGATTAGCTTCTAATTGTGTTTGGAAATTTGCATTCGGTTTCAATATTGATTTTAGTCTTCAGTGTGTAGACATTTTGGGGCTTGTTAATCTACTTTTGCGGTGTGCGATTTTGGAAGTACAAGTTGTGTTTCCGAGAACAGGAATCATGGGAAAGTCATCCAAACAGGAGCAACTGGATGAGCTTGAAGCCATAAACCACCAAATCTAAGAAGAAAAATCTTTCTTGAGAGATAATTTTTATTCCTTGGAAGAGGAAATAGTGCGGTTAAAATTTGAGCCACAATCCTCTATAACCAAGAAAGAGGAGTATGTCAACAAGATGCTTGAAGAGAGCAAGAAGTTGATGGGCTTTGTTAAAGAGTTGCAGGAAGAAATACGGACCAAGGATGCCCTCTTGGAAAAGATACAACAAGGTGAACACAAGAAGGAAATTCCTTCCAAAGCAGATGCAGGTACTATGACAAAAGAATGCACTGTAAGTTGTTCACATTTTAATTCTTCCTCTCATTCAGTTTCAGATATTCCTTTGGGTCAGTTTGAAAAACACACTAAGGGAATTGGGTCTAAGCTAATGGTTAATATGGGATTTAATGGAAAGGGCCTTAGTAAAAATGGACAAGGTGATGCTAACCCAATACGGTGTAGAGGATCAGCCTCGATTTGCAGGTTTGGGTTATTCTAGTGGGAAAATGGAAATTGGAGAAAGTTCTAAAGCAATTGAAGGAAGACAAGCTTCCAATAACCAAGGATCTACGTCACTAGAATTGCACAGGATTCCACCATCGGGAGAAACAATGAAAGGTGTAAGAAAACAAGTAAAAGAGGTAATAAAATTCCACCGCTTCCACTTACACTAAAAATAGCACTAAGGAGAATCAAATCCTAAAAATTCTAATACACTCTTTCAGTTGGAACAATATAGCTTTGGTAGGCAAAAATATGCTTTCCCTTACACATTTTGTGAAGGTACTAATCATTCTGTTGCATATTGTTGGAAGAGGAAAATTTTGATTAAGAAGTTAATGCCTTTTGTGAATGATAAGGCAGGTGCTAAAGACCAATCTCACCAAGGAAAGGTGAGAAATGGCAAGAATGTTACCTCTCCTAAACAGGGGAATCATTCTCGTAGACAGAGTTTTGAGAATGGTAAAATGGGTAAGACTCCTAAAAATAGGGAAGTTAAATTTTGTTCCCATTGTAATAGGAATGGTCATGATGTTAAGGTTTTTTGGTTTGTTTCTAAACAACAAAATTAGAAAGTTGTTAAAAAAAAAACAATATTGTAAAACCAACAGTGCTAAACCTAACTAAAACTCATTTTGAGTACGAGAAGGTAAAACAACCAAAATAGAAAAACCAAAGTGATTGGTTGGGACAAACACTCCTCAACTTTATATTTGCACTACAAGAAATTTTTGATACTAGGCAAGCAAAATTTTTCGAGCTATATTTTAGGGATTCTGTTGATTGGTAAGGATTTTTTCCTAAGTTGATATTTAAGCTTTGAAAATGAATGGAAACAACTGAAGAGAAGATTTGAGTGATAGGTTCATCATACTCATGTTTTGTTTTCTCATATTGGTTGGTAGTTCCATTGTTGAAAACACTATGCAGGGATAGGCATCAATAGCATGTCTAAATTTGAAACTTGCAGTTGTAATCAACATAATCACAAAGTGTCAGTTGAACACTAGCTTCCATTATAGATGGGTGTTATTATCTGAGTTATTATTTTTGATGGCGATACAATGTTTTGGCAGCTTCATGTCGATTCAGTTGTTGACTATAGCTATTTTTTGGCGTTGATAGTCTATTTTATTCTGATAGTGAATTCTCACAGGTTATTCTGATTCGGATGGGCAAAGTGGGCACTAGCCTAATTTTGGGCAGTTTAGATGTCTTGTATACTGATCTGTGTTATGGAATTGTAATTTTTGGTAATTGATCATATCACAAAGTGACAATTGAACACTAGCTTTCTGTAATAGAATGGGTGTTATTATCTGGTCAGTTAATTGTGATGGCATTACAGTGGGGTATGACAGATCACAGTTGTGTGTAGAGTTGACAGGGTTACAACGTTTCAGTTGAACACTAGCTTAATTGGGTGTTATTATCTGATCAGTTATGTAATTAGCTAATCAACTATTTGCATTTTTATTAACCTATAATGTTATTTCAAGTTCTTGTATGTGTTTGTGCAATGTAGGAAGAGATAGCATTATTTTTGGGTTGATAAACAACTTTTTGGGACAAAAAGCCTTTCTCAGTGGGGAGGTGTGATCAGGGGATCATTTTTGAAAGTTCCCTAAACATCCCTAAATGGTTTTAGTGCAGAAGATCATCTCGAGAGCTTTCCAATGACTATGAGAACGTGGAAAACGGACATCGGGAGCTCTAGTTATGTCCGGTCAAAGTTTAGTCAACGGGAAAGTCAACCTGGTCAATATTGGACCAATCACACTGCGACACGTGGAAAAATACTTTGGAAAAAATTGAAGGGGTTTTATCCACCGGTCTTCGACAATCATGAAATGGTTGGTTCAATTTTCCAATCGCGGGTCGACAGGTGGTCTTAATCGCCATATTTCATGTGGGTCGAATTTCAAATTCATGTGGGTCAAATTTCAAATTACCTTGTAATTATTTGCCACGCATTTTTCCCCACTTCAAATCCACCCAATGTGGGATGTTAATCCCTTTTCAAATGCTAAGCGGCCAATATGGGATTTTATCCCTATTAAATATATTAAAAATGCATTTAAACATGGGATTAAAAACAAAAGAGGCGGCATAGGAGAAGGAGGGGGATTTGAACCATGCATGATGGGGTAAAAAGATAAGCGCCCAGCCATTGCACCAAGGAGCTCCAAACAATATAAAACGAGCTCAGTACCTTTTGTAAAGGGGTGGCGGAGTTTGTGCAAAGCAAAGATAAGGACCAATTTTCAGAAAACGCCATTTTTGAAGGCCTTGCACTCAGATTGGGAACTCAAGTAAAAAGATGAAATGAAGGAAATTCTAAGAAAAATCCAAAGATGTAAGATTTGATATTTTTCTTTGAGTTTTAACCTATTTTTGGAAACTTTGAATGAAATTTTTAATAGGGATCTACAAGACATCTAGTTGGAAAACACGAATTTCAATGCACTTCTAGTCCGAGTTGTGACTTGGTGTAAACATGAAAAGTGTTCAGAATTTAGAGATGATATCAGATATATGATTTTTTTTCATAGAATGTTTTTAAATCTCCATTTGTAGGTGTTTTTCTAACACAGTTGCAGGGAGATCACATTGTGAAAACACTGTAGGAGCCACGGATTGTTCTTAGGACAATTTCTATTATTTTTCAGAGTTCTTGGGACATTGATCAGCTCATTTGTAGGTTGTGATTCATTATTGGTTGTTTGTAAGAGTTATTGTACTTACATTTCAATATTATTAATGGATCGGTTCAATCTGAACCCAAGGACGTAGGAATTTTCAAACCCTGTAAACAATCTTGTTTGTTATCTGAGTGTTTTTAGTTCTGATTATTTATTTGTTACCCAAGTTTTCCGCACTTCTATGGATGCATAATAATCATAATTTAATCAATTTGTGGAGCTTGGAATACTTAAAATTGATTAAGAAAATCATGATCTTTGGAAACTTTTAAAAGTGAAAGAAAATACAACACACGTTTTTATATCACCCGACAAGACTCTAATGTATCAACCCAATGTCAAGGACATTGTTCCTTTTAGCCCGCCTCATATTCACACCTATCTCATCTATAGTGGTTTCGATTCCACTTCTTCTCACATCATTGATTATCCCCACACCAGACCTTATATTGGAGGTTATCGCTTCATCAAAAAACCCTCCATTCACACCTATCTTCACCATTATGCAAGGAAGGTATTTGGCATGGGATATTATGAGCTTGGCACACATGACCTTATCATTGACCAATGTCATAAAACTCATGAAAATTTTGGACTAGGCTATCGGGATCAATTTGATGATCATCTCCCACCATACACTATGATTATGGACATTCCTTCTCTTCCCTCCTCATTCCATGAGGCCATGGAGATAGATGACACTATGTCTATCACTTATGAATTTTTTTAGTCTTCACCATCACTTTGGGACCGATTAGTTATCGGTATGAAAATCGGACTAGGTCCATTCTCCTTCACCATCTTAAGATAATAGAAGAGGAATCTTCTACCAGTAAATTATTTTTATGCTTTGACAAAAATGCAATCCTTTCCCACATGGGGAAGAATATTATTATCTTCATAAGAGCTTTCTAATTGACACATAGACTCTTCTCAACAAAGCCACCATTGACATCAATATCATGACTCCTTAGGAGCCTCACATCCTCAAATTAGGTCAATCTCTTGATCCACAGGAGCTTGAGTATTTCACCGCATTCCTTTCTCATCATAGTTAGGCATTTGCATGGTTATAGTATGACATCCTAGGTATTGATCCTTCTATCTTCGTCCACAAAAATGTCACTTTTCCTAATGAAAAGTGGTGAAGAAAAAGATTTGTCACATGCACCCTTGAGTTTCCCTCCTTGTCAAAGAGGAGTTACAACATCTTATTTCTGCTAACTTCATCATCCCCATTGACTATCCCCAATGGGTTTCTAACATCGTACATGTCGCAAAAAGCATATGGAAATCTTTGTATATGCACATACTTTCAATATCTAAATCTTTCTTTCCCTAAATATGACTTCCCCATTCTAACATCGATCAACTTGTGGATCTTACCATAGGTCATGAGATGCTTTCTCTTATGGATGGTTTCTCTGGTTATAATTAGATTCTTATTGTGCCAGAAGACCAACATAATACCTCCTTCATCACTCCTTGGGGGCCTTTTTATTATCGCGTCATGCCCTTTAGTCCGAAAAATGTGAGCCACTTATTAGTAGGTCATGACTTGCATCTTTAAAATTTTCAATCATAAGACTATAGAGGACCATGTTGATGATATTTTGGGTAAATCTAATCATCGACATTATCATATTTCCATTCTCAAAATTATTTTTGAGTGCCTTATTCCCTTATTTATTTTTCTTAATCCAGCCAAGTGTGTATTTGCGGTCTAACTAGAAAACTCATTGGCTTTATCGTATCCATCAGGGGTATTGAAGTTAACCCTACCAAAATCAAATCCATCATCAAGATGTCTCCTCCTTCCAATCATAATAAACTTCACATTATCCAAGGTTGACTTCAATCAGTCCATTGTTTCATATCACAAATTTTAGATCGTTTCCAACCCTTTCATCATATTCTTCAAAAAGATGGAGACTTTAATTGGGACCATAATTGCCAAAACATTTTTATGATCTTAAGTAGTATCTCTTATCCCCACCAGTGCTTACACCTCCATGCGAGGGGGAGCCATTTTATCTATATATTTGTGTCATTAATCATGCTCTAAGGGCTATGTTAGCACATCATGATGACCAAGGTCGTGAGCAGGTTGTTTATTACATCAGTTGCACCATCCATGACATAAAGTGAGACTTGATATACTAAAGTTGAAATGTTGTGTTGCGCCCTTTATTTTTCACTTCTAAGATTTGTAATTATATTATCAGTCACAAAACTTATGTCGTCACTAGATTTCATCTTCTCAAAATGATGCATTCTAAGCCCTATCACAATGATTGCATTAATCGATGGCTCATGCTCATGACCGAGTTTGACCTAGAGTTTATTTCTCAAAATTCCATTAAGGGCCAAGCTATCACAAACCAATTATCTAAAGCCCCTCTTCCTAGTACACATCTTCCTCACAAGTAGTTTCTAGATGAATCCATCAATCACTTCCATCATGAGTATGATACCCTTAAGATGACCCTCTTCTTTGACGGTTCTAATTGTCAACAAGGGGGAGGAACTGAAATCATCCTCATTCCTCCTTGGGAAACTCCTATCCCCCTCATAAACAAGCTTGATTTTTAGTGCACAAACAATATGGCAGAGTATGAGGCCCTTATCTTAGAGTTTGAAACGATTGCCTTTCTTGTTTTTTAGATTCTTGATATTTATGGTGATTATGAGCTTATGGTCAAACAAGTTACAAGTGAGTATCAATTTAAATATGATATCCTTCGAAATATAGAGATGTCGTCCTTCTCTCCTTAAGGCCTTTGATTCTTACACTATCCAAGTCCTTCCATGGTTATTGAATCATTTTGTTGATACAATGGCGTCTCTTGCAGCTCTCATCCCATGGACAACAGAGGAATTCAAAATTTCTATTTTTGTTCATCGTAGTGATCAACCATTCCATGGCATACCTTACATTAATCTCATCAAGTCTAGTTCGTCGGATATTTAGTATTCTTGAATCTTCAATTATCTATCCAAATCCATCATTCCTCCGATTTATTTAAAAATGGAAGGAGGTATTGTCTTCAATGAACTAACTACTATGTCATTCTTGGCGGAATCCTTTATAAGCATGGATTTGATGGTATTCTCCTTCAAATCCTTAAATCCCATGAAGCCTCTCGTTCTATCCAATAATTCCATGATATAATTTATGGTGGACACTTTAATGGCCTAACTATCACTAAGTCCATTCTTCATCTTGGTTATTATTGGCCTTCCCTCAATCACGAATGTTGTGAGTATGTTAAGGAATGTGTTACATGTCAAGAGAATTCTAATCTTATTCACATTCCTAGTCAATCGTCTCAAGACCTTTGGCCCTTATCATAGTAGGGCCTTAATCTCATTAGTACCATAAATCCTCGATCTTCACAACAACATCACTCCATCATCACTGCAATCGAGTATTTCACCAAGTTGGTGGAAGTAATTCTACTCACCTCAACCAAAGCTTGGTCCAATTATTAACTTCATCTATCAGCATATCATTTTTGTTTTGGTGTTCCTCACAAAGTTATCATAGATAAAAGAAAATCCTTTAAAATAAAAATCTCAAGAATCTTTGTGACTCATTCAATATAAAACTTAGCTTCTCTTCTCCATATTATCCTCAAGTTAATGGCCAAGCTGAAGTAACTAATAAAACTCTTCATAACATTCTTACCAAAACTATTGATCAGTCGGGTCATGATTGACATCTTCATCTCCCTTTTTCCCTTTTGGATTATTGGACTAGCATTTGTAATTCCATAGGTACTATGCCCTTTTCCTTTTTTACAACTTTGAAGCCATTCTTCCCCTTGAAGTTAAAATTCCATCTTTGCATGTATCTCTTTGCGACTTCATTTCTAATGAATATTATTGCTAGGAGCATCTAACATAGCTCGAGTTGTTAGATGAATGCCACCTTATCACTCTTGAGCATCACCATGTTTATCAAGATCACATCAAGCATGCTTATAAAAATACCTCAAATAATGTAACTTTAATGTTGGTGACCTTTTCTTATTAGAAAATCATAATGTTACTACTCTAGAAAGGATCCAACATGGAAAATTTTCCCCAACTGGATCGGACCATATGTTATCACACATAAGTATGGGTCGAGATCCTATCATTTGGCCTCCTTGGTGGTAAACTGAAAGGCAAACAACTTAATGCATTACACTTTCTAACATTCTACTAGTAGCATACTCACCAATGAGCACGTAGTCATATCCTTATATCACTCCTCTATCATTAGCCTCTTCCATATATCATTATAATGATTTGGAATTATGTAGTCTAACGTCACTTTCCTAGACATGACCTTAAATATGGGCACCATGGATTTGTCCATAGAATTTTCCTTATGGATAGGTTCTCCCTCTTTGGTGAGAAATCCGCGATCATTACATTCATCACCCTCTTGTTTACCTCTTGGAACCACACTAAGGGTTCTAAAGGTGTCGCTTGTATATCCATTATACCCTTCTAAGTTGTCTATCTATCTATTCCTAGATCTTCCCCATGTAAATTAAAAATTCATGAATGTTTATCATAAGTCAAGTTATAAAAAAAAAAAAAAAACTACTCCCTCGAAGGACAGTTGTTCATGTCAAAAAAAAATTTATTATCAAATAAATAGACCGATCCCTTAAATGAAGACTCTCATGTATATCATTTATGCCATCACAATCATAAATGTATAAAGTAGACCATACCCTTGAAGGATGGCTACTATCTTATATCATGGCATTGAAGGCTTCCCACATTGATCAATATTCTATCTTATTGACGTCTAAGAAATCTTCCCACATTGTTCGACTTTCTCATGGAAAACTTCCCACATTGATCAATTTACTCTTTCCCCTACCCACATATGGGGCATAGACTTAGGAAAAACCACATATGAAGAACCATCATCTTGCATACAAGTTACATCACAAACCCCTTTTTCGTGTCGACATTAGGTTTATGAGTTTATTCCACATCTCTCTCTCATGATCTTTGGTATAACTAACTACTTTGTTGGTTATATGTTAATACATGTTTTGGTTGCATATGCATTATGTTGCTTAAATCCCCTTCTTGTTTACCTTCAATGTGGTTGGAAGAATCATTTCCTCATGTGCTCCTTAATACAACATAGTACTTGTTTGTACCCATAGGTCGTCAATCGTCAAGTTGCATTCTATTCTAAAATATCCACATCTATCCTTTATTCCTTTACAATAACATCTACTATATCTCGAATCATTTAGTGCTATCCATCAACAATCACACATCCAATTTACTTATTCTATCTATCATCATCTATGTTTATCATCTATCACATCTATTTTTCAACTAAACATCACATATTATATATTAAAACATCCAACCATTGCATATAAATTCACCATCATCATCAAATATAAAGTAAAAACATATAATCATCATCATCATCACATATCCACATCACATCATAAATCAAATAATCAACATCACACACATGCTAGAATACAACAAACCCAAAATCATATAATATATATATATCATCAAAATTCAGTGTATTAGTACATCATTGACCTCTAAGGGTCCTCTCTCAAAGTAGAGATGTCATCAAAAACAGTAAATTTAACATCATAAATCCTAAAACCCTTCCCCTATGAGTTAGGTCCCTCTATTTATCTTTCCACCTCGTCACCTCTTTCCTAACCCTCTCCTCGATGCAAATGCTAAGCTACACTCATTGTCCACCCCTGGATGGTCATTCTCGGACTACCTCTCGTTGTTACACATAATCCCAATACCTCATTGTCCGTGACAACTTCTTAATCACAATCCTCTCATAATGTTTATCCTCTATGGCTAAGGCTCTATATCATTCCATGGATATCATGTTAGGAGGTGTCATCTCTCCTCCTCCTGTGATGTTATTGGTACACCACTCACAAACTCTACGGCTATAATCATTGCAAGATCTCAAAATTGGATCTACAGGCCTTCCTCTAGCTCCTATATCGATCTCTCTCATGGATGACTTGGTCACTCTCCTACTGAAGGGTATGGGATTCATGTCATGCAACAACTCACTCTGATGCGTGGCATACCTCTCGGTGCTCGACCGAGCTAAATTCACATGTAGTTGCACCATCTTTGTAGTCTCTCCTTGATCACAATATCCATCCATGCCTCTAAGAGTAATCTCCACCTCAATTTACATCTCCTCCTCCTCATAATCCCCTCTCTCTCTGGCTACCCTAGCCACCCAAGTAGTGGTCACCCACTTAGAAACTCCTTCCCCAAACCCTACATCATCATCCTCATCCCATGGCGTTGGTGCCTCCTCCATCGGGTTTGTCATGTCTAGACTAGGCATATCTCTATCTATATCCTCATTCCTATAGGAGATGGGATCCCCAAGTACTTTCGAATGACCCCGAACTATCATCGGGAACCTATCAAATTGAATGGCCTCAATCATTTCTAGCCTAAAACCCTACAACCACCTCTTCCTCCTCATACTAACTAACTTTATGTATGTTCCCGACCATCTAGGGAAATACCTATAAGGACACCATCTAACATGCTCTCCATTGAACTCTCAGTAAACTTGTCATCATACCAATATATACTCACTCATCTATCTCTCTGATCCTAGTTGGATCTCCATCTCAAAATCCCACTACTGAGCTCTATATGGCCTCTTGTGACCCGGGTAGCTCGGTGGCCTAATGACCGCAATATGCTCATAAGCCCAATAATGTAGGAGGAAGCCTACATCTAGCCCTATCCTCATCCCATCTCTATACATCGATAACTCATAATATATCTCTACTAGCAAGTCAAGGTACCAAATGAAAACATTATCCGATGATCAACTATATCTGTCACATCGACCCACTGCTAATTCCCATGGAAAACGGGCTCCACTTGAGTCTAGAAATACATAGAAGGAAATGACCATCATCAATAAATAGATCAATCTACTTCATGCATCCCCACACTCATACCTCATCTCATAAGAGAACACCCCTGATGTAAATGTAATGTTGGGTGCATCGGCTCCAAATGACCATGTCAACACTACTAACATGTTATTTGTTGTGATCGATACTATCTGCTTCCCCTATATTAGCAGTCTAAGGATGTGATAAACATCCTCCTGGGTGATAATCATCTCCCCATCCTAAACCAGAAGGTGCATGCATGCATATCCCACCTCTCAAATAATATTATCATCAAGCCCACATCTTATGGCATCCTTTGATAGTGTATGAATCCTTCTAATCCCATGGCCGCTAGGTTATCTCACTCAGCATTAGATATGTCCCCTCGGATCTAGTCAAATAGTATGGGGACTTGGTCTCTCTGGTCTGCATCCATCCAAACCACAAGCAAACATCAACTCCATGACAATTATTTTCATCATATTATTCTTCTAAATGCCAAAATTTTCATCATTGACCAAGTCGATACCGACCTATGTCTAGTGACACACACTAGGGCTCGATCGACTCCTTTTAGGGCTAATTCGGTGATGACCCTATCCATTCGCCACCGACCACCCTCAACACCAATCCAAAAATTTTTAAAATGTAAAAATATATAATAAAATGTAAAATCAATTAAAAAAGCTAGGGTTTTCATTACTCACCATCCTGTGAACCCTCTAGTGTTTTGTGGCTACTCCTTCGGCCTCCATCTCTCTCCAAATCATGATCTCCTTTTACAACCTTGAGCTTTAAATTTTCACTCACGTGAATGAAAATGAGCATTGTTGGCTGAATTTTGGGCTTATATAGTTGTTGACCTAAGTCTCCACCAACCCCTATTGTCATTGTTAATCTACCTTAGGCATAGTCGACTCACCTTGGGTGTCATTAACCCATCCTTCCCTCATCTTTTGTGCTCTTTTGTTAGGGCACCATCTCTCTTTTCAAATTCTAGTTTTGTGGCTAGATTTCTTTCCCTTTATGAAATTTTATATCCTCATTTTTTTGTATTCTACCTTTTTAGCCATTTTTGTGTCCTTTACCAAGGCACCATTATTTTCATCCTCTTCCCTTACAGGACACATACCATTCCATCAATTTCTCGTGTGTGAAGGATTTTGCATTATTTTCACATGTGTTTGTGCATAATTTTGTTTTATGCTTATGACCCTTTGGTCCCCATGGTTTACATCCATATTGAACGCGATATCCCATTGACTTCCCTCCATTTAAATGTGATTTCAACCAACTCACGATCTATAGGAAAATGTTATCATCTCCTCAAGACTCTAACCTTTGTTTCCTTCTAGTGTGACTCATAAGATCACCACCATCATCTTAACCTTTTTTGTTTAAATCCTTCTCTCTTGGGGCATATTTCCTTTTATTATCATCCTCTCTCTCTTCATTTCCCACCCACCCTTTTCCATTTATATATTTCAAACTCGTGACCAATTCCTTGTTTTATCATCGATCCCTAGTTTGAGGGGGAACATCTCATCAATAATCATCCATCATCAATCATCTTATCAATCCCTTCTTGTTTTTGTCTCACGGATTTTCCAATGTAAACTAATCAAAAATGGGGCAATCGTAGACACAAAAATTTGGTATCACTACTCTTATCGCATGTGTTCACTTCTTTTACCATGATCACCTATCTAGACCCCTTTTTATTTTTAATTCATATTCTTATTAACATTCCCATCTTTCCCATCCATTATCCTATCTATTTTAATTTATTATTAATTTTCATCAATTATCCCCTAATCCTCATCTCATTATCTAATTAATCCTAATTATTCCTATTTTCCCTTCCCTTGGTTGTTTTCAACCCTAAATTACCCATTTTCTTATCCCTAGGATATCCCTATATTTTATTTAATCCATTTTTATCTCCCACCTACCCATGTCACTTCCCTATGAAACCCTAACCCACCTAAATGCTTTAAAACACTTATCCTAATCCATAAAATCCCCATCTCTCGAATAAATCATCCTTCTACCACCTAAATGGATGGTTCCCCGTAGTTGGCCGTGATCTTCCTGTGTCATTGTTGACCCTATAAGGCCACATTTACCTCTCCTTCCAAAGGGAGGCATAATCAAAATTTTCTTGCATTTTTGTGATCTTATCTTTGAGCTTGAGCGTCTTTGGAGTTGTCATCTTCTTGGAGCTTATTTTCATCACTTGTGAAGACTTTTGGTAGTTTACCTTAACATTGTTTTGGTTTATGCTATCATTGTTTGTCATTGCCTTTTTTAGAAACTAATGTTTTGCAGTCCAACTACCATCAAAGTTTTAGATTTGGCCTCTTCTTTCAATCATTCTATTTGTAGGTTGTCCATCTAACCCATCCACCTTCTACATTTTTTAGGACTACCTAGGTCATCATTGACCCATCCCTATTTTTTTCTCCTATTATTCCCTACAGCTCCTCATCATTGTGCTTTTCTTTTCTATTATTGTTTCTAGTTCTCTGATTTGTGACTCTTCTTCTCTATGTCCAAATATTTTCTACTTGTCTTGAGTTGCTTCCAACTCATCTAATTAATCATAAACCTGTTTCTGTTAGCCATACAATCCACCCAAACCATCATTATCTTACATCTTGTTTGTTCCCCTACTTGAGAACTTCCTCTGCAGGTGTAATGTCGTTGTTTTAAGACCTCTCGTGATCATCTCGACCTACACTCAAATCCATCCAAATATGTATTTTTAGCTTACTTTCCATAATCCATCCACTCAAATCGTCACCGACTCCGCCCTCTCGCAACTTGGGTCATTTTCAACCCAACAAGGGAAATTTGCTTCTTGTTGATTTAGATCGATCTCGCACTTTCTATCCATTTTTGTAATTTCTAGATTCCACTTAGTTTTAGTTTTTGCATGTTAATTAGTCATTTATTAATTATCTTTTCTACTTTTATCAAACATGAGGGTTGAAATCTACATAAGGAAGTTAATGCTTCTTGAACCAACTTTTTCTAGAAACCCCTCCATCTACTATCTAATACATTTTCCTTCTAGTTATCTTTGTTTGTAGTTTCATCAAATTTTCAATGAGGAAATCTACTTTACACCTGTTCATTTATTATGATCTATTTCCAAGGTACCTTAAACCCTTCTATCTTTGAAGTTGTTTGATTTTATTTAGTATTTACTTCACTAATTTGAATAGGAAAGAGAAAATTCGGTCAACATCAATTTCCATTCACATATCCATAATAATCACAACAACTTAATCCTAAATCAATATCCCCACATCTCATCTTAGTCCTCCATCCTCGTCATCTTTGTCACCCCAATATAATCCAATGGAATTTCTCCTAGATTGTCCCACAATCCCTAATCCACCATCAAATTTATCCCCTAAGCCTATTTCATCCCCTCCATCACCTATATCTAATCCTAAAAAATTATCTTATCCACCATGACTCCTAAGTCAGCCTCATCCCCTTTAACCCCCAATTCTAAACCATCTAATGTGGCTCCTATGCCACCCTCATCATTTTGATCCACACCTAATCCTATCTTAACCTCTTCATCACCTAAGCCTAACACTATCCTATCCTCCGCTCTTATTTCAAATCCACCATCCCCTAATCCTAAAACATATAATGTGACTCCTAACTCATCGACTCCTAATCCTAACCAACACAATACCAATACTCTCCACAACCTATCTTCAACCCAATCTAATGAGGCTTCAATTCCACCATCATATACTTTATCCTCTAAATCAACCAACGCTAATGTGGTTCCTACACCACATCCATCTCCCCAAACATCACTTGTTGGGGTTAGCACAATAGTTGTATAGATAATATATCGATCTAAGCATACATGCAATGAAAGTGGATATTCTACCGGAAGAAATATACAAAATAAGAGATATAAATCTACACTAGATTTAACATGGTTCACCCAGTGTGAGCTACATCCACCAAGAAACAAGCCAATCTACTATCTAAATATTTCACAATATATAATGAAGATTTACAATCTTCCACACCTCTCGATGTACAATACTTTCTCTCTCAAGCTTCTTCTTCTTCACCAAGAATTCTCTCTCTCACAATTATTCTCATAGTAATCATCAACTTTTTGCAAGTTCTTCTTAATTCTTACTTCTAAATCCTAACTTTCATGCTCATATAGGTGTATACAAACTTAGGGCATGTAGCCATGCAATTACAATCAATAGATCTTCTTTAATACTAAATGAGATCTAATTCCCGAGAGTTAAACAAAAACTCCCAAACATGTAACCGACGCGGTTAGCCCTAATTGATGTCGGTTCCTCCTTTCATGATCGATGCTAGTCATAGGTGACCAATACCGGTCCCTCCATAACTGATGTTGGTTACTATATTTTCCAGCAAGTTTCATATTGTATGCTAATCCGAAGTAATTGAGCTCCACAACTCAACAATCTCCCACTTGGAGATTAATTACTACACCATACCTGTACAATTTCATTCTTGGATCCTTAGTTTTTTCCTTCCTCTTCAATTCTCAAACTTAAAGACCAACAAAAGTGGAGTGTAGCTCTAAATTATCTTTTGCTAATGGCTTTGTTAGCATATCTATAGGGTTCTCACTCATATGAATATTTTCCAGATTCAACTGCCCATCCTCCAATACCTTCCGTATGAAGTGATACCTCAACTGAATGTGTTTTGTTCTTGAATGAAACACTGAGTTATTTGCCAAATGAATTACACTCTGACTGTCATTGAACAATTTGCAATCATCTTACTCCTTTCCCAACTCTTTCATGAACCTACTCATCCATATCATCTCATTGCTATCCTTTGTAGCTACAACATACTCTACCTTTGTAGTAGAAAAATCCACAACCTTCTACAATCTTGAAATCCAACTAATTGTCATCCCACCTACTATGAAAATATATCCAAAGAGTGCTCCTACCATCCAGATCTCCATCCATATCTAAATCAACATAGCCACATAATGAAATATCCAAACCTCCATAGCATAACTGCATGTTAGATGTCCCTTTCAAATACCTGAGTATCCATTGGACTAATTTCTAATGTTCTTTACTTGGATTAGCCATATATCTACTCACAACTCCCACTACCTATGCAATGTATGGTCTGGTACAAACCATAGCATACATGAGACTCCCAACTACTAAAGCATATGGCACTCATGTCATGTATTTGACCTCCTCATGTGATGAAGGAAATTGATCTTTTCTCAATTTGAAGTGTCCAACCATAGGTGTACTAACAGGTTTTACATTCTACATCTTGAACCTTTCTAACACCCTGTAGATATAATCCTCTTGAGACAAATACAATTTCTTGTTCTTCCTATCTCTGTGTATTTGCATGCCAAGGATTATTTTTACAACTCCTAAATCCTTCATAGAAAATGTGTGAGCTAGCTTTCCTTAAGCTCACCAATGTCCTACATACTAGATCCTGTAATAAGCATATCATCCACATACAATAACAAAATAATATAGCTCCCATTTTCAAGCTTCTTGAAATAAACACAATGGTCAGATTCACATCTCAAGTAACCATGCTCATGCATAAAACTATCAAACCTCATGTACCATTTCCTTGGAGCTTTCTTGAGCCCATATAGGCTCCTTCTCAACCTGCACACTACTTTCTCCTTACCCTTGACTTCATACCCAAGTGGTTGCTGCATATAAATCTCTTCATCCAAATCACCATGAATAAAAGTCATCTTCACATCTAATTTCTCTAAATGCAAATCCTCTACTGCAACTAAAATCAATATAGTACAAATAGAAGTCATCTTTACAATAGGATAAAATATTTCACCAAAGTCAATACCTACTTTCTATGCAAATCCCTTTACTAAAAGCCTTTCCTTGTACCTTTTCTGTCCACCCTCTTCTTCCTTGATCATGTAAACCCACTTGTTCTACAATGTCCTCTTACATGCTAGTAACTTAACTAAATCCCAAGTCTGGTTTTGTTCCAAGGATTCCATCTCCTCATCCATGTCATGATCCCACTGGACGTGGGTCTCATCCTACATTGCTTCTTCAAAACTTTCTGGTTCACCATTATTAGTCAATAATAAATAAAATAGAGAAGGTGTAAATCTTTCTGGAGGTTTACTTACCCTTTGTGACCTTCTCATAGGATTTTAGGGTACTAGAGGCTCATTCTAGACCTCCTGGACATTCATATCAAAATCATCAAGAATGACATCGGTCACTTATAACCAATGCCGCTTTGATAACCAATACTGGTTTGACTCTTCTATAACTAATATCGGTTCTCTTGATCGATGTCGTTCGTGGGTCAATCGACACTCGGTTACTATGTAACCCTATCGGTATTACTTTTAAATCTGAGAGTTCATTTTCATTCACAAACTTCTCAACCGGTTCATCCTTGGGTACCAAAATTTGATCCCTATACATTCTCTTTTCATTCCATTCAATGTCACGACTCCTAATAATTTTAGAATTCTCAGAAATCTAAAAATGGAATCTAAAATCACCATATCCATAACCAATGAAAGTGCATATCTTGGATTTTGCATCCAACTCTTTCCTATTTTCTTTATCAATATGCACAAAAGTTTCTAAACCAAAAATTTTAAGAAAAGAAAGATCTACCTCTTTTCTGGTCCAAAATTCCTCTGGTATTCCTCCATCTAGTGAACTTGAAGGCCCACGATTAATCAAATAAACCATTTTATCAATTTCTTCTACCAAAACCAACAAGGGAAATCTGAATGTATTCTCATACTTCTACCACGTTCCATGATTGTCCTCTTCATTCTTTCTCGCAACACCATTATCCTGTGGAGTTCTTGGAACCATTATTTCTCTACTTATCCCATTCAAGTGAACAATAATCATTGAAATCCTTTCTACAAAGATTCACCACCATTTTCAGATCTAAGGCACTTTGAATTTGATTCATTCTCAACAAGGGCTTTCCATATTTTAAAAGTTTCAAAAACATCATATTTATGTTTAATATAATAAACCCATACCTTTCTTGTAGCATCATCAATGAAAGTAACATAATACTAAGATCCTCTATGAGAAGCTACTTGAGTTGGTCCCCGGACATCCGAGTTTACAATCTCCAAATTTTTCCCCTTCTTAGTTGCCCCAACTTTGAGAAATCTCACTCTCTTTTACTTTCCAAAGACATAATGCTCACAAAAATCAAGATCTAAATCTTTCAAATTTGATAACTTACCCTTAGCCTTTAAGATCTGCATTCCTTTTTGACTCATATGGCCAAACCAATTATGCCACATGCATGCATCTGAATCTGAATTAGATAATGTAGAAAATGAATTAGTAATACATGTAGATAAATATAACGTTCCTACCTTCTTACCTCTTGCCACAACAAAAGCACCCTTGGTGACTTTCCAAGAGTCTCCTATAAAAGTAACCATGCAACCAACTTCACCTAGTTGTCATACAAAAATAATATTCCTTTTGAGGCTTGGAGCATCCTCAAATATTTTAATACCCATGTATTTCCATTCTGCAATTTTAGATGAACTTCCCTTTACCAGTTACACTCGCAAGGTTTATCATCACCCAAATAAAAATGCCTAAAATTTCCATGGACATAATTTCTGAAATAACCCTTATTAAGGTTTTCATGGAAAGAAGCTCTTGAATCTAAAACCCATGATTCAATTCTATTATTTGTAGAAACTATAAGACCATCTTCAATTACCTTTGCTTTGCAACAAGATTTACTTCTTTACCTTTTTTTGGTTGTTGGTTCTCTTTATCCTTTGACCAACAATCTTTCTTTGCATGTCCTTTCTTTCCACATTTCCAATAGGTAATTCCCTTACCTCTAGATTTAGATCTGTTATCCCTTGACTTTGATTTCCCATTACTCTTACTCTTGGATCTCTCCTTCTTCATGCCCCTTCTTTCTACATTCAAAGCATTCCTAGATGATGATTCCTTTGTACTCTTCCTATGAATTTCTTCATTCAAGATTATACCAACCACATCATCAAACTTCAAAATATTATTAGTAGATGTTGTATTACTAACAGCCATTACCAAGTTATCCCAACTATCAGGCAAAGAACATAAGAATAAAAGTGCTTTCACTTCATCATCAAACAATATATCAACCGATTTTAACTGATTTATAATAGATCTAAAATCATTCAAATGACTAGATGCAGATCCACCTTCATGCATCTTAGAACTAAATAGTTTCTTCATCAAATAAACTTTATTTGAAGAACTAGTTTTTCATATAAATTAGCAAGAGATTTCATTAACCCTACCATAGAAGTCACTTTTGTAATATTGGAAGCCATGAATGCTGCCAGGCTCAATCTTATAGATTCCAAATCCTTTTTGTCAAGAATCTTCCATTCTTCATCAATCATTTTCATAGGTCTTGACTTCTCATCCAACAATAAATACAAATCTCTTTGATATAGATAATCCTCAATCTGCATCTTCCATAATTGATAATTTCGTCCATCAAAATTCTCTACCTTGCATTTCTTTTCTTTCCCATTACCGTAGCTCCCACTCAATCAAAAAACCCTCAATGAGTAAATCATCAACACACAAAAGCTTCAAAAAATCTTTGATACTAGTTGTTGGGGTTATCACACCGGTTGTACAGATAATATATCATATCTAAGCATACATGCAATGAAAGAGGATATTCTACTAGAAGAAATATACAAAACAAGAGATATAAATCAACACCAAATTTAACTTGCTTCACCTAGTGTGGGCTACCTCCACCAAGAAACAAGCCAATATATTATCCAACGCTTTCACAAGATATACAATGAAGATTTACAATATTCCACACCTCTTAGATGTACAATATGTACTTTCTCTTAAGGTTCTACTTCTTCACAGAGAATTCTCTCTCTCACAATTATTCTCACAATAATCATCAAATTTTTGTGAGTTCTTCTTAATTCTTACTTCTAAACCCTAGCTTTCATGCTTATACAGTGTATATAAACTTAGGTCACTTAGCCATGTAATTACAATCAATAGATCTATTTTAATACTAAAAACAACTCTAATTCCCTAGAGTTAAATAAAACACTCCATACAGATAACCAACATCGGTTATCCCTAATCGATGTCGGTTCTCCTTGCCTAACCAATGTTGGTCCCTCCATAACCAATTTTAGTTATTGTATTTTCCAAAAGTTTCATATTTCATGTTAATCCAAAGTAATTGAGCTTCACAACTTAATATAACCCACTTCCTATGTGACCCCATATCACACCCATCATGTTCATCTACATATACCCTATCCCCTATATCTACATCTAATAATAATAAAAATATAATCCTAGGCCACAACCATCTACCTCGAACAACATTCTAAAACTAATTCAAAATCAACCAAGTCTACTTTAACCTCCAAACCAAAACCATCCACTTTCGGCCCCGAGCCCCATCCATCCCCTTCATCTAAATCTACATCATTCCCTTCATCTACATCTACCAATCCCAAACAATCTAATCCTAAGCAAAAACTATCTATCGAAAAACCACATACTCTAACTAATCCAAAAGCAACCAAATCTACTTCGACCTACAAGTCCAAACTATCCACTTTGCCCCCGTGCCTAATTCACTCCTTTATCTTCTAAGCCATAAATTTTTTTATCCAGCACATAAATCCAAATTAACCAACACCTATCATTATGCACCCAATCCCATACCTTTACTTCATACTCCCCAAAACCATTTAACTTAAACCACTTCACTCCTTTAGGAGAATCCTTAACAACCATCTTCCATCGTCTAAATTTATTTTAACATGATCATCTCGTACCCCAATCAAATCATTCAATCAAAACTTTCCATACCATCTTGGTATCAAGAACACTATTATTGTGACTTTCATCGCACCCATGGACATTCGACCACTTTTTGCATATAACTTAGGTCTTACGTCCAAAACCTCATTAACTAAGGAATTATTATCCTTGTACCTTTATTTACACCAGCTTTCCATCCCAATCCTCTCCTTACCATCATCCACCATCTAAATCCCACTCAAAATACGAAAATCGTCAAACATCCAAATCTCATCAAACATCCCTCACTTTGACTAAAACCAAAATAAATCTCACCCCCATACTTTGTTAAATATTTCCTCTTGACGCATGAAAACATTACAACCCCTCGCCTTATGATGACCACATGACATCATATTCCCCATCCAATTCATATCCTATAGCTAAAAATATGTTTGCTAATATGAAACATCGAGGAAAAGGATTAGGCATCCATGAACAAGGCATTCACGAACCCATCTCCCTTCATCAAAATCTAGGTCATTTAGGCTTAGGGTATAAACCTAACACTAACAACATCCCTCCCACTACTCCATCACAACCCATTTCTACCATTCCTCTTGTAGATCCTACTATCCCAACCAATCACACCAATCACAAATAATTTAATCCCCCTACAAATACCAAACACCTAAAAATGGATTGAGGACATAATTTTTCGCCTATGTATGGATGTTCTTAACTTCCCAATCATCCTCTTTCCATCCAATATCTAAATCCCTTTGCATCTAATCCATTCTTATTATCACATCCATTCATTTGAACACTTGATCAGATTTCTCACACATGTTGTATGAAAATTGTACCTACTACAACTATGTGGTTGTGGTCTATCATTACCTATAACATTCAAGGAACATTGTCTTCCTAGAGATCCCCTAACATTAACAATATTAATCAACTTATAGTGAAGACCCTTGGGTGTATATTTTAACACTCTAGCCAATGTCATCACCACACTCATTTCCATCCCCCCATCAAAAAAGTCGGCGATTCTTAACTCCTTGAGAGTTCTCAAGAGACTGGAACCTCTTTATGCAAAAAATAAAAATATCAAAATAAAAAAATGATATAAAAATTTACAAAATATCAAATAAAATCCACCTCCAGACTCTCTCTAGGTGTGTTTCCAGCAACTCTACTAGGGTTATGGATGCCTAGTTGGGAGTAACGGAATGTTGTGACAAGAATAAGATGTATTTCCATTGGGGATATGGATGCTTGGTTGGTAGCGGAGAAATGCACGGCTTAGCCTTTAGTTCACCATCCATCCACCTATTTGACTTAATCAATCCCTATACATTGGCTATTTTATCTTCACATACTACCCATTAATTCTTCACTTCAAGAGTTAATTAACCATCACAATTACACACAATTTGATCTTGAAGATTCATAGCTTTTACATGTTTCCAAGTATTATTGAAACTTTGGTAACACTTTTATTTTAGTTTTGACTCTTTCCGAACAATATGTGCCATTACGCTCATATTTTTTTCATCACTTATATCCACATCCTTTTCCCCTTAGGATCGAACATCCATGGGTAGACGGTGATCCTTTCCTTTTTATCCATTATGTATCATGTCCCTTTTCAAATGTCATCATCATGACTTGCGGAAATATTACTATCATCCGCTAAGGGTGTTCACCATTTTATATACCCCTCACTTCCCATCCTACCCTACACCTAGGGGAAAATTGAACCCATCCATCCATCCACACAAGCCACCCTAATTTACACTTGGGGGCACACCACATTTATCCCTCAATCCATATTCATTATACCTGGGAATATCTTATCATATTCCATCTCATCCCCAAACTTATCCTATACCACATCCCTCATCATATCTATCTCTCATCCCACATCCCATCCAATCCTAACCTATCCACCAATCCCTATCCTATCCAACCAATCCAATTTCCCTCAATCCTTCCCTTTTGTCCTACCCCAACCATAATTTGGGACTTATAGAAGAAATTTACATCCCACCTTACACCCCATGAGATACCCCATCCTGAATCCTTTCATCTTATCTTATTTCAACCATTCCCCCATCCCAAATCCAAAATCTCGAAATCTAACATCCAAAACTTAAAATCTAAAAATCACCACATCCAACAATCTAAACCTCCACAATCCAAAATCCAAAAATCAACACATATGATGAGTGTCATTGATACTCACACTTTAGTTATATCATGTTTTTAGTCAAGGGTGGTGTCCATGGTCATTTATAAATAAAGGGAATAATAAGAATTTATCTCAACACATAATTAATCTGAATAATAAACTTACCGTAATTAGGGAGTGCAATGAATTGAAAGTGAGATAATATCAAAGACATAACATAAAGTTATTTAACACAGTTTAATGTTGAAATGGTAAATTCATTCAAAATTACGTAAAGGAAATGAAAGTAATTCCTTCTTCTCATTGGGAGGAGTGACACTTGCTCCTTCCTTTTGATCATGTTTAATGTTGAAAGTCACACAATAAGTTTTCCCTTGAATTTGCAATTTTATTGAAAGAGTATGCTTTTACAATAAATCAACTAACTAAACCCATAAATCTAAAAATGTTAGCTCTTTTATACCGAGAATTCCTATTCCCTCTAGGAGATAGCTAATGTTTTCACAATAACTAACATTTAATTAACTCGGATGTTGACTAAAATAATGACTATCTATTTTAAATTACAGTTGTGGAAGGAGTAGTCCTTGTAATGTTGGATTGAATCAATCTTGTTAACTCTAGGGAGGTCCATAATTTAATCTTTTGAAAGAGTCAATTTTTGCTAGAAGATACTTCAAATCTTGGATTGATTGCAGAGAATCAGGGTGATAATAAATCCATCAGTGTTAGCCACATCACATCTCCAAGCAACCAAACCTCATAATCAGTAAGAATATAGGTTGAGGTAGTGACACATTTCATGCTCATATTGTTGTCTTTGCCGCTTACATCAACTAATAGTTTAGTAGTATAAGCTATTTATCTCCAATATGTAAGTTCCTTATTTCAAGTAAATCATAATTGATGATCTAGACTAGCCCGATGCTTTATTGTGATTCTTGTGCTAATGTAAAGTTGATTCCTATGTCATACGGTGAGTCCTACACCAATGCACCAATTGAGTCTCGTGCTATTGCAATTAATTCATGTGATAACTCAACATATGCTTCTCTAAATGTATTGTTAATACTCATAAAAAGATCAATTTTAAGACATTTTTAAAGAAGCAATAACAATAATATGCACAATATTTCCTTCCAAAACATAGTAAAGTATTAATTATAGAAATTCAGATTATACATCATGCAACATGATATCAAAATAATAGGGGTTTCACATGGGTTTAAACATAACAAAATGGGGATTCATCACTCCCCTGGACTTAAGGTTCAAGCAGTCCTCCTGCTACCTATTCAGTTGTTCCACTATCCTTGAACAATTATATTCATTGGAAAATGTTTTCTAGGTTTCATCCAATCTAGTATTACATAACCCAAATTAATCAATAACAGACTTCCTCCAAGTGTTATAACTACCTTCTGACTGATCATCTATAGAATCCCACCGTGGCACTAGTGCAATCACAAAAGGAGGTCGATATCGCATCCTAATCCACTTCTCCTACATCTCGAGAATGATTTTACATAGGTCCTTGGCCCTTTTGAGTGACTAATGGAGGTTGGCAGGTGAAATTACCTCCTTTTTCTTATAATGTTCTGTAAGAAGTTGATATCTCACTTGACAAGCAAGGAAGTTTACATTGAACATTGGAATTACCTGTTTCCTGAAATTTCTGACACAAGTTTTAAGAAAATATTTTTATCTATCCACCAAATGTAGATAGTACACTTGAGACCAAAATCTATTGAAGAATCAAATTAGGGCAGGAAGATTATGCCTCTTCAAGAGGCCTATATTTACTCTACCTCAAAAAATGTTTCCCTATGTTCCCTCAATTCATACTGGTGCTTGAGAGTAGAAATAAATGATCTTAATTGTACTTCTCCCACATAAAAATTTATGGGGATCTCAATCCGTCGGAAGAAGAAATTTTTGAACATAAAATTCACACAACAAATTATTTTCAACATCACTTCCTGATGTATATGCACCAGCAAATTACCTTTCATAATAAAAATCAATGTCATGTATAGCACAGTCTCTGGAGATATACCATTTTGGAAATTTTTCTTTTAAAAATAGTGCCTAAAAATTGGAAGGGGACATGTATGAAAGAACTTGATCATATAAATAAGAAACAATAACAACATTCTCCTTAAGTAGTTTTTTTCTTCCTTCAAAGCCTTATTCACATCATCGCTTTCCCTAAGATTATAACATTCTCCCATCCATTTAACCATTCCCTTCAAGACAATAATTTGAGGGAAAAAAATTCATCTAAGTGGTATACTCTTTAGTGGCCACATGATCTTTTTCCTGTCTAGTTTCTTGGATAACTACAAGGGATGCATTTAGCTCATTTGTTTTATCCTGAAGGGAGTGGATTTTTTATTCTTTTTCTTTAAAGGCCTGTTGGAGTTAAAGAGTTTCCTCATCTTGTTTCTCTATTGAATGATGCAATCGTTGGATCTTTTTATTTTTATCTCGAATCCTTGTAGGAGAAATTGACTTCCTTGGGTTCAAGAAGGAGTTGGAGGTGTGTAATTCTCTCCTAAGATAATTTAGCTCAAAATGAATTTTAAACAAGGAAAATACTTGTGGGATAAATTTTTCAAAATCAGAGGGAGAACTAGGTTCTCCTTCCACCATAGGAGATTTACCTTTGTCTAACACAATAGAATATGTAGTAGAGGCTAGAGTGTGCTCAACTTACTTCTCGAAGAATGTGAACAGGGGTGACACTGATTGAGTAGGAGACATAAGTGGTGTCTTTAGTAGGGTTTGTATTATGGTCACTGCTTCCTATTCTTCCTAGGAAGGAACAATTTTAGTTGGTGTTTCATTTAGGGCTTGTGCATGCCTAGAGGTCCTAGGGTTATTTTAAGGTCTCTTTTAGGTGGAGGGATCTTTCTCTAGGGCTAATTCAGACTCTAGGGCACACTTCTTCTGAAAATTCAACCATTTCTTAGTGTCATGCCTTTCCTAATAAACTGGTGCTTGCAAATCAGATGTATTAAACCCTGAAATTTTAAGTAGGAGGCACCCCAATGAAAATTCTCAGTGGTTGAACAAAGAATCATAAAAAATTGAGGCAAATTGATTTTAGTACTGGGGTTTAGTTTGGCCATGGCGAAGGTGTATTAAAATTCTCAACACATGTCCTAGAACTATCTCATATTGCCCTTCACAGGTGAAGTATTTGATTATCCATTTGGCCACTTCTGCCCAAGGTTTAGGAAGGGTGATTATTTTGATGTATTTTTCTTTACCCTTATTTTCTATCACCAATTCTAATTTTTCCTTTTTGCCAACCAAAAATATTTTAATAATTTCAGCATACATTATTTTGTTACTGATTGCTTGACCTTCCTCTGCTATTCTTGAAAGGTGACTGATTATAGTGGGGTTGAATGGAATTTTATTACCTTGCATAATGGAGTATCCTTCTTCCATGGTTTTGGAGAAATCCTCTGTCATTTTTGTGTTGAATTCTTCATAAGAAAGCAACAAGTCGATCCATCCTACCTTTTCAAAAATTACCACCGACCCTCCATTTGCCAACAACTCTATTGAATTAGTTGGCTCATGCCTTAGTCTAGGCCCCATGACTGATGTATAGATCAGGTAAGTGGAATATAATGGGTAGAATACTAGAAATTCAAGGTTTGTAGAGACATAGCTAGGCACATTATCAAGATGGATAGTGGCGCAGGAGTGAGAGAGCGAAATTTGGAAAGTGATAGTGGAGAAGAAATGGTTCTAATTTTAAAAATAACTGAATTGGGAAAGGTGTGATCGAATCCCAATGTAATAATGATATTGATTGGGTGTGTATGGAGATTATTATGGTGGTGTATTACATATTTTGTGGGGATCTGTGAAGCATGGGAGGTTATGGGAAATGGGAGATAATCAATTTGCATGAGCATAATAATTAACGGTTCATAAATTAAAACTTCTCAACATTCAAGAAGGAAAGTAGTTGTGCATACCTCATTAAATTAGCTTGTCACATCATTTGCCACCATTTCCATGTTGAGTTGATCCTCCATCCACATGTGGTCCTTTATTTATTACATGTAGGATTCATGGGTGGTGACCACCATTCCTGGTTTTTAATCACCTGTATTTTCTATTTTTTTCAAATTTTCCTTGTTTTTTCTTATAGAGAAACGCCACCATTTCTCGGTTTTCATCCCATGCTCCAGAGGGTTATGAATGTCATTTCTAGTTTTTCAGTCATCTCCTCTTTATTTTTCTTGAAAATAGCTCAATTCTGAGTTGTGTTGGACAAAGAGAATTTTTCCACACACTTCAGAGCTGAATCTTCTTGAAGTTCATTCTGAAACTCTTCTTTGGATGTTGGTTTATGGTACAACCTCATCTTATGCCCATTGACCAACATTACCTTCTTCTCTCCATCAATTGGAATTAGTTGGATGGTCCCATTGTCAAATACTCATTCAATCTGATATGGGCCCATCCATATCGTCTACAGCTTCCCTTTGAAATCCTTGTACTTTGAATCAAATATCGAGCCCAATCCCCTTCTTGGAATTTCCTTAAATTTATGTGTTTTTCATGCCATATCTACCTCTGGTGTTGGATGATTTTATTTTGATGTAATTCCTGGAGTCTAATTTCATCCAACTCATTTAGTTACATGATCCTTGTATATTGTGCCTTTCATAATTCAATCCCCACATCAGTAGTTTTTCTCAAATTCTATATGGAGAATGGGATTATTCCCATAGAACATTTCATAGAGAGTAAGCCTTGTGGTTTTTTCCAAGTAGTGTTGTATGCCCATACTTCTTCAGGAAGTTTTTAAACCCAATTCTTTCTTGAGATATCCACTATTTTGGTTAGGATATTCTCTAGTTCTATGTTAGTAACCTCCACTTGACCGTTGGACTATGGGTGGTATGGTGATGACTTTTGTTGTTTCCACCGGTAGGTTTCCACAAAGGAACCGATCACACCCGACATGACCTATGGTCCTTTATCTGAAACAATAGATCTTGGTAATCTAACCCTCTATAAAATATGCTCATATAAGAAATCAGTAACTTTCTCATCTCTTGCATGTTGCAAAGGTTTTTGCACCTCATCCCATTTAGATACATAGTTAGTACAAACTAGAGTGCATTATGGTACTTGAGAAGTTGGGTCAATTGGTCCAATAAACTCCAATCCCCACTTCTCAAATTTTTTAAGATAACTTGAGGTTGAGAGGCATTTAAGATGTAAATGTTGTTTTTCCCATTATTTGGCATTGATCACATCTCCATACATACTTTTTGAAATCTATAAACAAGGAAATCCAATAGTAACCATCTCCTAAAACTTTGTGAATGGTCCTTTGAACTAAATAATTCCCTCCTGATGGTTCATCATGACATGCTCTAAGTATGTCAAATACTTCATCTTTAGCTACACACTTGCATAAAACATGGTCAAGTCCACATTTAAAAAGAATTCCATTTAACCATGTGAACATCACACTTTGTTTAATCAATTGTTTTCTTTGCTTTTGTGTGAAAAAGGTTGGGAAATTCCATGTAGCCAAGTAATTAACCATATCTTCATACTAAGGAGAGGTAGTAGATATTGCAAATAGATGTTCATATGAGAATTCATCATTTCCATGCTCTCCCTCTTCTAAAGTGGTCAGTCTTGAAATAAAATCAACTACCACATTGGATTTCCTAGGCTTGTTTATGTTTTTAATGTTGAATTCCTACAGCAACAACAACCACCTTAAAATTGTACTATGTATTAATGGTTTTGTTAGGTACCGATAACAGAGTGGTCAGTTTGAACAATCACTTCATAACTTTTGTGATATAATGGCGATTTTTTTATTACATATAAAATCGCAAGAAATTCCTTCTCTGTTGTGGTGTAATTTCTTTCACCAAGGGAGATATTTTTACTGATGTAGTAAATAGCATGCATAGGCTCTCCTTCCTCTTGTTGTCTAAGGACAACACCCACCGCTTCATTAGACACATCTATTTATATATGGAAGGGAAGCTTCAAATTTAGACCTCTCAATACTAGTGTGTTTATCAATTTTTCTTTGATAGTATCAAAAGCTTGATGACATGATTCTATGTATTCAAATTCAAAATCCTTAGTTAAGAGAGAAAATAATGGAAAATCTATCTTGTTAAAATCTAAGATAAACCTTCGATAGTAACTAGAATGGCCAAGAAAGCTTCTTACATCTGTCTTGTTTGTGGGAGATGGGAGTTTTACAATGATACTGACCTTGTTTAGGTCCACCTTGATTCCCTCAGCTGAGACATGATGACCTAATACTATCCCTTGTTCCATCATAAATAAGCATTTTTCATGGTTGAAGGATAATCGACGATTTTCACACCAAGAAATTACTTTGTCTCAATTATCAAATGCCTCTTGAAATGTTGCTCCATAAACTGTGAAATCATCCATGTAAATATCTACAGTCATGGGTGAGATTAGAAAATATTACCAACATGGCTCTTTGAAAATTGATCGAAGCATTACATAAACCAAAAGGTAACACCCTTTGTAAGAAAATGTTTCCAATGGACAGGTGAAAGTTGTTTTGTCTTGATCCTCAGGTGCCATTGTTATTTGATTATACCCATTAAACCCATCAAGGAATGAAAAGTACCTTTTTCCAGATAAATTGTCTAAGACTTGATCAATAAAAGGTAATGGAAAGTAATCCCTATGAGTTGCCTTATTTAATTCCATGTAGTCCACAAAAACTCTCCATTTCCCATTCTTTTTAGGAACTATGACTAATGGAGAAACCCACTGGCTATCTGATATTGGATAAATGAATCTTACCTTCAGAAGTTTTTCAATCTCAGTTTTCACAATGTCTCTTAGAGCAGGGTTTATCCTTCTTTGAGGTTTCTTGACTAGTGTGGAATCGGTGGTGTAGATGTGGTGTTTAAAAATACAAGGATGAATACCCTTTAAGTCATGATATCCCCAAGAATAATCTTGGGGATGAGAGCATAAGAGTTCAAATAAGGTATTCTCCTCCTGACTAGTCAGCCAACTATTAATTATCAATGTATTTCCTAGGAAAATAGGTAATTGTTTGATAACTAGATAAAGATAATTTACAATAGGATATTATCTTAATAATTCATTCAATTGACACCTTTGTGGAAGCAATCTATGAACAACAATAATGTTTTGAAATATGGAATCGGTCAGATCTATATTTTGTGTAAAAGGACAGATGATGGGTTGGTTGTTTTCATCCATAAAATCATCTCTTGTTTCTTTTAGTTATAGCACAAGACTTTAATTAGAGCTAGCGGAGAACTCGAATGCATGACTCAAAATGAATCTAGTGCAAGACTCAAAGTAGAGACTTATATTATTCCCAACACAAGGATTATGGTCACCATATTAAATTTGATCTGAGTGTTCTGAATTATGCCCATGGCTAAAGAAGAGATGAGTTAATCTAAATCATCTGAATTATCCTTACACCATTGTTTGTTGTTTGTAGAAAAAGGTTTTGCAACAGGGTATATTGATAATTTTTTTGAATCTTGTCCATTTGTAATCACCATATTCCTTGTTTTGTAGTCAATAAGGGTGGAAATTATGGCTAACCAAGGATGCCCTAGGATTATGGGGTATCCAATCTTTCTATTCTTTATTTTTATGATCATGAAGTCTACCAAATAGTCCTAGGATTCAATAGTGATGGTGACATATTCTATAATTCCCTTTGGCTTATTTACAAACTAATCTTCCATTTGTAAAACTATGGAGGTTTACTACGGTTCAGAAGTGATTAGCATGGACAAAGTATATGTGGTCATAACATTGATAGCAGCTCCTAAGTTAATTAGGACATTAGGAATCTAGACATCTCCTATGTAAACTGTAATAATAAGACTTCTAGGGTCTCTATATTTAGGAGGGGTCATATTCCCTTCTAGAATACTAGCAAGTTTCCCATCAACATGGATGGTTTTAGGTTGATTATTTCTTCTTCCTAGAGTCTTAAAACATATCTCTTTGATATTTTTATTTAATTGAGGAATTTCATTAAGAGTTGGCAATAGGGGAATGCTAATACTCAACTTCCTCAGTACTTGAATTAAATCTGACTCTGGTTGTTTAGGAACTACAGTATTGTGTTATTTTGATAGTCTAGATGGAAAGAGAATGTCAATGTTTGGTTGAAGAGTTTCTTCAACAACAAGACTAGGTTGCTTTTTTCTAGTTTTTTCATTTCTTTTAGGATTTCTTCTATCAAAGGAGATAAAGGTTTTGAGGTAACTGTATGACGGAAAAGTGACATGTGAGCATGGGAATCTACAAGTGACTCTTCCTCGCACCTGACCTCCCGAGACTGCCGGTGGGTGTGGAATATGTGTGAGATGCAGATAGACTAGTTAGGCAATCTAATGTCTTCAATACGCACTAGCGGAACTTGCGAGTCTAAGGCAAAGAAGGCCCTCCTAACTTGAACTGGTGTGATAGATCGGTCAGCAAGGATGACTGCTCGAAGGCTCCAATCAATATCGAGCTCTGGCGTGATTCGATCTATAGGTTGTGGAATACGTGGAAAGTGACCCGGGATAGTTTCGTGTATTTCTCTGACAGGGTCATATGGTGGATGGTAAATATAGTCGACTCTATGGACGATTCTCTGGCCTAGTCCAGAACTCTCTAGCTTTGTTAGCTGCTATGTCTAACAAGGATAATTGTTCGATGATGATAGGTGGAAGTGGAGTAGACCGGAATACTAGTGTGCGTAGGCCAGTGTCTATGTCTAATTCTCCTATGGATTCGTTGGGCTGCGGGATTTGTGGGTCACAACCGTAGACTCTTAGTTGTTGTGGACCTATTATGGTCATGCGTGAAATCAAGTCCTAATCCCTAGTATCCAGTAATCGTATGCTTTCTCAGCTTCTATATTTAGGATCAATAACTGTGTGATTTTCTCAGAATATCTTACAGGCGTTCGTGTAACCTGAATTCTTAGGCTAGTATCTATATCTGTAAGAGTGTCTCCTGTGCCTAGCTATGGGACCAAAGGATCACAACCAAATGTTTGTTCTCTTTCAAGCCCTTCTACAGTCATATGAATGTTGCCTAGGGTAATTTGTAGTTTGGTTGATTTGACCAAAACATGTGTGCTTGGTCGTCTTCTACGTTTAACCCACTCAACTGGGAATTGATTTATTGCAAGCTTACCGTTGTTTAGAAGACTTGGATCCTAAGATTTTGGTCTATATCAGTTATCGCTGTGATGAGATTGGGTTGAGGCACGATTGGCTCGAATACGTATTCCCTGGGCTCTCTAGGTCCCATGATTGTCATACAAAAGCAACAATGTAAAACAAACTATAGTAAAATGAAATTTAACTATGTGAAGTGTATCTATAGCATATATGATTTCTCTATTTTTTTTGTGTTTTCTGATGAGCTTTATGAATTTAAGAAAGCAGCTATTTAAAATATCTAGAATTGACAACTAAAATAACAATTTAAAATAAACAAAATAACCGAGTGTAGCTATTTGTCTGTGCAATTTGTAGATCTATTCTAAACAATGAAATAGCTTATCTAATCTATTTGCAAGACTCTCGATCCTACCTCAGAAGTGAGGAGTGAATCATAGTTTCTCAGAAACTATCAATCCCCATAACTTCCCTAGCAATATCAAGAGTAGAATTTAACTAAATAAAGTAATTAACTACTCTATTTGATATGATTCTAACTAGAACTTTGAAAGCTAGAACCTAGATTCTGTAGAACAGTGGCAAATCCGATGGTGTGTGTGATCTTGTCCCCTCAGTGTGATCTCCTCATTCCTTCGTGTTCACGTGGATCTAGAAAAGCGTGTAATGCTAGCATCAACAGAAGTAGATATTGGGATAAAGGCAGCTCAGAATACTGACTGAATACAATGCGAGTAGGAGAGGGATAGCGCAAGAGTATAGAGCTTGGCTTATGCAATTCCTAGCGGGATCTATTACGAGTCATGCAACATAAAATGTCTAGAACTGAAACTATCTTGTTTGAGGAGAAAACCTGCAACTTTAATGGCTTCCTATTAGTACAAAGACTATCATATTCTAATGGATTGGATAAAATAACAGTAAGTACTTGCACAATATGGATATGTGGCTTACTAACAGTAAAACAATGCTAACTAAGCATGCAATGAACGAAACTAAGAACTCTAAGCAAAATGAAAACTAAATCTATTGCAAAGAGAAATCAGAGGAAAATTTGAGTGGCCATTTGCTTGAGCACAAGCCAACTATTTATAGCATTTGCATTTACCCAAGGTAAAAACCAAATGGAACTCTTAAACTATAAACAATGGCAAAACACTATTCTAGGGAACCAAAATCATAAATGCAAGCCTATGGCGGTGAAAGAAAGCTAGTAAAACGTTGAATTTATGTAAGTCATGTTAAAAGAGCTTTCTAGAAAATGTGTAAAGGACCGCCGCCGTGTTCAGGACGGCGTCACGAGACCGCCACCTAGGCGGTGGGTGGCGGTTTCGTCCACATCGAAGAGAAAAAGGCCAAGAAAAGAGGGGAAAAGGGAAAAACAAAGCATGCGGGGCTAAGCGGGAATGCGGGATGCTAACACACACTTGCGAACTTTTCTCGGATCCCGAACACCTTGCGAGGAGACCTGTATCATCATTGGGGCACGTGTCACGTTGTTCTGGCAATACAATACCTTACAATTTTGGGTACGTACATATTGCCCCCTCGGAGAAGCGTTTTAGCCATGGAGAGGCGTAAAACGGTGGGTCCAAGTATGGCGGTCCCGAAATGGGAAGTTAGAAGTTATACCTGATACATCCATGTGTTGAAATGACTCCGTCCAAAATTCCCGCTACTCCAAAAATGAAAAAAAAAGAGAACTCAAGTGCAGATAGACACAATAGTTTGAAAAATAAATGCTAAAATAATAGGGAATGAGAACGTACCATTTGTGCGGGGATAGGAACTTAACTCTGTCGGTGCTCCAAACCTGTGAAAAGGTCATTTAAAACAAATCAGGGCACTATATATATGCCCATTTTCCTATTCATTTGTGCGAGTTGATTTGATTGATTTTGAGCTCTGGGACCCACGGTGACAGTTTCTTGCATGAGTAGAGTCAAAAAGTTTGTGATGAGATAGCGATCATGCCTCCACATGCGGAACATCGACCCATGAGATCACAGGTTAGTTTTCTTCAGTTTATCCTTTTTACCCCCTTAAATTTGAAATGCTAAATACTTTGTCATGGGGGTGTAATTTTTGAAAATGTTAGTGTTAAAAGGTCCACCTAGGGGGCCTACTTTGGGTAGGCTTTGTTTTTAGGTAAAATGGTCATTTTTTTGCACTTTTTAGGCTTTTTAAATTTTAAACCCATGTGGGTTTTCGGACCATGACCGCCGCTCTGTCCAAGGCGGAAGTTACATGACCGACGCCCTATTCAGGGTGGCGGTTACATGACCGCCGCCCTTAAGGCGGCGGTTACAAAACCGCCTCTCTACTCAGGGCGGCGGTTTTGCACAGAATGTAAAAGGATCATCTGTTTGAAATTTTTTTTCCTTTTCTAGCATTTATACATGTTTTTGTGATTTTTCCAGTGTTACTCGGATGCTAACTTGCTCTGTTTTGTGTGTTTTTGGGTGTATGCGGGCAGAGAGAGTACATTCGGTGGAGCCAAGAGAGGGAGTGTGACTGGCTCCCAGCGGTGTTAGATTCCCTCTCACGGGATGAGGAGGACACTCTTCGGTGGGCTAGGATACTACACATTTCACGCGTGCCCCACGTTACACCATCTAGTCACATCCTTTGTGACTTATTCTCATACTGGGATGCAAATCGGAACACCTTCCAATTGCCAGGGGTCCACGGTGAGTGGACTATTACATTGGAGGACATCTATCACATTCTAGGGGTCCCAATCATCATGAGACGACTCATCCTAGAGACAGCAGGTTCACGGGCACAGATTGCACAGTGGGCTACCTATATGGGAGATGCAACATCTCCACGGGGTCAAAGAAGGGGGTTAGAGTTTGATCCATTCCTTCTTTTCCCATCCCCTTACTTCGCCAAGCCATCATGGGGATCCTTGCCTCGAGACTAATCGGGGACAAGGGAGGAGATACATTATTATACTGCTGGTCCCCCATTATTACACAGATAGAGGGGCATGGTTGGATATATGCCTGGGGAGAAGACATTCTTGGGACCACCTACCATGACTTATACAGGGTGGTCCGTTTACAGGGGCAGTCCTTGAGCCACCCGACCCTAGTTATGAGTTGGGTCTATGAGCACTTCATCCCCTACGGCAGAGGTGTAGAGGTGACAGACCCCGGAGCTGTGAGGGCAGCTAGATGGACAGACATGTCGGTGCTTAGAGCACCTCATCAGCCAGTTGCCTCCCTGACTACTGCCGACATGGAGGCCACACCATACCAGACTATGGTAGGTATATGGGGCGAGGAGGCTCTTACCTTGATCTCCTGCTCCACCACAGGGTAGCTTATTGATAGAGTGGGGCGAGTGGAGATGCACCCCTTTGGCCGAGTTCCTCAGCAGTTTGGCTTACCATACATGGGTATGCTTCCCCCAGTGGCACCAGTATATAGATCAGTCCGAGAGGCCGAGGGGGCCAGAGGCCGGGGGTTGGACAGTGGTTACTCCTGGCATTCCTATTGCAGCCAGGAGGATAGTACGTGCTAGAGGGAGAGCCGGTGCGCCTCAGGCACCTTTGCTTCAGATCGCCGCAGGTCCTACCCATAGCAGCGATGACCCCATTGAGGTAGACTCTGAGTCTGAGGAGTTTACGGGGGAGAGATAGAGGAGGAGACCGAGGACAGTGATCCTAAGTGGCACGACACCCAGGATATCATGCAGGCGGAGAGGGCCAAGCAGAGTGCAGAGAGGGTGACTTTGGTTTCAGAGGAGCCACTCTCCCAGGGCCATGGGGAGGATGAGTCTATTGTGGGGTGCTACGTTGCTCCAGCCACAGGAGCAGCCCCTCATTTGGCAGCGGCATCCGTGGTAGGTGCTGATCCCATAGATCCATCTTGGAGGCCTGGTGATCCGAGTAAGTTACCCTCTCTCCCTTTTAATGTTCGTTTCTTTGTTAGGATCTCCTTAGTTGCTATCTTGTATTTTTAATTTCTTGTTTGGTTTCTAATTTGTTTTCTCCTTTGTTTGCAGAGACTGCCGATGAGTGGTGAGATTTGATTCACAGGGTATGCACTGATACCCTGATGATCCCCATGGAGAGGACCCGCGCAGAGTCTGTCTATGGACGCTGGGGAGCCTTCAGCAGCTGGTAGACATACTGATGTCTTCGCCCTAGTCTAGCATGTGGCCAGGATGGTATCGACTCTCTACACAGAGTTAGCGGGGTATAGGATGGCTGAGCGCCTGATGAGGAGCCATTCTCGTGGTGAGACTGCTGGCTGCCCCTCGGGATCCAGAGCCCTCTGTGCACTCAGAGCGTCGGCATAGCCGGAGTCCTAGGCATGGGCGTGTGCCTTCAGAGGGGTCTCGTAGGGATTGAGAAGCCACTTGGCTCTCGTAGTTTTTTTATGATACATTCTTTTGTATATCTCGGGCTCTTTGAGCGTTTTGACCATGCTTAGTGCATGATGGCATTGTACATAAACGTTGATCATTTATATATATGTATATTTGTTTAGGATCAGACTCTTGGCATTCATGGCTCACTTTCTATTTCTAGTTTCCTTATGTATACTATGATGTATGTTTATATTCTTTTTAGAATGTATGCAATGATAGCGAACAAATGATGCAAGTGTTGGAATTTATTTTTTTGTATTTCATGATGCTTGATATATGATGATGTAGAAAAAATGTGATTTTGAATCTTAGCTTTTGTAAGAAATTTTGGATACTTCATGTTTGTTTTGGCAAAGTGATGAAAATAAACCGGTATGATGAACAGATAAACCTGCCCCTACCCCCAACTCCACGCAACTAGTAAGATGCGAGGGCTTATCACCAAGAGTTGGGAAGGGTGCAAGTTATGAGGTGTAGTGAAATGATAGTGATGAAAGATAGAAAAATCTTTGGCGAGAACCAAATTAGGATATCACAAGCCCACTCCACTCGAGTGACTTCATAGTTTAGGATGCTACTTACTTTGTGGTTTATCCAGACTTAGACCCATAGATGGCCACATAGTAGACAAAATATGGGTTTTTAGGATTTTAACTCTCTTGGGATTTTGAACATCTGATTCATTTGTTTTTGACTCAAAGTTTCAAGGTTTGAATTGTTTGTGTATGACCTTTTACATTTATTTGTCAAGAGGACCCCCTACACTTTGCCCCATGCTACTAGTAAGAAGCGTGGGTTTATCACCGTGGGTAAAGTATAGGTGAGTAAGGGCATTCCCATCCTTTCCCAACCCTACGTCACTAGTAAGAGATGCAAGCTCATCACCAAAGGTTGGTGGGGCAAGGAAATGTGTAAAATTAAATTTTTTTGTTTGATCAATGTTTGACTTGTTTATTTGAGTAAAATGTCAGTATGTGTTTATTTCTAAAGAGATATACATATGGGATAGATGTGACACCATGAAGCTTCTAGAATAGACCATAGGCAAGACATCTACCCTAAGAAGAAACCAAAAGTGAAAATAAACTTTGCGAGATCTTGGTATGGTTACCGTTAAGACTTTGTCATGTATAGCTTTATCTCGATAAAATGATTCCGAGATAATTTGATGATATCATGAAAATGGAGAAGTATAATTAAAGTGTTTATACCAACAACATCATGAGTTTGTAATGAATTTCTTTGAGAATAGACTCCTTGATCACAATTTGTGTACGAAACAAGCGACAATATGATCCTAATCTATATGAAGATGCAATGTAGATATATATATATATATATAAGTAGTGCTAGCTGCTTACACGTAGAACCGCTTGAGGTGCAGGGAATTGACTATTTCGCCAAATTCCTCACCTTCTAACGTACATAAGAGGTATGCATTGTTTCCATATTCCTTCATGACTCGGTATGGGCCCAACCATTTAGGCCGGAACTTCCTTCCTTCACCGATCTTCTTGTCGATCCGGCTGTCTAGCCTTAGAACTAGATCACCTTCATATATGTCACATTCATAGACTTTCTTGTTATACTGCCGGCACATCTAGTCAGCATAAACTTTGTGCCGTTGTTCAACATCTAACCTAGCTTCATCTAGGCTTTCTAGTTGGGAAAGATGCGCTTCTCTGTAAGCGTCTTCATCCAGAATCCCTTGTAATGAAATGTGGAGACTGGGTATTTCAACCTCAAGTGGGAGAACTGCCTCTGCCCCGAATACTAGCGAGAAAGGAGTTACTCCCGTTGGTGTTCTTATTGAGGTTCAGTGGGCCCATAAGGCCGGATATAACTTTAAGTGCCAATCTCGTTTGTTTTCTTTCACCGTTTTAAGGAGAATGGCCTTTAGTGTTTTATTCGTTGCTTCAGCCTGTCCGTTGGCTTGAGGGTAATACAAGGAAGCCGTATGATGGCTTATTTTAAATTTATTACATAACTCACAAACCTCTTCATTCTTAAAGAATTTCCATTATCGGAGATAATGATTTGCGATACCGCACTCAGAAATGATTTGGTTCAAAATGAACTTAGAGATTACAGAACTAGGTATAGTAGTAAGAGGCATAGCCTCTACCCATTTGGTAAAATATTCGGTGGCCATGATTATAAAATTATGGCCATCTATGGATGAGGGAGAGAATTTCCCTATTAAATCTAGGCCCCATGTAGAAAAGGGCCATGGAGTAGCGATTGGTTGCAGAGCTTGTGCCGGCATGTGGATCTCATGGGAGAATTCTTGGCACTTATGACACCTGCGTATGAACTCTACTGCATCGTGTTCTAGAGTAGGCCAGAAATAGCCCATTCGATGTATTTTACGAGCGGTGGCATGGCCACCGAAGTGGCCTCCACACATTCCACTGTGAGATTCATGGAGAATCTTCTTGGATTCTTCTATGTCGACACATCTTAGAAGCATTCCATTGAATGCTTTTCGATAGAGCACTTGCTCTATAATGATGTATTTAACCATGATAATACGTAACCGTCTTACGTGTTTATGGTGTAACCCCTTCTCGATACGTATGGTCCATGATATAATTAATGATATCAGTGTACCAGGGACACTCAGAGATTGAAGGTCGGGTTTCGATGTAGTAAACGAACTCATCTAAAAAATCTAGATCTACTAGATCGCCTCCGTCTAATGGGTTATCAGCTAACCAATCCGCGATGATTTGTCCCTTAACCGACTTTTGATTTACAAACATTAATTTGAATTCCCCCATTAAGGTTATAAAACATCCAGCCTTCTTAGATAAGGACCCTTGCGTGAGAAAAGTTCGTAAATGGTCCGTTTTTACCATGACCCTTGTTTCTTGATTCAGCATATAGTGTCTTAAGCGTTTGGTTGCAAAGACTATGGCGAGGCATTCTCGTTCTGCTTGTGTATAACATGTTTCATAGTCGAGCAACGTTCGGCTAATGAAATAAATCACACGTTCTCTCTTGTCATCATCTTCTTGAGCCAGCATACAGGCTAGCGAGACATTGGTAGCTCGTGAGTATAAAATTAACGGGCGATCTAGCTTAGGTGGCATTAGCGTAGGTGGTGACAACAAGAAACACTTAACTACATTAAAAGCTTCATTGCAATCTTCAGTCCAATCAATGCTATAATCCTTCTTGAGTAAATTGTTGATTGGATGAATGGCGAAACTTAAGTCCGGATGAATCTCCGGATTGCACCCAACTTTCCGAGAAATGACCGATGCGATTCATCCGAAGGTGGGATCATTTCAAGGACAGCCCGAATTTTGGTTGGGTCACTATCTATCCATCATGACGATATGATGTAACCTAGGAGCTTCCCTCCTGTTACACCAAAGACACATTTTTCTGGATTTAGTGTGACTCTGTATTCTATCAGACGTGAAAGAATGACATGGAGTACTTCCAGATGCTCACAACACTTCTTGGCCTTAGCCAACAAGTCATCTACGTAGGATTCCATGATTTTATGAATTAAATCGTGGAATATATATGTCATAGCTCGCTGATATGTAGCACCAGCATTCTTGAGACCGAATGGCATAACAACGTAGCAATAGGTTCCCCAAGGAGTTATAAATGTGGTTTTAGCTTGATCTTGTTTAGATATCTTAATTTGATTGTATCCCGAGAATCCATCCATGAGAGACAAAAGTTCAAACCCAGCTGTTGCATCAATAATGACATCAATGGATGGCAATGAGAAGTCATCTTTAGGACACACTTTGTTGATGTCTCGAAATCTATGCAGATGCGTATCTTCCCATTCTTCTTGAGAACGGAATGATATTAGATACCCATTGGGAGTAATCGACTAGCTTGATAAATCCTACTTGGAGGAGTTTTATTACCTCCTCTTTTACCATGAGAGCTACCTTGGGTTTCATGGGTCTTGATTTTTGTTTAACTGGCTTTGCATTAGATTTAGTGACGAGGTTGTGCACCACAATGTGGGGTGCAACTCCTATCATTTCCTTATAATTAAATGCAAACACCTTCTGATGTTCTTTGAGGATCCGAGTGTGTGTTTCTACTTCCTCTCAGGGTTAAAGAGGATCCTAGTTTCAATATCCTTGGTTCATCTTCCGTTCCGATGTTAATATCAATTGTTTCTTCGACCAAAGAGGCGTTACCCTCTTCAAACTCAGGTGGCGCTGGAGGTAAATCCAAATCATCCCCATTTTCTACTGTGTATATGCTAGGTTCCATTTCCGAGGGAAGATCCATCATGGGATTTCCGAAGTAAGAAGACAAATGTGGGATTAAGGACAAATCTATCATATGATAGGAGAGATGTAGTGCCGCATAGGCATTTAAGTAATCCAGAGTGGCCATATCACTATCAACATGGTCTAGGATAGTAGATTCATTTCCGTTTAAAAGAGAATTCGTCATTGTTTTTATCAATGGTTCATCACGAAGGGATACCATGAAACAGGTATCCTTTAACTCATTGCTTGGAGTAAAATGTGATGCTGAAGTTGCTATTGAATCGGCGAGAAGATTTTTCTCTCACGGATTGCTTCAATTGATATGAAGTCAAACTCCTTGCTTAAATCTAATACAGCTTTTTTGTAAAGTTGTAAGTGCTCAGCTTTGGTTTCATATATCTTAGAGACTTGATTTGCTACTAATTATGAGTCTCCTAAGACTCTGATGTTATCAACACCGATTCTCTTAGCTAAGATGAGGCCAAGGAGGAGGGCTTCGTACTTAGCGTCGTTGTTTGTGCACTCAAAATTTAGTTTAAAGGTAAAAGGTAAGTCTTTTCCTTTGGGGAAGTAAAAATTATACCTGCCCCTACTCCGTAACGGCATCTAGCTCCATCAAAATGGAGTGTCCAATATTTAGCTGGGAGTATAGATGTTGGGACATTTGTTGTGTTTGCGTATTCTACTTCCACCATGTAAAGATCCTCTGCTGGAAGAGAACCAACACCTAGGGAATATCCTATGCCTACTGAATCGAATGGTAAGAATATTGGTAGATCATTTTCTAGCAATTCAATGATTTTTGCAGTAGTTCCTAATGATACTATTTCTATAGTGTTAGCCTCATCTTTGGGGGTTGGGGTTGCTTTGGCTAGGCTCATAGTTTCAAGATCTGTCGTAGGTACCAAATTTTCTTTTGTTTTTGCATCGGTAGGTTTATTAAGTTGATTTGTTGGGAGTTCAAACTCCAAGTGTACACCTGGTCTTTTCTTTAAGTCAGCTAGGTGTACATCAAATGGTTTTGGATCACCTTTGGCCACAAATATCTTTCCTAAATGTAAAAACCTTACTTATTGAAATAATGTAGAAGGGATTGCTTTCATGCGGTATATCCATGGTCGACCGAGGATCATATTATAGTTAGTTTCTTGATCTATAATATAAAACTCGATCAAGATGGTTTTGGGTCCTAAGGTGACTGGTAATATTATAGTTCCAACTGAGGTGGCTTTAAGGCTATCATAGCCCCTTAGTGTATTTTGAGTTGTGGAACAATTGGTTTCTCCATACCCTAGCTTTTGAAGGAAAGAGAAGGGGACTATGTTAACCACTGCCCCATCATCTATCATTGCACGCTTTACATAGTTGTTATAAACCCATACTTGCAAATGTAGGGCTGGATCACCTCGGCATGCTATCTTAGCATCTGTCACAAGATTTTGTTTATCTTGAATATGAATTCGACATCCCTATCTGCCTACCCTGGAGGATGAACATCAAAGTCCACATGATTTACCTATGTTTCAGAGGTGCAGTGATGTTAATTAAATGACCTAAACCTAATGCTTCTAAAAGAGCAGCTCTATGAAAGGGAGAGTTCTTTAGCAAGTCTAAGAATGAAATGTGTGAGAAGGTTTTTGTTAGGTCGTTAATCAAATCATAGGCACCCACAGGTTTTACTACGATTTGTTGGATGTCATCTGCCTCTGGTAGGTGGCTTGGACTTGGCTGAAAAATACTCTCGCGTCCTTGTTATAGCTTCGATGGGTAGTTCAGCGTCTAACTCCACTAAACCGACTACCTTAGGTCGTGGTTGACTTCCTAGTTGTGGCACAACTAATGGATTTAGCGAGGTCAAGGCTTCATGATCATTGTTTCCTGTCATTACACCCTTGTTCGTCCCAGTTAGATTTAGCCTGTTGTTATTGTGATTTGGGAGTGGATCATTAAAGATCTTCAGGGGTGTGTTTTGAGGGGAAACGCCCCTGAAAAGGTATTTGATGTTGGTGACGTAGGATCTACCAAGAACATATCCATGAAAAGTTGTCTTTGTTCATCTGGCAAGCGTTGCATTAATTTATTGTAGTCATAGAACGTTCTAGTGTCATGGCCCCGAATTTTGTGGAAACCACAATACAAATTAGGATTGTAATTCCTAGTTTGTTGGTTTGATGTGTATTGTGGCCCAAGATTTTGATCAAACCATTGTCTATTAAAATTTTACGTTTGTTGTTTTTGGTTTGAATTCTGGTTTTGGTACCTAGTTGAATTTTGGATTGGACCCTGTATGGGATTTTTCCGTTGTTGTTGTTGTTGTTGTGGATGATTAAAATCCACTGCATTGATTGTCGGGGTAAAGTTGTTGTTTCTTTGGTTGTTTATTTGTGATGAAGTCATCATGAACATTTACCTTTTTAGGCTGGTCGATTACTCCATCTGTTGTTACACCCTGATTTTTATTAAGGATTTTAGGTCCTTGGTTGACATTTGTGATAGCAGGATAAGTTGTAGTGTTCTGGTTGGGGGTGATTAACCTCTCATTTGCTCCATATGTTTTGTGACCACTATCAATTGCCACTTGATCTATTCGAAGAGCACTCTCAAGTACTTCATCGTAAGTTTTTAATGGGAACTTCTGGACTTCTTCCTTCACTTCTCTGCTAAGAGAATGAAGGAATAAATCACATAGTTCCATTTGATCCATGTTTGGAGCACTTGCCAAAGAATAAAGAACTGTACGCCACCTTTGGATGAAATGGGCGACAGATTCATTGTGTTTTTGTTTGATGTGTAAGAACTCCCTGATTCCTATTCTTAATAATTTGTTCATGTCGAAGGCCTTGATGAATTCTGACACGAGTTGTTTGAACGAATGTATGGAAGCCTTAGGTATTCTATAATACCAATCGAGAGCGATGCCTTCCAAGGTTTTTGGGAATATTTTAGCAACAACCCCATCCCATGGGAGTAGTTCTCGAATGGCTGTAGCGTAAGCTTTGATATGTGTGTTTGGATCTCCCTCGCCTTTGTATTTGGGCAAATCGGGAAGAGGTATTGGAAGCATGACGCTTCGTATGGTGAAATCCAAGGGCTCTTTCAAATATTCTGAGTACGTCCCTATCACATATGTTTCGACCATTAATGGTGCCTGTTAAGGGAGCAAAGCGGTGGAATGGGTTGTTGACAGAGTGTAGAGTATGCATTGGCGGGGGCATAAGGAAGCCCCTGTGTTTGAGCAAACATGACAGGAGAGGAGAACATATGCCCTTGTGGTGTTTTGGAGTACATGTTTAAGTATGACGGGTTACTTGTCCGGGAATGGATTGTTTTGTAATAAATCGAGAGGAACTTTAGAGATGGTAGGTCTAGTTGGCATTTGTTGTGAATATTGAGGAGTCATGCCTAACGTGCCTACTCCTGTGAGGAGATCTATTTGGCTAGGATGGTGTGGAGGATTGGAACTTCCTATTTACATGAATTGTGAATTTTGAATTGCTATGAACTGATCGCTATCTTGCCAAGTTTCTCTGAGGGTATTTCCTATATGCAGCGGCATAGAGGTATTTTCTTGAAAAGAGACCTCGGGTTGTGTTTGTAAACCTCCTACAGGTGGATACATACTTCGAGAACGTTGGTCGTTCCTGGCATAACGTACCGAATATTCATCGTCTAAACCTCGGTATGAGTTTGATTGTCTACCAATTTGTGGTCTAAGCAGCATCTGAGGAGATGAACCAGATTCTCCGGTGAACATCATGTTATTCGAGCCTGAAGGCTCTGTTTGTTGCATTTGAGCGAGCTGATCTAACTCCTCAGTTTGAAATGATGAGTTATATTTGATTCTCGGAGTTTGTGTTGACAACTGGTTAGTTGAGTAGTTGTCACCCCATACTGAGAGTGAGGGTGATGATTGTCTATTCTGCTGGGCGTAGTATGCCTCAAGACCCAAGAGGGGTCTGCCATATGCATCGAATCCCGACATATTCGGGGGGTATATGAATACCCGCAGAATAATGGGAAGGAGTGAAGGTGATGGTGAAATCCAATGAGGCGGAAAAGATGAAAAGTATACTAACTTGGAAGAACACGTAATAATATGACTCCAAACTAGAAAGTAGTAAGTTTCACGTCGGGTTCACCAATTTTGTATGACGGAAAAGTGACATGCGAGCATGGGAATCTATAAGTGACTCTTCCTTGCACCCGACCTCCCGAGGTCATGCCGAGATAGCCGGTGGGTGTGGAATATGTGTGAGATGCAGATAGACTAGTTAGGCAATCTAATGTCTTCAATACGCACTAAATGCGGAACTTGCATGAGTCTAAGGAAAAGAAGGCCCTCCTAACTTGAACTGGTGTGATAGATCGGTCAGCAAGGATGACTACTCAAAGGCTCTAATCAATATTGAGCTCTGGCGTGATTCGATCTATAGGTTGTGGAATACATGGAAAATGACCCGGGATAGTTTCGTGTATTTCTCCGGACAGGGTCATATGGTGGATGGTAAATATAGTCGACTCTATGGATGATTCTCTGGCCTAGTCCAGAACTCTCTAGCTTTGTTAGCTGATTGTGTCTAACAAGGATAATTGTTCGATGATGATAGGTGGAAGTGGAGTAGACTAGAATACTAGTGTGCGTAGGCCAGTGTCTATGTCTAATTCTCCTATGGATTCGTTGGGCTGTGGGATTTGTGGGTCACAACCGTAGACTCTTAGTTGTTGTGGACCTATTATGGTCATGCGTAAGATCATTTCCTAATCCCTAGTATCCAGTAATCATATGCTTTCTCAGCTTCTATATTTAGGATCAATAACTGTGTGATTTTCTCATAATATCTTACAGGCGTTCGCGCAACCTGAATTCTTAGGCTAGTATCTATATCTGTAAGAGTGTCTCCTACACCTGGCTATGGGACCAAAGGATCACAACCAAATGTTTGTTCTCTTTCAAGCCCTTCTACAGTCATATGAATGTTGCCTAGGGTAATCTGTAGTTTGGTTGATTTGACCAAAACGTGTGTGCTTGGTCATCTTCTACGTTTAACCCGCTCAACTGGGAATTGATTTGTTGCAAGCTTACCGTTGTTCGGAAGACTTGGATCCTAAGATTTTGGTCTATATCAGTTATCGTTGTGATGAGATTGGGCTGAGGCACGATTGGCTCGAATACGTATTCCCTAGGCTCTCTAGGTCCCGTGATTGTCATACAAAAGCAACAATGTAAAACGAACTACAGTAAAATGAAATTTAACTATGTGAAGTGTATCTATAGCATATATGATTTCTCTATTTTTTTGTGTTTTCTGATGAGCTTTATGAATTTAAGAAAGCAGCTATTTAAAATATCTAGAATTGACAACTAAAATAACAATTTAAAACAAACAAAATAACCGAGTGTAGCTATTTGTCTGTGTAATTTGTAGATCTATTCTAAACAATGAAATAGCTTATCTAATCTATTTGCAAGACTCTCGATCCTACCTCAGAAGTGAGGAGTGAATCATAGTTTCTCAGAAACTATCAATCCCCACAGCTTCCCTGGCAATATCGAGTAGAATTAACTAAAATAAAGTAATTAACTACTCTATTTGATATGATTCTAACTAGAAATTTGAAAGCTAGAACCTAGATTCTGCAGAACAGTGGTGAATCCGATGGTGTGTGTGATCTTTTCCCTCGGTGATCCTCCCGTTCCTTCGTGTTCACGTGGGTCTAGAAAATCGTGTAATGCTAGCATCAACGTAAGTAGATATTGGGATAAAGGAAGCTCGAATCGACTAAATACAATGCGAGTAGGAGAGGGATAACGCAAGAGTACAGAACTTGGCTTATGCAATTCCTAGCGGGATCTATTGTGAGTCATGCAACATAAAATGTCCAGAACCTGAAAATATCCTGTTTGAGGAGAAAAACCTATAACTTTAATGGCTTCCTATTGGTACACAGACTATCCTATTCCAATGGATTGGATAAAATAACAGCAGTATTTGCACAAGATGGATATGTGGCTTACTAACAAGAAAAACAATGCTAACTAAGCATACAATGAAAGAAACTAAGAACTCTAAGAAAAATGAAAACTAAATATATTACAAAGAGAAATCGAGGTGAATTTGAGGGGCCATTTGCTTGAGCACAAGCCAACTATTTATAGCATTTGCATTTACCCAAGGTAAAAACCAAATGGAACTCTTAAACTATAAACAATGGCAAAACACTATTCCAGGGAACCAAAATCATAAATGCAAGCCTATGACGGTGAAAGAAAGCAGGTAAAACATTGAATTTACGTAATTCATGTTAAAAGAGCTTTCTGGAAAACATGTAAAGGACCGTCGTCCTGAGCAAGGTGGCGGTTATAGGACCGCCACCCTGTTCAGGGTGGCGGTTTCATCACTGAAGAGAAAAAGGCCAAGAAAAGAGAGGAAAAGGGAAAAACAAAGCACGCGGGGCTAAGCGGGGCATGCGGGATGTTAACGCACACTTGGAGATCTTTTCTGGATCCCGAACACCTTACAAGGAGACCTGTATCATCATTGGGGCACGTGTCATGTTGTTCTCGCAAAGATAAGATACTTTACAATTTTGGGTACGTACAATAACCTTCCTTGAACACAACAATATATTCTTACAATCTAAAGAGTTTACTATGGGATTTTTAGTTGATTCCATAATGTACATTAGGTTTCCGTGCCTCACATTCTTGGGATTTTCCACAGTTTGTGCAGGTATTTGTGGATAGGTAGGTTGATCATATGGGGTAGCATTTGTAGGTCCATTCAACAAGGCTTTTTAACCTCAAGTTATCCTTTTCTTATAATACTACTGCCTAGATACTTGAGGTACATTCCACTATTGTTAATACTAAGGATTAAACTATTGAAATGGTATAATGTTTGGAAGTGGAGCTCAAGGTTGTTGATAATAATTTGGTGGGGAATTCCACTGTGGGTTCCACTCCTATTTGGCTTGTTGAACCCAAGGTTGGGGGTATGGCCATGGTGCATTCCATTGATTTGGGACCCATTGTGATTTTGGGATGTAGGACTGATTTTGGTTAGACTAAAAATTTCCTCCTTGTCTCTAAGCCATATAATGCAGCTCAAGTTCATCTTGTGTGTTATATTTTAGATGATTCTTTAGTAAGGGAAGAAACCCACATTGGTCTATGGCATGTTTTAGTTCGAAAAGAATACAAATATTTTTCTTGTGTAAGGGGAAATCCTTAAGGCCATGTTTGTCTCTACATCTTGGGCAGTAGATGAACAAGGCTTTGTATTCTTGGCTTTCTCCCTATCCATAGTTGTGTTGAGTTGAACCAAAAGATTAGATCTCAAATTTTCAATTTCTTCCTCGGTTTTGATATATCACCACCAACCAATTTTTCTTTCTCGTCATGAAAGTTGGGGTGATTTTGGGAGTAATTCCTATAGAGGTCGATGATTTCTATAACTTCTAGTTTTTTCACCTCTCCCTTTTCTATAAGATTGAAGTCTTCTTGTGTGTCCTCATCCAACCCCTTAAGAAATAGATTTTTAATTAGATTAATATCTAGACTAGTACCATACCTTTTTTGAAGGAAGAGGAACATATTAAGATAGTCTTCAACACTCTCATCTTCCTTTTGTTGAACTCTAAAACGTTCTTCCTTCCTATCCCAGACTCTGCAGTAGTCTTGATATTTTTCCAATAAAATTATTTCCATTTCCTCCCAACTATGGATGGATTTAGGAGTTGAACCCATAAACCATCTCATATATGTATCTTTTAAAGTGGAGGGAAATAACTTGAGCTTTTGGGAATCAAAATTTCAATCATAAATTTGGCATAGGACCTTGAATTCAAAAATGAATTGGTTAAGGTCTTATGAAAATAATCCTGGAAGGTTGGTAGGATTGAGGGGGATATATTTTTCATAGGAGCCTGATCATTAGGATCCATTGTATGTGATACGTAAACGTTACGCCAACTAGATGGTTTCCATTTTTTGCATCATTGTGGTTCTCTACTTCATCAACCATATTTATTTGGTCAATAAGTTGTTCCATGGGCTGATTTTGAGTGGGGTTTCGAAGATTTATCCTAATTAATCTACCTCTACGGTCTCTAGGTCGATAAATAAAACCCTATCATACTAAGGATAGTTCTATAACCATCAACACTTAACTTGATTGTTTTTGTTCCACATACTCAAAATCATAGAAGATTCTTATTGTCACTACAAGGTCTTCTTACTTCCTAAGAAAGAGTTATGGAAATAAAATTTCTGAATGGAAACTTACCAGACAATAAGACAACACTTCTAGCTAGCATCTTTAACCTTTGATAACACCTTAAAGTCCTGGAAATGGTATCAAAAAGTGATGAGTGTTGTTGATACTTGCACTTTATTTATATCATGTTTTTCAGTCCAAGGCGGTGTCCATGGTTATTTGCAACAAAGGGAATAGTAAGAATTGTTCTCAACACATATTTAATAATAGAATTAACTAAATAATAAACTTATTGTAATTAGGGAATGAAATGAATTGAAAGCAAGAGAATATCAAAGACAAAATTTAAAGGTATTTAACACAATTTAATACTGAAATGGTAAATGCATTCGAAAGAAAATTATAGTAAATATCCCTTCTCATTGGGTAGGAGTGGCCCTTACTCCTTCCCTTCGATAAATTTTAATGTTAAAAGTCACACAACAAGTTTTCCCTTGAATCTGAAATTTAATTGAAAGAGTATACTTTTACAATAAATCAACTACCTTAACAAATAAATATAAATACATTACCTCATTTATACCAGAGAAATCATGGTCCCTCTAGGAGAGAACTATTTTATTCGCAATAACTAACATCTACTTAACTAGATGTTGACTAAAAAATGACTATCTATTCTAGGAATTACATTTTTGGAAGGAGTATTCCTTGTTTTGTTTGGATTGAATTAATATTTCTAACTGAAGATGAGGTCAGTAATTGAATCTTTTGAAAGATTCAATTGGTGCTGGAAGATACTTCAAATCTTGGATTGATTGTAGAGAATCTTGGTGATAATAAATCCATCAGTATTAGCCGCATCACATCTCTAAGCAACTGAAGTAACTGAACCTCATAATCTACATGAATGTAGGTTGAGGTAGTGACACACAATTCATGTCCATGTTGTTGTGATTCCAGTTGTATCAACTTAAATCTCATTAATCTAAGCTATTTATCTCCTCTGTGTAAGTTATTTATTTCAAGGAAATATGAATTGATGATCTAGGCGAGCTTGATTCTTTACTACGAGTCCTACACTAATGAAAAGGCAAGTATTGTGCCATAAAGTGAGTCCCGCACCCGAAAGCACCAATCGGGTCTAGTGTTAGTCCAATTAACTCATGTGATAACTCAACATATTATTCTCCAAATGTATTGTTAATTCTCATAAACATATAAATTTTCAGCCATTTTGAAGAAGCAATAATAAAAATATGCACAATATTTCCTTTTAAAACATATTAAAGTATTAATTTAAAAAATCAACATTATAAATCATGCAACATGATATCAAAATAATACGGGGTTTCACATGGGTTTAAACATAAAAATGGGGACTCATCAATATAAAAAAATCAAAACAATCCAACATCTAAAAATCAAAACAATAAAAAATCCAACATCTAAAATTCAAATGAACTAATAATCCAAAAAAATCTAAAAATGCAATATGTGTGTTTTTGTTTTGTTTGCTTGTTTGCATTTATATTTCATCGATTATACGAGGCCCCCCGCCCTTTTTTAACACAATCCAATTATATGAGGACCATATTTTTGCATTAATCTATCCAATGATACGAGGATAGGAGAATTTGGAAATTTCAATCATCTTTGTCTTTATACCTTGATGCATCTTACTTTATGTCATATCACAATCGCTAATAATGATATTGGTGGACACCTTATGGTAGCACGCCCCCTTCTATCATCATATTTTATCCTTATCATCATCCATACCTGATCCTCATCATCATCTAAATAACTATCTAACCTCCTCATCCTCTTATCCAATCAATACTTTCATCAATCAATCAATCTCCACATCTACATCTTATCATCTCACATCCAACATCCAAAATCCTCACCCTTGGCCATGGAATATTCGTTCCAAAACCAATCCTCAAACATCCTCAATATTATAATCCTTTAAATCAAATCAATCATCCTCAAATATAAATCCCAAATCTTCCCTCCTACCCCCTTGACTAGGGCATCTCTAAATCTAACATCTTCAAATCCAACATCCTCTAATCCAAAATCCTAAATCTTCACCCTTTTCATACATCGTTGACTGGGGAATTCTCAAATCTAAATCCAAAATCCAAAATCTTCACCCTTGTCATACATCATTGACTGGGGCATCAAATATCTTCTATTCCTTTAATCCTCTCTCCTAATCTTCTATTCCTCTAATCCTCTCTCTTATTCTTCGAATTCTTATCCTAATCCTCTACATCCTCAATTTTTTTCATCCTCTCCTCCTCTCTCATCTACTAACTTGGGCCTCTCCTCTTTTTGAGTGGTTAACCAAAAATATTCAAATCGTAACCCCTTGATTGGGGCATCTCAACATCTAGTATATTCAAATCCAACATCCTCTAATCCAATAATCCTAAATCTTCACCCTTTTCATACATCATTCACTGAGAAATATCAAATCCAATATCCAATATCTCCTAATCCTCTAATATCTTACTCTTCTAATCCTCTAATCTCCTGTCTCCTAATCCTCTAATCTCCTACTCTTCTAATCCTCTAATCTCATCTCTCTTGATCCTTTAATATCCTCTCTCTAGATCATCTACTCTCCTATTCCTCTAATTCTCTCTCCTCCTCTTTTTGAGCAGCTTACCTAACTCATTTCCTCCCGCCTAACCCCTCGAGGGTGCATCATATCACCATCCTAACATATTCTCTTCTTTTTCTTTGAATTTTCATTGCTCAACAATAACACTTCAAAGAGGGGGAAAATTTAGACATCTAAAATGTTGACATGATTAATTATGATTAATCTATCCCACAACATCATCTAAATCTTTATAATAATTAATTGAAAGATTAAATATTATTATTAATCCATTTTATCATATTTACCCTTTATCATTATTTATCATTTATCCCGAATCCTTTTAATTCATCATTTTATCCCATTTTATCCATACTCTTTTAATTCATTAATAATATCCTATTATCCCACTAATAATCCCTATTAACATTATATATGAATTAAATATTCCTACATCTCACATAGAACCTACTCTACACATCCCTACACTTAGCCTTTCCATGTAACCTCAGACCTAATCACCATTTTTTAACATAATATAACTCTAATCCTAATCCTAATCACATCCTCAACTCTAAATCTAGAGGGTTATAAATCTAGAAGCCTCTCTAACCTTATCCTTCCATTGCATTTTTAATTCATTAGAAGCTTCTTCCCTCCATGAATTTTGAATTCAAAATTCTAGAATCTTCCACTCTAGAATCATCCAATCCTCACATGCATCCTCAACCATTGATCGAAATCCAACATGGCTTCATCTTAGCCATTGAATCCTCCACCCATTAACCATAAATTGAGCTATCCTCCTCCATGAGAGCAATCTTAGAAGATCTCTAAAATCCATAACAAAACTTTTCTCTTTTATTCATCCGGCAATCCATTTTATCATCATTCTATCATTTGATCCTTCATTATTCATCCAACACATAGAAGCTATCAAATAATGAGGATGTCCAATTATAGGCAAGTACGATATATGATCTTCTCCCTCTTTCTATCATTTCTCGATATGATGTAAGTAGATAGTTGTGTTAGTAGGATTTCAATCACTTTATTTCCTATTTTAAATTTTTTACACTAACACATCTTTTTTTCTTACAGATGCTTCATTTGGTATTCATTTTGTTAACAATGTCATGGTGAATACTACTTTCAAGCTTAATGTATTTTCATTATTTTTACTGTGATCTATTGGCTTTCCATTATCCCGGATGGCAGCTTAGATCACCTACTTCTCATGGGCATGTGGTTCTCCAAATCACTTATGGGCCTCTCATTATCTCTATGTCTTTCTCTATTAGATCTAAGGTTATGCATCAGTGACATGGTCTTAAGACTTCCTTGCCTTAGGGTTTCAAAATCCATCCCATCCATAGTTCATTTATGCCTTAAGTTCATACACAAGCATCATGTTGTCACTATTCGAGGCATACCACTTTGGACCCATTTATCTTTGGCACCTTTCACCATCACATCTACATTTATGTTGCCATGATAAATTCATAGCATGCAAAATATAAAATTTTGGTGATGAAAACTAAGCCCAATATTTGTGAACACCTTCCTTGTTCATCGTGAAATATTCCTCTAGCCAACCCATCATCTCACGCATTTCCTCTAGGTTTGTTCCATCCTCATTATGGTTAATAATAACATGATAAAATGGTTTTCAAGTGTGTTTCATGTACATAGGAATAGAACCAAGTTGGTTTCATAATGAGACTAAGCTTTAAGGTGTAATAGTGCTCTCCGGAGTACTAAACTCGGCTATTTTTAGCTATATTGCAGCATAAGGACATCCTCTAGAAGCTAACAAGAAAGAATCAACCCATCTAGGATTTTGTAGGAGAGAAATGAATTAAACCAAGGTATTTTAGGAAAAATATGTTGAGGCTTTAAGCAAAACTGGGTCATTTTGGGCATGGGAATGAAGGCTCCAACAAAGCAAGTCACCTTATTCTAAAATATTTGGGAGTTATGGGAGGTTTTGGAAGCTCCAAAATATTTAATTCAAATCCCTTGGAATCCTCCATATGATGGACACATACATTTTTGTCTAAATATTGAAGATCTCATGTTATAGCTCATATCACTGTTGTTGCACCTTTGCTCCAAAAGGGTGAATGGTGCCATAACTCAAATTTTGATGTGAATCAAGTATTTAAAGTGGTGGTAATGGACACATTGGATTATTTATAGTAAAAATCATATAATATTTCACCTCGAACTCCAACTTTTTTTCAAAGGGCGGAAAAGGAAAGTTGCATGTTCTAATTTTGTGTTGGGATGATGACATCAACATCAATTAAAGGCTTGAGTGAATTTTTCAAGGTGGTGTTTCCCTTAGACATGTCCCAAGGTGAAAAGGGACATGATGTATTCCAATTTTTTCTCCTCTATGCATTTTTATTTTTCATAACTTAAAACTTCTAACTTGGGTGGTTAGGTAAGAATTATGCAAAAATGTGTCCCTTTTTCATTTAAAGCTTACCTTAGAACATTTTTCAAGGTGTGATCTACCCTTGAACTTTACATAATGTGAAAATTGGGACATTAGGGAAATTTTTTTCATTCCCCTACTTTTCTTGCTTTCATCACTTAAAACCCAACTTGAAGTGTTTGAAGTGGTAGGAGTGCAAACTTGAACTCAACTTGAAATCAGTCCCCCTCCTCATGAAAGTTTGACCCATGGAACATTTTCAAGTTTTTGTTTCCCCTTTCACTTGTACCAACGTGTAAAGGTACATAAGGTACACAAAAGTGGGCTCCCCCTCTCACTTAGCCTCTGAGACACATGCAAATCCTCGGTTGAGCCCCAAGTGCTAGGTTCCAACCCTCTGCATCTCACTCTCATGAAACCATAAGCTAAAACTTGGCATGATATGGTGTAAATTTTACTTCCTTGAACCTCTTGTCTATTTTCCCCTCTTGTATCCTATTTTTAGGGTGCAACTTCACTTAAAGCCTCATCTAATCCCGGTTGAGTTTGTTTGAGTCAAACTTGAGTTAAGGTGTGTAAATGAGATCAAAAATATTTATATTCAAAAAATTAACCATTACAAAGTTTTAATGCTCCATTTTTTCATCCCAAGCTCAATTCCCTTGTTTTTATGTTGTTATAAATATGTCATAGACCTCATATACTATAAATGGAAAGTTTCTCATATGTCCCAAATCCCTTGTCTGATTTCTTTGAGATTTTAACAAGTCCTTAAAAAGGATTTCAAATGAAACCAACCTTACATCTAATGGCGTTCCACATTATTTGTAATGGCTAGAAAACTTTTATCGCTGTAAAACTCATTTTTCATATCTATGAAGTTTTGACAATTGAAATCCTCTAAAAATTGGCGCAAAGCATCATTGTGAAATAAAAAAACTTTTGAGACAACTCTCATTCCTTTTTAACACCAGGAAGACCCACTTCTAAAAATAGTAATAATTCCTAAGATTCAAATTCTATAAATAGTAAGTGTTGTAACATTTTATTCTCTAATTTTCCATTACTCCTTGCACACCAAGAAAACTCAAAAGTCTCAAATTAAGTAACTAGTGACTAAAAATACACTTCTTATATTAATTCTTACTAAAAATAGTAAGTGTCAGAATATTGGTTAAGAAACAGGGATGTTGAGACACCCATGATGATGAAAGATCACTTGGATGTGTTTAAGATAGGTGCAGAAGATCATGGTAATTGGAAAAACTCAAAGCTTCACAATATACAATTTCAGTTGAGAATGGGAATAATTATTCTATCTGGAAAAGAAGACCTTTTCCAATGAGTAATAGCTAAGAAAGAAGGAGACCTATTTTCATGGAGGTGAATTTTGAATTCAAGAGGAGTAAGGTGATGATCTCTACATTCCAACTCCAACCTTGTGTTTAACTTTCTCTTTCTCTCTAAGAGGAGAATATTATCATATTTACAAGATCAGAAATTCATCTCATTTTAGATCTCATAGCGGTGCTTTTGAACACTTATTCAATGCTTTAGAGTGTGTCCACATCTCACAAGAGGAGGAATTTGTAATCACAATGTTTCTATTCAGTAGGAGGTCAAAGGAAAGAAACTTCATTCATGGAGCACTCTCTCAAGATCCATCGGAAGCAGGTTCTTCATCAGTAGGAGCTTCCCCATCTCCAGATCATCGCTTCTCTCTTCTTCTCTATCTTCCCTCTCTCTCTAACATTATATTCCTTCATTGGGAATGTAATTTTTACTCTTTCATCTTCTTCACTTAAGTGGCCTTATTTTGCATTGTAAAAATCCCTTTTCAAAAATAGGAAAATGACTTAATTTCATTCTTAGTGAATGTGAAATGTCACAAGTGATGGTGAGGGAAAATTCGCATGGTGGAAAGATGAAAAGAATTATTCTAATCTATAAGTTGGGATCGCCTTGACATTCCAAGTGGTTATCATTTTTATTGTTGTTATTTTTTGGCCTTTGTTTCACTAAGTTACTATAATCAATAAGTTATATTATTCTATTTTCTTTCCTATGTTCTTCTACTCTCTCTACTTTCTGAATTTGCAAGCATTGTAATCTTGTAAAACCAAGAAAGAAATTTGTCTTTGATTAATGAATACATTTAAATTTGTGTCTTTTATTTTTTATTCTTTTTATTTCTTACACAAGTGATTTATTCCTATTGAATTTGAACCTACTCTAGTTAACGTTGGTGACAATCTACAAGTTCCTACTCATAATCTTAACCGTGTCTCTCTATTTTCCTACTTCCCTTTACCTCTTTCCAAGAAAATTCCTCCCTTGTACATTGTATAAACACTTTTTCACAGGTTTAGTGGAGTATTCTTATGTGATCCTTGGCCTAATGTCCACCCAAAGTTTTATTTATTCCTTACATTCAATAAACATGAGCCTCCCCTTGCCCAATAAGAATGGGCCTACACCCATGACCATTGGTGAAAACCACTAATCTTCCCTGCACCAAATTATTTGAAGGAAACCTTTCTCCCCTCCCCTAATCATAGTATTTCATATTATAATAATTCATTATAATTCAAATATTGGAAAAATATTAAAAACATTATCTTAGATCTTGGTCACATGTATCCTTTCTTGCTTATATTATTTTATACTGCATTTTGCCTATCATGTTACTTTGATTCATAATATGTTCTACCTTTTACATAAGCACATGCATTTTCACATGGTACTTTAAGGTGAATGTATGATATATACAGGGGTATCACATGATGCATGATTCTTGACACTATTCTCTACCAGGTCCCACCGAGGCTCTGAGGGGCATCTACCTTCTCTACTTCTCTATATTAAGGTGTTATAATTATAATATATGATAATTTCATTCCTATTTTTAGCTATATACATTATGACATACTATTAATTATTCTAACATGCTAACAGGTACTTCATGTGTAACATTTATCTTGTAGGCATACTCCCAACCGTGGTTATCTGGTTTGCTTGTATCTTATCTATTCTTGGGTCTTGATTCTAATTATTTGTGTGTTATGCCCCATGCTTGATTGCTCTTTTTATTGTATATGCTTCAAGGATTAAATTTTCTTATGACATCCTGAATGGTGTTCCATGTATTCCACTAGCTCCTACGCTAATATTTTTTTGTATTACTGCATGTTTTGACTAGACTCTTACATTATATCATGTTTGTTTGTCTCTAAAATTGTTTTCAAGAATTATTCCCATTATTCTTTATGTTTTATGGTTGTTACCATGCACACTCCCTACTCCCCCTATAGGATTCATTCTTTAGATGTGCACATCCATTTCATCTAACCTTGTTTGGTCCACACTCACATTGGTTCATCTCACACACACCAAATGAGTGGGGGAAATCATTAAGTGATTATTTCACCCTTTTGAAAATTTAGAAACTAAATATAAAATGGTACACAAAATAATTTAGCCAAACAAGAGATAAGAAAATGGTTCGAAATTATATTTGGGCCATAAATATTGTAGGGAAAAAAGTGCCTAGATAAAACAAGAATGGTGGGTACTATTGCCCCACCTAGAAGGTTTTTCCTGGGAAAAACATGTAATTTACATGTTGAATAGGTTCTCAATGAAAAATGTTATCAAAATCCAACAACAAATACTCGATTGCAGGAGTTACGATCCAATACAACAGGAAATAAATAGTGGCAAGTTTCATAATTTGAGCAAGGTAACTATTTACTCTTATTTCTCAGTTTACATCGATTACATTGGTATAAAAAAGGAATGGAAGCTAGTGCATATGCAATAAAACCATATTCTTGGAATAATGTGTCATCTGTGATTGATTTCTATTGGGTTTGTGACCACTTGTGGTGGAACTTATCCATGGGGAAGCATCAATGAGTGGAGGGAAAATCCAAAAGATCTCCCACCAAGATTCATATGGAAACAAGACGTAAAAATCCTTAGTACATTCAAACCAATTCAGGAATTGATCACTCTCACCTCTTGTAACCATCACCAAGGTGAAAAAACACAAGAACAATTCTATCTTTTCTCTTACTGCAACATTCTCGCTTACTCTTTCCTTGATTCACTTGTTTTTCATACACATTTATATTCTCATATTCACTAATTTAAAGTTCAATTTCATTTATCATAAGCATTGACTACACTTATCTTATTTTTTCCTTATCCCGAAAAAATGTGACACAAATGGAACAAGGAGCAATCTCAAGAACAATACACTCATGAAAGGACAATATCCAAGTTTCAAATGTAGGCATTATTTCCACCACACGCATAAGGTCACCTCTATGGTTCTCATCCCCTATTATATTCCACATTATACATCTTATAATCTCTATTCAACATGTTATCGCTATAATATTCATTCAACATGTTATCGCTTATAATCTCTTTCATCTCTCCAAAAGGTAATCTCTTCCTATCTACTTAATGATATAGAATATTCATTCACCATCATAAAGTGGGGGGAAATTTAGAAATGAAATTAAATACTTAGTAGTATTACATTGAATGCCTCTAGTGTGTCATTATATGCATGATTCCTAAGCGAGAAGACTAGACATTAACAACACCTATTTTTTCTTAGACTTACATTATTTTATCTTTTTATATGTTTTTCCTTTGCTTTTCTGGAATGACCCCTTTACTTTTGGACATTACATAGTATGTTACCTATCTTAGCATTTTGTGTTTTATTCTCAAATCCTTTCGGATACTAACACCCAGGTAGGGGTAGGAGCACACAAGAACAATTGTCCCCTTTGGGTGCTTCTATACTCTTTCCATCTTATCTTATGTTTTAAAATTCCAAATCTACCATTATATTTTATAAAAATTATATTATCACTTTGGGTCATCTTTTAGGGTTATAAATTATGAAATTCAAGTAAAGGAATCATATATATGTGTGACTTACTTACTATTATAAGGGGCTGGAAAAACTAGGCTATTACTTCTTATCTACTACTTAGGAAAATAGAAACACTTGAGGACTAGATCATTCACTGCATAGGAAGAGAAAATTCTAAATTCCATCACACACATTGATCTTAGGGGAAAATTAGTTATAACTATTGGTGTGATCGACACAAGGGAAGCCTAGCTTGAGGTACACACACACACACACACACACACACACACACACACACACACACACACACACTAGAACGAGATTGATTCTAAAATGTAGTGCAACAATCTATGGTAATCACATTGGGGTGACTTATGAGGTAATTCGAACTCAAGCACATGCATGTTTTATTCCATCTAATGTGTGCTTGAGCCTTGTGCAGAGTAGCTAGGGTTTGTTTTGCAGTTCAGTGTGTAATAATGAAACCCTATAATGAAGTCAAAGCAAAAAGAGAAAATTGAAGGAGAGCTTATCATATCATGAAAATATCATATCCAAACTCATTTCTAGGACACTAGGACCCACCACAAACACTAGTTCCTAAGGTTGTTATGTCCCCTTTTGGGCGCTATTGTCCATTTTTTTTCAAATCTCTATTTTCTAGACGAAGCGTATACAACCTAAATCTAGCCTATTCCATCACTATTCCAACCTAGATCCATCACATACAATGATTTATTAGCTAATTCACTCTCACCCTCTCATTACCTACACTTGATTGTCATTACAGCATATCATATCTTGCATGTTTATGGTATTATCTATTTGAACTTAGTCCTCTGATAAAGATTTAATTTTATTAAATCAATATACCAAGACATTGCTTAAGGAAATTTGATGGGGTACAACTCGATTGCTACACCTATAGAGGCAAGACTTTAGATGTCTTAGTCATATTCACCATTGTAAGTAGATGTACCTCTTTATCAACAGCTTGATTGGGATTCTCATTTACTTGACCTATAATAGGCCAAACATAAGCTATTCAATGAGATACATATACAATTTCTTGTAATATCTAAAAGTTAGTCATAAGAATATAGCGAAGCAGATTTGAGGATATATCAAAGGAACTATGGAATTTAGCTTAAATTATATAAGAATAAAAACCATGTTTTTACAAGATCATCATATTCAAAACATGCAAAAACATCGATTAGAGGAAATTAACTTTTGAATTCATCTTATCTTTGGTATTTGGACTGACATCATTAGGGGTCAAGAAACAACATGTTTTTTCATGATCTTCCATTTAAGAAAAATACCACATTGTAGGAGGATCTATCTAAAAATTGATATGGTTGCATTACATTATGGAAGATTTAGGAGTTCCAAAAATCCAACCAAATTTCATGCACTATGACAATGATGGTTTTTTCAAACTCGTTCACAATCTTATGTTTCATGAAAGAACAAAGTATATTGAGGTGTGAGTATATTTCATCTACGAACACATCCAACAACACCACAACCATCTCCAATATTTCCCAATAGTTGAACAACATGCATATGTTTTTACAAAGACACTTACACATGAAAAAAATGAGGCATTTCAATAATTCCTATCTTGTTTAATCTGATACAATACAAAATTAAGAGGGGTGATGATAAAATTAGTTTATCATTAGTTTAGCATTGGGTTGCTAATAAAGAACATGTTCAAATTACTAGTGTAAGTAGTATGTAACTAGGGTTCTCTTTAGTTGGAATTTATGTTGTTACTTCATTTGTTTAATCATTTTGATAGTTGGATTAAGAGAAACTAACTAGAGTGTAATCTTGTCACTCTATTTATAATAAGTTTTCCATAATCATTGAAATTGATCTATGTGACGCCATTTCTTGTATCAAGTTTTTTTCAATACCTAAAAGTGTTGTAACATTTATTTTAATAATAAGATGATCAAATTTAATTTCTAATTTTACAAGTGTTCACTAAGTTGACCATGCTTAATCTATGTGTTTTCATGTTTTCTTATTAGTTATTTTTCTTATAAGATGGGAATTTCCTACACTTCAACCATTTCCATTATGGTAAGTTACCTCTTATTTTTATTTCTCTAACTAGTCTCGTTCTTTCTTATCCCATATATAATATTAGATTAAGTTTTTTGTTCGCGAGAGTAGATCCTAACAATCTTTCTTTGGAGGTTGTTTGCAAGGAACAACCCCACACTAAATATAAATCGATTGTTATGTTTGGCATGCAAATAAAATCTAAATTAAACATTTATAAACATCAATAATAACCAATATCAAGGGGTAACTATATTCTGAGTTCAAATGTAATAATAGAAAAATTTAAAGATATTTCATTGGAAATGAATGTTAAGTCCTTTTTAAATAGATTTATTTAGACCTACACAATTTAAGAGAAAAATTTATCTATATTTGATTCATTCATGTCCTAGACACATTTTATATAATATTGTGAAATTCATAACTATTCATATTGTGGACTTTTAATAAACTAATATTTGAAAGGTGCATGACATAGTGAATCATTCTCATCGTATCGGGATCATTTTAATAAATTTTAGATAAAATATCAAGTTTTATGGTGGAAACAATTACGCATAGTAGTTTGATCGACTAGATGTTCTTTCGTAATTATAATGTAAATTTAGCTAGCTATTAGTAGGATGAAGTTCAACATTGTTATTTACCCCTTCTATGGTTTGTAGTTGTTTTTGTATAAAATATATCATCTAATAAAAATTCATCACAACAAACTCCAACAAGGCCATGAATGGCATATCCTGCCGAAGAAGTGCAGAAGTGAAGTTATTTTGTTTTTGGAATGAGTTTTATAGCCAAGCAAGTGCTGGTCAAGGATCCCAGTTGCAAATACATGTCAAAAGTCCTACATTTGTTGGGGAGAGATTTTAGATGTAAAAGCAAGGAAAAATTTTGTCTTGGTTGAAAGCAAAGATCAAACAGGAACGAGCATGCCATCAAAATTCTTGGCCGTCCTCCTCCGTGTATTGAGGAAGGACTGCAAGAAAAAGTTCCATTGCCATGAACGTCCATGGACATAGTCGGAATGTGGCATTAGACTCTGTCATTGCCTCTCTGTTATGTACTAGATGGGACCCTGGCTTTGTCCGCTCAACAGACTCTCCACTTCACTGCGAGATACCCAAACAAATTCATATTAGTATTTCAGTTGGGTGATCTTTAACATCATGGGGATGATTAATTGTCTGAAAAAACATGATCTTGAACATCATGGGGATGATTAAATGCCTGAAAAAAATGATCTTGAACATCATGGGGATGATTAAATGTCTGAAAAAAATGCAATGCAAGCATATATGACTGATTTACGTAGTTTCCAAAAAAATTGTGCTTATTTGTGGAGTGTTTTGTTGATGGTGCATTTGAAAGAGCCAAAAATAAATTTACATTGAAAGCTCCGATGAGCACACGATCATCGAACACGAAGAGAACAGACGCAAGATCCAAACCACCAGCCACAAAAAATGACTGCCACATGAAACAAACTGGTTGCATCAGTCATTACCCAACAAATTTACAATCCATTCCATGCATTTTTTCAAGGAACCCGCATACTTAAATATTTAGTGTAAATTCCAGACAATTTTTCAATGAAGCTGAATTGAAATAAAGGGTTGAGAAAGAACCAAATTTTTTGCAAGAATGAGGCTCTGTGATTTATCCATAGAGAAGATTATATGTAGATGCTGGCCTTTGTCAGTATTAATCAAATAGAAAATAGAACCACCGAGAATGCAATATACATCTCCAATTTTCAGGTTTTGTTCAATTAAGTCTCTTTTATGAACCCATTCCAGCCTTGCAGACCTTGATTATATACCCGGCACATACCCAACAATGATAAAAATTGATGGATAGCCTTGTGTTGTAGCGGGCGGCGTTGGCCACCGTCGCCCTGCGGAGCAGCCTTTGGTAGGCCACCCTTTTCGCTGATGGCTATATGTACCTTCCCATATGCGAGCGCGGAGGTTAGATAAGTGTCTAACATGTTGGAGTAGCCATCTGTGGCCTGTGTGAAGAGCGCATATTCCATAGATATGTTGGCAGGGTTGAAATTCTATGGGAAGAAGGGGTAGACATCCAGGGAGAAATATAAATCGATGGTGTTGAGGAAGCGCAGCATGGGCTCCATTACTGACGAAGCGATGTTCGCTCTGAAGAGCCATTTGAGGGCGGGTAAGACGTTGCAAATGCCTTCATGGCTATTGAGGTGGTTACTTTTATGGACAACTCCAGTTTCTTCTTCGCCAATGAGGAGTGGATGTTTTCAATGGCGGGGACGAGTTACGGCCACACATCATTTCTTTGTGTGCTGGATAGAATCTCGTTGCCCACCATGATGATGCAGATCTTTGTGAGTGGATAGTATGGGACAACGTTTGTTTCAACCCATTTGTCTAAAGTCACGATGCTCAAAGATATGGCTGCCACTTGTTCATTTTTCACTGTTATCACCACGGGAAGGCTGTTGTTGGATAGCGCTCTCAGCACTTGAGAATCTGCATCGTATATCTTCACATACCCTGCATTTATGCTTTTCATGAGCTTCACTGCTTTTGATGGCGCCGGAAACCCAAGTTAATGTTGTAAATTTAGTAGCAATTGGATAGTTGCAGCGACTACAGAAGTCTTAATAACTACAAATTAATTGATTTGCATCTATATTGAAGCCGTATTATGCAACATCTACTGTTCATTTAATATTGAACAAGTAATATTTATTGGAATTTTATAATTATAATGTTTAAACTACACAAATTTGAAAATTTCTGTTTGTATTAATTAGAAAATTCTTGAGATGCCTATAATTTATTTTCAGCAAATCAGAAAAATCAAATCAATTTTTTAAAAATCAAATAAATATATAATTTTGGAAAATTATATACAAATGATGTAAAATGTTATATGCATCATTATGATTGGTCCACAAAAAGTGAAATTGGTTTTGTTGAAGCCTTTATACACCTGCCTACGGCAGGATAATAACACAAGATATACAATAATGTTGAAATGAAAAATTGACAGTAATTGTAGGAGCTTTAAGATAGATTTTAACTTAAGTAATGGAGTCGAAGTCACAATATATTGTTTTCATTTTCTATAGGAGAAGAACCTCCTACTAAATAGGTAACAATAGACCCATTTATAATAATACGGGTAAAACAAACATAACAATATGAGTTGTTATTCAACAACTCATTTACAATTTAGCAACATAATCATGAGCATTAATAAATAAATTCCTAACAAAAATTAATTTTGTCACACCCATTCAAGAGTAACATATAATATCAAAAAGGGAGTGATGGTGGAGTGTAATAGTGTGAGGTGTCAATAAAAATGTTTGATTTTAATTTTGAAATCAATTTGACCATAATATTGATTTTTCCTCTTACTTGAAGATGGCTATTTAAAAATCACATTATCTTGCACATATAGTGGAGTTTGGAGCCAATTTATTTTAGGCCATATGTCACTAGCCAATAAAAATAGTGTAGAGAAGATGATGGATTTGTTAATTAACAAGGAACCCTTTGATGGAAAAACTATGTGACAAATCAAATTTCGACACATCAAGATTGATATCTATCGATGGTTGTTTAGATGCATATTTAGGATATCTAAGCTTGTATAACTATGCCAAGAGACATAACTACAATGATAAACAAGATCCTTATGGTGTAGTAAGTATAATAGCATGACATGTCAAAGAAAATGTCTAACCTTAAATTTGGCATCCATTTGATCATCAAAAGTGGTTTTCTTTCTTATTAGGTGAAGGCAATACACAAACCGTGATATCTCAAGGACACGATGAAATTTGGAGCCCATTTTTAGAAAGGGTTCTTTGACCTTGACACATTGGTGTAGTTAGATTGACATCATTTATCACTAGTCATTTGAAAAATTGAAGAGAAGATAACTTATGGAGTCATCACTTGATGCGTATCTCTTCAACAAGAATAATTATGGATCCTATAACACTTGAAGATTATTACATCTTAACAATTTTTTGAATAGATAATTATTATTTTTTAAAATAATTTTCTTAAAATTTATACTTGTATTTTTAGATCATCTCAAAATAACTACTAAAAATAATCATTAAGATAATGACATGTTTCTTCATATATTTTTATAATTTAATTACAAGAAAAGAGTCCTCTTACCACACAAACATGATAAACATATAAAATATTTATACTAATTAAATAGTTCACTTAAATAAATCTTGAAACCAATTTAAAATAAGAGCTACTAAATATTGTCATTATAATCTCTAATCATATAAACCATGCCAAATAGTTTCTTACTCTTAAGTCAATAAGACTACCACTATCAAATATTAAGTAGACTATAATTGTCAGTACATAAACACTTCCCCTAACCAAATAGGCATGTTAAATGCAGCTACTTCACAACTGGCACTAAATGGTAATTGTAATTGGAGTTGGATAGGAGAAAAATACAAAATAATACTTGACCTTTCCAGCTCATGTGGACCCAATGAAAACCAATATTGTGACACAACACATTAACGGTAGACTCTCAACCATTCAATCAAAATGGAGGTGTTTGCCACCCCCTCCCATTTCAGACAAGTCTCTGTATTTTACCATTTTTGTCCTAAGAAATTGGCAAGCCTCCCACATTTTTACCAAGTCCCTGTGTTTTATCCCATTTTCTGCATTTCTTCATTTCTTCATTAAGTTGGGGCCTGCCAATTCAGGCACAAGGAGAGGAGGAAGAAAGAACACCTCTTGTATCTCATCCCACGTTTCACATTCTCTAGGATGAGGGTTTACTGATTAAGACATGGTCCCCTCCACTCTATTCTTAGGTTTTTTTTTTTAATTAAATAAATTATTTCAGTCTTTTTCTTATTTCTTTTTATTTACATACGATGAACTGGTTCTCTCTCTTTCATTATCTTAATAAGACTTTGATTGCGTAGTATAAAATTAGTGAGGATTTAATAATTCATAGAAATAATTTTAAGATGTAATTAAAGAGGCATATCTACCTTAAGTAATAAGGTATATGTATCTAGAGGTAATATTACATCATGCAACCTATTAACCATTATGTTAGTAAGACGACAACTTCACGTCACCCTATTAATAGTAGAATAGATATCTTAGATATATCTATCCGAAATACGCCGAGAGACATCAATCTGGAGGTACCTATCTAGTTATGATAGATATTATTATTTTTATTGACTTCTCAAAAAAAAAAAAAAAAATTATTTAAGTGACAATCCAATAGAAGTAAAATTTATGAATGAACTATCACATGACGGTCAAATGAATGTCAAATTTAATGTCGAGAATAAAATTGACTAACACACTCGATTACATCCTTGTTTGCCATTGTAGAACGCCTCTCAAAGCACAATAAGGATCATAATATACTAATAAGCAACTACTATATCTCTACATTTTCTCATTTACGGGCAATTTTACATCACGCAACCCATTAACCATTATGTTAGTAAAAGGCAACTTCCATTCTAATGTCACCCCACTAACATAAGGATCATAATATACTAATAAGCAATCACCATATCCCTATATTTTCTCAAATACAAATTTTGATCTCAAACTTGGCCTATCTATCTCCCACGTCCCTATTATTTTTAAATACACATTTGTTTTGGTAACAAAAAGAAATCCAGATTGACTCAACTAACACAAGACGAACCGGTAATCCAGATCGGCCCTCAATACAACCTAACAGGAATTGAACCCACAACTAAAACCACCTAAAAGAATGAGTGAACACAAAAAAAAATCAAGCCATTCACCGCCCCCACCCCTATTCTATTTTAATATAAACTACAATTTCAGTATACTGAGTGGGCACTCTTCCATAATAGAGTCTTCTACAAAATATCCTTAAAACGTTATAAGTGCGTCACTGTTTCATTGGAGCGTTAATGCAGTTCTCTGTTTGCGAAATGGGTCAGGTTTTTACTCTGAGTCAGAAGAAGATGAAGAAGACCTGTACAGATGCAGAGCAGTCAGTAGAGATCTGGGAGACGCCTGTTCAAATTTGGGACTCGTCTTCTTCATTTCTGGACGGCCCAGGAGCTTCCATGGAGTCTGAGAGAAAATTATTTTTGTGCAGTAGTTTTCTAAGTGAAGATCCTAATGGGTATTCGTCTAGAGTATATTACAGATCTTCTTCAGCGACAGGGGTCCTTTCAAATGGGAAGAAGAACCAGGAAGCCCAAGAATAGTGCCGTGGAGGATAGTCTTGTTGTTGATGTTGTGCATCTCAGTCCTCCTCCGTCTGTTGAGGGCGAGAAAAAGCTCAAACTGTTGGAGCAAAAGAATACCAGATCTTGCAAAATTCTGCGTCCCACTGTGGGATGCAGTCCATTTTTTTGGCCATATACGAGCTAAATGTTTGATTTCGACAGGCTGTGAAATTTAGGTCTTTAAAGTATATATTAAAAGTATTGTGTAATATTTTGTTTTGATATGATTTTTTTTAATCAAAGCTCTTCCAATTTCTAATAGGGTGTCTTTATACAGTTACTAAGAAGCCCACTCTGTGCTTTGGTATGGACTTATATTTACAAAGCTAATGAGTTGTAGACTAAATAATGTCCATTGGAAAATGTTACAGCAGTGGTAATTTCTTTTGGATTCAAATCAATAAAATAATTATAAATATTATAATGGTTATTTCGTGGATTCAAATCCCTAAGTTAATTAGCTTATTGGGTGTGAAATAACGCCAGATTTGTTAGTCCCGAAAACTGCCTGACTTTGAATTTGTCAAACTTGAAAAAAATGTCACCACAAAACCACGTCATCAACATTTACACTGATGGCCATTTACACATTTCTCATGTTTTTAGTAGGAAAATACTATATAAAATGGAATGTTTTGTGTTTCATCAAGCACCACCACCATGGTTAACATGTGTTCGATTATGCACAACATGAAATTTTTTTATCCCCCACAACAATTTCGAGCAAAGATGTTCCTCGTCTTAGAGGATGGGGAGAATTGGATGTTAGGGGTTTGTGTAATCACCCTCTCATCACTTGTGGATTAGTATTGTGGGTTCAAGGCTAAGCTAAGAATGAGATAATGTTTTTCTCGGGATAGTTTGGGGTGAGGTTGTCATAGGCACTTATGGATTTTATCAAGAAGAGGCCTTGGTAAACCTCTATGTTAAAATGTGTTAGCTAAGGAAATGTCTTCAAACAAAGGCAAAAAATGTTGAAGGGGAAGAAGGGTATTATATTTTAGATCTACTAAAATTAGTGCTAGAGAGTGTATTACGTAGGATTTTCCCTTCCAACCTATGCAATATGGCAAGGGTTTGCAAAGATCTTAAGGAGAGGTGTAGGACCAATTATCTCGTGTTGAGAATCATTTCAAAGCCAAATGGGGCAAGGTTGTGGGTCATGTAGCTCACAAGGAATGGCATACACCAAACACTTTTTTAGGATACTCCAAGCCCATGGAAAAATAAGAACTTTGGAGCAGAGTACAAACATCCATCAAAGCACAATAAAAACTATTTTTTCGATTGTTGTGGTTGCAAGTGTTATGGTTGATATGAATGAAAAATGTGGAACCATATAACACATGCGAACTATTTGAAAAAATGCCTCGAGAGAGATATCATCTCATGGAATGCAAATAGTTCAATACACAACACACAAGAAGTATTTAACACAATGGTTCAAAGAAATTTGGTTTCATGGAGTGTTATGATGGTAGGGTATGCTCAAAGTGGGTTTGTTGATAAGTCCTTTGAAACTTTGAAGAAAATGCAATTGGAAGTTGTAAAGCCAACCTCCAAAACCTTTACCAAAGATAATCCTAACCTATTTTAAATTGGAAGCTTTAGAATAATGTATGAACATACAACAAATTATAATGGAGAGGATATTTTTAAATATATTGTATTTAGAAATACCTAGATAGATATGTATGTAAAATGTGTGTGCATATACAAGTTATGGAAACTATTTGACAAAATCCTCAGTAAATAGTGTGACATCACAAACTAGTATGATTGTAGGACATGTACAAAATGGTGTTATAGGCTTTAAGACTTTTGGAAGAAATGAATAAGAGAAATGACACCCCGCCTTTCTTTTTCTAGGGGCACACTCCCTATTAAATCAATTAATTCCCCACAAGAAAGATAAAAAACATAAAACTAAAACTAGAAAAAATAGTAATTTAAATGATAGCCATGAAAAAAGATGTGGAACTCCTTTGATATAAATGATCTGCGTTGTTTTACATTACAATATTAAATACAATGGGGAAAGAAACTTGTATTGAGGAGGTTCTTTAGATGCTATTTGAATGATTGGTTTCACTCATTTCTCTTTAAATATATCTCAAAGGTGGTAATTCACACTTTCTTAGAATAAAATACTAGGAGTGGGATCGATAATCTTTCCTTTTCTAGAATACTCCAAACTTGTGGAAAAATATGAGCTTTTGAGCATGATATGGACATCCTTCAAAGCATAATAGAAACTATTTTTTGTCCAATGTTGTAGTTGCAAAGTGTCTGGTTGATATGAATGAAACATGTGTAAGTATAAACAAGGCATCTATAATGTTTCACAAAATACCTCAAAGATATGTCTATATACACCTAATTTTTCACTTTTCATCTTTCATACTTGTCATTAACAATTTCCTTGTGAAAATAAGGATCATTGATGCATCTATTTATAGAACATATGCCTTAAGAGGCTCGACGAGAACGGGAATGGTTATTCACATAACCATTATGGGTGAGAGAGGACAATGCAAGGAGAGAGTGTCACTATTGGGTCTTGGCCTTAGTTCTTCTTACAAAATAGGTACCGTTATTCTCCTAGGTTTCACATGCATTACATTCATTCCTTATTTCTTGCATTTAATCATTCGACACCTTATTCACCCACATCCATGATCCATGACACACTTTTTTCACCTTTCATGACACCTTACATCTTTTCAAAGATCCTTGGTCAATAAAGATCACCCACGGGTGATGGTATCGGTATTATATCTCCTCAAGGCCAATGCCATCACCCGCAGATGATGGCCTACTATATATAACCTCACCTCATTTGATACTTATTAGAAAGGGAAGCCAAATCATTCAAACTGTCATTAGCTCGATATTTTGTGCTATCTTTAAATCTTCTCACCTAGCTCTTGGTTCATCTTCCATCTTGCTTAGATTGGATTAGATACTCTTCTTCTTGGATGCTTTATTACATTAATAGTGATTATCTCTTGGTGTACTACTTCTCTGGAAAGATAGATGCATCGATTACCACCCCACAGTGCACAAAGTGAGTGCTTTAACCGTCTCTTGTCATTTTGCATAGGTGAGTTCATTTCCTTCTTCATTGTGCTATGTTAGCTTAGTATTACATGTATTTGGATGCTAGTTAAAATCGTACTCTTATTACCTATCATCTTCTTAGTTATCATTTTAGTTATATCATGCATACGTGTTTCATATTTTGTTGATTTATACCTCTCCAGCACCCCCACCATTGATATCCCAAAGAGGGTTCCTTCCTCTATCTTGACCACGGGATTAGGAAATCCTAGGTTGACCTAGTATAGGGGTTACTTCCCTCTAGATATCCAACCCTAGCACTCATCAGAGTAGCCCCTTTAAGTCCACCCCTTATATGCCAAGACATGTGTAATTCCTACTCGTTGCCTCGATACCCTTATCAAACAGATGACTTAGGAGTGCATGTTGTTGAGACACATTTTTGGGCCACATACATTATCTCGGTGAACTGATGTGAATCTTATATACCTTCTAATTGAGCATATCTCGTTAAAACCATCCATCTTCATTTTTGAATTCATTTAAACATCCAAAAATCTGAAAAAACCTAAAAACATTCACATAGACACCATCGCCTAGGGGTGATTTTTTCTGGTCTTGTGACATTTGCTTCTAGACACTTTCACCCCCTGTGTAGACGTATTCTACATGGACAATTCTATCTGTCTTCTCAAATGTGCTTCCAGATGCCATCGGCCCCTATTCAAGCTTTCTAGTATGGCTGATTTTTATGTTCCTTTACGAGTCTATTTCCTTACACTATTGCACCATGTGTAAAAATTTAATAGGGCTGAGTTTGTCTAAAGAACAGATTTCCATATCCTTTTTCATATTCCAAGTTACAAAGATGTCACCTCTGAGGATATTTTTGGCACAATTGAACCCTCTGAAATTCTCCATGGGATATTCCTTTGTGCCTACATTTCCTCTCCATGCTCTAAGTGTTCTAGATCTCATCCTAAAAGAATTGATATTCCTAGTTACCATGTTCTCACCCATGAAGATATTTTATCCCAACCTTGTCCCTCCGATAAGTCAAAATATGATCACTCAACAAAATGTAATGTGGTTTAAATTGATAATATAGACCCCAAAACCATCATCAAGAATATCAATAAAGAATGAATACTTTACCCCTAAAAATATGAAGGTTTTCTAAAGATATCTACCAATGCCATGTCATGTCTTAACTAGGGATTGCCATACCATGATCGAGAATGAATCTCCTAAAACTTCCACTAACGAACATGAAAATAATGAAAAATACCCACAAAAAAGTTCATTCTTATTTCATGGATCCTAACATGGTAATAGTTAAGCTCCAAGATCATATGACCTTATCCCAAGTTACCACTACAACTAGCATGCTAAAAATGAAAACTAAGATGTTCCAACTAGTATATCAAAATATGGTGCCTAAAATGCCTTCTTGCACCCCCTCCATTTGTGTATGCACATGGGAATCTTATTCCTCCTCTCTCAATTTAGAGCAAGATGTTACAAACTATTCAAAATGAACCCTTAGCTCCATACATTACTTCCATGGACTTGGGAGAGATTATCCCTATCATCTCTTACGATGGCTCTATGGATCCAGCCCTCTACCTTAAGACCTTTGGAAATATCTACAAATAATGGATTCAAACAAATACCTATGCAACCACTAAGCTTCTAGAAAATAATTTCATAGGAGAGGCACTAGAATGGTATAACTAGTTTCCTCCCAGCTCTATATTCTACTTAGAAGGATTAGTCAAATCTCTCATCTCTGAGTTTCAATAACAAGACCTTCTTGAAAACACTTTACAAAGATTCATAAACCTTAAGCAAGGAGCTCATGAATCTTCCCAAGGCTTTATTAAGAAATGGAAAATGCTTTCTATACAAGCAAATCACAATATTGATAATTAGAGCCTATGCCAAATATTTCTTAAATCTCTTACACCTACTCTCCAATATAAAGTAAGGTCTGTATCTCCCAACATGTTAGAGGAATCCCTCGAGCAAGCCAAAAGACAAGACCATCTCATGCGAGATTTCGGATACACTTATAATTAATCACCTAAACTCAAAAGAAGAATGCATGTAATCAGCCCTTTTAATCCTTCTAGAGAGAAAGGAGTGGGAGCACATTACAATTCTCCTTGCACCTCCTTTCATACTCCTTTATCTCATGCCAAGATTCTCCAAATACTTCCTACTCTGCGAATAGTTCCTCCTTTGAAACAGGGTTGTGTCTAACTTTAGAGGTGATCTATTTTTTTGTGGCATGCCACTATAGGACATTCTCACAACGATTGTAAGGACCTTAGGAGGCATCCCTTGAATTATTCCTTGGATCTTCTTTCGATTACTCTACCATTATATAAGAGCATTATGAGAAATATCAATCTCTGGAGAAATCCCATTCTAACCATAAATAAAAGTATCATTAAAGCCCCATGAATGATATTGTGGGCACCATAGAGCCTTCATATGATCAAATCCTCCTAGACTCTCAATATATCAATGTGGATAAGGTAAACTATAGACGTAAACCTTCCCATAAAGATCTCAAGTTATCGATATGAAGAAATCATCCAAAACTCCACCATTACTTTATACTTCCTAAGACCCACCAATACTAGAGTCTTCTCCCCTATTCGAGCCTCCACATGGAGTGTCCCAAGATGTACCAAGTAAGGATCTTATGCCACCATCTTCTAACAAGTTAGATCAAACCAAAATATCATCACATAAGGATACGTCTTCTATTGTGCCAACACCACAATATCGCTATGGGATCTATTCCAAGCCTAGTTGAAACTTCTTATATGAGCTAAATTCCCTTACATAGAAAATACACTTCATGGAACTCATGCATAATTTGACATCACATCAAAGGTTTCTCCTTCAACAGTTGAAAATATTTGAATATCCTTCTTATGTGGCTCCTAAAATTCCTACCACTTCCCTAAACCTAGATATCCACCACATAGATACTACATGACCATCCTTGCAACATTCACCATAACCTTGGATTTTGTGAAGGATGACATGATTACTGATGAAGTCCTATTTCATGTGAATGATCTGAACTTACTCATTAGCATTATCATTCACGATGCGCAAGTGCATAAGGTACTTGTGGACGAGGGATCATGAATTAACTTAACTTATTTATCCCTCATCAAGAATCTTGGATACTCTAACAATGACCTCAAGCCTACTCACTTGACTTAGGGGATTTGATAAAACCAATTGAAAATCCATGCAATGTATCTAGATGCCTATCATAGTTTGACCTAAAATGGTCTACACCAAGATCGTGGTTCTAGATTGTCTTCTCTCATAAAATCTTTTATTTGGTGACCATGGACACATTGCATGTGCACACCACATCGTCTAGGTACAGATGTATTAAATTCATTGATAACAAAATTTAGACATGAAGATGATCCCAATCCTTGGGATATCCCACTACCAATTCCTAATCAACCTTAATAATGCCAAGTACTCTCGAGATTCAAAGCATTCCCTAACCGAACTCTTCGATCCTAGGTTTGACATACAAATAACATTAGAAGATTTAGATGATGATGATCCTAATGATCTTCAAAACACATTCAACAAAAATAGGTTAAGCTATGATATTGTGCATCAGTCACCTATAGTTCTTCTACCTCGCAACTTATTTTTGCCTCAAACTAATATGAAGGAGCCAACGATTGATGCCTCACCTCCAATCACTTAGAATGCAATGAACTAGGAATTGTGCAACTCTTTCGATGACTGTCCCCTTTTACCCTAATATTTTAATAAGATTGGTGTTTCGATAATGAAGAGGTGCATGATATTAAAGGAAAATGTATTCCCTTCGACGAAGATTAAATTCTTTCACAATTGCTAAGTCCAGGAATTTGGAAGTATTGCATTCTCAATGTGTCTTGGCCTAAATACAGTCTTCCCAAATCAAGTCTAATACTATCAATGCATCTTACAAACCCCTTATCTATGATACTAGTGATAATGAGGATGAGGAAGAAACACTTCCTTATGTTCCTTGTGCTAATCCACCACTCGATAATCTATGGTTCATCGAGAAAATATCTAGCTATGCTTTCGTCACACTCCCACAACAATTATACTACCCCCCACTAGCTTCTAAGCCAACCTCTACACTCAAAACTTGTCTTGGTGCTCCTATCATGGCCATTGTTGATCCTGCACCTAAAGAGGTCACCTTAGATGCTAGGGTATTAGATGTATGACAAACCGTCTCTAGGTGGCATAAGATGGTAGGTGATACATAGGCCTCAAAATTGATGTATAATATTATGGGTATCTACCTACCCTCGACAATGATGAGGATGTTCTAGACAATTATGTTGCTACTACCAATCCTAGCCAAGGAAAAGTAGCCAAATTACCGAGAGGCCCCATATCATTTTGAGGATGAAACCACTATGTTAGTTGAATCAACCATTAGTTTACAACTTGATGATGATCCCACACACATAGTCATGTTGGACGATTTTTTTCCTCATCTATGTGAGCATCACTAGAGGTTTTATGAAAACATAAAGAAGTATTCACATAGGTATACACATATATGTCTCGATTGATCCTGAAATTGTCTCCCATAACATCATCACTTATCCGGATGTTGCACCCATTTAGAAAAATATAAGATAGTTTCCTCCCAAGATCAACGATCTATGTCAAAAAGAAATCATGAAGGTCTTAGACATAAAATGCACTCATACGGTGGACTATTTTGAATGGGTGTCCAATATTGTCCCGATTTCGGAAAAGGCCACCTTGCCCATTTGAATCTACATTAACTCTAGAAACCTCAACCTCACTTTTCCTAAGGATAAATTTCCCTTACCCTCCATCGACGCCATTATCGACTCCATGACGGGGTACGAAATGTTATCTCTTATGGGTGGGTTCTTGGGGTATAATCAAATCTAGATTCCACCGAAGATCATCGAAAAACCACCTTCACTATGGAATGGGGCATTTATTGCTATATAAGATGTTTTTGTACTAAAAATTCTAGTGCATCATATCAACATGCCATGACACACATCTTCCATGACCTCATACACAAAGTCATCAAAATCTATGTCGATGAACTACTCATCAAATCCTAACATAATGATGTTCACGCCCATGACTTAGACATTACCTTAGGATGCCTTCGCAAATACAAGGTTCGCATAAATCCTGGAAAATGTATATATAGGGTGATGTGAGGAAAAATCCTAGGATTTTTAGTATCTAAACATGGTATTGATGTCAATTCAGGAAATATTAAATCTATTCTCGACATGTCATGGCCATCCTCCATAGCAAACATAAGTACATTTCTCAAAAAATATGGGGCGATCCAATGATTTTTTCCCAAGTTTACCTCTCGCACTCATGCTATAAATAGCCTACTTCAAAAATATAACAAACTAGAATCGACCAAATACTATCAAGCGGAATTCGATAACATGAAGAATTATTTTTCCTCATTACTAACATTACATCCTCCTTCACCATATCAACATCATTTTATATAAATATTTCTCTCTAGTTTCCATTAGGTCAATATTGGCATAGGAAAATGAAAATGGCAAGGAACACGTCATCTATTATATCATTCGATCCATATTAGAGTTTAAAACATGCTACCCATCTATTGAACGAACTTATTTAGCCATATACTACACAACTATAAAGTTGCATCACTATATGCTATATCAAACCACATACATCATTATCCATACAGATCCCCATGACACTATTGCTTGCATGTTATCCTCCCCACGGATCACATTGGGAAGTGGATGGCCCTCATGGAATTTGACCTTCATATAATCATCCGAAAGGTGATAAATGGCCAAGTCATTGCTGGTGTGTGTGTTTTCCACATCACGTGGTAATTCATCTCACTTAGATGAGATCATAGGTCCTATGTTTCATAGAGGTTATGATAGATTATGTCATGTTAGTTCATCATATGGGAGTTACTCTTAATCTCGTAATGTGGCTCTCATTCTCCACTTGAGGAGGTGTGATTACATGCACTTTGGGTGTTACACAAAACCTCCTATTTGTACCCCTTCTTTCTTTTAGATCTATGATACGATGATGAGATCCTTTCCTTTTCATTACATGCACATTCATGGTTGATTCTCGCTCCCCTATAGAACTTCTTCATGTTGTCATAGTGCAACTTGGTTGATGTTTGCATTATCTCGCAGATCCTCATGTTGTCACTTTTTGCTTTCTTTGTCATGGTATCGAGAAATTTGTTGGATTCCATGCTAGTCTCTATTTTTCCTTATCTACCACGGTTTACGGGTTTCATGTGTAAGTGTCATAATGGTTATAATTTTTTTGCATTGAATGCATTAATTAAATCTTATGTGGGTTTAGCTTATTTGAGTTTCTTAAGTCGTTGCTTTCTAGGGTTTACACATATTTGGAGTGTTTAACGAGGTTCGGTGTGTAGTTTTTGAGATTTTACACATTGTAGATTTTAATAGTGAAAGTTGATTTTCTAGCCTAACTCGGCCCCAAATCATAGAGCTAGGAACCAAGATAGCTAGCCCCATCTCATTTGTTTTCTTCTGGCTCACCCCTACGAGCTCCTATGTTTCAAATCTACACCCGATATGAACTTGTCACTCGCCACTTATCCCGGTCACCCCTTCTCGATTTCACCCCGTAGTGACCCATGTTGGTTATTCCACTCTTGTGTTGGTATTGACTTCTACTCCAAGCCCCCTTAATCTCTAGCGAGCTCTTATATCCACGCTTTGTCTTATCTATTAGATCAATTTGCACCCGTGTTTCTCCTTTTTGCTACCATTCCTTCTTTTCCTAGTTCTTTCATTAACAAGAGCTCCTTGCATTCGTCATGTCCTACATTGTTTGAGCCATGTATAGTATATCCATGCGTGTTGCATTTTGAGTTCGGATACTTGGTTTTTCTTATCCGCATCACGGTTTTGTGCTTCATCTTGAATCTAATGCTTGACTCGCTATCCATGTTGGGCCCTTGTGCAACTGTTGAATGCGTGGATTTCCCCAAGTATCTCACCAACTTGTTAGGAACTTTGTATTGGAATATTTGCGCACGACCATCACCCAATAACCTAACTATTTCCTTGATGCCCATCTTGGCCCTCCTAGAATGTTACACCTTCCTCGCTATTCGGACCCTCCACCATCAGCTCGTGAAACACATCATTCCCCTCACTTTCACTTGGCGACTTCATCTGTAGACACTTAAAATTGGTTACTCAATTTAGTGTCCCCACATTCGCTTTACCTACTTCTTGATGGTAACTCGGGGCACGTTTACGTCACCACTATCCCCTTGGGGATATTATCCGATTTGTGGTTTAAAAATCTATCCTAAGTTTAATTCACCCCATCAGTATCTTACTCCGTGAATAATTAAATATTAAATATTTAATTACACCTCTTCCCACGTATCCTAATCACTTATCTACCCCAAATTTATTCTATCTATGTATCACCCCTATTTTTCCTTTTCCCTAAGCGGGATATTTCCCGTATTTGGGGTAATTCTCATCTATCTAGAAATCAATCATTTTTTCCATCTCGAGTTCTGTCCCAGATCGGCGCCGACCTATACGGTCGGCGCCGATTTTTTAGGAGCGGCGCCGATTATAAAAGCAAGTCCAGAACTCAGTTCTAGGGACCGAAGAAGAACACACGACGAAAAAGGACGCGCACGAACAGAGCGAAACAAAGAGACAGATCGCGAAAGAGACACAGGTTGTAAGAAAGAGAAATCTTTTAGCATCAAGTGTATCGAATGAGGGCAGATCCTGTCCGAATCAATCCCTGAGAGGAGCACCGTTACTCTGCTCCTATCACATCAACATCGCACGTATCAATCGATCCTCTGGTAACTCTGTTCCAGTATCTTACCGACTTTCGCACATCCAGCAGACGTCGACTATCTGTCCATCACTTTCCAATTTCCGAATCTTCTTGCACTGTCTTGCCGACGCCCGATCACATCGGGCGCGATCGACGCCGATCATCATCGGCGACGCCGATCACATCAGTCGTCGACGCCGATTATACATAATCGGTGCCGATCATCCTGCAGACAGGAAAAGGACACAGGTAACACAAATCTAGCTTTATTTTACAGCTTCTGTTTTAGCCCTTCCTATTGTTTAAATTTGGTTTCATTACCATAATCAGAAAATCTAGTCTTATATGTACATCTTTTATCATGTATGTTTCTCTACTTAATTGAAAACGTGGACTGACATCCGCCGAGGAAGCTTATCGCTTCCCGGACCCGCTTCTCGGGCAGTCCACCCATATATCTTTTAACGCCATCTTTTTCTGTCAAGCATTGGTGTCTTGCAGGTTACTCGAATCTATTGTGTGAATTGCTCGTGTGCGCCCGTCTTATCTACATCAACCTCCTTATCCGTCTACATCTTCGGATCTTGTCCATCAGGTATCGATTTCATTGGAGTTTTTCAGGGTTTTTGTGTTTAGTTTGGTGCATTAACTTGGACAGGTAACAAGCGCGAAATCCTTGATCTACATTCTGGCACGCCCGGTGGGACCCAACCAAAGTCCCTTATTGGTAAGTTCATCTCTTTTCTAGTTTTGAGCTTGGTTCTTTTTCCTCCCTGATTTTTATCAGTTCTGCTTGAGCGTTTCTTTTCATTGTTTCAATCTTGCTTTTTATGCGGAATCGTTGTCTTGAAATTTTTCTATTTCCTTGAAATAGAAATTTTTCACCATTATCCGGATATATCTTTCTGGGTCTTGTTTGTTGTTTGCTTAACCTTTTCTTGCGGAGCACTTTGCTTGTTCGTGGGATTGTTCGAGGGGAAGAGCTCAACAATGCGCTTTTTGAAGTCCACACACCTTGGAGAGCTAAATCTACAGGTATTTCTCTTTTGCGGTGTTTTCTCCTTTTTAGGATTTCTTTGTTTGTTGTCTATCACATCCAAACATTTCAATTTTTGGTGCTTAAAAGGAATTTAATCGCATTTGGGAAAGAATCTGTTTGACTTGTCTTCATCGAAATCAAACACTTCATTTTTAAGTGCTTAAAAAGAACTTTTTCTTTGTCATTGCTGTTGTATGTTTCTCATCTAGTTTTAATTAGGCTGGAAAATTGATCAAAATCGGTAGTGACACTATTTGATTTTTATTTTTCACCCTTGCACACAAAGCCAAAATCACTAGGTATAAAGCATTTAAACAAAAACTCCTTCCCTGGCCTCGCCTACTTGGAAGTGATATCCAAGAGGAAGAGCCTACGCGGTACTCAGGCCGCGCTATAAATTCACGGAAGTTCTGGTATATATTGGCAAAGCACCCGACTCCCTTATCGCAGCGGTGTGTGAAGTGCGGGGGTAGGCCCCTATATCAAGCCACGTACCGGTCTTTTACTGAAGTGCCTTCGGGACTCCTCACCAAACATTCCCCAAACCATCCTTAGTTTGGCTATCTGAGTAGTTCCTGTTCTAAAAAGCCTTCCCTAATATTTTCTTTCTTAAAAGCATCAAAACTTAAAGGAGATAATCACCTACGCTGCTTGAATTGTCTGTGCATTATTTAGGTCAATCTTCTTTTCTACGTGTTTATGACGGTTATCACTCGGTTACAATCTAGAAGAATGGCTCAACTGGCCCCTTCTTCTTCCGAGATTACCACTAGTGTGGATGTTTCGGCACCCCCCAAACCTTCCTCGGGACCGCTGTTAGTTGGTTCCCCATCCTGGTCATATAATCCTTTCCATCAAGCCAAGGCAACCCCATCACGTCCAGCTTCCCCTAGTCCTTCAGAAATATCATCTGACTCAGAGTATGTTCCTCGCGGGGATCCTGAATTTCAGGCTTTCCTCGATCGCAATCCGATAGCCCTCATGGACTACCTAGTACACAAGTCTATTCAAATATCTGATCAAGGACCACCAATCCAGCAAGTGTACGATTATCCTCGTGGACCATCCCAGGCCTTTGGAGAACAGTTTGCATCATCTCTCTCACCTCGAGCCATGGAGAAGGGCGACGCCCCTGTGCCCCCCTTTTCTCTTCCACCGACCATATCGACTAGTTCTCAAATAGTCTTACCTATTCCTAACACCGCAGTTACCTCGAATATTCCACAACCTACTTCTGAGAGGTCCTCTCGCCTCGGCTATAATGAATGCGTCTCAAGCGCACCCACATATTGCCGTTAATTCATCTATGCCTCCATTGTATCCCAAGGTCAATACCCTTTATGAGCCAACCCTCCGAATAGTCGGGCCACTGGTTCCCTCGCTTCTCGCCCTCCAAAGGGTCTTTCTTCCAATGTTCCAAAGAATAAAGTGACATTCGCCCATCCTCTAAAGATCGAACCCTTAATGCCTAATCCGGCAGTAGAAGGCCCCTTTCAGGTTTTGTTCCCCAATATGTCCAATCAAGTCGGCACTCATGTTCCTCAATCTGTCCCAATTCAATCAACAAGCATAGGAGTCCACCAATCACAGGCTCCATCCGTCATCCAACCTTCATTTTCTCAACCACTTATTATCTCACAGCCTGCCTATACACAAGCTACTTCACAACAAATACCCCACCAAGTGTCACCCAGAACCCCTGGTTATTCCTCTTATCATCCTATCAATCAACAGATGAATCCCCCATTGACACCTCAACAACATCCACCATTTGCTTCTTATGTAGGACATGCCAGTGTGCCTCCTCCTCAATCTGACGTGGTTCAAATTCTTTTCAAGAAAATCACAGACTTGGAAGCCTCCACAAAAGGGGCTCGTCCTTCATACTCCTTTGAAGAAGTGTGTAATGAACCCATTCACCCCTCAGTGGCTTTTAAGCCTTATCCTCCCCAATGGGAACTTCCTAAATTTTCAAAGTTTCATAGTCGAGAGGACCCTCAACAACATTTGCGAGCATTCAAACATGCTTGCTACCTCATAGTCCAGGATCAGGAGCTTATGCTCCGTACCTTTCCAATGTCTCTAGCAGGTCCTGCTTTAGACTGGTACAATAACATTCCTCAACATTCCTTGTTTTCTTTCTCTCAATTGGCCCAGATGTTTGTTGAAAACTTTTCAATAAATATCGCGCATAAGATCTCGATTACAGATCTTTATAACATTCGTCAATTTGATGATGAGTCTATTGCAGACTTTGTCGCTCGTTGGAGAGGGATAATCAACCAATTGTCTTTCTCCCTTCCTCAATCCCAACAAATCGAGTTGTTTACTCAATCTTGTGCTAATCACATTTCTTCCACTTTAAGGATCCAAACTTTTCATACCTTTGAAGAAGCCTTTACAATGGCACGCAAACTTGAATCTCGCGCTATCAACAAGGGAAGCTAAAACTTCGCTCTAAATCTAAACCCGATTTTTCTCGGTTTACCAAACCAAATTCTTCCCCTTCTAAAGACAAGAATCAGGGATCCACCAACGCTATCGTATTAAAAACATCACGAGCCGATAATACTTCTAATCAAACACCACGAAGAGACTCCTCATCTTCTCGAAAAGGGACTTCATCATCTCGATCCTTCGCTCCATTGGGGGAATCATATGCCTCTATCTTAGAGAAAATGTTGGAAGTTCGCATGATCGAACTTCCCCCTATTAGGAATATCGATGAAAGCCAAGAACGTCCATTCTGGTATAGGGAAAATGATTTCTGTCATTATCATAGAACCAAAGGTCATGACATCGAACGATGTCAGACTTTCAAAAATCTTGTCCAGAAACTTATTGATAAAGGCGAGCTCATTCTGGATAACCCAAATGCTCCCCCAAATCAGGCAATGGATGTTTTTAAACAACCTTTTCCCAATCACTCCCCGAATCATAATGCCTCAGAGTCTCAAAAACCAAACACTCATACTATCAACTTCATCTCTACTGAAGAATCTTCTTCTGAAACCAAGCCATCTGCGAACACATCAATCGAATCAGAACCTCCTTCCACTTCGCCAATCACTGAAATTCCACCATCTTCCGATAGCCCGTCTTTGAATATTCCTACATTGCTAGATACGGGTTCATCTCTCTCCACTCCTTTGTCTAACCTTCCATCCATACCCGAGACAGTGTCATCCTCATCTGTCTCATCGTCGAACATTCTTTCAATGCTCGAGGTGATTACATCCCTTCGAGTTTCCACTACAGATACATCTACTTCTATTGCTCCCATTCTCGCTGCAACTATGCCCCTGGTGAACGTACCTATAATTGTGCCAACTCCGACGGAAGCATCTTCGATTTTGACTCTTCCTGTCTCTTTTCCAACAGTAGTTCCACCCATAATTACTGCACCAGAAGTAGTCCCTTCGCAAAGAACTACTTCTTCATCACTCACTTCTTCCACCACTAGTGCTGCTTCGCCCATTAAAGGAAAATCAAAAGAAGTAGCACCAACACCTATACGCTCGGTTCCTGAACTTAAACCGAGACAACCAAAATCTAACATTGCGCCATCAGTACCTCCCCACTTGCTTCCTCCGAAAAGGTTACAATCACCTTATGCCGTTGAAGTTGTCACCATCCCTGAAAAAGGAAAGCCCATATTTCGAACCATCAAGACCCTTGGTGCTTTCCCACAAAAATCTCTCTCTACGCCCCATAAAAGATTGGATTTATCCGCTGAGAAGGCGTCTTCTTCTACACACTTATCAAAACCATCATCTTCTTCTACAACACATTCTTCACCAACACCCCGAAAAGTGGATTTACCTACTAACAAGACGCCACCTCTTCTATCAGGATCATCATCTTCATTACCAAAAGCCAGGGCGCCCTATGTCCCTCCGATTACACCTACTTTGGGAGCTTCTTCCTCATCTAAATCGACATTATCTAAATCATCAGTAAATTCGACCAAGCAACCTCCTTTATCTTTGAAGACCACAACACTTGTCACATCTCCATCATCTTCAAAATCTATTTTAGGGGCTCCTCCTCCACCAAAATCAATCATGTCTCACTTACTTCCATCTCAAGTGCCCAAGACTGCTCCCCCAAGTGTCCAAAAGAATAAGATGATCCCTAAAAAGACTGTCAAACCTAACATGCAGGTTCTTTTGCCTCGGCAGTCTGTTAAGGCAAAAGAGGCACCTTCATCACCTCTATCCTCATCTTCATCTACCGGGTTCTACACCGAAATCCTTCGCCAACTTATCCAATCTTCATCCATATCCCTTCCTCCGATTAAACCCTATAACCCTAAAGGAGTTAAACCTACCTGGTTTAACTCTGATCTAATTTGCGCTTACCACCGTACCCCGGGTCATGATACTGAGGGATGTAAAGCTCTTCAAGCTGTTGTCAACAACCTTTTGGAAGAAAGTGATCTTTTGCTGGAGGAGGAGGAACAAGTATCTCCTATCATCTTAGCCCCATCTGAGCCCCAACGATCCACTCAGACCTCTAGTGATTCCACTCCAACTGATCTTCCACCTTCTCAAATTGACACAATCCATATCGCCACTAGAACCCAACACTATGATAATCCATCTTCATCTACAACATCTCGACCACGCGTTGTCATTTCTGCAGCCCCTGAAGGAGTTCCTCCTTCCTCATTAGCCCCACGACCTAAGGTCTCTATTCGTGCTGCACCTCGGGCTCAAATTCCCGTGTCAGTTGAGGAGAGTGTTATGAAACAACTCACTCAGGCTCCGGTCAAAATGTCTCTTTTTGACCTCATCCAATCCTCTCCACAACATCGCCAGGCTCTGATTGATAATCTATGTCGCATCACAGTGAATTCAGATGAGCCCCAGCCCTTTGAGTTGGTTGTTGGATTGAATAGACCATCAACCGCCATTTCTTTTGAAGATTCGGAAATTCCTCCTCTTTCTTCGAGGATTTGAGGCTCCCCTCTTTATCACACCAAATCGACAACACCACTTTAAAACGCTTATGATTGATAAAGTGGAGCTGCACTCAACGTCATCTCCTCACACACATTTGAGCAACTTAAGTTACCAAAGAACGTAGTGTCACCCCCGCCTTTCGCCCTTCGATCATTTAACGATCAGTTAGCAGTTACTTTAGGAACTGTGGTCTTACCCATTCGAGTAGGTAAGAAGCTGCTTCACGAACTCTTCTACATTGTCGAAGGAAAATTCCACTATAATGTGATCCTTGGACGCTCCTAGATTCGCGCAATGCATTGTGTCCCATCCACCCTCCATCGATGCTTAAAATATCAATATGAGGGCAAAGTATATACTCATCCAGGAGATCCTTTTCCTTCCGCACAATGCGACATGACCACAAGGTCTGCCCCTCTAAAAGAAAATACTTCTTCCACTGACGGGGCCTCATCTTCTTCCATACCTGCAACCAAACTACCGGATTTACAAAATCTAGAAGAGACATTGCAGCGTTTCTCACTGGGAGAGCTTCCTCTCTTTTCTTTCGACGCCCATCTCAATCCTAGTGAGTATGGTAGACCGGACAAACAACCTGAATATCAACCAGGTCTCGGTCGCATCGTCACCATTGGTCTGCCCAATCAACAGACTAATTTCATCTATGGTGGTCTTGATACGCCTCATTATCGCCCAGATTCTCCTCCTAGGACCAAACCTTACTTAACAGGGTTCGATTATCTACAAAATCCCACGTTTGCAAAAACTTATCTATATCGATGCGCGTGGAAGGGTTTTGGTCTAGGAAAATATGAACAAGGTGTGCATGACCTCACATCCATTCCTACTCTCATGCCACATCAAAAATTTGGTTTAGGATTTAAACCTCTTTCAAAAGCCACCATCACTATCCTCGATGAGCCTCTTCCTATTGAGGAACCATCTTCTCCCGCTAAGTCAGAAGCATCACTCGATGTGGACGACGACATTTCCATCCCACCTAACTTTTTTTTTTGATCAATACCATTTCCTTAGGGCCGCTAGCCTATACGACTAACAACCGGTCCGCTTCCATACCGTTAATCTTCCCCGAAATAATTGGAGACGACTCTCCTACTATCAACACTATCCACTGTGCGGATGATGATTCTTTCCTCACCTATCTGGGGGCAGAGGATTCATATCTTCCCAAGACTATTCCTTCTGACACGTCTACGCTTCTCAATGAAGCCACTGTCGACCTTAATATAGGGACTTCTGAAGACCCTCGCATCATTAAGGTCGGCCAATCCCTTAATCCACAGGAGTTAGGAGATTTTACCACTTTTCTTTCCAACCATCGTCAAGCCTTTGCTTGGTCATATGAGGATATTCCCGACTTTCGATCCCGATATTGTGGTCCACAATATCGTTACTCTTCCCAACATCAAGCCAGTTAAACAAAAATTACGTAAAATGCACCCTAGAGTAGCCCTTCTTGTTAAAGAAGAGTTGCAGCGCTTACTCTCGGCTAACTTCATCCAACCCATCGATTATCCACAATGGGTTTCCAATGTAGTACCAGTAACTAAAGCTACTGGGAAAATTCGAATTTGTACCGACTTCCGGGATCTTAATCTTGCTTGTCCAAAAGATGATTTTCCTCTACCTAATATTGACCAACTCGTTGATTTAACTGCAGGTCATGAGATGCTTTCTCTTATGGATGGCTTCTCTGGATATAATCAAATTCTCATCACACCAGAAGACCAACATAAGACTTCTTTCATAACTCCTTGGGGGACCTTCTGCTATCGCGTCATGCCTTTCGGTCTTAAGAACGCAGGAGCAACCTATCAGCGAGCAATGACCTATATCTTCCATGATCTCTTACACAAAACTGTGGAAGATTACGTTGACGATCTCCTCGGTAAGTCCAAACGTCGTCAGGATCATCTTTTCATCCTCGCACCTCTCTTTGAGAGGCTTATCCGCTTTGTCTTCGTCTAAATCCATCTAAGTGCGTGTTTGGCATTCTCACTAGTAAACTTTTAGGTTTTATCATTTCCATCGTGGGTATTGAAGTGGACCCCACAAAATAAAAGCTATCCTTGAGATGCCCCCCCCTTCTAACTTAAAGCAACTCCACAGTCTCCAAGGACGTCTTCAATCAGTGCGTCGTTTTATCTCACAATTGTCGGACCGTTGTCAACCTTTTCACCATCTCCTCCGTAAGAATGTTCATTTTGAATGGGATGAACATTGCCAAAAGGCCTTTGATGATCTCAAAGCTTATCTTCTCTCTCCACCTGTGCTTACACCTCCACGCGAGGGGGAGCCTTTCTATCTTTATATCTCTGTGACTGACCATGCTCTGGGAGCCATGATTTCGCATCGGGACACTTGCGGTAAAGAACAAGCTGTCTATTACATCAGTCGCACCCTCCATGAGTATGAAACACGTTATTCTGAAGTTGAAAAGCTATGTTGTGCTCTCTTCTTCGCAACTTCTAAGCTTCGTCATTACCTCCTTAATCACAAAACTTATATTGTCACAAGTGTCAATCCACTCAAGACAATTCATGCAAAGCCTTATCACAATGATCGTATCACTCGTTGGCTCATGCTTATGACAGAATTTGATCTCGAGTTTATCCCACAAAATTCTATCAAGGGTCAGGTTATTGCAGATCAATTAGCTGATGCTCCTCTTCCGGACACTCAAGACCCCCTTGCTCAATTCCCCGATGAATATATCCAACAAATTGATTTTGGTCTATCTCCATTTAAAGTAAAGCTCTTCTTTGATGGATCCAAATGCCAGCAAGGGGGAGGTGCGGGTTTCGTGATGATTCCTCCTTGGGGTACGCCTATCCCAGTCGCACACAAATTGAACTTTGAGTGTACCAATAATATGGCTGAATACGAAGCTCTTGTCTTAGGTCTCCAAAATGCCATTAATCTCGGCGCTCGTCATATTGACATCTTTGGTGATTCTGAACTCATCGTTAATCAAGTCACGGGTGTCTATCAATGCAAGAATGATATCCTTCAAAAATATCGTGATATCATTCTTGCTCAACTCCAATCTTTCGATAAATTCACTATCCAAGCTATTCCTCGCACTGCAAATCGATTCGCAGATACAATGGCTTCGTTAGCCTCACTTATCCCACCTTTTACCGAGGACTCGCGACTTTATGTGGCTGTACAACGATTAGATCAACCATCTCATCTTAGGCAACTAACTTCAATCCATGCTGTCACAACCCATACTCAGGATGAGTGGTATCAACAGATTGTTGATTATCTATCTCATTCGGTGCTTCCTCCAGATCTGACTTCCAATGGTAGAAGATCTTTTATCCAACGCGCTAATCGCTATACTATTCTAGGCGGGATTCTTTACAAACGCGGCTTTGATGGTATTTTGCTTCGGTGCCTCAAAACCCATGAATCATCTAAAGCCATCCAGGAGGTCCATGACGGTATCTGTGGTGGACATTTTAGTGGCTTGGCTGTGGCTAAACGCATCTTACGTTTGGGATATTATTGGCCTTCTCTTAATCAAGATTGTTGTGAATACACTAAGAAATGTATCAAGTGTCAACAACATTCCAATCTTACACACATCCCTAGTCAAGCTTTGCAACCTACGGCGGATTTGTGGCCTTTTTCGCAATGGGGTCTTGATCTTATTGGTCTCATCAATCCCCGTTCTTCACAACGTCATCATTCTATCATTACTGCCACCGAGTACTTTACTAAGTGGGTGGAGGCTATCCCTCTTTCTTCAACAAAGGCTAAACCCATAGTTGATTTCGTCTATCAACACATCATTTGTCGCTTTGGCGTTCCACACAAGCTAATCACAGATAATGGTAAGTCTTTCAAGAACGTTGATTTGCAGAACCTCTGCAATGCTTTCAATATCAAACTCAGTTTTTCTTCTCCATACTATCCTCAAGCTAATGGTCAGGCCGAAGCTTCCAATAAAACTTTGCGTAACATCCTCGCAAAGGTAACTAGTCGAGCTAGTAGGGATTGGCATTTACATATCCCTTTTGCTCTCTGGGCTTATCAGACTAGCATTCGTACTCCTACTGGTGCTACTCCCTTCTCTCTCGTCTATGGGTCTGAGGCTGTTCTTCCTTTGGAAGTCCAAATCCCATCTCTCCGTGTTTCTCTTAGAGAATTTGTCTCCGATGAGGACTATCATCAAAATCGTCTAGCACAACTTGAATTATTAGATGAGCGGCGTCTCAATGCTCTTGAACATCATCAAGTCTATCTCAACGTGTCAAACGTGCTTATAACAAACATTTACAGCACCGTGACTTCAAAATTGGGGATCTTGTTCTTAAAGAAAATCAAAATGTCACTACACTCGAAAGAAGTCAACGTGGTAAGTTTGCTCCCAACTGGATGGGCCCCTACATTATCACTCATAAATATGGGTCTGGGGCTTATCGTTTATCTTCCATGGATGGTATACCTGAGGCGGAGCCTCTTAATGCCTTGCATCTATGACCCTTCTATTGTTAAAATCTATCTTACACAAGTCTAGTCGCAACACAGATCTTTCATCCATCTAAACAACCAGTCATATACTTTCATGGTGATTTGAAACTATGTGGTTCTCCGCCTATTGCCTCTTTTACCTTAAAATATGAGTATCGCGGCTCTACTCATTGCATGTTTCTTTTGGATATGTTCCTCCTCATGGTAGGAATACCTTAATCACCACTTCATCTGTCCCAAGTGCTTATCCTAATCGAATCTACTCGGGGCATGAGTACATGTTCTTCTATGTTCTCCTCCCCTCCGTCTGATCTACCTAGGTCTAAACTCAGCTTCTTCCAACAAGATTTTCAAAATATATATATATATATATATATAGAGAGAGAGAGAGAGAGAGAGAGAGAGAGACCATACCCTCGAAGGATGGCTATCATTAAAAATCAAAATACAGACCGCTCCCTTGAAGGACGGCTGTTTCTCAAAGAAATATTCAAGGCTTCTTGCAATTAATCAGCCTTTCAGTCAGTTTATACACTTTTTAGCATCACTGAAAGACTTCCCGCATCGATCAGTCTTTCCATATCAAGCAAACTTCCCGCATTGATCAGTTTGCTTTTCTGCCAAAATCATGAAGCTGAGATTTAAGACCTTTTGTAGATCATATGGAGAATCCTATTTTCCCACTATGGACATGTATTCTGTCCCTTGTAAATTCCGACAAGATACTTACTTACTGTTCCTTTCGTTTCCCTCCTAGATCTGTTTTGCGGCTAGTTAGTGTCAGGTTTATTTTAACCTCATGTAGGGCCTTACATGCATGATATTGTGATCTCCTATCCAGATTCTATCTATGGTCGGTTGGGAGTCCAACTTATCATTTTCTTTCTTATCCGAGCATATTTCCTTTATTCCTAGTCAAGGTCATTTTCATTACCTCCTTGGCTCTCGCAAAGAGTATTCCCCATTATTCTTTGTTTTTCATCTAGTCAAATTGACATTTCACATGTTAATTCAATCAAAATTTATCTTCTATCTAATTTCATCTTATCTATCAAAGCATCTATTATCAACACATCTATTTCTGGCTATCTATTTTCATCAAAATTAAATTAACATCTCAACCATGCCGAGTACATCAATCACATCTATCTATCTATCCATCAAAATATCGAAAAACTGGTGCATCCAAGTTACACTACATCTATCTATATCCATTTTTCATCAAAATAAAATCCATACATCAATCACATCTATCTATCTATCCATCAAAGTATCGAAAAACTTGTACATCCAAGTTACATTGCATCTATCTATCTCTATTTTCATCAAAATTATATCCACATATCCATATCTATCCAATCACATCTATTCATCATCTATCAGTCTATATTCAGATCCATCACAATTATGCTACATCTATCCATGGATATCAACATCAAACGCGCTCCCTATCGAGCCGGATGCACTGCTACGGAGGTCTCGGCCCACCTCGGTCTCTCCGGTGCCCCCTCGCTGAGGCCCCGCTCGCTGTGGCTGCCGCTGCTGCTCTCCTCCCTCCTCGCACCATACCGAGGCACATCTGGGGCATGCTTTGCGCTAAGGCATCCTCATAGTATCTCACCTCAGCAAGGAGAGACTGATATGTGCTCAAGCTCACGGTACCAGGTGCTCGTAATGGTGCTGCTGGTGCTGGGCTTCTGGGGCTCTTGGTGGTGCTCCTCCTAGGGTCGTACCCTGCGTACCAGACTCCGACATGGCACCTGTCTCCCCATATTTGGCCCTGAGGGCCTCCCTATGTCGAAGGTAGCGATCCCTCTGCTGGATCGCTATATCTCGCTCCTGGCGAGCGGTGTCTCTCTCCAAAATTAGGGCATCCCTCTCCTCTGTCAGAGCCCTGATCTCCTCAAGAGCTACCTGATGTGTCTGTGTCAGGGTGGCATGCTCTCCCTCCAGTCTATCCAGCATCGCAGCTATGTCATCCTCGTCGGCATCTATAGATGCCGGGAGATGTCGTGGAAGCTCTGTATCATACCATGCAGCATAACCCTCATCTACCCCTGCGTCATCATCGCTGTCTGTAGAGGGTGGGGCCTCTCTCAATGGATCTGCCGGGATCAAAATTGGCAGATCAGTCTCCCTGCTATCTCGCCTATAAGGCGTGTAGGTGGTCGGCACTGTCTGCACTAGGCCGAACTGTCTCAATACCCGCATAAACGGGACTCGCTCCCACATATCAGGCCTGCGGCCCCTAACCACCCTGCTCCGCCTCAATGCCACCAAGTGAGCATCCTGACCAGCCCATGTCGGAAATGCCCGATATGGCCTCCAGATGACCTGATCCGGTGTCAGCGTCCTGAAACGCTCGGTGTACCAATCGGCCGATCTCCCTGTATCCCCAACGGCCATGTCAGCCCGCCATCGCCGGAATCCATAATCAACACCTCCCACTGCTGCTGGCATCCAAGGAAGCCCGGATGGCCTGATCACCGCTATATGCTCATAGGCCCAGCAATGGAGCACAAAACTGACATCTATACCTGTCCTCCGGCCTGTGGTGTACATCCATAGCTCATGGTATATCTGAGCTATCAGGGCATCAGCAAAAGCAAACACCTGCCTGAACTGCAGAATGTCGCAAACACAGTCTAATAACAATAGTGGGAATCTCCCACCTCCTGAATCTGAAGAGCAAAGTAGGATATAGCCATCTGAATCAGCACTATCCGTCTGCTCCGGGACTATCCTGTCTATACTGTGAGGCTATCCTCACTGCCCCGGACACTATCTCTGAGTCATCTGCCCTGTCTCTATATAATCGACCTAGGGCCCTCTGCTGCTGCTCTCGTGGGGTAATCTCGATAGGGTCCCCAGTGATCGGCAATCTCAGAATCCTGTATATGTCCTCATGGGTGATGGTCATCTCACCCGTCCTAAACCAAAAAGTGCACGTGTGGCTGTCCCACCGTCGCACTAGTGCCCGCATCAGCTCTACATCTCGCGGCACTCGTCTGTAGTATCTAAAGCCCCCGAGCCCGGCTAACTCTAGATGCCGCCAATGCGCATCTGGCCACATCCGGAGAATAGTCTCCAGTAACTCGGGAATAGCATCCCTCATGTGTAGAGCCTCTCGTGCCTGCATCCACGACATCAAGAGCAATATTAGTCCCAACTCACAACATCCAAAACAACAACAAAAATCTAATCTATTCCAATCGGCGTCGATTGATAAAATCGGCGTCGTTTATTTCTAGTGACGCCGATTAATACAAATCGACGCCGATTATTACCAATCGATGCCGATTATACCAATCGACGCCGATTGACTGTCCGAGCATAAATCGGACCCTGGCCTCCCACAAACAAAAAAATCAAACAAAAAAAAATCAAATGCAACGGGTTCAAGAAGAACCACTTACCCCAGGTCGTGTCCTCCTGCGCTTCTGACCGCTCCCAGAGGCTTCCATGGTGCTCAAATCTAAATTCTGACTCTCCCTGAATCAATCGTCACGATGAAAATAAATCGTTTACGTTTTCCGTTCGCATATTTATATGCGCTACGTTTGGTCGGCGCCGATTTTTTGATCGACGCCGTTTATCTTGGTCGTCGCCGATTACTGTGATCGCCGTCGATTTTACATGTCTGTTTGCCATAGTGTTGATGCTTGGCTTATTTATCCATCTGATCATTGTTTTGTGCTGAATATTGCCTTTCGGCGCATCTTTTCGATATCACCGTCTATTTCGGGTTTTGTTCCCTTTGCGTGGGACACTCGTACTTTTTGGCAACTTGGAGTTAAGCGGGTCTGTAGGCATTAACGTCGTCTCATGAGGAGACCGTCTAGTTTTCCCTACCAATGTGAGTTCCTTAGGTTGCTGCCTTTTTATTTATTTTTGTGCGTCGTTAATGATCAGATCTACTCCAGACATCCGACTGGGGCATCCTGCATTTTCATCTACCTCTTTCAAACTTGGGATCGTCTGTTCTATCACCCATCCCATCCCTAGTTTGAGGGGGATCACATCATCACTCATTCTTCCCTTCTTCCATCTCTTTGTTTTTGTCTCATAACCTTGCTTATCGCAAGTTACTTGACAAAAAGGGGCAAAATGTAGACACTTAAAATTGGTTACTCAATTTAGTGTCCCTCACATTCGTTTACCTGCTTAGGTAACCTGGGGCACGTTTACGTCACCACTATCCCCTTGGGGATATTATCCGATTTGTGGTTTAAAAATCTATCCTAAGTTTAATTCACCCCATTGTATCTTACCCGTGAATAATTAAATATTAAATATTTAATTACACCTCTTCCCATGTATCCTAATCACTTATCTACCCCAAATTTATTCTATCTATGTATCACCCCTATTTTTCCTTTTCCCCAAGCGGGATATTTCCCGTATTTGGGGTAATTCTCATCTTTCTAGAAATCAATCATTTTTGCCATCTCGAGCTCATCCGATCGGCGCCGACCTATACGGTCGGCCGCCAATTTTTAGGAGCGGCACCGATTATAAAAGCAAGTCCAGAACTCAGTTCTAGGGACCAAGAAGAAGACACACGACGAAAAGGATGCGCACGAACAGAGCGAAACAAAGAGACAGATCGCGAAAGAGACACAGGTTGTAAGAAAGAGAAATCTTTTAGCATCAAGTGTATCGAATGAGGGCAGATCCTGTCCGAATCAATCCCTGAGAGGAGCACCGTTACTCTGCTCCTATCACATCAACATCGCACGTATCAATCGATCCTCTGGTAACTCTGTTCCAGTATCTTACCGACTTTCGCACATCCAACAGACGTCGACTATCTGTCCATCACTTTCCAATTTCCGAATCTTCTTGCACTGCGGACGCCGATCACATCAGTCGACGCCGATCACATCAGTCGACGCCGATTATACATAATCGGCGCCGATCATCCTGCAGACAGGTAAAAAGGACACAGGTAACACAAATCCAGCTTTATTTTACAGTTTCCTGTTTTCTGTAGCCTTCTGTCTGTTGTTTAAATTCGGTTTCATTACCATAATCAGAAAATCTAGTCTTATATGTACATCTTTTATCATGTATGTTTCTCTACTTAATTGAAAACGTGGACTGACATCCGCCGAGGAAGCTTATCGCTTCCCGGACCCGCTTCTCGGGCAGTCCACCCATATATCTTTTAACGCCATCTTTTTCTGTCAAGCATTGGTGTCTTGCAGGTTACTCGGATCTATTGTGCGAATTGCTCGTGTGCGCCCGTCTTATCTACATCAACCTCCTTATCCGTCTACATCTTCGGATCTTGTCCATCAGGTATCGATTTCATTGGAGTTTTTCAGGGTTTTTGTGTTTAGTTTGGTGCATTAACTTGGACAGGTAACAAGCGCAAAATCCTTGATCTACACTTACTTCCAATGGTCGACTCGACGTTCATTCCAACATCGACATGGTGCACAATGACCCCCAAATAAGTGAAGCCTCCATCAACTCATTGTGATTTCACTTGGCTCGCCCATGAGGTTAACTCACCACCCCTCGATCTAACCTAATCTAACTTCCAAGGAGACAAGGAGAGGAAGAAAACAAGGAAAAATAGCCTACACTAAAAACGGTGATACACATAGAGAGAAAAGTGTTGATTATCTATCAAAACTGCCATGGAAACAAGAAGAGGTGAGCAATGGAAAGGATGGACAAGTGCATCACAAACCAAAGATGGATTTCACACAGAAAATGTTCCAAAACTCCATGAACATAGCTCCAAAACCTGCAATGAACATCCAAACATGCACAAATACCCTGTAATGAAGAGAGGTAAGGAAAACAACAAAGAAAATGAGCCAAGGATGGACAAATGCATCACAAAAACACATTTTTTATTGCTCAAAATTTACACAGTGCATCATTTCATGGGTAAGAGGAAAAAATGTCCATTACAGAGTAGGGGAGGAGGTTCAAACTCCATTTTTGACCCTGGGGAAGAAAAGAAGGGAGAGGCAGAGAAGAAGGATGAACAACCTTTTTCAAAATGAGCCAAAATTGGCTTTTATCGCTCGAACAAAATGAAGGAAATGAGAAAATGCAGGAAAATCAATTTGAATCTCCAACCACCAACAAGATTCATTAAAACAAAAATGATGGGTCCCCCTCAAAATCCATTTTTCATGCATTCGCCATGCTTTGAGAAGAAACGATGCCCATACTTCATCAATTTTGGTGGTTGGGGGTCATTTCTACATTTTTTCCATGCCGTAGACATTTCTTCAATTTTTCCCATTAAAATCCATCAAAATTTAAAATTGAAGGGGTCCATCATGTAGATAATTTCAATAGATTTCCAATGATACCAAAATCACAAAATATGAGCTCTGGATCGAAAGATATGGCCCTCTGAAGATTTAGGGAAAACAGGCAAAATTAGGGCAAAAATTGGGTTCAAAATCTCCGGGCAAAATCCCTTTTTCCCTCTTTTTTCAAATTGGGAAATTTTCCAAAAAATCTCTGGCCCCCCACCTCTCGAGACATGTGGCATCATCATCATTCTGATTGGTGAGGAGATGTGGCCCATTCTTGCCTTTTGTGTTTTCACAAATTTGGCAAAATTTCCTAAATCCTCCCGGTGCCCCCGACCTCCGCTTGGTGAATGAATGGACACATGGCATATTTTGATTACTCGGTGGGGATGCACTTATATTTTTTCCTTTTAGAAATTTTTTTACAAAAATCCAAAAACTTATAAATCCTCCGACCCCCGCCCTCCTCCTTAACACACGTGGCATCATTTCATTGGTTAGGGCCTTAAGCAATTTTTTTCCTTCCTCTGTCATGCTCATGGGCCAAAATTTTCCTTTTGTGCTTTTAGCCCAAAAAGTGCTAAGTTCTCAATTTCTCTCATTTCCCTCCACTCCACTCCACTGCCCAAGCCTCTTTGGCAAAAATCTCCCAAGCTCCGTGGGCCCGCCTTAGGAAAATTTCCCCTCCAAACTCCATCGAGCCATAACTCAAAAAATACAAGGAGTTAGGAGGACTTCTTTACCTTTCTGGAAAGGGGAAGAAAAATCCTATCTAATGAAGCCATTTCCAAATATTTTGAGTGCTTATGAATGTGTGAAAATTGAATTTGAAGCACAAGGAAGGAAAGAATGAAGGAAAGTTAGCCAAAATAAGTAGGGGCTCATTTTGGATAACAATTTTGGCGACTCAGAGGGGTCATCTGCCTGCTAGATGAATGATTAGTGGCCTTTTGAAGCATCCATTGGGCATGGAGTCAAGCCTGATAACCAACTCTAATCTGAACTATGAAAATATGACCTCTGAGCCACTTGGAAACCCACTAAAACTTGGAGTTGATCTTCACCAAAATGCCACTGAAATGGACTGTGCAAGAGCAATACAAAACACCAAAAACTATGTACAAAATGAAAATCATACATGCTCCAAATGGAACATGCAGAGTGTGCAAAATCACTTCTTCTACTAAAAACAAACCTACCTACACTACTCTAACCAAGAGCAAAGGGAGCTCAAACAAAGCCTACAACTGGCAGGGAGAAATAGCTTCCCTTCCTCAAAAATGGCAGCCATGCAACTGATTTGGCACTGAACATGGCTGGTTGGATGAGTGGAAAATCAACAAGAAGTTGGTCTTCTACCCAAATTAGCAAGGTGTCAACTAAAAATAAATTAGATACCTCTTTTAGTTGCTCTGCATTTGGATTAAGAGGTATGATAACTGATCCTTGGTACTTTGCATATCATCCTCATGCTTAAGAAAGCATGACTAGTTTTGGCTTCTCCTTTGGCTCCAATGAAGCCAAGTACCTGATTGGGCATGGTCTGATCCTTTGATGTGCCCATTTCTCTAAAATTCAACTCCAAAAATGGAGTCTTCTTGTGACCTTCTTGGGTGGATGGTGTGGAAGAAATGATGAAATTTTCCTGCTCTTTCTCTTCTTCCTCCTATGAAGAACATGGAAGATTTAAATCTCCCAAACTTGATTCCAAAGAGCTGCTATAAAGATGCAGGCTGTTGCAATTGAAATTTCTCCTCCATGATAGTAGGCTCATGTGCTTGGAAGGTGGATGATGAAGGAGAAAACAATGAAACTTCAACTGGTTCTTCTCCATCAAAACAGTCCTCCAAATCAGACAAATAATCGTTCCTCATTGTTGTCCTATTGCAAATGTTCAACCTCTTCCATGATGTCCTCTTGATCTACAATTTGATCACCATGGTTCTCCTCATCCTCAAACATGAAGTTTGAAAGATCAAACTCCTCCTCAACATTAGAGATTGAAGGAGATGAAGTGGGAGGAAGAACTGAAGGTTCTTCTATAGCCTGCTCCTCACTTGGAGCCTCTTGAAAATGTATGGTCCTCCTCCATTATGGGTTCATTAACCAAAACAGGCCCTTCAAATGAAAGAAGGAATCTTCAATGATGCTTTCTTCATTGAGTGGCTTCAAATCTGATTTGATCTCTCCCATCTACTCCTCTTCAATGGGACTTGGAGCTGATTGTTCTTCCTCCTTGTTGACTAGTTGTGCAGCTTGGATTAGATTAGCATTTTCTTCAAATAAAGTGCCAACATGGACACTACACTCAGAACAAACAGACTGCTGGTCTTCTTGCTTCTCACTGCTGCTATAAAAAATCAGCCTTGGCCACCACTTCTTCAACTTCCACCTCCTCCTTTGGCTTAAACATCAAGGGGATCTTTGTAATCCCAAATTTTAGAGCCAAGCTCACCAAACTTCTAATTTTTTCTTCTTTGTTTGGCTCTTCTTCTTGTTGTTCTCCTTAACTGGTTTTTTATTTTCATCTTCCCAACATGGATTTGGGAATGCAAGAGGAGGGGTGGGTTGTGATTCAACTAGTTTTGCAATTATTTGTGGTGGGGAGGGAGGTGGAACTTCTTGTTTGTTTGGAGGGGATGACTGTTTGGAAGGGAAAAGGATAGAAGAATTGAGATGAGGTGGAAGACTAGGGAATGGAGAAATGAAATCAACACTTGGGGTAGCATTCAATGGGAAGCTTGGAAATTGAATCCCAAATTGAGATGGTGCTGCTTGAGGAGTAGAGAGAAAATTACCAAATAATGGTGTAGGATTTACCCATTGACAAGGCTTCTCAACACCAAGTTCATAGGCCTCTATCTCTTCACTTCCATTGTGCAAGTTGGGGCAACATCCCAATCATGAAGTCCAGCTTCTCCTAAGGGCTGAAGTGTCTTGGAAAAGGGCCAACCCATGGACAAGGTGCCCTATAACCAATTCTGAAAGCCTCCATTTGAGTTGTAGCTCTTGATTGCACCATGTTTGCCTCCATTTTTGGATCTTCTCCAACAAACCAACATCTTGCATTTGATTGTCTTCATTGCATGTGTACCCTTGCTCTTGATATGTTTCATAACCAAACTGATTTTGGTATTGCTCATATGGGTAAGCATGATGATTTTGAATTTGTTCAAAATGCTGATTTGAAGGAGTTGTAAAACATGTTGGAGGTGGAATGCATTGTTGTTGTAAATGTGAATTCCATGATGGAAATGAAGTCATGATTGCACAACTTCATGGAATGGAAAAGAGTGAAAGGGATGGAAATAATAATGAATGAAAAAGGAATGGAAATGAATGAAAAGGAAGGTCTGCAACTTCAAAGATGGGTTGTTGATCAGATGGAGTCACCAGATGTGTTTGCAAGTGCCTCCAAAGGCTGAAATTTTAAACAAGAACACATCAACTTACAAAAAATGAAGTGGAAGACCTCTTGGTCCCACCGGCATGCCAAAAATGTTAGTGTGCAAATTCACAACACCCCAAATGAGTTATGGATCTACTTTTCTAAGGAAAATTCATTTGGTGTGATTGCACAACATTGAGCTTTCCCAAAGTGTGGGACCTTTGCAAATGGGGAAAGCTCTCCAGAGAAGGTTGGTTCCTCTTCCTAAACTACCTACCATAAGCTATTCCAGTGCAGAAAAGCTAATCTAACCTAATCTAACTTCCAAGGAGACAAGGAGAGGAAGAAAACAAGGAAAAATAGAGCCTACACTAAAAATGGTGATACACCAGAGAAGGAAAGTGTTGATTATCTATCAAAACTGCCATGGAACAAGAAGAGGTGAGCAATGGAAAGGATGGACAAGTGCATCATAGACCAAAGATGGATTTCACATAGAAAATGTTCCAAAACTCCATGAACATAGCTCCAAAACCTGCAATGAACATCCAAACATGCACAAATACCTTGTAATGAAGAGAGGTAAGGAAAACAACAAAGAAAATGAGCCAAGGATGGACAAATGCATCACAAAAACATGTTTTTTATTGCTCAAAATTTACACAGTGCATCATTTCATGGGTAAGAGGAAAAAATGCCATTACAGAGTAGGGGAGGAGGTTCAAACTCCATTTTCGACCCTAGGGAAGAAAAGAAGGGAGAGGTAGAGAAGAAGGATGAACAACCTTTTTCAAAATGAGCCAAAACTGGCTTTTATCACTCGAACAAAATGAAGGAAATGAGAAAATGTGGGAAAATCAATTTGACATCTCCAACCACCGAACAAGATTCATTAAAACAGCAAGGGAACCCTCAAAAATCCATTTTTTGATGCATTCAGCCATGCTGGAGAAGAAACGGATGCCATACTTCATCAATTTTGGTGGTTGGGGGTTGGTTCTACATTTTTTCCCATGCCAGAGACATTTCTTCAAAACTTTCCCACCAAAAACTCCATCAAAATTCAAAATTGAGGGTCCATCATGTATATAATTTCAACAACTTTCCAATGATATAAAATCACGAAAATTCAAGCTCTGGATTGAAAGATATGGCCCTCTCGAAGATTTAGGACAAAATTGGGAAAAATTATGGCAAAATTGGGGTTCGTGGGCCAAAATCCTCCTTTTTCTCTCTTTTTTCAAATTGGAAATTTTTCCAAAAATATTTCCATGGCCTCACCACTCTAAGACACGTGGCATTGGTTGATTGGGCTGATCCAGGAGATGCGGCCAATCATTTTTCCTTTTTTTTTTGCAACTTTGACAAAAATTGAAAATCCTCTCGCACCCCGATTCCTGCCGAATGAATGGACATGGCTGGCATTTTTGATTGCTCAGCGGGGATGTGCTTCTATTTTTTCCTTTGAGAAATTTTTACAAAAAATCCAAAAATATAGAAATCCCTCCGACGCCCACCGCTCTGCCTTGACATGTGGCATCATTTCATTGGCTGCGAGCCTTAAGCAATTTCGTTTCCTTTATAGGATCACGGGAGCACAAATGAATTTTGTGCTTTTAGTAAAAAAATCACTAAGTTCTCAATTTCTTCCTCCACTCCGCAGCCCAAGCCTCTTTGGCACAAAACTCTCCCAAGCTCCGGGCCCGCCTTAGGAAAATTTCCCCTCCAAACTCCACTAAGCCATAACTCAAAAAATACAAGGAGTTAGGAGGACTTCTTTACCTTTCTGGAAAGGGGAAGAAAAATCCTATCTTGATGAAGCCATTTCTAGAATATTTTGAGTTCTTGAAATGTGTGCAAATTGATGTTGAAGCACAAGGAAGGAAAGAATGAAGGAAAGATGGCATGCTTCTATGTAACATTTATTTTTCTACGAGGGCCTTACTTTGTTTATACTTAGGCCGCCTTGCACCCATGGATTCTTTTTGTCTTGAGTATTATCTTGACATGTGTGACCATTTTGTTAGTCACTAGATTTTTCATGTCTACAAACCTCTCTACCTTCACAGAGCATACTTAGATCATCCTCACACCATCGACACATATTTTAGTCCTTATTTGGAGACCCTCTAGTTATTACCACTCGCTTCCTTTGTTGATATAGTCATCTCCTCTTCTATTTCATGTGATGAAAGTTATGATGACACATACTCACTTATTTTTATCCCTAATGAAGATGATTGTGCTTCTAGTTTTGATGACAAGAGAACTAATGAGGAATCCTTTGCTCCTTCTCTTGGCCACCTTCTATAGTATGTCGACACTCCTCCCTTGTCATCAGACATCGGGTAGTTTTGTACCAACCTCATACAATAATCGCATCAACCTTATTTCAATTTCTAGTGTGTGAGGCCCTTTCCACTCCTCATCCTTTAATTGATGATTTATACATGTCGACATCACTATTATGTTTGTTGCACCAACCTCTTGGGACGAGTATCTTCTAGACCTTCATTGTCTCTTCATAGTCCTTACTTGTGATGCGAAGACAGGAGTTTCTCTATATTCTATAGGTGTTTCGGAGGAGTCCTTCATCTCCTTTGTTGGGAGTTCCCCTTTTGGGACTCATTATCATTTTCATTCTTTTGAGATTATCATTGATCCACCCTTTCTTGTGGATCCCATTTATTCTATTGTGGAGGTTGTTGCATTTCATTCACTTCACTTGGGCATCCTTTCAATAGATGTTCCTCTCTCACACTCTGACAGTTCCACATTCGTGGTATAATCTTCAGTTTTTTTACACTCATTTTCTAGCCCTATGTCACACTTCACCGGACTGATTGATTCATTCATACTACTACCTTCGGTTTCCTTCACAGAGTGGCGTGGATTCCACTACTCCTTTTCTATCATTCATAAGGGTAGGCACATAGTTCGGTGTAGTTGGTTTTTCTTTAGTCCACGAGCCAAGGACCACGTCATTGAGACTCTTCTTGGATACTTCATATTTTTGTAGAGTTTATATCCTTATATGGCTTCTTTTATTATTTCTCTTATCTCCCTTCTCTCCCTCTTCTTATTTTTACAAAGAGATTTTGGTTTGCACATGGGTACCTTATCGGCCCTCATTGTTTGGGACCCTTATTGTATCTCTCTTAGATTATTAAGAGGGTGATGTTTTTCCTACCGGGTTTTCCTCCACTACTTGAGATCCTTGTTGTTCATGGGTACCTCATCAAGCTTAGTTGTTGGGACCCATTTCTCATTTATGACTTTCCACCTCATCCTAAGTTATGATGAAGGGGGTGTTGGTTTGTTCATCTCACTTAGGTTTCATAGGGGTTATGACATATTTCATTGTGTTAGTGTGTGTCAATGTGTCATATGGAAGTTACTTTCCATTCGGGAATGTAACTCCCTTTCTCCATTGAAGAGGTATGAATACATGCACTTGGAGTTACACAACACCCCTTATTTGTAAACCTTCTTTATTTCAAATCTATGAGACCATGATGAGGCCCTTTCCTTTTTATTTCATGCACATTCATGATTGATGCTCACTCGCCCATGAAATATTGTCATGCTACTAGAGTGAAACTCGGTTAATGTTCACCTTATCCCACATATCCTCATGTTATTATATTTTTATTTTCTGCATCAATCATGTCAAACCAATAGACTACGCTACCCCATCTCAGCTCCTCAACATATCCAATAAGCATTACCTAATGAGGAAATCCTCATTAATGGAATAAATTTTTTTATCTCCATAAAATAATACTACTATAGCTTCACGGTCGGTCTCGAGGTGTAGTCCTTTGATTCCCATATCAAATTTCCTTTGTCACAAAAAAATAATCCAATAGTCAAGATCGTTGAGGAATATTTCACCATAGATCTCCATTATGATGCGTGGACGCTACACTTTAATGGGTTGAATTATCTCCAAGGAGTTGGGGCGGGTTGTGTACTCATCAATCCCTCTAGCCAAGCCTTTCCTCTCTCCTATCGACTAAATTTTGAGATCACCAACAACATGACATAATATGAGGCTCTTATCTTGGGTATACAAGTCACCTTAGCTAAGGGTGTATCCTACCTTCATGTCATGGGACATTATCATCCGATGTGTTGATAGGTTAATGGTGCATACCAATGTTATAGAAAAAATATTAAATCTTATCATGACCTAGTTTTGGAATTAAAACCAAGATTCACTTCATTTACCATTGAATCTATCCCCTTTGAAAAAATTCCTTGGTTAATTCATTGGCCACATCTGCCACTTAGTGTTAGTCACATTCTAATGCTCAAGACGACACTCTTACAAAAATCCATCAAAATATGGTCACTACACCTCCTCCTAACACCCAGGATGTCTATCAAATTGAGCCACACAAACCTACACATGACCCTTCGTATACCAACATCCAATATCTTATACAATACTATACCTACCTAGACAATATCTGACCCCTAAATGTAACTCTACGAATATGTAGGAAGGCTCTCAAATACATTGTTAAGGACAACATCTCATACTATCACAACTTCAAAGGTACCCTATCTCGATGTGTTAACAAATATGAGGTTTCCCTTATCTTAGAAGAAGTGGACAAGGGGACTTTTGGTGGACATTGAAGTGATCATGCTACTGCACACAAGTGTCTACATATGGGTTACTATTGGAAAAAAATAGAATTTGATGCTCATGCCTTTTTATAAAAAAGTGTCGATCTTTCCAACATCACGATGATTTGATACATTCTCCTATGGTTGAGCTACAATCTATCATTGCTCCTAGACCTTAAGTATATGGGGATTGGATTACATTGGGAAACTACCTCGATCTAAGGACAATAATGCCTTCATCATCATAACCATGAAATAATTCACTAAGTGGGTTGAATCAATTCCTCTCACCAACATGTATAGCCTTACTACATCCAAATTTGTCCTCAATCAAATCATTTTCCACTTTGGAATTTCCCATACCATCATATCTGAAAATGGTGGGAGTTTCAAATGTAAAAAAATGAAGCAACTTTGTGCTAAATTCAAAATCAAACATCTATTCTCAACACCATATCATCCACAATGTAATGGACAAGCTAAATCTACGAATAAAATTATGAATAAGATCTTACAAAGGATAATATAAAAATCATGCACATATTGACATTCAAAGCTATCTCCTACATTATGGGCATACTGCACCATTGTTTATATGGCCACCGGGAAACACCATTTTAACTCACTTATGAAGCTCGGGTGGTTCTTCCACTCAAGGTAGAGCTTCCTTTTCTCTGCATTTCCCTTCACAATATCATTCTAGAAGATGAACTACATGAAGCATTCCCCCATGACCTTGACCAATAATAAGAATGACGTGATAGAACATACACTCAAAACCATAAGCAAAAGCAATGTCTTACTAAACAACACAAGTAAGCTCATGCATCCATGCACTTTTGACATGGGCGACCTTGTCCTTAAACTTGACTATACACATGACAAAGAGGGCCAACACACTCATAAATGGTTGGGTGCCTACCTCATCAAAGATATCATAGCACCTAACACATATCATCTTCAAATCAATGAAATCCGCACCTTCTAAAACCAATGAATTCTCAATTCTTCAAAACGTTTCATGGATGAATGAACTTACGAGTTTTGATAATCAGTTACCATCTCTCGTCCTTTCTTCTCAAATTCACTACTTCATTAACCTTTTCCTTTTCCTTAAAACAATTGAAAACATTATCAACATTATGGCTTTGTATGCCCCGCTCTTTCCCATTGAATCACTTAGGTATTATGTGCATCTTCCTTAGGCTCATGGCCTTACTTGGAGTTAGGTACCTCTTTGACAACATTCTTCTCATAGCATATACCTCATTGGTTTTTTTATGTTTCAGTTTTTTTATCCTCTCATTGTGGTAATCATCCATATTCTCTTTATGTACACCTTCGAGTTTATGACAATTTATCTTTGTAGCTTGTACAATATGGTTTTTTGTGCTTTTCAGCGTTACTACCTACCGCTTGGCTATGAAACTATGACACCATACCATCATTATGAAATTTTGACATCTCAACATTTCTATGAAATGATATCCATCCAATGGGCCCCTAGGTAGACGATTTATGTCTTGTTTTACTTATGATCCTCTAGTGTTTCCTTTATTTTTTACTTCTCCATGGTTCTTACATCATGGATTATGCCCACATGTGGCATGAAAATAAACACTATCATATATTTAATTTTATCTAGTCCTTTCAAGTATTCCTTTATATATCTAATTTTAGTAGCGGTGTTAGAGATTTTCTTTCTCCATTGACCACCCCATGTTTTGTTATTGTGACATGCAATGATCAATAGTTGGGGCATATGTATACACCTAATTTTTCACTTTTCATCTTTCATACATGTTACTAATAATTTCCTTATATAGATAAGGGTCACTGATGCATATATTTATAGAGTAGGTGCCTTAAAGGGCCTGTTGGGAATGGGGAATGGTTATTCACGTAACCACTATGGGTTAGAGATAGTACACGAAAGAGTGTCGCTATTGGTTCTTGTCATTATTTCTCATTGCACTAGGAACCCTTATCCTCCCAGTCTCACATGCATTGCATTCATGACTTATTTCTTGCATTTCATCACTCAACACCTTATTCACCCACATTCATGATCCATAACACATTATTTTCACCTTTCATGACACCTTACCTCTTTTCAACATACTTGGCTGATGTCATCACCCATGGGCAATGGTTTTGGTGTTATATTTTCTCATAGAAGATGTCATTAATCATGGGAGATGACATCCTATATATGCCCTCAATTCAATTGAAAATCATAAGAAAAGGAAGACAAATCATTTAGACTTCCATTATCTCTACTACTTTGGTTCATCTTCACATTTTCTCGCCTAGATATTATTTCATCTTCCATATTTCTTAGATTGGATGGGATAATCTTCTTCTTGGATGGTTTTTTTTCACTATTAGGTAACTTATAGTGATTCTAGCATAGGAACAATGTTCCCCTTCTCCACCAAATAGTGATTATATCTTGGTGTACTCCTTCTTTGGAGATATGGATGCATTAGTAACCCTACAGTACAAGGTGAGTGTTCTAACTATCTCTTGTCATTATTTATAGGTAAGTCCATTTCCTTATTCATTGTGTTATGTAAGCTTAGTATTACATGTATTTTAATGCTATTTAGCATAATACTCTTATTAACTATCAGTTCCTTAGTTATCATTTCAGTTATATCATGTTTACTCATTTCATTTATTATTGATCTATAGCTCTCTATACCACACAACCGATATCCCTGTAGGGTTCCTTCCTCTATCTTGACCATGGGCCTTGGAAACACTAGGTTGACCTAGTGTAGGGATTACTACCCTCTAGATATGTGACCCTAACGCTCATTGTAGCCCCTTTAAGTCTACCCATTTTATATTGGTACAAATTTCTTTCCTACTCATTGCATTGATACCCTTGTCAAATGGATGATTTAGGAGTGCATATTATTGAGACAATTTTTTTGGCCTACATACAATGTCATCTCATGGGATGCAATGAGTTCAATACACAAAGGTCGAAAATATTCGACATAATGCCTCAATGAAATGTGGTCGATGGAATGTTATGATGACATGGTATGCATAACATGGGTTTAATGAAAAGGTCTTTGAAACCTTGAAGAAAGTGTAATTGGAAAGTGTAAATCAAGACTCCACATCTTGTTCCAACATAATCTTGACATGTGCCAAAATGGGAGATTTAGAGTAGGGTATGTAATATTTCAATGTTAGGGTAAACTTATTTTACTATAGTAATTTATACATTATATTATTACCTTTGGTAATTAGTTGATTATTGTTATGTGGTTTTATAAACCATATTTTTCATATTCTTCTCATATGAATTTATTGTTGTTGTATAGTTATGACAATATTTTGTCTGAATTATTTCATGCATGGGTTTTGTTGCACACTCTGCAACTTCTCTTTGTTTCTAAACCGGTTGTCCAATATCTATAACTATTGCATCCTACACCTTTGTAATTTATTTGATTGATTATTAATAAAAGTATTAGGTTTCCACCCCTATTTTATAATTTCATTTGGTATCACATCGGGTTAAAGCTCTTGGCTAGGTTAGAGAGAGAGAGAGAGAGAAGAAGAGATAGAGGATCCTAGAGAAGCGATTGCGGTAATTGAGAGAGTGTAGCCTCTAAAGCAACTTCCCAATCTCATCCCCGCCTCCCCACAACCTCTGTTTGATCTAAAGGTAAATGAAAAGCAATGTTTTTTTCCTTGGTACCTCCTACACCAGGAAAATTTGCTTCCTGGAAGCTAATCAAATTCACAAAATAAAATAAAAATTCTCCCCAACCAGGGGTTTTACCTCTAAATTTAGAGGAACATTTAGTCTCTCTGGTAAATATAGCGATCATGCGCATTTTGGAGGAAATTTTGCGATTCGATCCATCGAGCACTACATCGAGCTTTCATAGAAGATTGATTTTTGCGGATCGTGTCTCGCACCTCCATTGAGCCCATTCCCCAATCCGACCAAGATCCTCTACCACCGAGCTATTCATGTAGAAAAGAATTGTAACCACCTTTCCCAAATTACATTTACAAATGAATTGATCTGCATTGATGCATTGAAGCCATCTAAGCTTGCATATGGGTTCAATGGCGATCCATTGAGTTACGGTTAATGTTATCGATGGGTTGAAGGGTTCCAAAGCCAAGAAAATGGAAGAGTTGTGTTTTATTGACGTGTACTAAGTTGATTACTTTGTGCAAACTAATCCAACTTACATTCAAGCCTATCATCAAGTCGAGTAGCTCCATAGTCCGCTTAGACACACGAGCCTCAAAGAAATCCATGAGAGAAATCAAATAAGAAGTAACTGAGTCATTTTTGGATTTTTATGCATTCTAAACCATCCATGTCAAGATCTATGCACTATTAGGTTGGTCCATCTCTCCAAGATCTGCAACAATAACGAACCCCTGCCACAAAGGCTCCTACACACAATCAAAACCGAGGCGGCTGCATCTTCAATAAAAGAAATCAATCAACTATCGGTGGAGGAAAAAAAAGAAAAGGAAGTCTTAGATCCATTTTATTAGTGAATACCTAATTCACCCCTTCCAAAAAATTGACACATGGATCTTCCATGCCACGTCACCTTTCAAAAAAAGGTTAGTCGATCTCTATTAAGTTTAAATACAATTTACTTCATTTTATATTCTAAGCGTTATAGTGCTAAGGTGGATGGTGGAAGTGCTTTAGGTGTGGAAGGTTAGGGGTTTGACCCCCACCTCAAAGCATTTTTAAAAAAATGTTGAGTTTAGTAGAATATTTGGTAAAACGCCAACTTAAGAGACCATCTAAACCCCTAACCATAACTAAAGTCACAACTAAACTTAGCAAAGAAAACCCTAACATGGGGTTTTTTTTTCCCCACAGCTTATTTTTTTATTCTAAGCAACATTTTTTAAAGGAGGGGTGATTAAAAATTATTTTTGAGCTATTTGTTTACAATTTTTTGCTCAAAGAACTATAATGAGCTCCGAAGGCCCAGGGCCCCGCAAAACAAGTTTTTTTCTGCCATTCAATTTTTTTCAAAATTTTGGATGTAATTGTATATTTCAGTGCATTGTACTAATTTGTAGGTTTCCATATTCAACCGCAAACCATTGTAATTTCTTTAAAAATAACAGAGATTTGTACTCAAAATAATAAAAATTTGGTTCTGTATCACTCACGAGATCTTCAAATCTCATTCGTAGCATTTAGTATAAACAATGCCTCTAGGAAGTGCTTACAAGTAAAGCCATCACAATTACTACTACACTTAATGCCTAATATAGCTACAACAACATCATCTAGGCATCGACCCTTTAAATCGATGGGAGTAATAAGGACACAATGCACACACTTTGAGCCCTCCCATCTATCTATGAATGATTACTTGACTTAAATCAAGACATTGAAATTATGAAAGTATATAGCGAAGTTATGCATGCTTATGAGGATATTTATTTGATCCAGTGTCAATAATCACACAGACCCCTTTCAATACTATCTTGGTACCATGTATTGGATTCTTTCATGTACGTTAATGCCTCTTTCATGTATCAACGCTGAGTATATAGAAAAGGCGAGCTTCTTCCACATATCGACGGGTATATCGGAAGTGAGCGTATATAGAAAAGTTCAGTATATTACACTAATGGTATATAGATTGTGAGACCATATACCTATAGTGATAAGAGCCTTACCCTTTGTCAATTGATTCTACAAAATGGGAACCAATTCCCCCAAGTTATTTCTTCCAAATTCACAACTTCTAAGAAATAAATATGCATCATGGAAGACAAAGATCAAAACACAACTTGATTTTGAATAGATTTGGAATGTTTTGGATGGTTCTGTAACTAGATCAACAACTGATACAACCCAACAATGTCGGTTTGATAGATCCCATCGAAGGCCAATCTGATTATTTTATTTGCATAAGTGTGTCGATGATGTGTAACCCCACATTCCTGATGCTAAATTAGCCAAAGAAGCATGGGATAAGTTGAACACAGTGTACGAGGCCAAGAACAAGAATGTAATACTAAATTTGTAGAGTCAGTTACACACATTGAAGTTCAAACAAAATGAGAAAATAGAAGATTTCTTAAGAATATTTGTAAAGTTAAGGGAATCACTTCTATCCCTGGGAGAGGAGTTCACTGATACAACTCTTGTTCCCATTATTCTAAGAGAACTCCCTCTTTCGTACTGCATTTTTGTGACAACACTCAACTTATCAAATCAGACAATTTATTTTGAAAAGTTAGTGAACCTACTACAACAAGAGGAAGAAATCTACAATAAATATGATGAAGAGGAGCAGGAACTATCTTCTCATAAAAATGGAAAGGAAAGGGAAAAGGAAAAAGAAAATATCATTCCTCTCAAAAATCCTAAATACAACATCAACATGGGGAAAAACAGAATGAGAATAAGAATAAATGTCCTATCTATAAGAGAGGACACGATATAAAAGATTGTTGGTTCAATACCTTAAAGAGAGGTTTATCAAGAAACTCTGGACCTTAAAATCAGCAATCTTATAGGGGACATTCTAACTACAATCAATGGTAGAAGAAGGGGAATTGGAGAAGAAAACCCCATGAGAAAGGAAATCTACGGCGAGGAAGAAGAACATTCGGATAATGAAGACTTCTTATACATTGCTCATTCAAGTGAACCTTCCACGTCGTCTAGTGATTTCTGGTATGTTGATTCGGGAGCCACTTGACACATGACCAGCCAAAGATACTATTTTACCACAATGAGGGTCACTCTTTCCAAAAATCATGTTTCATTAGGTGATGATTCTTCATATACATTACAGGGGAATGTGAACATTTCTCTTCCTCTTAGTTCATGAAATTTTAGATTGTCAGATGTACTATCTTTCCTTGGGTTGACAAAGAATCTACTATCAGTTAGTCAACTCCTAGATCAAAATTTGAAAATTGACTTTGATAGTCATTCCGGCAAGAAAATGTGTTTGATTTGAAGTAAATCACAAGGCTCGAAAATAGTTGCAAAATCCTCCAATGTGGGACGTATGTTCCAACTTAATTTTTTCCACAGAGATGATTAGACACTTGTGGCTACAAATTCTACCTCTGCACAGGTTGTGGCATCGAGACTTGGTCGATTAGTTTTAAGTATCTCAAACACTTCTCTGTATAATATGGTAAAATGATTTCCATCTCTCCGGAAGGATATAGATAAGTGGTCTCACTACCTAGCAAGAAAACAACATAAAGCTTCATTCCAGAAGAGTACCTATTGAGCTCATGGTAAGTTTGATCTGGTTCATACCGACCTTTGTGGTCCGATACAACCGATTCATTCTGGATTTCAATACTTCATGCTTTGTGTTGATGATTATTTGAGAAAAATGTGGATATACTTGTCTTTGTAAGAAAAGTGAAGCTTTTGAAACTTTCAAGAAGTTCAAAGTGGTTGTTGAACAAAAATGTTCATCACATCGAAATCTCCACTCGATCGAGGGAAGAATTCACCAGTAATGATTTTAAATCCCACGTACAAGCTCATAGAAATCATCTAAAAATGCCTCCATACACACCACAATAGAATGTTATTGTTGAGAGAATAAATTGTACTATCATGGAAATGGTGTGATGCATGATCGATGATTCTGGACTAGCGAGGACATTTTGGGTAGAAGCAGAAAAAATAGTAGTTTATTTGTTGAACAGAGTGCCCATAGTTTCTCTTGATGGAGTAACACCATACGAAGCATGGTCGAAGTGGAAACCATCTGCATTGCATACCTTAGATTATTCAGTGTAAAGAAAATGCACATACCCAAGCATAATAGAAATAAATTGGATATGAAGTGACAAAAACTCATCTTCATTGGTTATAGTGAAGAAATTATTGGGTAGAGATTGATGGATTCAAAGACCAGGAAAGTCTACACTAGTAGATATGTTGAGATTTTTAAGAAGAGGGAAGAAAAGAATCCTCCTCTGACTCACCTAATGTAGATTATTCACCCGTTGTAAAAGGTAGAAGTTTATGTTCCCAATGATGACAATGATGATGGCGATGATCGGATAGAACCACGACCCACGGGAGTAGTTAAGCGTATGCCAAAGTGGTATACTAACATGATATCGATGATGTAAAATATGATGTTCCACTCGATATATCCAGCACTAGACCAAAGACTCATAGTAAAGCATGAGAAGAATTAAAAATTTTCCTTTATGAGTAGAGTTATAGAATATGACGAGTCGTCTATAGCTAGAAGCCCTACATACCAAAATCTTGGAAAGATGCCATGGATGCCGAATATCACGGTGATGAAAAACAATACTTGACAACTCACGATCTTCCACCAGGGAAGAAACACATTAGTTGCAGATGGATATTCAAAACAAAATACAAAGTAGATGAGACTATAGACAAGTATAAAACAAGATTGGTAGCAAAGGGGTATGCACAAAAAGAAGGCGTAAAATATGAGGAGACATTTTATCCCACAACTAAGATCAAAATAATTAGGATGATATTTTCTCTAGCTGCAAAGTTTGGTTGGAAAGTCCATCAAATGGATGTTAAAAGTTCCTTTCTGAATAGAAATCTACAAGAAGAAGTCTACATGACTCAACCTGATGGATATGTTGTACCTGGTCAAGAAGAAAAGGTATATAGACTTAGGAAATATTTGTATGGCCTTAAACAAGAACCTCGTGATTTGTACATCAAAATTGATGAGCATCTCACACAACATGGATTTGTCAAAAATCCATACAATCCCAATCTCTACCTCAAAAATCAAGGGAGGGAAATTGTGATTTTTTTGTCTATGTCGATGATCTAATCGTCACTCGGAAGTTTAGTGAGGATGACAATGAAGAAAAATCTTAACCAATCATTTGACATGACAGATCTCAAAGCTTATGCACTATTGTCTTGGATTAGAAGTATGACACAAAGAGAATCACACTTTTTTTTCTTATTTAAAATATACCAAGACAACACTCGAGAAATTTAGGATGATGGATTTCACACCTATTGCTACACCTGTAGAGAACAGATTGAAATTATCTTGTTTAGATCCATCTTGTGTGCTAAATGCAACTCTCTATCAACAGTTGATTGAGAGTCTCATTTACCTCACATACACTAGACCAGATATCATATTTGTAGTCAGCTATCTATCCAGGTTCATATAGGAACCCAAAGTTTGTCATTGGAAGGAAACACAGTGAATCTTGAGATATCTCAAGGGGCGGTGGATCTTTGTATAGAAGATACAAGAAAAATGATAATTTCTTCTTGTCTAGATATTCGATTCGAGATCACGCAGGAAACATTGATGACATAAAATCCACTTTAGGATTTGTGTTATTTTTGGGATCTGGACCGATATCATGGGGAAGCAAGAAACAAAACTTTGTTTCTCACTCTTCTGACGAAGATGAGTATCATCTTTGCGCAGTGAAGCTCTCTGTGAAGTTATATGGCTATGTCGCATATTCATTGGACTTGGGATACCAAAAGACAAACCACCACCTTGTATGTTGACAATGGAGGTGTTCTCAAAATTGTTCACAATCTATTTTTTCATGAAATAACAAATCACATTGAGGTACAGGTACATTTCATATGCGAGCATGTTTGCAAACACAATATATAGCTTCATGTTTTCACAAAAGATGAAAAATGAGAAGATATCTTCACAAATTCACTTGCACGTGACAAGTTTCATTGTTCACGAGTTCCTCTCCTCATCTCTTGAAACAATGTAAAATTAAGGGGGGGAATGTTAGGGTAAAATTATTTTACTATAGTAATTTATGCATTGTATTATTACCTTTGGTAATTAGTTGATTATTGTTATATGATTTAATAAACCATATTTTTCATATTATTCTCGTATGAATGTATTGTTGTTGTATAGTTATAACAATATTTTGTCTGTATTATTTCATACGTGGTTTTTGGTTGCACTGTACAACTTATCTTTTATTTGTAAACCCACTATCCAATATCTATAAGTATTGCATCCTCGCACCTTTATAATTGATTTGATAGATTATCAATAAAAGTATCGAGGATTCCACCTTTGTTCAATACTTTCAATCAAATTAAAATGGAAAGGGGGTCTTGAGTAGATTTTGTAGTTTTAATGTATCTAGTAGATATGACTATAAAATGTGTGACCTTATACAAGCTATGTGAATTGTTCAACAAAATAACTTAAAACAATGTGGTTTAAGGAAAATTATGATTGCAAGATATGCAAAAAATGGTGTTCTTGACAAGGATTCAAGACTTTTTAAAACAATTCTGCAAAGAAAAGACACCCACCTCTATTTTTGGGGTAATCTCCTATCAAATCAATGTATTCCCCACTTAATCATAGATGACTTATGCATATTCAAAATAAAATTATTTGAGTGAGACCTTTGTAAGTTTTTATTACCACCATTAAAAGCTTACTATACATAATGCTTGAGTACCATTACTAATCCCTTTATAACATCATTGTCATATGTGTTGTATAATGTGTATGGTTATATGCATAATGGAGGGCACACTTTGGAATATGTAAGATAAATCAAAAGCTATATTTTGGGTATTGTCTCCTATTAAATCAATCAATACCTCACAAGAAAGTTAAAAAATGGTTACAAGATGAGTATGTTTGGTTTCTTAGAATTATCTACTCTTCCCTAATTGTTTCAAAATATCCCAAAACATCATGTGAAATTTCTTCTAAATACTTACCTTAGTACCCAAGTTGGAAATGTTTCTTCAAATAATCTTGAAATTTCTTTCACGAGTCTAAAAATCCTCATTCAATAAAAAAGCTTGATTTGGTTAGTTGTCTTGGTCTAAAATAGCATATAAAACCTTATATATCTTGATCCTTACCAATATGGGTAAATTCATGGTGGAAGTGTCCCACTCACTCACATAATATGCTAATAAGGGTGGCACCTCAATACAAGTGTCCCTCTTACTAATATAACAATTGAATGGCTACAATATCAATGCGTTCTTTCTTATCCTTCCCTCTCCTTCCTGGTGGTATCAAATAATTAATATATATATAATTTCCTCTTAAAATATGCTTTACAACCTAAGTGAGATATGCATCGTTAGCACATCTTGGAATTGCTTTGATGAATCTTAAAAACCCTCATATTTTACTATTTATGTAACCATTACACATCTTTTTGGTGCAATAGATACTAATAGAGAATGAAATAGATATTTTCTATTCCCCTATATATATTATAGATGCTAAATTTTAGTATGTTGTCCTTGTGTAATGTGAAGTTTTACCACGTTCTCTTAATAAAAATTCTCACATTCAATCCAATCTCCTTATCTCTTTAGATCTTCTATAACTGACTTATCTTTACACACTACACTATCAAAAATTATAATAATATTGTTTAATCAAAGAAAAATTAAACCTCTAATATTCATGACACAAATTTTAGTTATGAATTTCATCTCTCCAATTTGAAAATGTTTGGAAGGGCCAAGATGTCACATCAAGTCTTGGGAAACCTATATTTTCCTTCCCCTTCACATTTCTTGACTTTGATTTCAAATTCAAATCTATATTTTGGGCCACTTCATCTTCCTAGGGTTATCCTTATTAGAATATTTCACCTACATAAGGCTATATAAGCAAGTCATTATCATTTTATGACTCACATATCACACTTATAAGATAATAATGCAAAGATCATTCCAAAATTACTCAAAGAATTCCAAAACCTACCCAAATTACCTACACATCATCTATATAAGTCTCTACTACAATTTTGAATCACTCAACTAGAATAAAGAGTCTATCTTTCTCCATTTCCAACCATTCAAAGGTAATAGAGCCATGTTTAAGTAAGAGAAAATTCTCTCCAAGAATTACACAAGGGTTTCAACTTAAAAATGATTAGGTCCCATAGTTAATGCACACCGAATCTCAATACTAATGCATTAGGTACATCTTATAATATGTAATTATCCCACTATATTGGTGTCAAGAGACATGAGGTCAGCCATAGGTGTTTGGTTAGTTATTCACCATTGCACAAGCACATAAGAGAGATACTTGAGGCTTAATCTCATGAAGAGGGCATACAATGTAGTATTGGGATTGGGTCAACATCTAGGAGTAAAAGTACTAAGGGTAGTCAAACCTTATCACACACACACACACACATGTTTTCCTCTTTGTTTGTTAATGCTCTTATGAAGGGTTTTATAGTTTGTTAGTATTTATACTTTATTGAAGGTGATTATATGTCACCTTGAAGGTGTGCAAGAAAGAGTGACATACAATGAAATAAATTTTTAGATAAGTGAAGCACATAGAAATTTGTAGGTATAAAATTTAAAGGGTCAATACTGTAGAGTTATAGGTCAAGAATATGCAAATTAGGTATAGACTATACATAAGTTGTATGGTCCTACCCCTATTGGGTTTACAGTTCCATAACTTTTTGAAAGTATCTACAATTGTAGATCATCCTATTATATGATCCTACATAACTACATCCTCCTAGTTTTTTCTTATACAACTAATTCTATCTATCCTCCTATGTATTTAAGAAATTACTTTTATTTCAATCATTTCAAGTTTGAATACATTATTTTGATTGTGTATGATTAATGTTGGAAATTAATTAGATCATAATAGTCTATTTATTGTAAACTCTTACATATTTGTAGTTGGTGTACCATAACTTTCTAAAATCTAACTAGGGTATAAAAATTTGGTGAACCCAATGCTTTAACCAATTTTCTTGCTTCAAAATTTTCACGTTGTCTCCTTACTTATTTTAGTACATCATGGTCCCAAATATCATGGATCATTATCTACATTTATGTTGCATGTCCAAGAGTCCCCATCATTTCCTTAATATAATATTTCATCCCTCTAATCTAGTTCAGACTTCTCCTCCATATAAGGCTCAAGAACTTTTAATTGTTCATAAACATGTTGACAATATGGTCTCTCACTCTCATGAGTATGGTACTTCCACTTCTTCTAGTACAATAGATTTATATTCCCATGTTCATACTTTGTAATAAAAAGTTCTAAATTTACAAAAAGGTGCATCCATGTCTTCTCATGTTCATCCACATTCCTCACAACCACCAAATATATAATTCTAACTTTCTTAACAATGATTCACTCATTTAATTTTTGCACCATAGAAAGTACTTCATAAATGACCAGCATGTAACCTTGTATATTTCCCTCCCCTACTTGATATTGATACAAGTATGGCTTATGGTAAGAAATTTGATCCTAATACTCATTGTGATCATCACCAATGTATTGGCTACTCCATTAACAATTGTTTTAAGATTTGTCACATTATACAATACCTCCTTGATGTTAGTGCAGTTGAGTTTGAGAACATACCTTAACCTAAGTCTACTAATCAAAATGTAAAAAGTAAAATATTTAGTCACCTAATTCTAAAACATAATGTTGCTAAATTTACTTTAGAGGTCCACAATTCTTACCATGTTGTCCAACCTTCACCATAATATGATAATATGTTTAATAATATGATTGGAAATATTTTCACCATAGAATCCTCATGGATTATTACTTTTGATAAAACTATTATGGCACATGGGTTTCTTTCTAATAAAATAAACATTCCCGCTCCTATTGATCAACATCATATATGTCATGATTTGGTTGATAACACTACTCCCCACAATATGTTAACTTTTATGTTACTCCACTTTCTTGGGTACACTATGAAGGATGTCATTATTGATCCTCAAATATGAATCGGGTATGTTGTCCAACCTCTCCTATTTGGTCTCCTTACCTTTGATCTCACATTTTTAATGGCATCTTCTATTACATAATGTGTCATTAGTCTAGGTTTTTCTTGACATCACACTTTTATGTTTATACCTTCCATACTGCATCAATGTGCTAAGTTCATTCACAATAATCAATTAGTTACAATTAGGGTATTCCTTTTTATATTCCTCCATCACCACATCTTTGGTCGACACATAAGACCACTAATCTAAGTAGTAGTACATCTAAAAATTTATTTTTCATCTTTCATTCTAGGCATCATCTTACTTACATGAATATGTCTCATTTTCATTAATCTAGGGCACATACTACTTATTGCAGAAGACACAATCTCCCATATCTTTGAATTTATCATGTTCTATATGTATTACCTATCATGATTCTTCCTATATTGGCCCTTATAAAGAACATAATGTAGCTTATACAAAATTCATACGAATCATCTTTCATCTCTTTTGACACTTGTGAGGTTTGCATGCCCTCCACCCACCACATGTGATATGATTCTTCATGAGTCCTATATCAAGTATCTATTGCGTTGTCCCCTTTCTTGTACATAGTCATTCTCAAAACACTTCAACAACATTAAAATGATCACGCAACACACAAACATTTAAATAGGTACAAAAATAAAAAATAGGACATGAATATGTTCTTGATTGCCTAGTTTGTTACATTATAACTATTATTTATCACATTAGTTTGATAGATAACATATCTAATATTTCAACACATGCATTCACAATGTAATGCGACCACGATGTAGGACACACACAAGTTGATCAATGATGATTGGAACCATATTGATTCCTTACACTAATATTTTAGGGTCATCCTCCCACATTATACATGTGCTTTTTCTACATTACATGTTACTTTACACATTCCTCATCATGTTTGATTATATATAATTCCTATTTTTATTCATTGGGATAACACATCTAACAAATGTTAAGTTACCTGTTATCTTAGTTGTTTTTGTTGCTATTTTATACACTTGAACATAAATTGTTGTCACTACTCTTAACACATGAATAGATATATTTATTAAAAATATGAATTACATTACATAGGATATGGAAAAAATTATTATAGTAATTTTATTGCTTATCAAATCCACATAAAGTGGATTAGATATATCTCGAATGATAAAAATATATGCATAGATAAAATATTTCCCCTCTTTCCCTCTACAAGAATGCATCCAAGAAGTGGAGTTCCAACAATAGAATAACAACCCAAAAATTAAGGGATTAACCGTTATCACCTAGACAACTAACAATTCTAGAAAAGTTAATTAAATAATTAAATTTATTTATTGAATCACCCACATATTGAATTAAGCTATGCTACTCCTAACCTTCCTCTCAATTCAACATGGTATAAATTGAACAGGATATAAATTCTCTCGAAGAACTCAATTTTTTTCCTTTGTAATTGACTTTGTGAAGACATTTACACATTGTTGATCTATTGTCCTAAAGTTGTATGTTTTTATTTTACACATGTTTGAAAGTGAAATGTACTTACTTCTCAATTTGGTTTATAAACTCATGTAACATATGATTACAAATAATACTTACCACTCTTTCATTTTCAAAATGTAGGATAACCATATGTTTCTATGGTATAACCAATCCTTTAAGTATACATTAGATCCATATCTCTTCGTAGAAATCTCATCTTGCTATGTGATATTATAATTCAATGGATGAACTTGAACCACAAATTTTCTTCTTACTAAACCTTGATATTGGTTTAGATCCTAAAAATAAGACAAATCCGAAAGTGGATTTCATATCATCTATGTCCCTTGCATGATTTGAATATGAATATTTTGTCGAAGAAGAAGTTATCATGCTTCTTATATTCTAGAGAAAATCCATAGTTCCTCTAATGTACCTCAATATATGCTTTGTTGATTTCTAGTGACAAAACTTTTTCTCTTTTCTAGGTATGAGAAAAAATTCTAGTTGAGTAATGTACACTTCTTCCTACAAATTTCCATTAAGGAAGGAACTTTTCATATCGATTTGGTGGATTTTAAAAAAAAAAATTGTAACTAGATAAAAATCATCTTGAAAGTTTTGATCTTAGTTGTGGGAGAAAAAGTATCCTCATATCCAATACCTTCTTTCTAATCATATCCATTTGCTGCTACTCTATCCTTTTGTTTATCAATATTGGTTTTTACTTTGTACTTCATCGTTAAGATACATCTACATCCAAACGAATTCTTCCCTAGTCAATATATGTAATCTTCCATTAGTTATACTTCATTAATTAATTATAATTTACATCCATAATATATTTCAAATGTTTTGACTATAGGGATTCCTAAACTATAGAGGGATAAATAGATTAAAAAAAATGTATTCATTAAGTTTTAATTTACCTTTCCACGAGTCATACTACGAGTCCTTTGTCAAGTGGTAGATGTGTCGGACACCATCCAAATTTACAACTTGTGCATACTTGTATAAAACTTGGTAATATTTAAGTTGTTCTAGTAGGTGGTGGATCTTCAAAATCCTCCCCATTACCACTATGCCCATTATAGATATTACTATCTTATGGTTTCACAAAATCAATGATATGTTCATCAAAGTTATATTTTGGAACAAGCCTATGCTTCTTTCTTCTAAAAAAACTCAACATCCATACTAGTGTACACCTTTCTAGTTTTCTATATCCCTCAATCTATAACTGAGTGCCTCATCATTATACCCTAATAAGATATGATTTTCTAATTTCATGCCTATTTTAGTTATATTATTCTTAGGAATGTGCATATTTCCTTTACACCCAAATAATTTGATATGTGCAATTAATTGCTTTCACCACGACCATGATGCCTATGGTGTTACCCCATCAAAAACTACAATGGGAACTATGTTTAGTATATATAATATTGTTTTGGTAGCTTCATCCCAATATGTTTTTATCATTCCGAATCATCAGCCATACATTGCATAATTTCCAAGAGAGTATGCTTTTTCCATTCAAATACATCATTGTGTTGTGGCATATTTAGAGGATCCATTTGAAGATGAATTCAATGAGTTTTCAATAGGGATTTGAACTAATTAATTGTGTATTCACCCATTGATTTGATTGGAATGTTTTGATTTTATGACCATTTTTGTTTTAATAGAGGCTTTGAATTTATTAAAATTATCAAAGACGTTATCTTTTTGTGCATACAAAGTATAACCAAAATTTAAGTAAAAATCATCAAAAAAGAGCATAAAATATTGAAACTTGGTATGAATAGGTGACATAGGTATGTATTGATAGATATACACTAGATCAAGTTTTATTGGAGCTCAAAATATACTTTGTTAAAGAGTGGCTCTATATTTTTTTCTACTAGATAATGTTTACACTTATTTGTATCCTTTTTGAGAGATGGAAAACCTTTTCCCATGTTATAGTGGTAGAGTGTGTAAAGATAACAAAAATCACACATTACCAAGTCTTATTTTCCATAAATATGTTGAGGCTATGCCATTAGGAACTAGGGCTTGATCATCTCTCGAACAAAATCTAGTTGAAAAATTAGACCCAATTGGAATCTCATTCAACAATATTGGAGATTATTGACTTATTTCAAATATGACACATTTTTCTACTACCTTTACTTTAAAAATCCAGCTTAATATTATGTTCCAATAAATGAATGACTAATAATAGCTTTTTGGTTAAACCAATGACATATCATACATTAATAATTTTACAATTATGAATTCCAATGTTTCCATTACCTTGAACAATATGTGATGTATCATCACCCAAAGAAACATGTTTTTTCATGGGTGTGTCATTAAATGTGAAGAACCAATTTTCATATTTTCATGTGGTAGGTTTCACCCTAATCAACATACTTGAATCAAATTTTGTGAAGTGGGTTCTTCATGGGATTATACAACATATAAGAAGTCCCCATTTTCAGATTGATCTTCCAACTCAAAAGTGTTTCCTTGTTGTTGTGGTTTCTTCATCCAGTTTTATTTTTCTATCCATGTTGATTTATTTTTGTGCCTATGTGGATTGTTTCTTATTTGGATTCTTTCCAGTAGATGAGCCATGTGTAAATGTATTATACTAACAATATTTGATTTCACGATGTTACAACCACAAATCATACATTGTATCTTTTTATTTACCTATTGATTCTACTAGTTATTTTACTTTTGTGGTTATTTAGATGATTGCATCCATTTTTCCCCTTTTTAAAAAATCAGGTGTTTAATCCTCTTCTTCTACTTGTGAGTGCATGGACTGTTCTTATTAAAACATGTTTACATTTTTTCAAAACCGATGGTTTGTTCAAGCTTATTTAGCGATGTGAAACATATTGTAAGAGGGTGGAAGGGCTATGAACATGATAGGTATAAGATATTCATAATTTTATTCTTTTTCAAAGAAAATAAGTGATGCCCTCAGTGTTACAACATGCCTTAAAAAGGATTCAATTATTTGATTTGTTGTAAATTCTATGCATGAGGTTGGTTTTGAGACAAAAATTGTGTTTTTATTTTTAGCTTCATACATAATGTTGAGTTTACCCCATGATTATTTTAAATTTTTTCCATCATGAATATGGGTTTTACCCTCATTAAACACTCCAAATAATATGATTAGTTTTTTCTTTCTAGTCATCCTTAGAGTACACTATTTTTATCAAATGAACATCTACTACAGTAGCATCAAGGAGCTATTTATAACTATCCAAATATCCTCAAATTCCACTTGACATCTTATTTTTGTTTTCCATGCAATATAGTTATCACCCCTAAGGAGATGTGAATCAAGTAGAAATAATTTGGAGGCATCTTATGCAACCATTTTGAAGATATGATGCTACTAATTTTGTGCAGCTATCAGCATAGACGTGGACATGGATTGGGGTTGAAGGGATTCATGAAGATTTATGGATTTATTACTTATCAAGCCTCTCCAAAACCTCCAAAATTAATCCAACACCTCCCTAAAATGATCATAATCTCTACCTAATATGATACCAAATCTTGACATAGAACACAAAGATCTTTATTGTTGATATAAAATCAAATAATTATAATACATAGAAGATGTAAAGAATTCTTAAAGGAATTGAACTGATTTATCAAATCCACATAAGGTGGATTAGATATCTCCTTACAAAAATAATTTATTTCCCCATATTTCTCTCACATGGATGCATATGAGAAATAACATAAGCAACAATATAATAACAACCCAAAAATCAAAGGATTAGCTATTATCACCTAGAAAAATAATAGTTAGAGAAAAGTTAATTAAAAAATTAAATTTATTTATTTTTACTAAACAAAAAGGTTTTTGACTGAGATCCTTCCCAAGTTACAAGAGGCTTAGGCCCTGATAATCAAATACATACCATACTTAAAACAAATATCACCACGAAGGAGCTCACTTAAAAAGAGAAACAAGGGAACTATAGTACCACAACAAAAGAGAAGTTAAACCACAATAGAACCATAGAAAAACCACAAAAAAATAGAAAAAGTAGAGATCTACCATATAAGATCAAAACAACTTAGAGTGAATCCAAAACAATTTATTTATTTTTACTAAACAAAAAGGTTTTTTGACCGAGATCCTTCCCAAGTTACAAGAGGCTTATGCCCGATAATCAAATACATACCATAATTAAAACAAAGATCACCACGAAGGAGCTCACTTAAAAGAGAAACAAGGGGAACTATAGTACCACAAAAAAGAGAAGTTAAACCCCAATAGAACCATAGAAAAAGCACAAAAAAATAGCAAAAGCAGAGATCTACCATATAAGATCAAAACAACTTAGAGTGAATCCAACCACTATTCATTGGTCTTTGATAAATTACTTTTCAGGGTATCCAAGTTGTCCTTGATATCTTTGACTGAGGTTCCATCCTTGGATTTTTCCTTCCCTTTGTTTCTTTCCAACACATCATGATGTTTGATAGTATATCCATATTTCCCTTAAAAATAGAGAGGATGTCACACTGTCTATTTCTGAATTTTTCTTTCTCATCTTCAATGGATTTGATTCTCTTATCCATCTCTTCCATCAGTTGCTCATCCTTGCTCCCACTTTCAATGGCTATTTTGCATCCTCTAATTTTTTTCCTTCAAAAGTTTGCACTCCTTCCTAAGCCATGTAATCATGTCATTGTGTAGGTCAAGTTCATTTATGATGCTCCCTATTTTATCTATACTTGTATATTCTTTGTATCCTATATCCAAAAGATTGAGGGAAAAAACCCCTTCACCAATAGGATAAGAGGGGAGAGTAGAAGTTTTGGTGGGATCAATTTTTTCTTTCTAGCTACAAAGGATGTGATATGAAGGGGGAGGGATCACGACGGAGGGGGTATTTTTGGAGGAGCGGGGGATGAAGAGGAGGGGTGACATGAGTGTTCACAATGATCAGATTTAAGTGCTTATAGAGGAGAAAAATGAGGGCATGGTGGGAGGGATGGGTTTGATTCTATTTGGTTTCCGGGTTCACCGAGTGGTCAAGGGATTGGAGAAGATAGAAAGGAAAATTGACAGCCACATTTCTTATAAAATGTTTTAGAAAAACCAAGTGAAAGTAGGGGGTAACTTTAAAACAAACATCCAAAGTAAGATATTTATTAATCACATAACTAACCTTGTCATATGGTTTTGTAATTGAATCCATGAGAAATCCACTTTTAGATTCAACAAGACTTTCTTCCCCTTCCAAGAATTTTGCCTCTTCCTCCTTTCTATCATACTTGTTCTTAAATAATCACATACCTTTAGGGTGGAGACCTATGACTGAAAAATTCATCTCTTCAATGATATAAAACTCCATATTTCTAAACCTCACCCCGTGCCCATTCTACTTCTCAACCAGCTGCTGCAAAAGGTGGAATCGTGGCCCTTTACAACATTCATAACGTTATTAAAACCAATTTTCTTGAGAATATCCACACCTTTGTATCCTCCCTCCATTGAGTGTTGTTAATCAGATCCAATATGCAAATATCCCCCTATGGTGTAAGAGAAAACCCTAGAAGCACCGAGAACCAAATTCAAAATGTTTAAGTGAATGATGTTGGTGTAGGCAATAGTGATAAAAGACATTCAATATCCAACATTCACCTCGTGATTTTTACCTTCTCTCCTTATTAATGATTGATTAGACATTGTGAGCTAAGAAGGTGGCTTGATTCCAAGTTTTAAATCATTATCAAGGATTCCTAAGTTGGCTAAGGAGTCCACTAGTTGATTACCCTCTCTGTAAGTATGAATAAATGTACAACTAGAAAAGGATTTAGTTAAATGATTGGCCTCATCAATGAAATTTTTAATGGTCCAAATTACTTGAGCTAAACCTCGATATAATTGATAATTTTCATTAAGTCTCCCTCAATAATGATTTTCTGCAACTTGAGGGAACAAGCCAATCTAATTCCCTAGAGACCTGCCAATGCTTCCAAATAGTGATTTGTATTAATTCCCATTAGTTCTGCATATACAACAATAAATTTACCTCCTTCCCTCTCGATACAACTGCCACCCCACGAGTTCCTAGGATTTCCCTTAGATGCACCATCAAATTTAAGTTTGAAAAATTAAATTTATTTACTAACTCATCCATATGGTGAATGAAGCTAGGCTAGTCTTAATAACTAATTTTTTATGTGGATTCATTCATGATTTCTTATTATGTGTATTCACTTTATTGTATTTTTAATTACAATGTTATGATCATTTTATTTATATAGATTGATCTCTTTGATTTTCTTACAACACTTGTGGGTGTCCAATGCTTGTGGCTCCATTCCTATTTTCATGTATACACTTATTTCTTTGACTAAGCCACATTATTCCTTCTTACGAAATTATCCTTTGCACCGTGGGTGTCCCATGTTTTTGGATCTATTCCTATATGTGACTATACTTCTCCACACTATTGCTTTCTTCACTATACAATGTTGTTTGTATTGCTCTATTATTGCTATCTTATGACACACTTGGTTTATACTCTTCTGATTAAAATACTATTTTTACTATCACTTATGATGTGTGTGACTACTATTGAGTTTTATCTATAATGGATTCTAACATTTTTACTCTAATATTTCTATATTTTCTATACTATGGCGTAAGACATTTGTTTTTACTTTTCTCTATTGTTACTAGTTTCTTTACACATTTATTATTGATTGTTTCTTTTTGCATGATAATTTTTCTCTACATCATGGTTTCCACCATGAAAAAATCCTTTTACAAGTATAGGTTATAATAAGTAGCCACCCTTTTATCCTTCTATGTGATACTAAATAGTTTCTTAAACATAATGTTCATGAGTACATATCTATTATTTTGAGCCACATGCTCAAATGATTTATCACATGCACCTCAAAAGATGGGGAATTCATTGGGTTAGTCCTATAGTTATAGAAAAATGATAGCATACATGAATAGATTTTCATATGGCTCAAATCCATGGAAAAAGGTTACAAATACTAAAATGTGGTAGAATTCAAATAAGTTCAAAACTATATAATAAAGTCATGACTATGGTATGGTCTTGACTATGATGGATGTTACAAGACAAGGGGTATATTCTCTATATTTTATAATTTATGTAGATTTTATCATATAATTAAATGATTTTGACACATTCAACGATACAAATGACATAATTCAAAGAAAGTTACATGGGGCACCGAATACTTCAGTCTGAATGACACTTTTCATATAGAATTGCAAAAGAATTTTGGGACATGGTCCTCCTCCCATTTAATGTTTCAAAAATCTATATGATTAGTTTAGTCATATAGAACCTATGGGAGAATGAAAACTTTCATTCCTTCCGAGGTTTGATTTTTCAATTTGGAGAAAATTGGGCATACATCTATCCACAATGATGTGGTTTGTGGGTTTAGTGAAAGTTGTTGTGACGAAAAAGTCTTTGTAGAGAGATATTTTCCATTCTCTCACTATATTCCCAAATCTATAAAGAATCAACGTAAAACTAAATCCTTCATAAAATTATCATTTCGCCTCTCTCAAAATATTCTCAAACATGGAAGTTTTATAAGTGTGTGGTTTCTTCGTAGTATAAATCCTTCATCTCTACAAAAACTTCAAAATTGGGGAAAACATGGCTTCTTTGGTACTATCTCATATGGTACAACATTTGGGACTGATAATCCCCAATCCTCTAACATATTCATAGTAAAATCCAAGTCTTACAAGAATGGTAACAATGAAAGATCCTTTGCCATAATGAAAATGTGTATTCCTTCATTAATTTTCTTATCCTTTATACACTTTTTGCAAAGTTAAAAGTTACAACCATTATCTATATCTTTGGCTTCAATTTCAATATCTATCATAAACCGATTACTGAGTCTATTTTTCAGGTTTCATCATGGAGTATGCCAAGATTGACACATCAAGAAACACTTTCAAGCAAAGCAAAGTTAGTGTGCACAATAAAGTATGTTTTTAATTTAAGAATGTAAGTTTCAATTACATATTTAAAGTGGGGTAAATGCTAACACTAAAATTTGGTAACTTCTCCTTATGCGATGCCATGTTTGACCATATTCGTTTGTTAAGAAAATGCTTACATTCAACATCCAATTGAATTATCTCTCTAGCTCTTATACAACTTTCTTATCTTTACATTTTTATTTTGTTTTCAAATCTATGAAAATTATTTAATCAACGCAACATTGAACACTCTATATTCATGACATAAATTTCAATTTTTTGTTTCATATCTTTGGCTTAAAATATACGAAAGGATGGGGATGTCATGTCTAGTCTTAGAAGACCTATACATGCTTTCCCCTTCACATTCACCGATTGTAATTTCAATTTAAGATACTTATTTGTGTTGTTTCATTTTCCTAGGGTTGGCATTATTATAATATTTCACCAACTAAAAGCTATATAAGAAAGCCATTGTAATTTTATAACTCATCTGATACTCTTACAATCTATTATTGCAAATATCATTCCTAAAACACTCACTGGGTTCCTATGTTTTCCCAAATTATTTACACATCATCTAGAGAAGTCCCTACTACAACTCTATAACACTCAACAAATCAAATAAATAGAAAAAAATTTCAAGCTGAGTATAAGTTACATAATTTAAACTTCCAACTAATTGCCTATATAAAGTAAGATCAACAAGTTTGATTTCCACATCATTAAGTAATTTTACAAAGTTCACGAGCGGTGAATTTTTTTACAATCAATCATATTGAATTTAACTAAAAATTATATGCATACTTATATTAAGAAATTTAATTTCTATCTTTTTCTTTCCAAACTTGTATGCCTAAGAAATAATGCAAAAAAAAAAAAAAACCGTAATTTCAAATTGGTTTTGCAAAGAAATTATAATAGCCAAAACTAATGAATTATTAATATAGTTATTTAGAAAATCATCAACATATAATAATATGATAACTATGCCATTATTATTATCTTTGACAAAAAAATTAGAATCATTGCAACTATGAGTAAAACCTTGATCTATAAAAAAATTGATAGATTTTGAATACCATTCTCTAGGTGATTCCTTCAAGCCATAAATATATTTGTTTTATTTGCAAAAAATATTCTCATTTCCTTTTAATAAGACAAGGGGGTTGAGACATATAAATTTCTTCATGAAAATCACCATTCAAAAATCACTCTTAACATCCATTTGAAAAATAGGCCAATGCATATGAGAGGATAGAACTAAAACAACCTTAATTTTGGGAATCTTAGCTATAGGTGCAAATATTTCATTATAATAAATTCCTTAAACTTGAGAAAAACCTCTAGCAACTAATCTAAATTTACATTTATCTACTTGATTATTAGAAGTAAACTTAGTTTAAAACAACAGTTTGTAAATAACTAAAATATGATATTTAGGGAGGGGACTAAGTCCCAAGTTTGATTAGAGATTAAGGATTTTTACTCATCATGCATAATTTTTCACAATGAGTGTTTCCTTTATCTTGTTTAAGAGCTTTAGGATCATTTTGAGTCATAATTTTGAGTTACACTTTTTCGTACTTCTATGAAAATCATTAACATCTGCATCAACTCTTAAATATAGTGGTTTTTCCCATTTAAGAATAGGATTAGGTGGAGAAAGACTAGAAGAAATAGAAGGAACAATAGAATTATTAACAATACTATGCACATTTTCATGATCATTACTTTGATCAAATGGAAAAGAGATTAATAATATGAAGAGAATCAAAAGTAGTAAAATAATCAACTCCACCATTGTCACATAATCTAACATCTCTTTTAATATTTATTTTGTTAGTTTAGGGATCATAAACCCTATAAGCCTTAGATTGTTCATCATAGCCAACAAATATAAGTGTGTTTGATTTAGAATCTAACTTACTAAATTTTTATTTCAGAATATGAACAAAATCTTCACAACCAAAGACATGTATGCTTTAAATGAGCTTTTCTACCACTCCAAACTTCTTCAGGAGTAATATTTAAGACAAATTTACTTGGGTATCCTATTAATAATATAAAAACACAATTATTAGCTTAAACTCAATACTTATAATGCATATATCTAGTATGTGACATACACCTAGCCATTTCATTGACAATCTTATGTTTACATTCATAAATGTACAATTTTTCTTAGGTATGTAAGAAACAATATTTTTAATACCATGTTGCTTACAATATGTAACAAAAGTAGAAATGACATATTTATTACCATTATCATTGCATATAATACATAAAGAACAACAATTTTTTTAACAAAGACATGAAAGTTAATAAAGATATCCAAAACTTGATCTTTAGTTTTCAAAAATAAATCAAAACTCTCTGAGTACAATCATCTCAAAACAATTAAGACCACATCTAGCACCATTAATAGAAGTAGTTTACATTTCACCTACAAGATAACTATGAACAAGATGCAATTTTTTAGTTGCGTATGCAAATTGTTTTTAGAAAAAAATTCTCTATGAATTTTATCATCCATACATCTAGTAGAAAAAAATTAAAAGAAGAAAATTCAAGTAATACATGCATCATGTCTAGTCTATGCACAATTTTAATGCTTTAGTAATTATTCGACTGATATTTCATGCCATAAAATACCATCAACATAAGAAACTAAAGCATGACTAGAAAAAAGGTAAGAGAATGAAGTAAATGTAAACAAATCACCTTTCTATAAATAATGTACTAACTTCAAATGTTTTCTTTGATGACTTAATATAACAAGTATTTTGAAAATTTCTATTTTTAATCATATTTTCATAATTGAGGAATATAAAGTAGATTTTAAAAAAACATAATGTAATTCACCATGACCATCCTTATGACCCTTAGGGTTGGAGTTTTGATTTTTTTCATATTTTTGGTTCGTCTTAGAATTATCTTTGTTATGAAAATTCTTGAGTTGGTGTTGTGAAAAAAATGTGCTCATTTTCCCTAAGACTACTAGGCTGAAGTAACTTTTATTCTTTTGATATAACAAATTAGAAAAAATATATCAAAATTCAAGCTGGATTGCTGGTATAAGAATTTGAGAGTGAATATTTGTAATAAATTGTTGAAAAGGCCTAGGTAAACTCTTTTTCATAATAGTATGAATTAAATTCAAATATGAAAGTTTAACACTTAAACCATTTAATTGTGATTTTAAAGAATGAAATTTAGTAAAAAAATATCCATAGTTTTGAAATCAACATACTTTAAATCTAAAAGTTGATCTTGAACTCCAAATTTTGAGATTCATTCACAACATCATACACAACTTTAAGATTAGACCAAGCACTAGTAGCAATAACACAACTTCTAATAAGCTAATCGTATATGTGTTGTTTACTCCTTTGGTTCAATAGATAGAATTTATTCTTTACACACATGCGTTCACATGGTATATTAAGCATGATGTAGGACATACAAAGAGTGATACACGATGATAGATGATGGAAATACATTTAACCGATGCTAACCTCTAGGGGCATATTCCTTTTACATACTACATCTAAGTGATGTGTTTCCATTATATCTCCTTTCTTTCCTCATGACATTTAGTTACATATATATCTTATGTATTCGTTATTTATCAAACTAATAGGAATAAAACGTGTGTCTTGTGTAGCACTTACATTTATTGATATTTATTTTATATATCATATATTATATACCTTACATCATATATTTCTACACTTTTCTTTCATATATGTTTTCTAGTTATGTGTTTATGCTTGTTTTTCTGCTATGATTATGACATAAGGGCCTTAATTGTATTGTGACACCATGGGTGTCCCATGTTTTTGGAATTATTCTTTGTGTTTGGTTTTTCATCTCTTGTTTTTAGGCTCATAGACCTTGAATTTTTGCGACACTTTGTGGGTGTCTGCATGCGATGGAAAAGTGACATGCGAGCATGGGAATCTACAAGTAACTCTTCCTCGCATCCGACCTCCCGAGGTTGTGCCGAGATAGCCGGTGGGGATGGAATACACATGGGGTACAGATAAGCTAGTTAGGTAATCTTATGTCTTCAACATGCAATAATGGGATCTGCGAATCTAAGGCAAAGAAGGACCTCCTAACCTGAACCGATGTGATAGATCATTCGGCGAGGATAGCTATTCGAAGGCTCCAATCAGTATCGAGCTTTGTCGTGATCCAATCTATGGGTTGTGGAATACGTGGAAGATGACCTATGGGTACTTCATATATATCTCCCATCAAGGTCATGAAAATGGAATGACTAAAATATATAGTGGATCTTTTGGTGCTTTATGGACGATTCTCTGATCTAATCCAAAAATATTTAGCTTGATTAGCTGTTACGTTTAATAATGATAGTTGTGTGATAATGTCTGGTGGCAGCGGAGAGGACCTAAACACTAATGTTCACAAACCAGAGTCAATATTTGATTGATTTGTAGGCCCGTTGGGTTGTGGGACCTGTGGATCACAACCGTAAGTTCGTGGTTGCTTGTGGACCTCCTATGGTCATGTGAAGGATCAATTCCTTCTTCCAAGTATCTAGTAATAATATGCCTTTTCAGCCTCTACGTTTAGAACTAGAATTTACACAATTTTCTTGGAGTACCTAACAGGTGTTTTGGCAATTTGGATGCATAAGCTAGTGTCTATATCAACGAGGAGGTCTCCTGCATCTGGCTGTGGTACTAGTGAATCAAAACCGAATGTTTGTTCTCTTTCAGGTATTTCTACAGTCATATAGATATCTATCAAGGCAGTCTATAATTTGGCTGATTTGACCAGAACGTGTGTTCTTTGTCGTCTTCTATGTTTAATCCTCTTAACTGTGTGCTGATTTCTTGTAGGTCTATGGTTGTTCGGAAGACATTAATTCTGAGATTTTGGTCTATGTCAGTTATTGCTGCAAGAATATTTGGTTGAGACACGATTGGCTCAAAAAACGTATTCCCTAGGCTCCCTAGGTCCTGTGATTTTCATACAAGATCAACATAAACCTAATTGAAATGAAAATAAACTAATTATGCAAGATATATCTACAACGTATATATATTCCTCTGTTTTTGTATTTTTGATAGAATTTTAATAGAATTGAAAGAGAAACTAATCTAATATATTTAGAAAATGACAACTAATCTAGTAACAAAATTAAAACAAGCAAGGTAGCCAAGTGTAGCTACTCGCACGTTGTGTAGTTGTGAGTTTGTCCTAAATAACTAGATAGCTGATTAACTTAATTGAAAGATTCTTGATCCTACCTCATAAGTGAGGAATGAATCATAGTTTCTGATAAACTATCAATCCCCACAACTTCCTAGCAATATAAAAATGAAACTTAAGCTGAAATGAAATATTTCACTACTCTATTTGATATGTTTTAACTAGAACTTTGACAGATAAAACTTGGAATATGCATAACAGTGGCGAATCTAGTAGTGTATGATTTTTTCCCCTCATAATGATCTCCTCATTCCTTCGTGTTCACGTGAATCCATAAGAGCGTGTATATGATAGAATCAATAGAAAAAGGTATTTTGAGCAATGGCAGCTTTATATATAGACCGAATATAATGCGAGTAGGAGAGGTATAGCACAAGTGACAGAGCTTGGCGTATGTAATTCCTAGCGGGATTTTTGTGGGAATACAACACAAGCGTCATCGAGAGATTCTAGAATCTACCTTCCGTGAAGAACATAACCTGTAACTCCAATGGATTCAATCTAAAAATGACACTACTCTTCTCTAAACTAATTTGTATGAACAATAATGAACAAGATTGGAGTAAGAAGATCGAATGGCTTCCAACAACAAAGGAAAACTAGTGTGGATGCAAAAATGAAAACAAAATGAACTCTAAACAAGAAATTGATAGACTAAACAATGGAAATGAGAAGTTGAGGGGCCATTTTCTTGAAAACAAGATGGATACTTATAGATTTCACATTCACTTAAAGGTAATTCCCGTTAGAACTTTTTACCATTAAACAATGAAGAAACAATATTGTAGGGGACATAAAACATTAATACGAGCCAAGGAGGTTGAGAAAATCTGGTGAAAGTTTAAAATTTACGCAAGTTGCAATCAAAGGAGTGTCTTTGGAAAATGTGAGAAGGACCGCCGCCCTGAGCTGAGCGGCAGCGGTTACTGAGGACAACCACCCTAGCGGGGCAGCGGTTTTGTCACTAAAGGTCAAAAGACTTAGAAAAGAAAGGTAGAGGAACAAAACAAAGCACAAGAAACATGGATAAAGCATTTGGGATGCTAACATATACTTCGTGAGCTTCTCTGGATCCCGAACACCTTGCGAGGTGACCTGTATCATCATTGGGGCATGTGTGACATTGTTTCGGTGGTACGGTACCCTATAATTTTGGGTATGTACATATTTCCCCCTCGAGAAGCGTTTTAACCATGAAGAGGTGTAAAACGGTGGGCCCGAGTATGGCGGTCCCAAAATGGGAAGCTATAAGTTATACCGAGTATGGCGGTCCGAGTGTGTCGAAATTTCACCATTCATGTTCCCGCTACTTGCAAAATGGAAAGAAGACTCAAGTGCAGATAGATAAAACAAATCGAAAATAAATACTAAATTAGTATGTAATGAGGGCTTACCATTTGTGAGGGGATGAGAACTTACCTCCATCGGTGCTCTAAACCTGTAAAAGGGGCATTCAAAATGAGTCAAAACACTATATATATATATATATATATATATATATATATATATATGGGCCCACTTTCCTATTCATTTGCGCATGTTGATTTGATAGTTTTTGAGCTCTGGGACCCACGGTGACGGTTTTCAACGAGAGTATAGTTGAAACATTCGTATCAAGATAGCGATCACGCCTCCACGAGAAAAACCTCGACTGTGAGATCTTAGGTTAGTTCTTCTTGATTTAACGTTTTTGCACCCAAAATGCAAAAATGATGAAATCTTTATCACGGGGGGTTATTTTTAGAAATGTTGGTTTTAAATGTGTCTCTTAGGGGGCGCCTAATGGGTAGGATTTTGTTTTAGCTAAAATGGTCATTTTTTTGTATTTTAAAGCATTTTTAGGGTATGCGACCCGTTTGTAGTTGCGGACAAGACCACCGCCCTGGCGGTGGCGATTCTGAGACCGCCACCTTCCAAGGTAGCGGTTATGGAACCGCCGCCCTGTTTAGGGTGGTGGTTCTCTTCAGAATGCTAAAACAACACTAATTTGAATTATATTTTACATTTTTAGTGTCTTTACTTGCTTTAATGATTTTTCTAATGCAATCTTGATGCTAACTTGCTTCTTTTTGTGTGTTTTTGGGTGTTTTTGTAGAATAAGGAAGAGTACATTAGATGGAGCCGAGAGAGGGAGATTGATTGGCTTCCAGTAGTGTTAGATGCTTTCTCTTACGCTGAGTAGGATACTCTTCAGAGGGCAGGTATATTGAGGATCGCACGGGTCCCCCATGTTGCACCTGCCAGTCACATATTATGTGACTTATTTTCTTATTGGGATGTAGATCGGAACACTTTCTAATTTCCAGGTGTTAGGGGTGAGTGGACTATCACCCTAGAGGATGTCTACCGCATTTTGGGAGTCCCGATTATTGGGAGGAGACTTTCATTTGATACAGCAGTATCCAGAGCTCAGGTGACTTAGTGGGCCACCTATATGGGAGATGTAGTTATCTCCATTGGTTTGAAGAAGGGGGTGAAGGTCCATTCTATTCCTAGCTTGCCCATCCCTCTGATCTGTCAGGCCATTATGGGCATCCTTGCTTTGAGATTGATTGGAGACAAGGGAGGGAATTCTTTGCTCTACTTCTAGGCCCCCATCATTGTACAAATTGAGGCACATGGTCAGATTTATGCTTGGGGAGCCAATATACTTGGGACCACCTATCACAACTTATATAAGGTGGTTCGATTACAGGGACAGTCATTGAGCCATCCAACCTTAGTTATGAGTAGGGTCTATGAGTGCATTATCCGTTATGGGAGGGCATAGAGGTGAAGGATCCTAAGACCATGAGGGTAGCTAGATGGATAGAGATGATGGTGCTTAGAGCACCCCACCCGGCCAGATTGCTTGCTTGACTACGAGGATATGGAAGCCACACCTTATCAGGCCATAGAGGGGTTGTGGGGTGAGGAGACCTTTACTTTGATTTCCTACTCTACTACAGGACAACTTGTGGACAGGATGGGGAAGGTAGAGACACACCCCTTTGATCGAGTGCCTTAGCAGTTTGGCCTTGCTTACATTGACATGCTTCCCCTAGTGGTGCCAGTGTTCAGATCAGTTCGAGAGGCTAGGGGAGGTCCTAGAGGCCGAGGGTTGGACCGTTGTTACTCCTGGCATCCCTATTATAACTAGGAGGGTGGTACGTGCTTGAGAGAGAGTCAGTGCTCCTTAGGAACCCTTACTTTGGATTGCCGTCGGTCCTGCCCATAGCATTGATGACCCCATTGATATACACTCCGAGTTTGAGGAGTTCACAGGGGGAGAGATGGAGGAGGAGACCGAGGACATGGATATCAGCGAGTCAGGTGTGGAAGAGGATAGCGATCTTGAGTGGCATGACACTCAGGAGATCTTATAGGCCGAGAGGGCGAGTAGAGTGCGGAGAGGGTGACTCTAGTCTCATAGGAGTTACTTTCTCAGGACCTAGGTGGAGAGGATGAGTTCGTTGTAGGATCCATGTTGTCCTAGATGTAGGAGGTGGGACACCGGTCGGGCGATGTCTGTGGTAGGTGTGGATCCCAGAGATCCTTCTTAGAGGCCTAGAGATCCGAGTGAGTTGTCACTCTTCTTTTGATATTTTTTTAGCTAGGATTGCCTTAGTTTCTATCTCTCTTTTTGTTCATCCTTGGTTTCACCTTTTGATCATTTTATAAATTTTTTTCTCCTTTGCTTGTAGAGACTGCTGATGAGTGGTGAGATTTGATTCGCCAGGTATGTACTGACACCCTGATGCTCCCCATGGAGAAGACTCATGCTGAGATATCCACGGATGCAGGGGAGCCTTTAGTAGCTGATAGGCATACTGATGTTTTTTCCCCTATCTAGCATGTGGCCAAGATTGTGACCTCCCTCCATATCGAGTTAGCCAAGTATAGGACTGCAGAGCGCTTGATGAGGAGGAGCCGCTCTCATAGTGAGGCTACAGCTACTTGTTCGGGACCGCGAGCCCTCAGTGCACTCAGAGTGCCGGTGTAGCCGAAGTCCCAGGCGTGATCATGCACCTTCTGAGGGATCTCATAGGGATTGAGAGGCCACTTGGTTCCTTTTGTAGTGACTCTTGCTAGATTGTTTATACGACCATTTTGTATTTTCTGGGCTCATTGAGCGTTTTGACCATGCCTAGTGCATGATGGCATTGTACATAAAACTTGATTATATATATACATATACATCTCTTTTTGGATCTAGATCTCTTTGTACCTAGAGTTTTGTGATTCATTTTCACATGTATATTAGATGTTTATAATTTTTTTAGTTTTTATATGCTTTTCAGAATGTATGCAATGGAGAAGAAATATCACAAATGTTTTCTTTTGTATTTCGTGATGCTGATGTATGATGATGTGGACACTATGTGATCTTTGAACTTTAGTTTCTATAAGAATTTTCTGGTAATTCATATTTTTGAAAAAATGTGATGATGAGCTGGTATAATGAGCGGATGAAATTTCCCCCTCCTAACTCCAAGCAACTAGTAAGATGCGAGGGCTCACCACCGAGAGCTAGAAAGGGCACAAGCTATGAGGTGTGTTGAAATGGTAATGCTGGGAGATAGAGAAAGAGCTGGTGGAACTTAATTAGGATGCTACAAACCTATCTTACTCAAGTGACTCCATAGTTTAGAATGTAACTTGCTTTGCATTTTATCCAGACTTAAATCCATAGATGGCCACTTGGTTGACAAAATCTGGTTTTTAGGGTTTTGAATTCTCTTGGAATTTTAGACATCTGATTCATTTGTTTTTACTCAAGATTTCAAAGGTTTGTTTGAACTATTTGCTTATGACTTTTAACATTTTAACATCAAGCGGACCCCTACACCTTGCCCCATGCTACTAGTAGGAAGCATGGGCTTATCACCATGGACAAGGCATAGGTGAGTAAAGGCATTCCCATCCTTTCCCAACCCTACATCACTAGTAAGAGACACAAGTTCAACATCGAAGGTTGGTAGGGAAAGGAAATGTGTAAAAGTAAAATTTTCTATTTGATCTACATTTGACTTACTTACTTGAGAAAAATGTCAGGATGTTCTTATTTCCAACGAGATATATACACGGGATAGATGTGACACCATGAAGCTTCTAGAACAGACCATAGGCAAGACACCTATCCTAGGAAGAAACCAAAAAGTGAGAACAAGCATGCAGGCCTTGGTATGGCTACCGTTAGGACTTTGTCATATCTTGCTTTAATTGATGAAATGATTCTGAAATAGTTGATGATGTTATGAAAATGAAGAAGTATGATTTGAATGCTCCTGCCAATACTATCAGAAGTTTGTAATGAATTGCTTAAGAATAAGTCCCTTGATCACCAAATTTTACAAAACGAGTGAACAAAATGAACCTATCTAAATGAATATGTAATGTAGATATAATTATACAAATAGTGTCGATGCTTCATGTGTAAAATCGTTTAAGATGCAAGCAATTGGTGATTCATTAAACTCCTCACCCTCCAGGTGTGCAAGAGATACACACCATTCTGTAGTCTTTCATGACCCGATAAGGACCTAACCATTTGGGCCGGAAATTTCTTCCTTCACCAGTTTTCTTATCGATCCGTTGTCTAGTCTTAGAACTAGATCTCCTTCATATATTTCTCGCTCATAGACTTTTTTGTTATACTGGCGAGGACATCCGGTCAAAGATAAGGCTCTATGTCATTGTTCGGCATTTAGCCTAGCTTCATCAAGGCTCTCTAGTTGAGAGAGGTGTGCCTCCCTGTAAGCTTCCTCATCTAGAATCCCTTGTAATGAGATGCGGAGACTGGGTATTTCAACCTCAAGCGGGAGAACTGCTTCTGCTCCGAATACCAGCGAGAAAGGAGTTGCTCCTGTTGGTGTTCTTATTGAGGTTCGATGGGCCCACAAGGCCGGATATAGTTTTAAATGCCAATCTCGTTTATTCTCCTTGACTATTTTAAGGAGAATAGCTTTCAATGTTTTGTTTGTCGCTTGACCTACCCATTGGCTTGAGGGTAGTAAAGGGAGGTGTGTGATGGTTTATCTTGAACTTGCTACATAACTCACGAACCTCGTCATTCTTAAAGGATGTGCCATTATCTAATATAATGACTTGTGGGACACCATACCTACAGATAATTTAGTTCAAAATGAATTTGGCAATCACTGAACCTGGTACAGTGGTGAGAGGCATGGCCTCCACCCATTTGGTAAAATATTCTGTGGCTATAATTATAAAATTATGGCCATCGGTTGATGAGGGAGAGAATTTCCCTATTAAGTCTAGACCCCAAGTGGAGAAGGGCCACAAAGTTGCTATTGGTTGCAAGGATTATCTGGCATGTGAATCTTGTGAGAGAATTCTTGACATTTGTGGCACTTGCATACAAATTCCACTACGTCATGCTTGAGAGTGGGCCAAAAATATCCCATCCAATGTATTTTGCGAGTGGTGGCATGACCACCGAAGTGGCCCCCGCATATCCCACTGTGGGATTCATGAAGAATCCTCTTGGATTCTTCTATGTTGACGCATCTTAGAAGCATGCCATCGAAGGCTCTATGATAGAGTACTTGGTCTAAAACAACATATTTAGCTACGATAATGCGTAACCACCTTCTTTGTTGTGGTGTGGCACCTTCTGGATATGTATGGTCCATGATAAAATTGATAATATCAGTATACCAGGGACATGTAGAGATGGGGGGTCTGGTTTCGACAAAGTATACACATTCATCGGGAAAGTCTAGATCTACCAGCTTGCCTCCATCTAGTGGATTGTTAGCCAACCAGTCTGCAATGATTTTTCCTTTAACAGATTTTTGGTTTACGAATGTTAACTCAAATTATCCCATTAGGGTTATGAAACGTCCAACCTTCTTAGACAAGGATGTAATGCCATAAAAATTTTGCAAACTAAAAGAATGTTTAACTTTCATTTTTTTGATAAAGTAGACACAACTAAAAATTACAGTTTTGATGCAACATGCATGATCATACTTTGCAAATTTATACACAACAAGGCTTTCAAATATAACATGTAACTAAAAGAAAACTCATGTTTTCAAATGATAATATTTCAAGATTCTAGCAACAATGAAAATAACAACTCTCTTAGTAACAACCAATGTTTACAAGAAGCAATAATTACAATAATGGTTATTTACAAGAGTGTATAGACTTGACAAGTCACATTCATTTACAAAGTGATGGCAATGTCCTCCAAGGATGAGAAAGGCCAAGATGGCAAGAGGCTCTACTATCTCCAACTTGAGCTCCAACTCCAATACTCCTACAAGAATCCAACTCCAAGAGAATATGGCTTGTTTACCACCCAACCAATAGGCATCATCACATGCCTTTCCATGGTTGGAAGTCATGCTAGCCTCCCCCAAGCCCATGGGAGAGAGGAACTAGCTTCCACAATGTGCACAAGTATAATGGGGATTTAAACACACAACAAGAGAAGACATAAGACCATTCAACCATCTAGACCTACTATACAAAGAAAACAACACAAGAGGAGAACAAGGTCAACCTCACAAGGGGGAAGAGAGGAAGAAGGATGCCCAAATCAAGGTGTCCAACCATAGGAGCACCAATAAATATATATATACAAAACTCCTTATACCTCCTAATCATTCATCCTCCTTATTCCTCCTTATGCTATAGAAATCCTTCTTGGGAGGATTTTCAAACCCAAAAGGGTTTCCTCACCAAGAATGGGGAAAGGTTCAAGCCATATGAACATTTCTCCCACCTCAAACCATATGAGGGGATGAGAAGGGACCTTCATGGCTTGACCAACAACCATGAGGTTTGAGAGGGAAATCCCTCTCTCTTCCCCTACATTCTCCAAAAACCATCATTCCAAATGATGGTGGAGAGAAAACAAAGGAAATAACAAGAACAAACAAACAATCACATTCACCATACATCATTTCACACACTATTTTATTGATCAAGCATAGTTTACAAGATAAACAAAACTAAGAAGGAAAAAGGTTAAGAACCCTACCTCTAATATGCTTTCCCAAAACTCTAAGCTTTTCCCCTTTGTCCAAGCTTCCCTCCAAGCTCCCAAAATTCTCCAAGTGCTCCCAAAAAAATGAACCAAGAAGACCCATTCTTCCCACATGAGGAAGAATAAAAAGAGGAACCCAAAAGTTTCCTCACCAATGGGAAAGTGACAAGTGTCACCCCCTCTCCTCTCAAGAGTCAAAGATTCCAAAAACCAAATAAGTAAGAGTAAACTCACCTTTTATCCCTTTTCACCCAAAATACCAAAAACTAAAATAAAACAAAGTGGAGCAACTTTTAACACTTTCACACAATCCAACCATCTTACATGGATGGTGACTAAAGAGGGCTAAATGGGAGGGAAACTCCCTCCAAACCTTGGAAATAGGCCCCCCTACCTATTAGGTAGGGTCCAAGGGCCCATTTTCATGCTAAGGGAACCCCCAAACTCAAAAGGGGTCCCTAAAATTACCCAAAATAACCCAATTTCGGGTTTGGCATGCTTGGGCACATGGGTAGAGGGTGTGGGGTCCACCCAAGGTTCACATGTGGTCCCCAATCCCTTCTACCAACACACACACACTTCCCAAAACCAACATTTAACTTAAGATAATATCATTAAACCCCTAAGCTAGTTTACTTAATAAAACACACCCTAAACCTAATTAATTTTACAAGACATAATTACATTACAAAATGAGGGTTCATCTATGGTGCCCAATTGAATACATCTAATCTAAGGCCTCAAACATTTAACATGGTTAGGACTCACCCGTGGGCCGCTTGTGCACAATTGCGTAGCTGCCCTGAAACCCATGCTCTCCTATACCTGTCACCTGCACACTCATTGCACACATTAACCGCACCTGTCCAATATAGTAAACATCATCTATACATCACAATATCAATCAAACTTATAATGTCCGAACATAATTTACAATTGATAGTGCAATGCATCCAATTATCCACATAGTTTGCCATGAATCATCCACAAATAAAATTGTAACGACATACACTTAGGTTAGCATGAAAATCACCATCATTAAATCCAAAACACTATATCATCAATCAAATTAACCACAAGAGACTAACATCTAACCGATAAGTCTATCATATAACCCTGTTAGTGTCATCACATCATACGAAATATATCAGTATATGAATCTAATCCAATTGGCGCTACGCACCCAAAATGCCATAATGTCCAAGAGGATAAAATATCATAGTAAAATGTCCAAAGTCTATCAGAGTCTCAATCAAAACATGTCTAGAAATAAAGGAACCAACAGATAACTGGAGCTATAAAAATGTGGGCACTACATCCCCCTCTCCTAGAATTAGACTTCCTCCTGGAAGTCATTGGAAGAGGTAGGGATATCTAGCCCTCAGTGGTGTAGCATCCTCCCAGGTAGCTGATGACTCGTCGTATCGGTCCCACTGCACTCTAACCTGGTCCAAATCTCGACCCCGAAGGGCCAACCTCCGGTGCTCCAGTATGCGTACGGGCTCCAATCTCCACTGCCCTCCATCCTCTACCTGTAATGCCGACCAATCCAAAACATGAGAAACATCTGGTACATATCTACGTAGTACAAAAACATGAAATACATCGTGGGCCCGTGCAAGGCGTGGTGGAAAAGCTAGGCGATAGGAAACTGGACCGATGACCTCAAGAATATCAAAAGGCCCCACAAAACGAGGCGATAGCTTAGAACCCTTTCCATAACGGATCGACTCTTATGAGTATGAACCCTCAAGAAGACTCTGTCACCCACTGAGAAGTGATGATCGATCCTCTTGGTATCCACATACGCCTTCTAGCATGCTCTAGCCTGGCTCAAGACGTTGCCGAATCAGAACAACCTGCTACTCTAAATCCTAAAGGTAAGCTGGCCCCAAAATAATCCTGTCATCTAGTCTATCCTAGCTCAAAGGTGTCCTGCAAGGTCGTCCATACAAAGCTTGATAGGGAGCCATGCCAATGGAGCTATGATAACTGTTATTGTAGGAAAACTCAACTAAATGTAAATAATCTTCCCACTTCTTCTGCTGGTCCATCACATACATCCTCAACATGTCCTCAAGAACCTGATTAACCCTCTCTAGATGATATGTTGAACTGAAATTAATCTGTGTACCCAAGGCCTCCTGAAAAGAAGTCCAGAAAACTGATGTGTAGATAGTGTCTCTGTCATTGATAATCGTCTTCGGAATCCCATGCAATCTAACAATATCCTCCATGAACACTTTGGCAATGGCCTGTGCATTATAGGTGACCTTGGTTGGCGAGAAATGCGCAACCTTGGTCAACTTATTCATTGTGACCATAATGGCATCATGACGATAAGAGGACATAGGAGTCCTACTATGAAATCCATGGAGATCACATCCCATTTCCACTCGGGAATGTCATGAGGGTATAAGAGTCCTGTGGGATGAGAATGCTCTGCCTTGACTCTCTGACACTCCAGACAACGTGCCACAAAATCTGCTATGTCTCGACGAAGACCTGGCCAATAATATAACTCTCTCAAATCGGCATGCATCTTCTTCACTCCTGGATGTGCTGCGTATGGGGCTCGATGAGCCTCAGTAAGGATGAAACTATGCAGATCACCTGCCTTAGGCACATAAATGCGCCTATGGAACCGAAGCAAACCATCTGACTCTAACATGCACCCTGAATATCTGCCCTCAAAAGAACCCTGAGAATCCAACATCTGCCTAGCACCCTCATAAAACCTGTCCTCTGGAAGATGCTCAAGTATCCTGCCTCTCAAATTTGACTGCAGTGTCAAAGAAGCAAGCACATGTCGTCGTCTACTAAGTGCATCTGCAACAACATTTTCCTTTCCCTTGATATACTGCACCTCCATGTCGTACTCACATAGGAACTCCATCCAACGCCGTTGACGAGCGTTGAGGTTCGGCTGAGAGAAGATATGCTGTAAGCTACAATGATCTGTCCTCAAGATGAAAGGTCTACCCAAAAGGAAATGTCGCCAACGCACAAGTGCATGAACAACTGCTGCAAGCTCTAAGTCATGAGTAGGATAGTTAAGCTCATAGTCCTTGAGCTTACGAGACTCAAAAGCAATAACCCGACGCTCCTGCATAAGAACTGCTCCCAAACCCTCTAGTGATGCATCAGTGCAAACAACAAAATCCTCTGTCGGGTCTGGAACTGCTAAGATGGGCGCCGTGGTTAACCTTTCCTTAAGCAACTGAAAGGCCTGCTCACATTTTTCTGACCAATCAAACTTCTTCCCTTTCCTCTGAAGGGAAGTAATAGGGTGAGCAATCCTAGAAAAGTCTTGCACAAACCTGCGTAATACCCTGCTAAACCCATGAAGCTCCTCACCTCAGTGACTGATGTGGGTGCTGGCCAATCCAAGATAGCTTGAATCTTAGAGGGATCTACGGAGATACCCTCGCCTGATATGATATGACCCAAGTACTGAATCTCTGTCTGAAAGAAGCTGCATTTTTCCAAGTTCCCATACAACTTCTGCTCTCTCAAAACCTGAAGTACCTGCCTCAAATGCTCCTCATGTTCCTCCTCGGAACGAGAATAAATCAATATGTCATCAAGGAACACTAAAACAAAGCGATCCAGAAATTTCCTGAATACTCCATTCATGAGGCTCATGAAGACAGCTGGGGCATTAGTCAAACCAAATGGAACCACTGTGAACTCATAATGCCCGTAACGTGTGCGAAACGCTGTCTTATGAATGTCTGCATCTGAAATGCGCAACTGATGATACCCTGACTTGAGATCAATTTTGGAGAACACTCTAGCTCCCCGCATCTGATCAAACAAGTCATCAATCCTAGGGAGCGGATAACGGTTCTTTATTGTGACTTTGTTGAGCTGTCTGAAATCTACACAAAGCTTGAGAGAACCATCCTTCTTCTTCACAAATATGACTGGCGCTCCCCAAGGAGATACACTAGGGCGAATGAGACCCTTCTCTAACAACTCCTCTAACTGAATCTTGAGCTCATGAAGCTCTGAAGTCGTCATCCGATAGGGTGCCCTAGAAACTGGTGCAGATCCAGGCACTAAGTCAATGGTGAAATCCACCTCCCTACTAGGTGGTAAACCTGGAAGCTCTCCCGAAACACATCTGCATACTCCCTCAAAACTGCGTGATCATCAAGGGGTGAATGCTCTGGAGTACTAGTCCAACGATCACTGATAGTGATAGCAAACAACTGGCAACCCTTACGCATGCTCCACTTGAGTTGCTTAGCCGAGATCATACGCAAGGAAATAGGTCTCTGCATCCCTGAAATCACAACTACACTACCCAAATCATCCACGACACTTAATGAAATTATCTCTACAATCCACCTTGGCTCGATGAGCCTCGAGCCAATCCATACCCAACACTACCTAATAGGATCCTAAAGGAATAACTTGGAGGTCAAGCGTAGTGGAGAAGACTCCCAAATCGAGTACACAACTCTCCACATACGAGTCCACGGCGAGTTTAGCCCCAGAGGCCAACTCAACCCCAACTATCTTTCCGCCTAGCCACCACTAGCCCACATTGGTCCACTATAGAAGGTGATATAAAAGAATCAAAAGCACCTGAATCAAAAAGTACTTGAGACAAAATACCCCGATAGTACTGTCTCAATCTCAATGACTGTGGCTTGATGCTCAACCTGGCGGTTGTCAACCGCTGCATACACATGATGGGCATGTCCCACGTCACCCACCATCTGCTCGGATTTAGGAGCTATCTACATATCCATAGTAGTGGGCTTGTGTGGAAACATACGCACATAATGATCTGGAGCCCCACAAATAAAACACCCTCCTGTACCTCTCTGAGATGGGGTCCCTCCGTGCTCTCTGAACTGGCCCAGAACTCCGCCAGTCTAACCCTAGTAGACTTCTGCGAGCGAGCTGGCTGAGAGTGATGAGTACCCGGTCTCCTGTCTCTAGACCCACCAAAACCACCTCTAGACCCACCTCGCTGAAAACTCTGAGTCTGTCTACCCCTCGATCTTTGGTGTCCCCGATGCTTTGTGTGCTGTGTGGTGGGTGTGGAGGAGCTCTCGATCTTTTTGGAGAAGACCGAGAATCCTCCTCAGGGGGGTGAGTGACTCCTCCTTATGCCCTCTGACTCTGGAATGCCTGAATCCTATCCTGGAACTTGCTCTTGTTCCTATCTCTGTGCTCCTGAGCCTTGGTCCTATTCTCCTCAGCCAAGTAGGCCTTCTCAACGGCCTTCTCGAGCATGGGAGGAGATAACATCCTAACAGCTCCTGCTATATATCTGCATTCAAGCCCCGAATGAACCTGTTTACCTGTAACTTCTCGTCTTGCAGGTAGTCTACATACTGCAAGAGATCCAAAACCTACTCTCATACTACGCCACTGAGCCAGAACCCTGTCGTAAGTCGTGAAACTCATCGATCCTCTTCTGCACAAAATGTTCTGACATATACCGGCCCCGAATCGCTCCTCGAACAACTCCCATGTCACTGTATCCCGAGTCAAATGGAGCTTTCGCTCCTCATTCCTCCACCAAACGCCTACTACGTCTCGGAGGAGGTGTATGGCGAACCTGGCTTTGACGTTGCTCTCATGAGAGTGCAAACCAAAGCAGCTATCCAAGCTAAGAAGCCAGGACTCCACCCCAAAGCCATCTGTCGAACCAGTAAATGTAGGCGGCTGAAGGCGAAGAAGGTCTCGAATCACACTGCCTGTGTCTCGATCCTGACGGTGTGGTCTAACAGGTGAGAGGGGTCGCATATCTCCAAAAGGTCCCTCGAAGCTGTGTGAACGGCTGTGACGAAATGAGGCCACCCTCTCGCCAAGGATGGAAGGGCTGCGTGACCTCTCTCGTCTCGGAATGTCGTGCTCAGGTGGCTCTGGATGTGCGTCCTCACCAATCAACTCCTCATCTCCTAACTGAATGTCCTCCTCTCTCGGCACCTGCGGTGGTGGAAGACGCTCTTGTACGACACCTATCAGCTGCTGCAGGGTCTCCAATATCTGAGGCCCAAAATCGGGCCGGCGGCTCTCGCGTAGGTGCACTACGACCCGAACCTCGAGCTGAACGTCCCCTCTTGGGTGCCATCCTAACCCGAGGTAAAAAAACATTATTTTATAACTTTCTAAACGTTTGATGGAAGCGTTATATTATCATTACTTTAATTATTATCATTATAACACCAAATGCAATGCCCCTTCCCATTAATAATCAATTTATAATAATTATTAATTAATTAATTTATTTATTTTCCCGAAATAAATTAATACCATCCCACAATAATTTAATTATTTAATTATTTTAATCTATTAAGCTCTCTAGGGTTTTAAACAAAAATTTACACCCCTTGCAAAAATTAGTCTTCCCCCTTTCATTAACTTATTTTATTTATTTATTTTGTTTATTTATTTTTCTACACACTCTTTAAATTTAATTTTGTTTTCCCCCTTTTAATTTAATCTACCCCCACACTCCCCCTTTTATTTAATTTATTACACCCTTCTAAAATTCTCCCTCCTATACCCACAAAGTGCCTATGACTTAAAAGTGTAGGATTGATTATGGGCCTTTGGATCAAATCAAATATGAGCCCTTGATTTCAAATTTACCCTAACTCTGACCTAATCATTTTTATGTTTTCCTTTCCTTGCTTTCTCCTCTTCTCATTTTGTTTTGTTGTCTCTACATGTGCAGGTGAAAGGTTGGCTTCATGGAGTTTTGGTTTCAAACATATGCCAATATATTTATTTTATTTTTTATTATTATTTTTTTATATTTTATTTTATTTTTGAACTTGCTTTAGAGGGGAAACTCAATTTTTGATGAGCGCACACACACACACACACACACACATATATATATAATTTGTATTTGGGGCTACGTGGGGGTTTGGGGGTTCGGCCCCCAAACACATCTGTCCTTTTTTTTATAATTTTTATTTTATTTTATTTTATTATTATTATTATTATTATTATTTATTTAATTTTATTTATTTTTGTCTATATATATATATATTTAAATATATATATATATAATCACATTAACTATATATTATATATAATCGTATTTCGCATATTATAAAATATATCTTGTATTCTCATACGTTATATATATATATATATATATATATATATATATATATATATATATATATATATATAGTTATTTTCTACTTAACACTTTGTTATTTTTATATATATATACACACACATATATTAAATTTCTCCCCTTTTTATCACAAATAAAATTCATAACTAAACAATCTATATAAAAATGATTTTCTCATTTGTATAAGTAAGGGAAATATGATTTTGTATTTCAAATTAGTAAGAGGGAACTTGGAAACAGATTTAAACTTAGTGAAGGAGGAGGTATAATCACATTAGTTCACTAATAAATCCCTCTTGCTAAGTTAACAAGGAAGAAAGTAAAACTGATTTTGTTGTGTTCCACTATGTTTCAAAACTTACAAGAAAGAATGTATTTCAAGAATGGAAAAAAAAACATTTTCAATACCATAATGTTAAAAGATTTGACAAGAAGGAGATCAATACAAGAATAATAAGATAGATTCAATAAATCAACTTTCCTTCCAATGCTAATATCAACTCTATATAACAACTAAACATCCTTCAATGAAATGACTAACTAGTGTTTCAAATTTCTGCAACATTTATTATCATTATTTTTTAACAAAACATTAAAAATAAACAAAACAAAAATTACCCAAAGAGTCCGTGTGTTTGAACCACAGCCCTGATACCAAATGTAATGCCATAAAAATTTTGCAAACTAAAAGAATGTTTAACTTTCATTTTTTTTTGATAAAGTAGACACAACTAAAAATTACAGTTTTGATGCAACATGCATGATCATACTTTGCAAATTTATACACAACAAGGATTTCAAATATAACATGTAACTAAAATAAAACTCATGTTTTCAAATGATAATATTTCAAGATTCTAGCAACAATAAAATAACAACTCTCTTAGTAACAACCAATGTTTACAAGAAGCAATAATTACAATAATGGTTATTTACAAGAGTGTATAGACTTGACAAGTCACATTCATTTACAAAGTGATGGCAATGTCCTCTAAGGATGAGAAAGGCCAAGATGGCAAGAGGCTCTACTATCTCCAACTTGAGCTCCAACTCCAATACTCCTACAAGAATCCAACTCCAAGAGAATATGGCTTGTTTACCACCCAACCAATAGGCATCATCACATGCCTTTCCATGGTTGGAAGTCATGCTAGCCTCCCCCAAGCCCATGGGAGAGAGGAACTAGCTTCCACAATGTGCACAAGTAATGGGGATTTAAACACACAACAAGAGAAAACATAAGACCATTCAACCATCTAGACCTACTATACCAAGAAAACAACACAAGAGGAGAACAAGGTCAACCTCAAAAGGGGGAAGAGAGGAAGAAGGATGCCCAAATCAAGGTGTCCAACCATAGGAGCACCAATAAATATATATATAAAAACTCCTTATACCTCCTAATCATTCATCCTCCTTATTCCTCCTTATGCTATAGAAATCCTTCTTGGGAGGATTTTCAAACCCAAAAGGGTTTCCTCACCAAGAATGGGGAAAGGTTCAAGCCATATGAACATTTCTCCCACCTCAAACCATATGAGGGGATGAGAAGGGACCTTCATGGCTTGACCAACAACCATGAGGTTTGAGAGGGAAATCCCTCTCTCTTCCCTACATTCTCCAAAAACCATCATTCCAAATGATGGTGGAGAAAAACAAAGGAAATAATAAGAACAAACAAACAATCACATTCACCATACATCATTTCACACACTATTTTATTGATCAAGCATAGTTTACAAGATAAAAAAAAAACTAAGAAGGAAAAAGGTTAAGAAACCTACCTCTAATATGCTTTCCCAAAACTCTAAGCTTTTCCCCTTTGTCCAAGCTTCCCTACAAGCTCCCAAAATTCTCCAAGTGCTCCCAAAAAAATGAACCAAGAAGACCCATTCTTCCCACATGAGGAAGAATAAAAAGAGGAACCCAAAAGTTTCCTCACCAATGGGAAAGTGACAAGTGTCACCCCCTCTCCTCTCAAGAGTCAAAGATTCCAAAAACTAAATAAGTAAGAGTAAACTCACCTTTTATCCCTTTTCACCCAAAATACCAAAAACTAAAATAAAACAAAGTGGAGCAACTTTTAACACTTTCACACAATCCAACCATCTTACATGGATGGTGACTAAAGAGGGCTAAATGGGAGGAAACTCCTCCAAACCTTGAAATAGGCCTCCTACCTATTAGGTAGGGTCCAGGGCCCATTTTCATGCCAAGGGAACCCCAAACTCAAAAGGGGTCCCTAAAATTACCCAAAGAAACCCAATTTCGGGTTTGGCATGCTTGGACACATGGGTAGAGGGTGTGGGGTCCACCCAAGGTTCACATGTGGTCCCCAATCCCTTCTACCAACACACACACACTTTCCCAAAACTAACATTTAACTTGAGATAATATCAATAAACCCCTAAGCTAGTTTACTTAATAAAAACACATCCTAAACCTAATTAATTTTACAAGACATAATTACATTACAAAATGAGGGTTCACCCATGGTGCCCAATTAAATACATCTAATCTAAGGCCTCAAACATTTAACATGGTTAGGACTCAGCCCGTGGGCCGCTTGTGCACAATTGCGTAGCTGCCCTGAAACCCATGCTCTCCTATACCTGTCACCTGCACACTCATTGCACACATTAACCGCACCTGTCCAATATAGTAAACATCATCTATACATCACAATATCAATCAAACTTATAATGTCCGAACATAATTTACAATTGATAGTGCAATGCATCCAATTATCCACATAGTTTGCCATGAATCATCCACAAATAAAATTGTAACGACATACACTTAGGTTAGCATGAAAATCACCATCATTAAATCCAAAACACTATATCATCAATCAAATTAACCACAAGAGACTAACATCTAACCGATAAGTCTATCATATAACCCTGTTAGTGTCATCACATCATACGAAATATATCAGTATATGAATCTAATCCAATTGGCGCTATGCACCCAAAATGCCATAATGTCCAAGAGGATAAAATATCATAGTAAAATGTCCAAAGTCTATCAGAGTCTCAATCAAAACATGTCTAGAAATAAAGGAGCCAACAGATAATTGGAGCTATAAAAATGTGGGCACTACAAAGGACCCTTGCGTGAGGAATGTCCATAAATGGTTTGTCTTCACAATGACCCTTGTTTCTTGATTTAACATGTAATGTCTTAAATGTTTTGTGGCGAAGACTATGGCAAGGCATTCTCTTTACGCTTTGTGTATAACGTGTTTCATAATCGAGCAACGTTCAGCTAATGAAATAGATCGCGTGTTCTCATTTATCATCGTCTTCTTGAGCCAACATGCAGGTCAATGAGACATGAGTGGCTCATGAGTATAGGATCAAAGGGTGGTCTAGCTTGGGAGGCATTAGCATGGGTGGTGACAATAAGAAGCGCTTAACTGCTTCAAAGGCCTCATTGTAATCTTCAGTCCAATCATCACTATAATCTTTCTTGAGTAAATTATTGATTGGATGAATGGAAAAGCTTAAATCTGGGATGAACCTTTGGATTGCACCGAGTTTCCCAAGAAATGACCTGATTCCAGACTCGTTTGGAGGTGGGATCATTTCGAGAATAGCTCGTATTTTGGCCGAGATCAACATCAATCCCTCGTGAAGATATAATGTATCCTATAAGTTTGCCTCCTATTACACTTTGAAAATGCACTTTTATGGGTTTAATGTGACTCCATATTCAATCAATCGTGAGAGGATGATGTGGAGTACTTCCGGGTGATCACAACGCTTCTTGGCCTTGGCCAACAAGTCATCCACATATGATTCCACAATTTTATGGATAAGATCATGGAATATATATGTCATTGCCCACTGATATGTAGTGCTGATGTTCTTAAGACCAAATGGCATGACAACATAGCAATAAGTTCCCTAGGGAGTTATAAACGTGGTTTTGGCTTGGTCTTGTTTAGATATTTTGATTTGATTATATCCCGAGAACCCATCCATGAGAGACAAAAGCTCAAATCCAGTTGTTGCGTCAACAATGACGTCAATGGATGGTAATGGGAAATCATCCTTGGGATAAGCTTTGTTAAATACAAATGCATATCTTCCCATTCTTTTTGAGAATGGGGACAATATTAGATACCCATTGTGAATAATTGACTGGTTTGATGAATCCTACTTGGAGAAGCTTCATCACTTCTTCTTTTACCATGAGAGCTACTTTTGGTTTCATTGGTCTTGATTTTTTTAATTGGCTTTGCATATGGTTTGGTGACAAGATTATGTACTGCACGATGTGTGGTGTAACTCTTGTCATTTCTTTATAATTAAATGCAAAAGACTTTTAATGTTCTTTGAGAATTTGAGTGTTTATTTCTATTTCTTCTGGAGTTAGCGAAGATCCTAGTTTCAAGATTTTTGGTTCTTCCTCTGTTTTGATGTGTTCGATGTTTATATCAATCGTTCCTTTGATTAAAGAAGTGTTACCTTCTTCAAATTCAGGTGGGGCTGGAGGTAGTTCCAAGTCTTCTCCATTTTCTATCTCGTAAATATCAAGATTCTTTTGTGGGGAGCTCCGCCATGGGATTTCCAAAGTAGGAAGAGGAGTGTGGTATTAGGGAAAGATCAACTATAGGGTGAGCAAGGTGTAGCTCTGCATAAGCGTTTAGATATTCGAGAGTGACTTTATCACTATCAACATGATGTAAGATAGAAGATTCATTCTCAGTTGTATGTGTTAGAAGAGGGTTCGTTGACATTTTCTTCACCAATGGTTCAATACAGTGATACTTTGAAACTTGTATCTTCCAACTCATTACTTGGGGTAAAACGTGAAGCTGAGGTTGCTATTGAATCTATGAGAAGGTTCTATTCTTGTGGGATTGCCTCAATGGATATGAAGTTAAATCCTTTGCTTAGATCTAATACCACTGTTTTATAGAGTTGTAAGTGCTCAACTCTAGTCTCATATACTTCAGAGACTTGGTTTGTAACTAATTGTGAGTCTCCCAACACTCTGATGTCATTAACACCAATCCTTTTGGCTATGATGAGGCCAAGGAGGAGGGCTTCGTACTTAGCGCTATTGTTTGTGCATTCAAAGTTTAACTTAAAAGCAAAAGGTAGGATCTTTCCCTTAGGGGAAGTGAAGATCACACACGCCTTAGCGGCTCCATAGTGGCATCTAGCTCCATCAAAGTGGAGAGTCCAATACTTACTAGGAAAAATGGATGCTGGGACATTCTTTGTGTCTGTTTCTTCTATTTTAGTTACTTCTACCATGTAAATTTCCTCTTAGAGAGAACCAACCCTAGGGTACATCCCATACCTATGGAATCAAATGGTAGGAAAATTGGTAGATCTTGTTCCAGTAATTTGAATTTTTTTAATAGTTCTTAATGACACTATTTCTACAATGTTAGCTTCATTCTTGAGGGTTGGGATGCCCTTGACTAGGTTCGTAATTTCTAGTTCTGTTGTAGGTATTAATTTTTCTTCCGGTTTTGAGTCGATTGGTTTGTTAAGTTGGTTTATTGGGAGTTCAAACTCAGAGTGAACGCCTTGTCTTTTCTTCAGGTCATGTATGTCGAATGGTTTTGGGTCACCTTTTGCTACGAATATCTTTCCTAGGTGTAAGAATCTTATTTCCTAGAATAACGTAGAAGGGATTGCTTTCATGCGGTGTATCCATGGTCGACCAAGGATCATATTATAGTTGGTTTCCCGATCTATGATATAAAAATCGGTGAGGATTGTCTTGGGTCCTAAGGTGACTGGTAATATTATAGTCCCAATTGAAGTAGCTTTAAGGCTATCATAACCTCTTAGCGTATTTATTGTTGTGGAATAGTTCGTTTCTCCATATCGTAGCTTTTGAAGGAAAGAGAAGGGGACAATGTTAATTTGCTGCCCCATCGTCAACCATTGACGTTTAACATACTTATTGTAAACCCACACTGTAAATGCAAGGCCGGATCACCTCTACATGTAATTTCGGTATATGTTGGCATTTTGTTTATGTCGAATATAAACTCGGTATCCCTATCTGGCTGCCCTGGAGAGTGTATATCGAAGTCTATATGGTTTAATTTTGTTTTGGGAGGTGGAGTGATGTTAATTAAATGACCCAGACCTAGTGCTTCTAAAAGAGCAGCCCTATGGGTAGGAGAGTTTTTCAATAAGTCCAAAAAGGAGATGTGAGAGAAGGTCTTTGTTAAGTCATTAATTAAATCATAAGCACCCACGGGTTTTACCAATGTTTGTTGAGTGTTATCTGGCTCTAGTGGATAGATTGGATTTGGTTGAGAAGAATATTCTCGTGCTCTTGTTATGGATTCTACGTGCAGCTCAGTATCTAACTCCACTAGCCGAACTATCTCGGTTCGTGGTTGATTCCCTAATTGTGGTGTGATGGGTGGATTTAGTGAAGTTGAGGCTTCATGATCATTATTTCTTGTCATTACACCTTTGTTTGTCCCATTCAGATTTAATTTATTATTGTGATTTGGGAGTGGATCATTAAAGATCTTGAGAGGTGCATTTTGAGGGGAAACTGCCCCTGTGAAAGTATTCGGCATAGGTGTCACAGAATCTGTTAAGAACATATCTATGAAGAGTTGTCTTTGTTCTTCTGGAAAATGTTACATGAACTTATTGTAATCGTGACAAGTCCTAGTGTCATGGCCTCAAATTTTGTGGAAACCACAATACGAGTTGGGATTATAATTCCTAGGTTGTTGGTTTGGCACATGTTGTGGTCCAAAACTCTAATTAAACTATTGACTATTAGGATTAAAGTTTTGCATTTGTTGTCTTTGGTTTTGGTTTTGATATCCAGTTGAGTTTTGACTTGGACCCTGTGTCTGGATCTGCCATTGTTGTTGTCATTGGGGACGATTAAAATCCACCGCGTTGATTGTTGGGGTGAAATTGTTGTTTCATTGGTTTTTAACTAGTGGTGGAACATTTACAACGTTTGCTTTTTTACTTTGGTCAGTCACTCCATCTGTTGTCACTCCGTAGTTTTTGTTAAGGATTTTAGGTCCTTGATTGGCGTTTGTGGTAGTAGGATAAATCGTAGTGTTTTGGTTGGAGATGATTAGCCTCCCATTTGTTCCATATGTCTTGCAGAATCGCTATCTATTACAGCTTGATCTATCCAAAGAGCGCTCTTGAGAACTTCATCATAAGTTCTTGGTGGGAACTTTTGGACTTTTTATTTTATCTCTCTGCTGAGAGAATGAAGGAATAAATCGTATAGTTCCATTTGATCCATGTTTGGAGTGATTACTAAATAATAGAGGACTGTACACCATCTTTGGATGAAATGAGCAATAGATTCATTGTGTTCTTGCTTAATATGCAAGAATTCCCTGATCCCTGTTCTCAACAACTTGTTCATGTCAAAAGCCTTGATGAATTTTGACATGAGTTGTTTAAATGAATGTATTGAGGCTTTAGGTATTCTGTAATACCAATCAAGGGTGACACCCTCTAAATTTTTGGGAATATTTTAGCAACAACTCCATCCCAAGGGAGTAGTTCTCAAATGGCTATGTGCATAGGCCTTAATATGTGCATTTGGGTCTCCCTCTCCTTTGTACTTGGGTAAATCGGGAGAGGTCTTGGAAGCATGACGCTTCGTATAGTGAAGTCCAAAGGTTCTTTCAAATATTCTGAATAAGTTCCTATTGCATAGGTTTCGACCATTGATGGTGTTTGCTGAGGGGGTGGAGGTGGAATGGGTTATTGATATGGCGTAGCATATGTATTTGTAGGGGCATAAGGGAATCCCTGTGGTTGAGCGAACATGCTGGGAGAAGAGAACATATCTCCCTGTGGTGATTTGGAATACATGTTTAAGTATGGAGGATCATTGCTCAGGAATGGATTGTTTTGTACTAAACCGGGGTATTATATTTTCAACTAGAATGACATTAGAAAAATCGGTTCTAGTTGGTGTTTGTTGTAAGTACTAAGGGGGCATACCCAATGTACTGCTCCTATGAGGAGGTCTACTTGGATGGGATGATGTGGAGGATTGGAAGTTCCTGCTTGCATGAACTATGAATTTTGACTTGCTTGAGCAAGTTCCAACCCTCTAACCTTCTCAACTAAGGCTGAGATGACCTCGTTTGGTGAAGACATGGTATTTTGCTTTAGTGGCATTTGTTGTATACCTTGAGGTTGTATAGGCATATGGTATCCTGCTATGAATTGATCGGTGCCCTGCCAAGTTTCACCGAGGACATTTCCCATAGGTGGAGGAATGGGGGTGTTTTCTTGGAATGAGACCTCGGGTTGTGTTTGCAAACCTCCTATAGATGGGTACATATTTTGAGAGCATTGTTCACTCCTAGCATAACGTGCTAAGTATTTGTCATCTAACAACAGATATGGATCTGATTGTCTACTAATTTTTGGTCTAAGCAACACCTGGGGAGATGAACCAGATTCTCCAGTGAGCGTCATATTGTTCGAGCCCGAAGGCTCTGGTTGTTGCATTTGAGTGAGCTGATCCAACTCCTCTATTTGGAAAGAAGAACTATATCTAGTCCTTTAGGGCGGAGTTTGTGTTGAAAATTGGTTAGTTTGATAGTTTTCACTCCATGCCGAGAGCGAGGGTGATGGTTGTCTATTTAATTGATCGTAGTATGCTTCAAGACCTAGGAGAGGTCTGCCATATGCATCGTATCCCAACATATTCGGGGGTATATGAATACCCGTAGAATAATGGGAAAGAGTGAAGGGTGGATGAAAGAACAGAAAGAGGAAAATTAGCTTGAGCCATGTCAGGTTCACCAATTTTATTAGTGAAGCTGATGTGGAGGCTAAAGAGGTAGAGAAGATGAAACAGTTTTTTATTTCACGTTGGTTTCACCAATTTTGTATGATGGAAAAGTGACATGCGAGCATGGGAATCTACAAGTAACTCTTCCTCACACCCGACCTCCCAAGGTTGTGCCAAGATAGCTGATGGGGATGGAATACACACATGGTGCAGATAATCTAGCTAGGAAATCTTATGTATTCAACACGCAATAATGGGATGTGTAAATCTAAGGCAAAGATGGCCCTCCTAACTGAACCGATGTGATAGATTGTTCGGTGAGGATAGCTACTCGAAGGCTCCAATCAATATCGAGCTCTACCATGATCTGATCTATGGGTTGTGGAATACGTGGAAGATGACCTATGGGTACTTTGTATATATCTCCCGTCAAGGTCATGAAAATGGAATGACTAAAATGTATAGTGGATCTTTTGGTGCTTTATGGATGATTCTCTGATCTAATCCAAAAATATTTAGCTTGATTAGCTACTACGTTTAATAATGATAGTTGTGTGATAATGTCTAGTGGTAGTGGAGAGGACCTAAACACTAATGTTCACAAACCAGAGTCAATATTTGATTGATTCGTAGGCTGTTGGGTTGTGGGACCTATGGATCACAATCGTAAGTTCATGGTTGCTGTGGACCTCATATGGTCATGTGAAGAATCGATTCCTTCTTCCAAATATCCAAGAATCGTATGCATTTTCGGCCTCTATGTTTAGAACTAGAATTTACATAATTTTCTCGAGTACCTAATAAGTGTTATGGCAATTTGGATGTGTAAGCTAGTGTCTATATCAACAAGGAGGTCTCCATGTGTCTCAAGCTATGGTACCGAAGTGAATCACAACCAAATGTTTGTTCTCTTTCGTGTCCTTCTACACCATACGAAATCTATCAAGGCAATCTATAATTTGGCTGATTTGACTAGAATGTGTGTGCTTTGTCATCTTCTATGTTTAATCCTCTTAACTGTGTGCTGATTTCTTGTAGGTCTATGGTTGTTCGAAGACCTAAATTTTGAGATTTTGGTCTATGTTAGTTATTGCTGCAACAATATTTGGTTGAGGCACGATTGGCTCAAAAATGTATTCCCTGGGCTCCCTAGGTCCCGTGATTGTCATACAAGATCAATATAAACCTAATTAAAAGAAAATAAACTAATTATGCAAGATATATCTACAAATAGTATATATGTTCCTCTTTTTGTATTTTTGATAGAATTTTAATAGAATTGAAAGAGAAACTAATCTAATATATTTAGAAAATGACAACTAATCTAATAACAAAATTAAAACAAGCAAGATAGCCCAAGTAGCTACTTGCCTGCATGCAGTTGTGAGTTTATCCTAAATAACTAGATAGCTGATTAACTTAATTGAAAGATTCTCAATCCTACCTCAGAAGTGAGGAATGAATCATAGTTTCTGAGAAACTATCAATCCCCATAGCTTCCCCGGCAATATCAAAAATGAAACTTAACTGAAATGAAATATTTCACTACTCTATTTGATATATTTTAACTAGAACTTTAACAGATAAAACCTGGAATTTACAGAATAGTGGTGAATCCAATAGTGTATGATTTTGTCCCCTCAGAATGATCTCCTCATTCCTTCATGTTCACATGAATCCAGAAAAGTATGTATATGCTAGCATCAACGAAAAAATGTATTTTGAACAATGACAAATTTGGATATAGACCGAATATAATGTGAGTAGGAGAGGGATAGCGCAGTGACGAGAGCTTGGCGTATGCAATTTTTAGTGGGATTTATTGTAGGAATACAACACAAGCATACCAAGAGATTCTAGAATCTACCTTTTGTGAAGAACACAACCTGCAACTCCAATGGATTCAATCTACAAATGACACTACTCTTCTCTAAACTAATTTGTATGAACAACAATGAACAAGATTGGAGCAAGAAGATCGAATGGCTTCCAATAGCAAAGGAAAACTAGTGTGGATGCAAAAATGAAAACAAAATGAGCTCTAAATAAGAAATTGACAGACTAAAAAATGGAAATGAGAAGTTGAGGGGCCATTTTCTTGAAAACAAGCTGGATACTTATAGATTTCACATTCACCCAAAGGTAATTCCCATTATAACTCTTTTACCATTAAAAATGAAGAAACACTATTCCAGGGACATAAAACATTAATACGAGCCAAGGCAAGTTGAGAAAAACGGTGAAAGTTAAAAATTTATGCAAGTCACGATCAAAGGATCGTGGCTGGAAAATGCATGAAGGATCTGCCACCCCGAGCATGGCGGCAATTATAAGACCGCCGCCACTAGCAGGCAATTTTGTCGAAAGGTCAAAAGGCTTAGAAAAGAAAGGTAGAGGAACAAAACAAAGCACAAGAAACTTGGATAAAGAATTTGAAATGTTAACATATACTTCGTGAGCTTCTTTGGATCTTGAACAACTTGTGAGGCAACCTGTATCATCATTGGGGCATGTGTGACATCGTTTTGGAAGTACGGTACCCTACAATTTTGGGTATGTATAGTGTCCCATGTTTGCAAGTATTTTTTCCTTTTGTATGATATTTCTTTCCATTCTTGAAATTTTTCTACACTCGTATGCACTTATTTTATACTAACACACCATATTCTATTGTTGTTATTTTTGCATTAACATTGTTCTTGTTATCATATTTTTTCATTATTGTTATCAGTATCATACCATGGTTTCTACCATGCACATGCCATTTCAGAGATATGGTTTCTCCCTGGTGGCCACCAAATAAGTTTTGTAGAGGTTATCTACATGTTATCATCATATCATACATGGGTATACATCTTTCCTTTTGAGTTGCATGCTCAAATTGTTCATCTTACATGCCTCAAATTTGGGAAAAATCATTCATAGTGTATTCTACATTTCCAATAGGTACACACATATTTTTGGGCACAAACATATGCAAAGAAAGGAATTAATTACTTAGAATTGGATTCAAGTACATAAAATTAACAAAAAACCATGCATGGTCAGGACCATATGGACCATATCCTATGGTTTTTACTAAGGGAAATTTCTCCATATTTTTCACCATTCTCAAATTTATCATCAGTATTACAACATTATTTTATGGTTTTATACTCAAATTGACTCAGTTTGGAAAATATTTGGGTGGAATGAAGTACATCATTCTCTCCTTCTCCATAGTACTCACTTAAACTTAAATTTTTGGTCACTTTAGGGGCACACATATTGTTTTTTCACTCATTTTTGACATATAATTAGTTCTATTTATTTTCTACTCCGTTGTATGGAACATGGGAAGAATATGGGGTAATTATTTATATTTTCTACTATGTGTCTCAAGTTTAAATATTGGGATCATAACCATATGCAATAATATGTTTTTGGGGTTATGAAAGGTGGTAAAGAAACTAAGTTCTTGGTGGGCATACTTTCTTATCCTCTTTGCACTTAAGGGGAAGATATTGGAGTTGCTTATGTTAGGAATAGTAGTCACATGTGGGTGTGTGTGAGTTATATGTAAGTTATTGTTACGTATGTAACAATAAATTTAGGTTAGTTACTACTGTTAAAATATCTATTGTAATATTATGTAAGTTGTTTAAACAAATTACATAATTACAAGAATAGTCTGTTCTCTTGTAGGATATAGGAACTCCCATTTAGAGGATTAGTTATAGGAGGTTGAATAGGACTCCTTTTTTAGGAGATCCATTCCTATATATTTGTAATGCTTATATTGTGGAGATATTGAATGAATTTTTATTGAGCTTATGCTCATCTCCAAATTTGGGGTTTCTCCACATCTGGTATCAGAGTAGGTTTCCTATGAGGCCTCTCTAAATTTCACCCCACTCATGGTTCGTTTTGCAAGTTAGGTAATGGAAATGGGTGAGCAGAGATAACCTTATGCAAACATGTTTTCCATTGTCTATGTGCCATCCATTTGTTGTGAAGTCAAGTGATGCAAACGAAGGACTAGTGGGATACCATGGACATGGCATGGAATATGGAGTTTGTAGCATTCACCTTCTTGCATATTTGTCAATGGTAATTATGGATACCATGGACCTCACAATGAAATTTGTGACATCCATCATTCACATGCATCATCTTCTCTTTTCCACTTTGTTTTCTCTTTTTTCATCCATTTTTTCATGTGCATTTTGTTCGAATATATATATATATATATATATATATATATATATATATATATATATATATATATATATTATATATTACTAGAATTATTATTGCTGCGAATTGTTTGGTTGTATTGAAAGTTCTATCTTTCCTTACTAGGCCTGAATCCCTACATTGCATCTCCCTGTGACTCTTCTTAACATCAAAACGGCTTAGAATTCTTCATATCAGTCCTCACAAGATCTCACCCTCAACATGGTAGATGGAACAAATCTTCAACTCCTCAGTCAAGCACAAAAAAATCATGGAAAAATATCTCCTCTCCGGTCAGGGGTCTGTTATGCCAAATAGTTGGATTGGATTTGAATAGAATCACTTACATTCTAGTACTGAAAGCCATGGGGAGTGAAATGTTTCTTTTTAATAGAGAAAGAATCTAAAAATGCATTTTTTCCAACCGACTGGAGTTGTCCATGCAATGGTACTGATTCATGCATTTTTATGCCTGAAAACACTTTATTGGGAAAGTAGATGTCAACAAATTGGCATTATATATGGTGAATAGACTTAACAAAATTCAAAATAGTCATTCTACAAAATTGGATATTCAATTTGGAGATTAGACCACCTGATCTGGGCATAACTACTCACCTTTCGGATTGATGGCATAGGATTTTTCTATGATCCATGTATTCAACTCAGATCTGACTCTTCACAAATCAATTCCATGTAAATCCTTATATTGAAATCAACATCAAATCTCTTAGCAGCAGATGAGTCTCAATCTCCAATTTCTCCTCTCATGCAACATAGCGATGCAGTCTTCAACCTAACTCAATGATTAGTGGATCTATTTTTAGTATTCATTGAACTTGAATATGGCTCCATTTGGTGAATGGTGTGACACCAAATATAATTTTCCAGCGAGCACTATGCGTGGTAAGCACGGTCTTCCAACTCAACAACCCATTCTTAGCCCTTGGGATTAGATGAACTTAATGAACTAGTCTTCGGTCTAGAACATTTTCTTTAATGGCAACCCACAAATAAAATAGAGTTTGATATGGAAAAAATTAAACATGGTAACCCTAATAGTTTGGTCCCACTTTTAATTAAAATATTTGGTAAGAAATATTTTAGTATTTCAATTCAAAACTAGAAATTCTTCAGAGGGGGATAATAATTTTTTTATTATAAAATATATTTGTAAGGGGACATAAGTTAATTTTTGAAAAAGGGGGGAAGATGTATTATTTTTAAAAATACTGTAATTGGATGCATTTTCGGTTGTAACCGACATCCGAGGTTTTTTCAAAGTTTGACGAGGAGATGAAAATATGGCGAGGGGGAATGTTAGGAATAGTCCTCACATGTGGGTGTGTGTGAGTTATATGTAAGTGTTAGAATATCTATTGTAATATTATGTAAGTTGTTTAAACAACTTACATAATTAGGAGAATAGTTTGTTCTCCCGTAGGATATAGGAACTCCCATTTAGAGGAGTGGTTGTAGGAGGTCTCCTTATTTTTAGAATATCCATTCATATATATATATATATATATATGTAATGCTTATATTGTGGGGATATTGAATGAATTTTAATTGAGCTTATGCTCGTCTCCAAATATGGGTGTTTCCCCACATCTTACTAACTTTAATACATGGTATTCCTCCTCAAAATGGTACTTTGACTCCTCTTTTTAGTTCTTCTCTTCAACATTTGTGTGTTGGGCTAGTACATACATCACATCAACCTCTCCTCGACACAATTGGGTACTAATAAACCCTAATTATTCATCATATTTAAAAAAATAGAATATCCAAAGGACAAGAATGGGAGTACATTCCTTGTGCGAGAAAAACATGTTTATTCCTTCCATGTTTTACATATCTTGTGGAATTTTTTGTTACACATTTATTTATAGTAATTTCATCACATTTTGAGCTAAATTTCAATTTCCTATCTTAAGAATTTACCACAATTTGTGTTATAGGTTTCATTTTGGATCGTACCAACACCAACACAACGAGATACTACAAAACAAATTTCTTTCGAGAAAAGAAAAAGAATTTCTACAAAATTATGCATCTTTTCCTTTAAGCATGTAATTTTCATATCATAATTAAAGGGCAGAAATCTATCCACTCAACTTTGGCAATCTATCCTTTGAAATTTTTGGTCTTGATATTGCACACTTGCATGCAAAAATACACCCTCCTCACTCTTGCTTAATATACCCCGATATGTTTCGACTACTTTCTTATCTTTGCACACCTTTTGTGATCTTTTCTTGAGGTTTTATATCAAAAAATACATCTAAAGACAACCATCATCCAAACCATAAAACTAAAATTCCATTTTCCCTCTTAGTCAAAACCATAGATTTTGGTCGAATGACACATCTCAATGTTGTCCTTACTATACTATTTTTGAACAACATGTTTTGGGTGTAAAATTTCACTTACATCATATTCATATGGACTAATATCCCCTCTTGGTCATCCTTTCATGACATAAAAAATGTCAAAAGCCTATATAAACAAGTTATTTTTACCTCATTTAAGGTCCTATCACTTTATGTTCTCCTCATGTTAAAGAAAGCACAAAAGTAAGATAATTCTCCCTAGACAATGAAGTAACTGATGCAAATACATTAGGGAAGCACCCTCTATAGGTGTGAATTCTCCTCCCAAGTCCAAAAGTCTCCATATTCTCTCCATAATTAAGAAAATTGACCCTTCCTAAGTATTTTAGAAAGTTTGAAACTCAAGTAAGGCATGGTCAATGCACCGTTGTTGAATTTGGATTGCACTATGGTAAATATCACATGCTAGGATAATGATGTGTGGTTTGAGCCCTCTTTAGAGTATTGGTGATGTCAATCGTAAATAGGGTTCTCACAACCCACCTAAAATTTATCTTTTTTGTAAATAAACATAAAAAATAAAAGAGAAAGAATATCATATAATAAGCGGATTTATATTGATTTGAAAATGCTTCTAAAAATCTTCTATAATGAAGACAAACCTATAAAAAGTTAGATCGCATGATAAATAATAACAAGAATAATATGTGGTTATAAAAAGGAACATATTTTTTATGCCGTAGTATTAACCCTTGCAAAATTATGTCAAAAATTAACAAATCTTATTTTTTGTTCAACAAATAAATTAAAAACGCTTATTTTCAAATTTGGTAAAACATTTCTTTGATGCCATGAAATACTAATATAAAAGATATTTTATAAATACATTTTAAATAATAAGTAAAAATGTAAATAATGTACAATATTACCTCACAAAATAATCCAAACCTTGAAAAGTGTTGAGACACAAATTGGTAAGTAGGAATTTGAATCAACAGATGAAAACCACACGCGTGTTAATAAGGCTTAAGCTCTATTCTCTATATTATAATCTTTGAGAAGAGAGAGAAATAAGAGAAGAGAATAGAATAAGAAGAATAAACTTCCAATAATGAGAGAGGAGAGGAGAGAGCTCTTTAAATAGAATAAGAGAGCCAAAAGGAGTTACAAAAATAAGTTCATCATTATCTATGCAACTTAGAGTCCCTAATCCCCATGAGGTGAGGGGGAAGTGTGTGACAAGTGTAAGAGGAGTTACATGTGACATGGAACTCCAATATTCTCTCCAAGAGAGGAAAAAAGAGGTGTGACACCTCACATATTCCCTAAATATATGAATTGAAAATTCATAGGGGTATAAGCCTATACACACATAAATAAACATTAGGATTGTTAAATTAACAAAAATCAAGGATAAAAATAATAGGTACAATAACAAAAATACACTAAATAAATTACACAAAGAAAAATCATGGAAGTTTGGGGTTATATGTTTTATATTTTGTCTTTAAAAATTTATTATTTGCCTTCCCGCAAAGCTTTAATAGTTTACAAAGAACAAAAAAACCTTCCTTGTGCAAAAAAAGTGATGAAAGTCAAGATGAGGTATAAACATAGGTCTCTCTCACAAGGCCAATGTAACATAGATTAGGGACATTGTTACGAGGAAAGGCCTCTAATAGAGGTGAGGTTTCTACAATATATGGAAAGTATGCTAAAACATGTAATTCAACTACTTAAGGATGAAAGGTCACTAAGAAAAGTGAGTTCATTGAAAATTTTAGCGAGATTGCTGAAAAGGACAAGGCCACTACAACATATAGAAAGGACACCAAAAATACTAACCTATGATCACTTCTCATAAATACTTAGGTTACATTGCTAGAAAGTGAGATTGAGCTATTGAACACAATTAGAAATGCTCCTATAAGGCACAAAAATGTTGATAAGTACTATTGTCATGTGGATCGTGCACTCGTTGAATCTCTACGAGTGATCATGTGTAATGTTGGAACATCCCCAAGGTGTGGGACCTTGTCACCTTTGGATGAACCTCTGGAGAAGTCCTGACTTACTTTGAGACTTGGAGCACTTGATGTAAGATCAATATGCAAGGCTAAAATATTTGAAAATAACTCTAATCTACTCAACTGATGGGCTTAAATTCAAAGATAACAAAATAAGAATAATATTATGCACCAAGTATATTGAAAATATAGACCCACTTAAATGCACAATCAACTCCTCATAATAATATATGATATGCACGTCTTTTTAGTATTCCTCTATCCATGACTATAAATAGTAATGTAACTTTGTAATGAAAGGAAATAGGTTTTCCACAACTAATATCAAAGTAACTATATAAATTTTCACATGAATTGAAACAAGATAACTGGAATAAAGGAAAATTAACCAATCACATCAAGGAATTAAACATTCATAAGCTAAAAATTGATCAATGATTAACACAATAAACCAAACTTTTAACGGAAAAATATTGTTCGAATATGCACCAAGTATATTGAAAATATAGACCCACTTAAATGCACAATCAACTCCTCATAATAATATATGATATGCACGCCTTTTAGTATTCCTCTATCCATGACTATAAATAGTAATGTAACTTTGTAAATGAAAGGAAATAGGTTTTCCACAACTAATATCAAAGTAACTATATAAATTTTCACATGAATCAAACAAGATAACTGGAATAAAGGAAAATTAACCAATCACATCAAGGAATTAAACATTCATAAACTATAAATTGATCAATGATTAACACAATAAACCAAACTTTTCACGGAAAAATATTGTTCTGAATATAACTGAAAGGCTCAAATTATATGAAGCACTCTTCCAAGCTTGAAGAGTAACTTTTCAAATGATCTAAAAGGTCTACATAAACTTAATGCATTTAACTATTTATAAGTTCCAGAGGTTGAGCCATTACAACTGAACCTTAACTAACAAATTACTAAAAATAGAGTATAATAAGTTCAAGGGAATAGGCTCCCATAAAAATAGTAAAGTTGTTGCAAAGTTTTGACTAAGTCAACACTGTAAATTTGACTAATTTATAGCTTGGAACCATCCCAATCATGACCATCTGGCTTAGCTTGGACCTGCATCATCTTTCTCTTGTCTGGTTTTTGCCTCGATCTTTTCCCACATAGCCATTTGATGATTCCTTGTACCTCCTCCTCTGGTCCACATGCATAATGATTTACCATGTCTGTTGTATCAATATCCCTTACAACTTTGGATAGAAACCTTTTCAACTTATTCACCACTTTCTTCAACTGACTTATGAAATTTTGGCACGAGACTAACCTATAAATTGAATTGATATTGAAAGTTTTAGTCACTTCATCATCCTTCTTCACCAAATATTTGAAATTTGATTTAATTTGGTCAACTAGAAGAGCATCAATATTCTCATAGAAAACTTGCAGTTAATATTATCAAATTCTTCTGAAATATCATTTAGACCATCCATTATTTTGACACGTTTATCATCCAACTTTTTGATCAAATCCTCGCAATACCCGGATCTAATCTCCATAGCTTTTGAAACTCAAACAATTTATAAGTATCATCAATTACCCCTTCTTGGAGGAGTAAATATGGGTCCACATCTCTGATCTCTCCCCATGTAGTCAAATTCAGATTCAAATTATTATTGTCCTCAGAGAGGATTTCATCTATCCTGTGAATAGAAGTTCTTTTAGTTTGTAAATCATTATACAATTCAACAGTTGTTTTGATAAGAGGATTAGCTTCCTAAAGCATGCATTCTATCCATTCATCTACTAATCTTCCCTTCTGACCTATCTTCTCAATTTCATGATATGAAATATCATCTAAAATGGAAGAAACTGTCAGAGCAATTGTAGTTGAAGGATCAGTAGTTCAAGTGGGTTGTGTTTTTTTCCTTTAAAGGGAATTCAGCTATTCAAAAGTTGATTTCAATTTATTTTTAAAATATTTATCTTTTTATACTTTTCCAAAAAATTTCCAAGATCCATTTAAACCTTCTCGTTTAGCACCTTTATGGGTTGCCTTTCCTAGTGAAACCCTAGAAATCTGATAATCTTCTTTTGTAATGGTTTCTTTAGTTTTCCCTTCAACAACAGTAGCTACCTCCATGAACCTTTCTCCTGACTGGTTTATTGATAAATTAGAGACAATCCTTAGTCATTTGGCCTATCTCTTTGGAGTAGGTTCCATCATGCTTAGATCTATCACATCTACAAGAGGAACCTTTTTCTTCTTCTTTGGGGTTTGCGATATAGCCATTCAGGTATAGTAGATGTAGATGAAAGTGGCATGGTTGGTTTGACACTTGGAGCATTGGATAAAACAATGGAACTAGTAATATCAGTTGAAAATGAAATTGAGGTGGTTATGATAGATGGGGTGGAAGTGAGAATAGGAGCGGATGCAACAAGAATGGAAGTGGAAATGGAAGGAAATGAAAGTTGCTGAGAAAATGGAGTGGAAATTGAGACCCAATAATTTCCCCTACTGAGAGGACAAGAAGGGATGAAAACACTTGGGCCATGGATGGGGATGGAAAAAAATATGAGTGGAGGAGCAATGGATAATGATGGGGAAAGTGGAACTGAAGATAGTGACAATGGTAGTGAAGGAGGGGGTGGAAAATCTTGTGACACAACTAGAGAATCACTAACTTCAACAACTTTTGTTACTTGTATTTTAGAGGAAACAACCTTGGCAATGGGAAATTTTTAAAGAGAGGAACTCCCAACATCAAATGAGATATTCCTTAGAGTTATAATGGCATTTTGAGTAGACCTTTTACCTTTTGTTGGTGTAAGGAGACTCAATGTTGATTAGGCTTCTATTCTTATATATTGATCTATCCATTTAAGTGAAATTCCCAAGGTAGCCAACCAATAAAATGTCCTTTGTAGAATGGCCCCCACCATTTCCTTAGTATTGTAATATTCTTCTTGGTACCAATCGATCCATGGAAAAGGTTGATTAACAACATTATTTTTCCTGTAAATCGGATCCAATACTTCATCATCATCCTCTATTATTTTTGAAACATCTACAATACCAAATTTTTGAATTCATCGAGGTTCAACTCGTCATATTCTCATTGTCTGATAATAATCTCATCCTAACAGTGAATCTAAATATCCTCAAACTCAGGATCATGAGAAATAGCCAATCTTGTTTCACTGAACTTACCCCAGTAATCAAAGTTAGTTTTGGGATGGAAAGTTCGCAAGGTAACTTTAGACATCTCTCCATCCACATTCTTTGCCTTATAAATACTGGCACATGTATACCTTCCTATTGAAATAGGAAACTGGACTCTACCTTATGTCATTTATTTTGAATTTTATGGTAATCCAACAATTGTCAAACCAATTCTAGAAAGATCCATTTATCGGTAGGACATTGTGGAAATTTTCTAGGAGCACCTAGAAAAAATGGAATCCTGATGTATGTGAATGTCGAAATTGAATATAAATAGCTCCCCATTTCTTTACCTCTTTAAAAGCTTCATCATAAATTCTTTGATTATACAAATTTTTATCAAAACAATAAAGCAGGATAACAAAAAAGGCATCATTAACCCTACGAAAATGTTTGTTTCCTTCTTCCATTGTAATTTGGGGATAAAATTGATAAATCTATAGCACACTTCTAATACAAATAACACCTTTTGTATTCAAACCATTGAATTCCCCCATGGCAATGGCAACATAAACGAGGAAGGAAGTCATGAAGAAGTTTTTAGAAGTCAAAACATTGCTCAACTGAAAACAAATTGAGCTGCTTGATATGTTCCCCCATCGTATGAACTCCTTATTCTTCTTAATAGTAGCAATATAGAGGAACATCCATTCCTAAAAATGCTTCACCGAAGTTAGACTCAAACTCTACTCAACAATACAATAAGATCATTTACTTCTGGATGAAATCTAAGTGGAATAATGTCTTAGGAAGCTTGATGACATTATCACCAAGTATCTCTTCATTATGACCTTTGTACACGTTCGCTTCTTTATCCCAATATTCAATCATGGATTTTGGTGAAATTGATGCATACCCTTCAATATCTAGATGTTTAAATAAATATTCAAAGAAATCAATGTCTATCTTGATCACGACCTTGCCATCACCGTCCTTTACCGATTAAGAATCCTTATCAGAATGAGATGTTGTGGCCAAGACAAACCTAGGGAAATACATGGATGAAGTAAAACCCGCAAAAAGAATGAGTGCACTATCAAATATGGCCTTCATCCAAGGTTTCTTGTTAGGGGCCTTTAATATTTCCCAGAAGTCTAACATATCCACTTTTCCAAGATCATTATCTCCAATATTCCCCAAATCTGAAGATGGGCATGAGTGAAGAGAAACTCCTAAGAATGTGTACTTCATTTTTTTCTTTCCCTTTGATGAGGAAGTTGACATGAATTCAGAATTTGGAATCTGATTTATCTTTGAAAATTTTAAAAGAAACCTTGAAGGTTACAAAATACCGAGGTCCGAAAGTTCAAAAATAACAACTCCAAAAAATTTCAACTCAAGTACAAACCTCCAAAATTCCAAAAACTTCACAATTTTAAAACCCCAAAAGAAAACCTCTAAAAAGAAAACCTCTAAAAAGTGGAGCTCAAGGTCCAAAAGTACCGACAACTCCAAAACTTTGACCTCTCAAACTCCAAGAAGTGAACTTTCAAATCGTTGAAAGGAACAATTTTGAGAGAGTGAAAATCAAATATTCTAAAGATCTGAATAGAACTTGTTACACAATCCTTCGATTTGATGATACTATATGCCTGCATGAATGGAATCTTGCAAAGTGTTGAGAAGATAATCGATGACATGGCTAAAGATGAGCAAAGTGGATGATATGAGCTTTCATGCCAAGAAAGAAAAGAAGAACTGATAAAAAAAAGAAACAAGAAAAACCCTGATTAATCATAAAATAAAAAGAATAAATAACTTTTAAAAATTACCTTGAAAGTGATGCCTTGAAAGTACAAAATGATGTGGTAAAATCAAGGTGTCAGATAAAAAAACCAAGTGAAAATGACAAGTAAAATTTTGAGTTTATATAGGGAACCTTGAATTAATGCTTAGAAGTGACACATGTGGGGGTTGTTGGAAATTAAATGTTTATGGAAGGTCCAAAATCACAAACCCCAAAACTCTGAAAATATGACTTCCGAAATTGCAAAGACCTCATAGTTCGAGACTCGACCTCCAAAACTTTAAAAGGATAACCCGAGAAAATCTGAAAGGCCAAAGTTCTAAAATTTTGAAAGGTCAAGTTCCAAAATTTTTTAACTTCGTGGTTTTGTACTTTGAAAATTTTAGAACAAAAATATCCATGAAGGCAACACGAGACTCTGAAACCCAAAAGTCTGAAGTTCCAAAATTTTGGAACTTCAAAGTTTCGGAGTCAAGACCAACATCTAAAAATAACAAGAATGCCAAGGAGAACTCCAAACATGAAAGTACGAAGTGCTGAAATTTCAGAACTTCAGCTTTTGGAGTTCATAACTCAAAAAAAAAAAAAAATCACTTTGCAATCGACAAAACTCAAATAAGAATACCTCTGATAATATATTTTCCACTCTAGAGGGGGTCAAATTTAACATGCATACCCAACTTGGCTCTTTCAGCATCCCATTTGAGAACCAAATATCCTTCATGGAACTATTTGTTAGATGCCCTTTTGTCGAAATATATTTTAACTTGAGATTGATGTTGTTCTAGAGTCTTCATTTCTTTATTCCTTGTTTCTTCTAGCTCCATTAGTTTAGAATACCTAACTTTCATTGAATCACTTTCCATGAGTTCCAGTTGATGTGCTAATTCCAAAGAAGGAAGTCCTATAGATAGTGGGAGATTTTCTTCCCTTCCATATACTAGCATAAACGGTGAATTTCCAATAGCCCTTTTGGGTGTGATCCAAATCAGCGCAGATGGTGGTTTTAAGATGAGTGTGCTAAGTTATTTTATTGGTTTCCATTTTACACTTGATGATCAATAGGGGATTTTCAAGTTCGACTTGGATAATCCATTTCCATGTGGGTAGTAGTTTGATGAAGTATTGAGATGAATCCCATTCTTGATAACCCATTCAGTTAATTTTAAACCCATAAATGCCATTGTATTGTTTGAAATTACTGTAAATGGAACACCAAAATGTGTCATTATTCCTTCCAGAAAATCAAGAACAACCTTTTCATTTCCTTCTTTCAATGTCATGGCTTCCGTCTAGTGAGTGAAATAGTTTGTTGTAGTGAGAACCCATTTATGTCCATCACTAGATGGAGGATTAAGCATTTTGATGAAATCTAGTCCCCACTGGACAAAAGGTTGGTCAACCTAAATTGAGTGAAGAGGAAGGGCTTCCAATCTCTGTTTTCCTATGAAAAATTACATTCCTTGCATTTTCTTACCCAAAAATGAGTATCCTTGAATAAATCTTTCCAATAGAAACCAACCCTCATGATCTTTACCATAGTAGATTTTGCAAAGTAATTCCCTCCAAACAAACCATTGTGAAATTCTTACAAAATTCTATCCCTCTGTCATGGTCCTATACATCAAAGTAGAACACCATTTAAATATCTATGAAAGATAACATTATCCACCAAAAATGAGGAATGGATTAAAGATGAAAGATTCGCTTTTGAGTTTTATCCATGTCAAGACGATATAACCCTAACATGAGAAAAAATTCATATTTGACAACCAATCAACCTGGTCATTTTCCTAAGGATCATTTAGGAGCACTATGTCTTTTTCATCCTTTGTCTCCAATTCTATAACCAACTGTTGACATAGACCCTTACCCTAATGAGCTTAGTGACCTTAATGTGTACATCATATTCCATAAATTTAGTAACCCATCTAGCATGTTTTTCATTCATGTCTTTATTTAGAAAAAATATTTAACTCCAAGATGAGACACCATCAAATGATTTTTTTATTGGATAACATATGTCTGAACTTCTTCAAATACCAAATGACAGCAAAGACTTGTTTCTCAACAAATTAATACTTTAGTTCATAATATTTTAGGGATTGGCTAAATAAGGCAATTGGTTATTCCATCGATTTGTTATTTTATTGGGCAAGGATGCCTGAAATGCTCTCTTGACTTGAAAAAGCATAAATAAAAAAATATTTATAAAAATTGGGGTTCACGGTGTGGAGCTTGAGAAATTTTTGTCTTAATGGCTTCAAAACTCTCTTTCTCTTCCTTTTTCCATAAGAAAGGAATATTCTTCTTCAACATGGATGTCAGTGGTTTAGCCAATGCACGAATTGAGGGATGAATCTTTGCACAGACAAAATTTCTGGGTCAGTTGCAGAAAACTCGAGACCCTTCTTGTGACTTGGGAGAGATAAATACATAATCGAATGAATCCTGGCTAGATCAATTGATGGTCCTTTCACTAAAACAACATGCCCCAACAACTTCCCCTCGTGCACTAAATACATTTTTAGCATTGAGTGAAACCGCAAATTCCCTACACCTTCTAAAACCTTTCTTAGATGCGTGATCTGGTCTTCTCGCATGCTTAGAGTATACAATTATATCATCAAGGTAAACCAAGCTGATATCATTTATTTGGCCCTTTAAATGCCATGTCTGTGGATCTTTAGAAAGTAGCACCAACATTGGATAATCCGAAGGGCATTTTACTAGAGGCATACGTACCCCACTTAGTAGTGAACATTGTCTTGAACTAATAAAATTCTTTAACCAAGATCTGATTATATCCAAAATATCCATCAAGAAGTGAAAATATTTGCGCTCCTACCACTACTTTGAGAATCTACTCCATTGATTTTAAGGAAGGGGATAATGATATTTCAACGAGGCATGATTCAAATCTCTAAAATCCATGCATAGCTGAATTTCTCGTTCTTGTTCCTTACAGGACTCGATTGGCTACCCAAGATGAATGCTTGATGGGAAAATTTAAAAAAACATCGATGAGTTTGGTTATCTCCTTTCTGATTAGTGGCTCAATTTTGGGATTAATTGACCTTTGTTTCAAATGAACTAGCTTGGCGTGAGGATCTAATTCGATAGTATGTTGTCACTATACATAGATCTATACCATACAAATCTTTGTAGATACACGTAAAAATGTCATGATACTCTTGAAAATTGTTGATGAAATCTTCTTTTCCTTCGGGAGGGCATACTTTTCCGATCTTCAAAAAAAATTCATTTGCTACCTCGACTTCCTCAAAATCTTCTTCTTTGACCACCATATTGGACCTCTATCTTTTGGCATGATTGTTTGAATTAAAGATGGATTCCAAAGTAACTAAGCATTTTGGTAGATATTTGCTTTTCAATTGTATGATTTGATCACCGTATGCTTCTTGTAACTTTGCTTGACCTTTTGTAGCAAACTCTACCTCCTCTTATAGAAATAGAACAATTTGTTTTTCATTATCGAACACTTTCCAGCTACTCACATTATCAGGGATTGCAAGTCAAACCACCATTTTGATAGATTTCCACCCTTCTTTTGTGATATCAACTGGTGTGTCGTCGACACGAGCCAATCGTAGAAAGCCTATCAACGATCTTGATTTTGATTTCTAGGAACCGCGTGGATCCCAAAAGCTTCGAAATATTCAATCAAATCCTAGACTCGGTTCTTGTATGATCTTAAAAGATCATTTTTGGATGCACTGCGTGTTATCACTTGATGAACTACTAACTCAAGTGTCTCTAAAAATAATCAGGATTTGATTCCATTCTTTTAAGCTAGCTAAATTCCTTGCACAAGGGCCTCGTATTCCACAACATTGTTAGTGCAATTGAAAAGATGAGAAGTATTTATCTCCTTCTAGAGAAATTAGCATAACACCAGCACCAAATCCATTCTTACTCCTTGAGCCATCGAAGAACAATTTCCATAGTCCTTCAGAATTCTTTTGTGTTGGGACAACTTGTGGTATGATTGTCCCTTCTTCATGAATGCAGTATGTACCCAATCTTGTCTCTTCTAAAAATAACAAACCAACTTCTTCCTCTGCCAACATATTAGCATAAGGATCATACTGATGGTCTCCACTCACTTCATCCAACATAGTATCATGGACTTCTTCAACAAGAGTGGTTGGTTCGTGATCAAAAACTTCTTCTTCTCGATCATGGATGGTATAATTCCCATTTATAGGACTAGTAGTGTAGGGTTCTACATGATTATGGTAGATTGGTTCCACCCTTATAATCACTTTGGTTCCGTATTGAGTCCTGAGAATCATATGTGACCAATTAGTTGATAGATAACCGCCCATCTTGGCAGTGAAATATTGTGATAGGAAGATGAAAAAGAGAGGAGGGAGATCAATGACTAATATGTCTTGGGTGAATGAAAAAATGGGCATGCATGGATGGTAAGTTAAAGTCCTCTGATAACTCCAATAATTTAATGGATGTGCCATCCAACTAAACAACTCCTCTCAGAATCATGTATATTGTACTCCTAATACATCTACAACTTTCTTGGGCATAACCGAGCTTCTTGCACCAAAATTGATCATGCAATTTTGTACCAAAGAATCACCAATGATCAAAGAAATATAGAATGGTGGTGGTTTTTTCACCTTAGGAATACTTTTCCCTTTTGGTTGAAACAAACTTGTAGCAATTTCTTCTCCACAACCCAATGATCCATTGGTTGAACAAAATTTTTACAAAGGCTCTCGCAACAAGTTCCTTTGAGAAGGAATTGAGAGTATGTCCCACATAGTAACACTCAGGTTGGTCTTCTTCATTTGTTCTACAATAGTGAAGGGAATCGCTCCTAATTTGCTGACATTTATTTGAGCATCATCTTTTGAAAAGTGATTATTGGGTACCGTGATGCCTGAAGACCCTTCTTTCCTTACAGCTTGGCTAGCATGTGTTTCGATGTTTCTTTCTCGTATCTTTATCAATAGCCACTTGTGGCTGAGGCTATGAAGTGGATGCTTGATCAGCTTTGGAAGGTTGAGATTCCATTGCTCTCTTTTGGAACGAGTGTTTTTGCTATCGATGAGGAATCTATATTCAACCCGAAAATATTATACTTGCCAATTTAACAAAGTGGTATCTTCAGTTCCCGTGGTTGATATGTTATTTCTTGTGTAGATGTATTTTTGTTGGTTCCGAAGGGGAAAATACACTTTGAACCATAAGATCCTAGCTAATAAATCCATTAGGGAAAATATTTTGATTATGGGGTTGAGAACATGGATAACACCATTCATAATCTTGCACTAGATTATTCTGGACAACTATAATAGCTTTAGAAGAGCTAGCAGCAAGAGGATTTCTAAAATTCAGAGGTCTGACATTTGCAGCTTGACCTACAACTTGGTTTTGAGGCTGATTGTTCCCTTGAAAAGGAGGACAATTATCCTGATACTACTGATTTTGTGGCTAGTATGGACAATTATATTGAATTTGTTACCTTTTGAGTGCAATGAGCTCATTCCCAAAAGTTTGCAGTAGTGACTTGACTTCAAATAGATTGTTTTAAGAGGTTAGGGTAGACTGAACTGATTTCTTGGAAGCTACTAGAATAGGAGTAATGGTAGACTAAGTGCTTGTAAGATCTGAAGACAACGACATTGGTGGTCCTAGAGCTATCTTTCCATCTTGAATCAAGGAATTCTCTCGCTTTTATGGAAACTTTGTAGGCATCAGGTAATATAGTACCTCTCATGGATTGGATCTTAGCTGCTACAACATTGTTCAAGGATTGCAAATAGTATAGGAATGCATTGTTTGGAGAAGGCTTTATGAGTGCTAGAATCCTATTCCAAGTCCTTTGGAATCGAAATTGAAATCACTCATGTATTATTGGGGAGCTCTCTTTATGGTAGTGAGTTATTCCAAGAGTGATAGGTGATCGCTCTTATCTTTGAACTATTTACAGAGCTTCTCCCCCAACTCGTCCCAAGTGGTAATAGTTCCAACCTCTAACCCATGAAACCACTGAAGTGCTTTTCCCTTGAAGGAAGTAGCTAAGAGTCTAACCGCAATGTTGTCTTCTGTAACATTATGTACTGTGCAAATGTTGGCCACATCAAGAATATGTTCCACATGAGTGATATGAGTTTCCCCTGTGTAAAAGGGTAAACTTTTGAGTGTAGCAATAGGTATAGGATCTCGTTGGGCTAATAGAAGAGGGATGCCCACATTGAATGTAGGAAATACTTGGTTCCTAGCCATTCTACCGAGAGGTTGATTGTTCCTAGGTGGAGGGAACCTTCCGTAAGGAGGAGTTAAATGACCCCTATGTGGTGATGTTGTAACTGGTGAGTTTGAAATGCCTCTTCTTCTTCTTGAAGGAGACAAAGATAACTCAATATGCTGATAATTTCCTTCTCATCTTGTAGAAGCTCTTGTCTGAATTCGTCGAATATGTTAACACACCAAGATAAAAATCCAGAGATATGGATTTTCTAGGTACTTTGATTCATACAAATATGAAGAGAAGTACCAACTCTCTCCCACCGGTGTGACAAAAAAAAATTCACGTGGATCATGCACCCATTAAATCTCTGAGTGATCACATGCAATGTTGAAACATCCCCAAGGTGTGGGAATTTTTCTCCTTGGGATGAACCTCTGGAGAAGGCCGAATTCCTTTGAAACTTGGAGTGCTTGATTTAAGATCAATAAGAAAGGCTAAAACATTTGAAAATAACTCTAATTTACTCAATTGATGGGCTTAAAGTTAGAGATAAAAAAGAAGAATAAGGTGATGCACCAAGTATATTGAATAGATAGACCCACTTAAATGCATAATCAACTCCTCACAACAATATATGATATGCACATGTCTTTCAATCTTCCTCTATCCATGACTATAAATAATAATGCAACTTTGTAATAGAAAGGAAATAGCTTTTCCACAACTGATATCAAAGTAACTATATCACTTTTCACATGAATTGAAACAAGATAACTGGGATAAAGGAATACTAACCAATCACATCAAGGAATTAAACATTCAAAAGCAATAAATTGTTCAATGATTAACACGATAAAAAGACTTTTCAAGGAAAAATATTGTTATGAATATAACTGAAAGGCTCAAATTATATGAAGCACTCTTCCAAGCTTGAAGAGTAACTTCTCCAAATGATCTAAAAGTCTACATAAACTTAATGCATTTAACTATTTATAAGTTCCAGAGGTTGAGCCATTACAATTGAACCTTAACTAACAAGTTACTAAAAATAGAGTATAATAAGTTCAAGGGAATAGGCTCCCATAAAAATAGTAAAGTTGTTGCAAAGGTTTGACTAAGTCAACCCTACAACTTTGACTGATTCAGAGCTTAGAACCATCCCAATCATGGCCACCTGGCTTATCTTGGACCTACATCATCTTTCTCTTGTTTGGTTTTCCTTGATCTTCTTCCCACATAGCCATCTGGTGTTTGTAATCAATAAAACATTTGATGATTCCTTATACTTCCTTCTCCTCTCATCTCGCATGCATAATGATTTACTATGTCCATTGTATCAATCTCCCTCGCAACTTTGGCTAGAAACATTTTCAACTTATTCACCACTTTCTTCAGCTTAACTTATGAAATTATGGCACGAAACTAACCTGTAAATTGAATTGATATTGAAATTTTTAGTCACTTCATCATTCTTCTTAACCAAATCTTTGAAATTTGATTTAATTTGGTCAATAGGAATAACATCAATATTCTCATTAAAAAACTTGCAGTTGATATTATCAAATTCTTTTGAAATATCATTTAGACCATCCATTATTTCCACACGCGATCAAGAGCCATTTGAACATCCTGTTTAGCACCTTCATGGGTTACCTTTCCTAGTGAAACCCAATAAATCTGATAATCTATTTTCGTAATGGTTTTTTTATTTTTCCCTTCAACATGAGTAGCTACCTCTCATGAACCTTTATTCTAACTGGTTTATTGATAAACCGAGATGAGCCTTATGATCCATATGGATCCAAAATGAATCTCCTTTATCAAGTTAGCCAACACGAAGAAGAAAAAATGATACACGGAGGTTCTATATTTTAAGTAATAGACCACCACTCACATATAAGGTGGCTGTTACAAAACTGCCACCCAACCAAGGTGGTGGTCCTAGAACCGCCATCTACATAGGGTAGCAGCTCCTGGCTCTCTTAGGCAGAAAACAAAATCCAAAAATGAACAACCTACTAATTCGAAAGGTTGTTCATTTCTTTCTCCTCCATGACCTTTCCCATTCTCCAAAGGCATGGGAGGACATGAAAAAGACTATAGATGCATGTTATGGAAGAGAACAAAGATCATCAAGCATGAAACAAGTGAGTAAGAAGCTCTTAGTGTTGGAATTATGATTCGTAGAAGTAAGGATTAATTGAGTTAGAAACAAGCAAGTAACGGGAGGAAGTGTGAGATATTATCTACTTATCTTTCATACTTATTGTAATTTTTGTACTTATTATTGAGTTGGCCAATAAAAGTGGAAAGAAAGAGCAATTGCCCTTCCCGACTGGTTTTTCCTCCTCTGGAGGTTTTCTAGGATAAAAATGTTGGTGTATGATTCTATATTCTTTCCCTTTCTGCAAATTGTTGATTCTAAGCACAAGTATAATTCATTCACTAGCTATCTCTATTATTTTCTAATAGAAAGTAGAACAATAGTGATTAATTGTGATTCTGTGGATAATTCCAAAGTTGAAGAGTTTATAGATCATTTTGGTATTAGAGCTAACAATTATCTAGGACTGTGGTATTTGTTCTTGGATTTGTATGACAGTGAAGAGACCTAAAGGAAAAGAGGCTTTACCTTGTGATCCAAAAAATTATACAAAGAAGTGGAAAAATATAATTTGAGGAAAAATGGACAAAGAGAACTTGGTTCATAGAATCGAGATGTTGGAGACCATGATGGATAGGATGTTTAGAAGGTAAAAAGAGATTGCTGATTTGAGAAAGACAACTGGCCATCAAACAAGACTCCATGGATTCGGTGGTTTGGGGTTTAGCTAAAAATTTGGCATAGGAGGGAGCCACCATGAGGAAAGTTATGGGGAAGAGCATGAAGAAGAGACTTCTAACACAAGAGAAAAGGTAAAATCTGATCATCCTTCTTTTAAATTTGAAATGAAAATTGATATTAAAATCTTTGAATGACAAGTAGATGCGGAGTTGCTTGATAAATGGTTAAAATAGTTAGAAGTCTACTTTAGCATCCATAATGTCACTGAGGCACAAAGGATCACCTTTACACATCTCAAAATGGAGGGACACACTCTGGTTTGGTGGGAAACCCATCTAACCACTTGTGAAAAGAAGAAGCATCCTATTGTGAAATCTTGGCAAGAATTTAAAGAATTACTTAGAGCTAACTTATATCCTATTGGCCACAAGACTGACCAAATGATTAAATGGCATTATTTTAGACAAGGAAGTGGTCAAAGTGTGTAGGACTATACTATGGAGTTTTGGAGGCAAGCCATGTTGCTAAACATGGACTTGGAGGATGAGGATATTCTAACCAAGTACTTGGGAGGACTTCACACTCACCTTTGAAGAAAATTCATCTCCACAAAGCCCAAATATCTCAATGAAGCATGTGTACAAGCGTACTACATAGATGATGAAAAGAAGCAATGGTAAAGCAGCTTAAAAAATCAGCGAGAAGAAAGAGTTTGGGAAAACAAGTAACAAGGGTAAGTGGAAAGGGAAAGGTAAACAAGTTGCCACTACTTTGAATACTTGTAAAGATCCAAAGAAGTTTTGTAAGAACTATGATATCAATGGTCATACCGACACTACATGTTCGAAGGTGCATCCGAAGAACCGTACAGGACTTGAAGAATTCCATGATTTTTATGAAAACAGAAGGGGAGGTTGAAATCAAAGATGACTTTGATGTAGACGAGAGGATTGGATGCATGACCACAAACATGGGCAACCAAGAAGAGAAGATGAGTAGGCTATTCTAGATCAAAATCCACATCAAGAGAACTAAGGTAAATGTTTTGGTTGATACTAGTTCTCAATTTAACATGATTTTGAAGTAGTTGTAAAGAAGCTTGGTCTTGAGACTTACGAGCATCCACACCCTTATCCTTTGGGTTGGGTGAAGAATGGTGTTGAAATTTAGGTAACAAGAAGATGTAAGGTCAATTTTGGGATAAATTCCTAGTATATTGATGTTTTAGAAGTTGACGTTATTCCACTTGATGCTTTTGATGTTGTATTTGGGATTCCTTACTTGTTTATCCAGGATGCTATATTCATGAGAAGGGAGAACTGCACGATGGGGTCAAGGAATGGATTAGCTACAACATACGAGCACACCAGTGTAAGACACAAGTTACTATGGTGAGTGCTAACCAAGCAAAATGACTTATTCAGGAAAATCATAATAAGTTTTGTTTACTTTTGTTAAAGGATAAACAAGATGGGATAGAAGTTTCATAGATTTCTCACCATGGAAAGTATGATTTTGATAGTATTATTCAGTCCTTTCATGAAGTTTTTAGGCTCCTAGTGGGTTACCACCAAAATGAGAAGTAGAGCATGAGATTCAGCTCTGCCGAGTCCCCTCTACCAAACATCGGGTTGTATAGGAAATCCTTGCTTGAGAGTACTGAAGTAAAGAAACAACTCTAGAACTACTTAGACCAAGGGGTGATACATCCGAGAACTTCACCATGTGGTTCTATATGATGGAAAAGTGACAAGAGAGCATGGGAATCTACAAGTAACTCTTCCTCGCACACAAACTCCCGAGGTCGTGCCGAGACAACCAGTGGGGATGGACTATGTGTGGGATGTAGAAAAGCTAGTTAGGCAATCTTATGTCTTCGACGCGCACTAGTGGAATCTACGAATCTAAGGCAAAGAAGGCCCTCCTAACCTGAATTGGCATGATAGATTAGTTGGTGAGGATGACTGCTCAAAGGCTCCAATTAATATCAAGCTCTGGCGTAATTCGGTCTATAGGTTATGGGATATGGGGAAAATGACCTGGGATTGTTTTGTGTATATCTCCAGATAGGGTCATAGGATGGATGATGGATATAGTGGACTCTATGGGTGATTCTCTAGTCTAGTCCAGAAATCCTTAGCTTCGTTAGCTGCTATATCCAACAAGGATAACTATGTGATGATGATAGGTGGAAGTGGAGTGGATCTAAATACTAATGTGCGTAAGCTGAAGATCATCAATGTCGATTGACCTATGGATTCATTGGGTTGTGGGATTTGTCGATCACAATCGTAGATTTGAGGTTGTTGTGGACTGCTATGGTCATGTGTAGAATCAGTCCTTGATCCCTAGTATCCAATAGTCATATGCCTTTTCGGCCTCCATGTTTAGAACTACAAGTTGTGCAATCTTATCAAAGTACCTTATAGGCATTCGACAACATGAATTCTTAAGCTAGTGTCTATATCATTGAGAATGTCTCTGCATCCGGGCCGTGGGACCAAAGGGTCACAACCGAATGTTTTCTCTCTTTCAAGCCCTTCTATAGTCATGTGGATTTTTATCTAGGGTAAGCTTGTAGTTTGGTTGGTTTGACTAGAATGTGTGTGCTTGGTCGTCTTCTATGTTTAACCCTCTTAACTGTGAGCTGATCTGTTGTAGGTCTGTTGTTGTTTGGAAGACTTGGATTCTAAAATTATTATCTATATCAGCTATTTCTGTAACAAGATTGGGTTGAGGCATGATTGGCTCGAATACATATTCTCTGGGCTCTCTAGGTCCCGTGATTGTCATGCAAAAGAAACCATGTAAATATAACTATAAAGCAGAGTAAAATTAACTATGTAAAGTATATCTACGGCATATATAGCTTCTCTATTTTTGTATTTTTGATGAACTATTAAACATAATTGAAAGAATAATTATTTAAAATATATAGAAATTAACAACTAAACTAATAACTTGAAATTAAAACAAACAAAGCAAATGAGTATAACTACTTGCTTATGCGAAATTGTAAATCTATTCTAAATAACCGTAGTAACTAATCTAATATATTTGAAAGACTCTCGATCCTACCTCGTAGTGAGGAGTGAATCATAGTTTCTCGTAAACTATCAATCCCCACAGCTTCCCCAAATATCAAAAGTGAGATTAACTGAAATGAAATGATTGACTACTCTATTTGATATGTTTTAACTAGAACTTTGAAAGCTTGAACCTGGATTTTGCATAATAGTGGCGAATCCTAGTTGTGTGTGGCTTTGTCCCCTCATGATCTCTTGGTTCCTTCATGATCATGTGAATCTAGAAAAGCATGTGATGTTAGCATCAATAGAAGTTGGTATCGAAATAACGATATTTATGGATGCAGATTGAATATAATGCAAGTAGGAGAGGGATAGTGCAAGAGAACAGAGCTTGGCTTATGTAATTCCTAGCGGGATTTATTGCGAGTCATACAACATAAAGTGTTCAGAACTGAAACTATCCTGCTTGACGAACAAGACCTGCAACTTTAATGGCTTCCTACTGAAAATCAAACTATCCTATTCCAATGAATTGCATGAAATAGTAACTACACTAGCACAAGAAGATTATGTGGCTTCCTAACAACTAAACAACACTAACCATGCATACAACAAATGAAACTATGAATCCTAAGAAAAATTGAAAGGCTAAGCTATTGAAATGAGAAATTGAGAGGCAAATTTGAGGGGCCATTTGCTTGAGCACAAGCCAGCTATTTATAGAATTCCCATTTACCCAAAGGTGAAAACCAAATTGAACTCTTTAACCATAAACAATGCCAAAACACTATTCCAGGGAACCAGAATCATAAATACAAGCAAAGGCAGTGAAAAAATATGGTAAATGTTGAATTTTTACGTGAGTCGCATTAAAATAATAGTCCTGGAAAATTCATGAAGGACCATCGCCTTGAGCAAGGCGGCGGTCATGAGACTGCCACCCAGTCAGGGCGGCAGTTTCATCACTAAAGACCAAAATGTAAAGAAAAGGAGTGGAGAAGAGAAAAAAAAAGCATGTAGAGGCTAAGCGTGGTATGCGGTATGTTAACACATACTGGAGAACTTTTTGGATCCCAAACACCTTGCGAGGAGACCTAAATCATCATTAGGGCACGTGTAACGTTGTTCCGGCGGTGCAACACCCTATAATTTTGGGTACGTACATATTGCCCCCTCGGAGAAGTGTTTTAGCCATGAAGAGGCATAAAACGGTGGGTCCGAGTATGGTGGTCCCAAAATGGGAAGTAAGAAATTATACCTGATACGCTTGTGTGTCGAAATGACGCCCTCCGAGATTCCCGCTACCTACAAAATGAAAAGAGGAATCAAGTGCAGATAGACAAAATAGATCAGAAAATAAATACTAAAATAATATGAAATGAGGACATACCATTTGTGCGGGGATAAGAAATTACCTCCTCGCGCTCCAAACCTGCAAAAAAAGGGCATTCAAAACAAGTCAAGATGCTATATATGTAAAAGTGGGCCCATTTTCCTATTCATTTGCGCGTGTTGATTTGATTGATTTTGAGCTCTGGGACCCACGGTGATGGTTTTGACGTGAGTATAGTCAAAATGTTCGGGATGAGATTGTGATCATGCCTCCATGAGCGGAACACCGACCCGCGAGATCACAGGTTAGTTTTTCTTGATTTACCGTTTTTATCCCCAAAATGTTAAAATGGTGAAATCTTTGTCATGGGGGGATTATTTTTGAAAATGTCAGTTTGATAAGGTCACTTAGGGGGCGCTAATGGTTAGGCTTTGTTTTGGTCAAAATAGTTTTTATTTTACGTTTTTAGGTGTTTTTAGGGCACGTGACCCACATGAAAAGTATTGTATAAAAACTAAAATAACACTATGAACATTTGGAATAGGTATTGAAAGATGTCCTTAACACATGATTTATTTAAATTCCAATAAATTCATGTTGAGAGTAACTAAAGGAAATTTGTTAGGACATATTGTGTGAAAGGAAGGAACCTAGATTGATATTGAACATGTCAATGCCATACAAATTTTCACCCTTCCAACAAGTAAGATTGGTGTTCTTTCATTCTTCCGTAAGGTGAATTTATTAAGAAGGTTTGTTATTGAATTTGTAGGAAAAAAATATAGTTGAGATGATGAAAGGAAAATTTACCTTTCGTTGGAATACAAATAGAAATATTGTATTCTAATATATTAAATATGTTATTGCTAATTATCGATTCTTAATATGTTCTTATTATAATAAAGATTTCATTATGAATAACTTTTCTTCCAATTATACAAATTTTATCCTAGTTCAAACAAATGATGAAGGTATTGAGCCTCACATTTATTTTATGATTTATTTTCTAAAAGCTCATGAACTAAAATATTCATATATTGGGAAACATGCATATGTTTTAGTCAAGGTTGTAAAAACTTCAAGTAAATTACATCTTGAACTCTCACACATTGGTACTAATTCTAGATTCAGTAGTAAATTCCATCTAAAGTATGACCTTAATAGGAGATAGGTACTTAAAGAGGGAATTGGATAGCCAAATTGCAATAGTATAACTTGGATTTCAAACCCACTTAATTAGTATGTGAGAAATATTTACATCAATTGATGTCGGAGAACAACCATAAAGGAGTGACAAATGATGAAGATGAATATGGATATGATCTTCCTACCATTTTGTTTATAAGCACTACAAAAGAGTGGGATTATGAAATTAATTATTTCCTCACCTGTGGAGGATATCCTAAACATTTGAGCCCTAAAGAATAAGAACTATGAAATTGAGATCAAATATGTACGTTCTCTAGGATAATGGTTTATATAAGAGAGGCACAATTGGGGATGGACTATGCATGGGATGCAGACAAGCTAGTTAGGTAATCTTATGTCTTCGACACGCACTAATGGAATCTACGAATCTAAGGCAAAGAAGGCCCTCCTAACCTAAACTGGTGTGATAGATCAGTCGGTGAGGATGACTGCTCAAAGGCTCTAATCAATATCGAGCTAGCGTAATCCGGTCTATAGGTTGTGGGATACGGGAAAATGACCTGGGATTGTTTCATGTATATCTCCAGATAGGGTCATAGGATGGATGATGGATATAGTGGACTCTACGGTGATTCTCTGGTCTAGTCCAGAAATCCTTAGCTTTGTTAGCTGCTATATCCAACAAGGATAACTGTGTGATGATGATAGGTGGAAGTGGAGTGGATCTAAATACTAATGTGCGTAAGCCAGCGTCAACGTCGGATTGACCTATGGACTCGTTGGGTTGTGGGATTTGTGGATCACAACCGTAGATTCATGGTTGTTGTGGACTGCTTATGGTCATGTGTGGAATCAGTCCCTAATCCCTAGTATCCAATAGTCGTATGCCTTTTCGGCCTCTATGTTTAGAACTACAAGTTGTGTAATCTTCTCAGAGTACCTTACAGGCGTTCTAGCAACTTGAATTCTTAAGCTAGTGTCTATATCAGTGAGAATGTCTCCTACATCTGGCTGTGGGACCAAAGGGTCACAATCAAATGTTTTCTCTCTTTCAAGCCCTTCTACAGTCATGTGGATTTTTATCTAGGGTAATCTGTAGTTTGGCTGGTTTGACCAGAATGTGTGTGCTTGGTCATCTTCTATGTTTAACCCTCTTAACTTTGTGAGCTGATCTATGTTGTAAGTCTGTTGTTGTTCGGAAGACTTGGATTCTAAGATTCTGATCTATATCAGCTATTGCTGTAACAAGATTGGGTTGAGGCACGATTGGCTCGAATACGTATTCTCTGGGCTCTCTAGGTCCCGTGATTGTCATGCAAAAGAAACAATGTAAATCTAACTATAGCAGAGTAAATTAACTATGTAAAGTATATCTACGGCATATATAACTTCTCTATTTTTGTATTTTTGATGAACTATTGAATAGAATTGAAAGAGCAATTATTTAAAATATCTAGAAATTAACAACTAAACTAATAACAAAATTAAAACAAACAAAGAACAGCCGAGTATAGCTACTTTCCTATGTAGTTGTAAATCTATTCTAAATAACCAGATAACTGATCTAATCTATTTGAAAGACTCTCGATCCTACCTCAGAAGTGAGGAGTGAATCATAGTTTCTCAGAAACTATCAATCCCCATAACTTCCCCGGCAATATCGAAAGTGAGATTAACTGAAATGAAATGATTGACTACTCTATTTGATATGTTTTAACTAGAACTTTGAAAGCTTGAACCTGGATTTTGCAGAATAGTGGCGAATCCTAGTTGTGTGTGGCTTTGTCCCCTCAGTATGATCTCCTCGTTCTTTCGTGCTCACGTGAATCCAGAAAAGCATGTGATGTTAGCATCAACATAGAAGTTGGTATCAAAATAATGGCAGCTTAGGATGCAGACTAAATACAATGCGAGTAGGAGAGGGATAGCGCAAGAGAACAGAGCTTGGCTTATGTAATTCCTAGCGGGATTTATTGCGAGTCATCATACACATAAAACATCCAGAACCTAAAACTATCCTTTTGACGAACAAGACCTACAACTTTAATGGCTTCCTACTAAAAATCAAACTATCCTATTCCAATGAATTGCATGAAATAGTAACTACTAGCACAAGAAGATTATGTGGCTTCTAAATAGCTAAACAACACTAACCATGCATGCAACAAATAAAACTATGAATCCTAAGCAAAATTGAAAGGCTAAGCTATTGAAATGAGAAATTGAGAGGCAAATTTGAGGGGCCATTTGCTTGAGCACAAGCTAGCTATTTATAGAATTCCCATTTACCCAAAGGTGAAAACCAAATTGAACTCTTTAACCATAAACAATGCAAAAACACTATTCCAGGGAACCAGAATCATAAATACAAGCAAAGGTGAAAAAAGCTGGTAAACATTGAATTTTACATGAGTCACATTAAAAGAACATTCTAGAAAATGCGTGAAGGACCGCCACCCCGAGGGGGCGGTTACAGATCCGCCGCCACTTGCGCTGGGTGGCACACGAGACCGCCGCCTGGCGGTGGTGGTTTCATCACTGAAGACCAAAATGCAAAGGAAAAGAGGGGAAAGAGAAAAAAAAGCACGCAGGGGCTAAGCGGGGCATGCGGGATGTTAACGCATACTTGGAGAGCTTTTCTAGGATCCCAAACACCTTGCGAGGAGACTTGTATCATCATTGGGGCACGTGTAATGTTGTTCCGGTGGTGCAACACCCTACAATTTTGGGTACGTACATATTGCCCCCTCGAGAAGCGTTTTAGCCATGAAGAGGCGTAAAATGGTGGGTCCGAGTATGGCGGTCCCAAAATGGGAAGTAAGAAATTATACCTGATATGCCCGTGTCGAAATGACGCCCTCCGAGATTCCCGCTACCTGCAAAATGAAAAGAGGAATCAAGTGCAGATAGACAAAATAGATCGGAAAATAAATACTAAAATAATATGAAATGAGGACGTACCATTTGTGCGGGGATAAGAACTTACCTCCGTCGGCTGCTCCAAACCTATGAAAAAGGGGCATTCAAAACAAGTCAGGATGTTATATATGTAAAAGTGGGCCCATTTTCCTATTCATTTGCGTGTCGATTTGATTGATTTTGAGCTCTGGGACCCACGGTGATGGTTTCTGACATGAGTATAGTCAAAATGTTTGGGACGAGATTGTGATCATGCCTCCACGAGTGGAACACCGACCCACGAGATCACAGGTTAGTTTTTCTCGATTTACCATTTTTATCCCCAAAATGTTAAAATGGTGAAATCTTTGTCATGGGGGGATTATTTTTGAAAATGTCAGTTTTAATAGGGTCACTTAGGGGGCGCCTAATGGGTAGGCTTTGTTTTGGTCAAAATAGTCTTTATTTTGTTTTTAGGTGTTTTTAGGGCACGTGACCCGCGTGGAAATTTGGGACATGACCGCCGCCCTGAGCAGGGTGGCGGTTACCGCACACCACCCTGATCAGGGTGGCGGTTACAAGACCACCACCTTTAAGGTGGTGATTACGGAACCGCCACCCTACTCAGGGTGGTGGTCCTTCACAGAATGCATAAACAACACTTATTTGAATTCATTTTTGTGTTTCTAGCATTCTTATATGTTTTCATGATTTTTCTAATGTCATTTTGAATACTAACTTACTCCGTTTTGTGTGTTTTTGGGTGTATGCAGGTGAAGGAGGAGTATATCCGATGGAGCCGAGAGAGAGAGAGAGTGATTGGCTTCCATAGTATTGGATGCCCTTTCTCAGGATGAGCAGGACACTCTTCAGAGGGCCGGTATATTATGCATATCACGGGTCCCGCATGTTGCACCTTCTAGTCACATACTTTGTGACTTGTTTTCATATTGGGATGCTGATCGGAACACTTTCCATTTCCAGGAGTCAGAGGTGAGTGGACCATTACTTTGGAGGATGTTTACCATCTTGGGGGTCCGATCATCGGGAGATGACTCACACTTGAGACAACAGTTCACGGGCTCAGATAGCACAGTGGGCTTCATATATGGGAGACACAGTTATCTCCACTGGTTCAAAGAAGGGGGTGAGGGTCCGATCTATTCCTAGCCTACCTATCCCCTTGATTCGCCAGGCCATTATGGGGATCCTTGCCTCGAGATTGATCGGGGACAAGGGAGGAGACACTTTACTTTATTGTTGGTCCCCCATCATTGCACAGATTGAGGGACATGGCCGGATTTATGCCTGGGGAGACATTTCTTGGGACCACTTATCATGATCTATACTGGGTGGTTCATTTATAGGGGCAGTCCTTGAGCCATCCGACCCTGGTTATGAGTTGGGTCTATGAGCGTTTCATCCCCTATGGGAGAGGTGTAGAGGTGGCAGATCCCGAGCCCGTGAGGGGGCAGCCAGATGGATAGATATGTCGGTGCTCAGAGCACCCCACCAGCCAGTCACCTCCTTGACCACTGATGACATGGAGGCCACACCCTATCAGGCCATGGCAGGGTTATGGGGTGAGGAGGCTCTTACTTTGATCTCTTGCTCCACCACAGGGCAGCTTGTGGACAGGATGGGGAGGGTGGAGATACATCCTTTTGGTCGAGTGCCTCAGCAGTTTGGCCTTCCTTACGTGGGTATGCTTCCCCCAGTGGTGCCAGTATACAGATCGGTCCGGGAGGCTAGAGGAGGTCCTAGAGGGGGTTGGATAGTTGTTACTCCTGGTGTCCCCATTGCAGCTAGGAGGGTAGTACACGCTCGAGGGAGAGCCGGTGCTCCTCAGGCACCCTTACTTCAGATTGCCACCGGTCCCGCCCACAACAGCGATGACCCCATTGATATAGACTCTGAGTCCGAGGAGTTCACAGGGGGAGAGACGGAGGAGGAGACCGAGGCTGAGGTCAGTGAGTCGGGTGGAGAGGAGGACAAGTGATCTGAGTGGCATGACACTCAGGATATCTTACAGTGGAGAGGGTGGAGCAGAGTGCGAGAGAGGGTGACCCTAGCTTCAGAGGAGCCACTTTCTCAGGGCTTGGGCGGAGAGGATGAGTCCATAGTAGGATGTTATGTGGCCCCAGGCACAGGAGGAGCACATCAGTCAGGCGGCACATCTGTGTGGTAGGTGCTGACCCTAGAGATCCATCTTGGAGGCCCGAGAGATCCGAGTGAGTTATCATCCTTCTCTTTAATGTTTGTTTTTAGCTATGATTGTCTTAGTTGCTATCTCTCCTTTTGTTTACTTTTGTTTTTATCTTTTGAGTATTTCTAATTTGTTTTCTCCTTTGCTTGCAGAGACTGCTGACGAGTGGCGAGACCTGATTCACCGGGTATGCACTGATACCCTGATGATCCCCATGGAGAAGACCCGTGCGGAGCTATCCGTGGATGCAGGGAGCCCTCAACAGCCCTGGTAGGCATACCGATGTTTTTCCCCTATCTGGCATGTGGCCAGGATGGTGTCTACCCTCCATACCGAGTTGGCAGGATACAGACAACAGAGCGCCTGATGAGGAGTCACTCTCATGGCGAGGCCGCAGCTGCTCCTCGGGATCGTGAGCCCTCCGTGCACTCAGAGCACCGGCGTAGCCGAGTCCTAGACGTGGGCGTACACCTTCGAGGGATCTCATAGGGGTTGAGAAGCCACTTGGCTCTCTTAGATTATTTGTATGATGTATTTTGTATTTCCCGGGCTCTTTGAGCATTTTGACCATGCTTAGCGCATGATGGCATTATACAGGAAACATTGATTATATATATATATATATATATATTTTTTTGGATCAGACTCTTGGTATCTATGTTTTTATGATTCATTTCCACATGTAAACTATAATGTTGTTTTTATATGCTTTTCAGAATGTATGCAGTGGAGAACAAATGATACAAGTGCTTTCTTTCTTTTTGTATTTCATGATGTTGATATATGATAATGTAGACATAATGTGATCTTGAACTTTAGTTTCTATAAGCAATTGTTTGGTACTTCATATTTGTTTTGACAAAATGAGATGATAAACCAGTATGATGAGCAGATGAACTTGCCCCATTCCTAACTCCACGCAACTAGTAAGATGCGAGGGCTCATCACCGAGAGCTAGAAAGGGCACAAGCTATGAAATTTGTTGAATGATAGTGATGAGAGATAGACAAAGATTTGGTGGAACCAAATTAGGATGCTACAAACCTACTCTACTCAAGTGACTCCATAGTTTTAGAATGCTACTTGCTTTGTGGTTTATCTAGACTTAGATCCGTAGATGGCCACATGGTAGACAAAATCTGGTTTTGGGGTTTTGAGCTCTCTTGGAATTTTGGACATCTGATTCATTTGTTTTTGACTCAAGATTTCAAAGGTTTATTTGAATTGTTTGCTTATGACCTTCAACATTTATTTGTCAAGAGGACCCCCTACACCTTGCCCCATGCTACTAGTAAGAAGCGTGGGCTTATCACCATGGACAAGGTATAGGCGAGTAAGGGCATTCCCATCCTTTCCCAACCCTACGTCACTAGTAAGAGATGCAAGCTCATCACCGAAGGTTGGTAGGGAAAGGAAATGTGTAAAATAAAATTTTCTGTTTGATCTATGTTTGACTTATATATTTGAGAAAATGTCAGTATGTTCTTATTTCCAAAGAGATATGCATACGGGATAGATGTGACACTATGAAGCTTCTAGAATAGACCATAGGCAAGACACCTATCCTAGGGAGAAACCAAAAGTGAGAACAAGCATGCAGACCTTGGTATGGTTACCGTTAAGACTTTGTCATATCTAGCTTTATATGGATGAAATGATTCTGAAATGGTGATGATGTTATGAAAATGAAGAAGTATGATTGGAATGCTAATGCCAATACCATCAGAAGTTTGTAATGAATTACTTTGAGAATAAGTTCCTTGATCACAAAATTGTACGAAACAAGTGGACAAAATGAACCTAACTACATGAAGATGCAATGTAGATATAATTATACAAATAGTGTTGGTCGCTTATGCATAGAATCGTTTAAGGTGTAGGGAATTGACAGTTTCACCAAATTCCTCACCTTCTAGTGTACATAAGAGATATGCACCATTTCCATAGTCTTTTGTGACTCGGTATGGGCCCAACCATTTGGGCCAGAATTTCCTTCCTTCACCGGTCTTTTTATCGATCCGGCTGTCTAGTCTTAGAACTAGATCTCCTTCATATATATCTCATTCATAGACCTTTTTATTATACTGTCGGCACATCCGGTCAACATAGACTCTATGCCATTGTTCAACATCTAACCTGGCCTCATCTAGGCTTTCTAGTTGAGAGAGATGTGCTTCTCTATAAGCTTCTTCATCCAGAATCCCTTGTAGTGAGATACGGAGACTAGGTATTTCAACCTCAAGTGGGAGAACTGCTTCTGCTCTCGAATACCAATGAGAAAGGAGTTGCTCTTGTGGGTGTTCTTATTGAGGTTCGGTGGGCCCACAAGGCCAGGGTATAACTTTAAATGCCAATCTCGTTTATTTTCTTTTACCGTTTTAAGGAGAATAGCTTTTAATGTCTTGTTTGTTGCTTCACTGTCCCATTGGCTTGAGGGTAATACATGGAGGTCTGTATGATGGCTTATTTTAAATTTATTGCATAATTCACGAACCTCGTCATTCTTAAAAGAAGTTCCATTATCTGAGATAATGATTTGTGGGACACCGTACCTGCAAATGATCTGGTTCAAAATGAACTTGGCGATCACGGCACCTGGTACAGTGGTAAGAGGCATAGCCTCTACCCATTTGGTAAAATACTCGGTGGCCGTGATTATGAAGTTATGGCCATCTGTAGATGAGGGAGAGAATTTCCCTATCAAATCTAGGCCCCATGTAGAAAAGGGCCATGGAGTTGTGATTGGTTGTAGAGCTTGTGCCGGCATGTGAATCTCGTGGGAAAATTCTTGGCATTTATGACACTTTGCATACAAACTCTACTGCATCATGCTCTGCTCTAGAGTGGGCCAGAAATAGCCCATCCGATGTATTTTGTGAGTGGTGGCATGACCACCGAAGTGGCCTCCACATATTCCACTGTGAGATTCGTGGAGAATCTTCTTGGATTCTTCTGTGTCAACACACCTTAGAAGCATTCCATCGAAAGCCTTACGATAGAGCACTTGTTCTATAATAACGTATTTAGCCATGATAATGCGTAACCACCTTCTTTGTTGTGGTGTAGCACCTTCTTGGATATGCATGGCCCATGATATAATTAATAATATCAGTATACCATGGACATTCAGAGATGGGAGGTCTAGTTTTGATGTAGTATATGCATTCATCGGGAAAGTCCAGATCTACTAGATCACCTCCGTCTAATGGGTTATCAGCTAACCAATCCACAATGATTTGTCCCTTAACGGACTTCTGATTTACAAATGTTAATTCAAATTCACCCATTAAGGTTATAAAGCATCCAACCTTTTTAGACAAGGACCCTTGCGTGAGGAAGGTTCGTAAATGGTCTGTTTTTACAATGACCCTTGTTTCTTGATTTAGCATGTAATGTCTTAAGCGTTTGGTTGTGAAGACTATGGCGAGGCATTCTCACTCTGCTTGCGTATAACGTGTCTCATAATCGAGTAATGTTCGGCTAATAAAATAGATCACACGTTCTCTCTTGTCATCATCTTCTTGAGCTAGCATGCAGGCTAGCGAGACATTGGTAGCTCACGAATATAAGATTAAAGGGTGGTCTGGCTTAGGAGGCATTAGCGTAGGTGGTGACAACAAGAAATGCTTAACTACTTTGAAAGCCTCATTGTAGTCTTTGGTCCAATCGATATCTGTACTCTTTCTTGAGTAGATTGTTGATTGGATGAATGGCAAAGCTTAAATCTAGGATGAATCTTCGATTGCACCGAGTTTCCCAAGAAATGACCTGATTCCAGATTCATCCAATGGTGGGATCATTTCAAGAACAACCCGATTTTAGGTTGGGTCTACATCGATCCCTCATGATGATATAATGTAACCTAGGAGCTTCCCTCCTGTCACACCAAATACATTTTTCTAGGTTTAGTGTGACTCCATATTCTATTAAACGTGAAAGAATGATGTGGAGCACTTCCGGTGATCACAACGCTTCTTGGCTTTGGCCAACAAGTCATCTACATAGGATTCCATGATTTTGTGAATAAGATCATGAAATATATATGTCATTTCCCGTTGGTATGTAGTGCCAACGTTCTTGAGACCGAATGGCATAACAACATAGCAATAAGTTCCCCAAGGAGTTATAAATGTGGTTTTGGCTTGGTCTTGTTCGGATATTCTGATTTGATTGTATCCTGAGAATCCATCCATGAGAGACAAAAGCTCAAACCCAGCTTTGTCAATGATGATGTCAATGGATGGTAATGGGAAGTCATCCTTAGGGCACGCTTTGTTAATGTCTCGAAATCTATGCAAATGTGTATCTTCCCATTCTTTTTGAGAATGGGAACGATATTAGATATCCACTGAGAATAATCAACTGGCTTGATGAATCCTACTTGGAGGAGTTTCATTACTTCTTCCTTCACCATGAGAGCCACCTTGGGTTTCATTGGCCTCGATTTTTGTTTAACTAGCTTTGCATCTGATTTGGTGACGAGGTTGTGTACCGCGATGTGTGGTGCAACCCCTGTCATTTCTTTATAATTAAATGCAAAAGCCTTCTTGATGTTCTTTGAGGATTCGAGTGTGTATTTCTATTTCTTCTGGAGTTAACGAAGATCCTAGTTTTAAGATCTTTGGTTCATCCTCCGTTCCGATGTTAATATCAATCGTTTCTTCGATTAAAGAAGCATTACCTTCTTCAAACTCAGGTGGGGCTGGAGGTAGTTCCAGATCTTCTCCATTCTCTACCATGTATATGCCGAGTTCTTTTGTGGGGAAGCTCTATCATGGGATTCCCAAAGTAGGAAGATGAATGTGGGATTAAGGACAAATCTACCACGTGATGGGTGAGATGTAACACTACATAGGCATTTAAGTAATCAAGAGTAGCTCTATCACTATCAACGTGATCCACGCTAGTAGATTTGTTCTCAGCTATGTTCGTTAAAAGTGGGTTTGACACTTTCTTCACTAATGGTTCAGTGCGAAGGGATACTATGAAATGGGTGTCCTCCAACTCACTACTTGGAGTGAAACGTGAAGCTGAGGTTGCTATCGAATCTGTGAGAAGATTTTGTTCTCGTGGGATTGCTTCAATTGATATGAAGTCAAACTCTTTGCTCAAATCTAATACTGCTATTTTGTAGAGCTGTAAGTGTTCAACTCTGGTCTCATACACCTCAGAGACTTGGTTTGCTACTAATTGAGAGTCTCCTAACACCCTGATGTCATTAACACCGAGCCTTTTAGCTAGGATGAGGCCAAGGAGGAGGGCTTCGTATTCAATGCCATTGTTTGTACATTCAAAGTTTAATTTAAAGGTGAATGGTAAGATCTTTCCTTCAGGTGAAGTAAAGATCACACCTGCCCCAGCCCCATAATGACATCTAGCTCCATCAAAATGGAGAGTCCAATATTTAGTTGGGAAGATGGACGTTGGGACATTTGCTACGTCAACTTCTTTCGGTTTTGGTTACTTCTACCATGCAGAGATCCTCTGTGGAGAGAACCAACACCTAGGGTATATCCCATGCCTACAGAATCAAATGGTAGGAAAATTGGTAGATCTTGTTCTAGCAATTTGACAATCTTCACAGTAGTTCCTAATGATACTATTTTCGACAATGTTAGCCTCATCCTTGAGGGCTGGGATATTCTTGACTAGGCTCATAGTTTCTAGTTCTATTGTAGGTACCAACTTTTCTTCTGGTTTCACGTCGGTTGGTTTATTAAGTTGGTTTGTTGGGAGTTCAAACTCAGAGTGAATGCCTGGCCTTCTCTTTAAGTCAGCTAGGTGTATATCGAATGGTTTTGGATCACCTTTGGCTACGAATACCTTTCCTAAGTGCAAGAATCTTACTTCTTGGAATAATGTAGAAGGGATTGCCTTCATACGGTGTATCCACGGTCGGCCGAGGATCATATTATAGTTGGTTTCCCGATCTATAATATAAAACTCAGTTAGGATTGTTTTGGGTCCTAAGGTGACTGGTAGTATTATAGTCCCAATTGACATGGCTTTAAGGCTATCATAGCCTCTTAGCGTATTCCGAGTCATGGAACAATTTGTTTCTCCATACCCTAGCTTTTGAAGGAAAGAGAAGGGGACTATGTTAACTGCTGCCCCATCATCAACCATTGCACATGTTTAACGTAATTGTTATAAACCCACACTTGCAAATGTAAGGCTAGATCACCTCTCATGTGTAATCTCAGCGTCTATTGGCATTTTGTTTATTTCAAATATAAACTCGGTATCCCTATCCGGCTGCCCCAGAGGGTGGATATCAAAGTCTATATGGTTTACCTATGTTTCGGGAGGTGGAGTGATGTTAATTAAATGACCTAAACCTAATGCTTCTAAAAGAGCAGCCCTATGGGTAGGAGAGTTCTTCAATAAGTCCAAAAAGGAGATATGAGAGAAGGTCTTTGTTAGGTCATTAATTAAATCATAGGCACCTACAGGTTTTACTAATATTTGTTGGATGTTATCTGCCTCTAGCGGGTAACTTGGATTTGGCTGAGAGGAATACTCTCATGTCCTTGTTACAGCTTCTACGTGTAGTTCGGTGTCTAACTCCACTAAACCAACTATCTTGGGTCGTGGCTGACTCCCTAATTGTGGTGCAACTAGGTGGGTTTAGTGAAGTCGAGGCTTCATGATCATTGTTTCCTACCATTACACTCTTATTCATCCCATTTGGATTTAATTTGTTGTTATCATGATTTGGGAGTGGATCGTTGAAGATCTTGAGGGGTGCATTTTGAGGGGAAACTACCCCTGTAAAAGTATTTGGCACTGGTGATGCGGGATCTGCCAAGAACATATCTATGAAAAGTTGTCTTTGTTCCTCTGGCAAGCGTTGCATGAACTTATTGTAATCATGGCAAGTCCTAGTGTCATGGCCTCAAATTTTGTGGAAACCACAATACGAATTAGGATTGTAATTCCTAGGTTGTTGGTTTGGTACATATTGTGGTCCAAAACTCTGATCAAACCATTGCCTATTAGGATTAAAGTTTTGCATTTGTTGTTTTTGGTTTTGGTTTTGGTTTTGATATCCAGTTGAGTTTTGGCTTGGACCCTGTGTCTGGATCCACCTTTGTTGTTGTTGTTGTTGTGGATGATTAAAATCCACCGAATTGATTGTTGGGGTAAAGTTGTTGTTTCGTTGATTATTAATCGGTGGTGGAGTATTTACAACATTGGCCTTTTTAGCTTGGTCAGTTACTCCATCTGTGGTTACGCCATGATTTTTGTTAAGGATCTTAGGTCCTTGATTGACATTTGTGGTAGTAGGATAAGTCGTAGTATTCTGGCTAGGGGTGATTAGCCTCCCATTTGTTCCATACGTCTTGCGACCACTATCTATTGCCACTTGATCTATTCGGAGAGAGCGCTCTCAAGTACTTCATCATAAGTCCTTAGTGGGAACTTCTGGACTTCTTCCTTTACCTCTCTGCTGAGAGAATGAAGGAATAAATCACATAGTTCCATTTGGTCCATATTTGGAGCACTTGTAAAGAATAAAGGACTATACGCCATCTTTGGATGAAGTGAGCAACATATTCATTGTGTTCTTGTTTAATGTGCAAGAACTCCCTGATTCCTATTCTCAACAGTTTGTTCATGTCAAATGCCTTGATGAACTCTGAAATGAGTTGTTTAAATGAATGTATGGAAGCTTTAGGTATTCTATAATACCAATCGAGGGCAATGCCCTCTAACATTTTGGGAAATATTTTAGCAACAACCCCATCCCAAGGGAGCAGTTCTCGAATAGTTGTGGCGTAGGCCTTGATATGTGCATTCGGGTCTCCTTCCCCTTTGTATTTGGGAAAATCAGGAAGAGGTCTTGGAAGCATGATGCTTCATATAGTGAAGTCTAAGGGTTCTTTCAAATATTCTGAATAAGTCCCTATCGCATAGGTTTCGACCATCGATGGTGCCTGACTGAGGGGGTGGAGGTGGAATGGGTTGTTGATATGGCGTAGCGTATGCATTTGCATAGGGTATAAGGAAATCCCTGTGGTTGAGAAAACATGCTAGGAGAGGAGAACACATCTCCCTGTGGTGATTTGGAATACATGTTTAAGTATGAAGGAGTATTGCCTAGGAATGGATTATTTTGTACTAGACCGGGAGGTAACATATTCACCACCGGAATAGTGTTAGAAATGGCGGTTCTAGTTGGCATTTGTTGTGAATACTGAGGAGGCATGCCCAACGTGCCTATTCCTGTGAGGAGGTCTACTTGGCTAGGATGATGTGGAGGATTGGAATTTCCTGCCTACATGAATTGAGAATTTTGACTTGCTTGAGCAAGCTCTAACCCTCTAACCTTTTCTACTAAAGTTGAGATGACTTCATCTGGTGAAGTTACAGTATTTTTCCTTAGTGGCATTTGTTGTATATCCTAAGGTTGTATAGGCATGTGGTACCCCACTATGAATTGATCGTTTCCTTGCCATGTTTCCCCGAGGGTATTTCCTATAGGTAGCGGCATGGAGGTGTTTTCTTGAAACGAGACCCCGGGTTGTGTTTGTAAACTTCCTATAGGTGGGTACATACTCCGAGAGCATTGTTCATTCCTAGCATAACACACTAAATGTTCATCATCTAAAAATGGATACGGATCCGATTGTCTACTAATTTGTGGTCTAAGCAATACCTGAGGAGATGAACCAGATTCTCCTGTAAACGTCATGGCGTCCGAGCCTGAAGGCTCTGGGTGTTGCGTTTGAGTGAGCTGATCCAACTCCTCTATTTGGAAAGAAGAACTATATCTAGTCCTTGGGGTGGAGTTTTGTGTTGACAATTGGTTAGTTGAATAATTGTCACCCCATGCTGAGAGCGAGGGTGATGGCTATCTATTCAGTTGATCGTAATATGCTTCAAGACCTAGGAGAGGTCTACCATATGCATCGAATCCTAACATATTCGGGGGGTATATGAATACCCACAGAATAATGGGAAAGAGTGAAGGTGGATGGAAGAAAATGAAACACTAAAAGGGGAAAGGTGAGAGTGAAACAACTGTTCCTTTCACGCCAGGTTCACGTCAGGTTCACCAATTTTGTTGGTGAAGCTGATGTGAAGGCTAATGAGGTGGAAAAGATGAAAATGTTGTTTGTTCAGGTTCACCAATTTTGGATGAATGACTGAGCATGGGAATCTACAAGTAACTCTTCCTCACACCCGACCTCCCGAGGTCATGCCGAGACAACCGGTGGGGATGGACTATGCGTGGGATGCAGACAAGCTAGTTAGGCAATCTTATGTCTTCGACGCACTAATGGAATCTATGAATCTAAGGCAAAGAAGGCCCTCCTAACCTGAACTAGCGTGATAGATCGGTCGGCGAGGATGACTGCTCGAAGGCTCCAATCAATATCAAGCTCTGGCGTAATCCGGTCTATAGGTTGTGGGATATGGGGAAAATGACCTGGGATTGTTTCGTATATATCTCCAGATAGGGTCATAGGATGGATGATGGATATAGTGGACTCTACGGGTGATTCTCCTGGTCTAGTCCAGAAATCCTTAGCTTTGTTAGCTGCTATATCCAACAAGGATAACTGTGTGATGATGATAGGTGGAAGTGGAGTGGATCTAAATACTAATGTGTGTAAGCCAACGTCAACGTCGGATTGACCTGTGGACTCGTTGGGTTGTGGGATTTGTGGATCACAACCGTAGATTCATGGTTGTTGTGGACCTGCTATGGTCATGTGTGGAATCAGTCCCTAATCCCTAGTATCCAATAGTCGTATGCCTTTTCGGCCTCTATGTTTAGAACTACAAGTTGTGCAATCTTCTCAGAGTACCTTACAGGCGTTCTGGCAACCTGAATTCTTAAGCTAGTGTCTATATCAGTGAGAATGTCTCCTGCATCTGGCTATGGGACCAAAGGGTCACAACCAAACGTTTTCTCTCTTTCAAGCCCTTCTACAGTCATGTGGATTTTTATCTAGGGTAATCTGTAGTTTGGCTGGTTTGACCAAAATGTGTGTGCTTGGTCATCTTCTATGTTTAACCCTCTTAACTGTGAGCTGATCTGTTGTAAGTCTGTTGTTGTTCGGAAGACTTGGATTCTAAGATTCTGATCTATATCAGCTATTGCTATAACAAGATTGGGTTGAGGCACGATTGGCTCGAATACGTATTCTCTGGGCTCTCTAGGTCCCGTGATTGTCATGCAAAAGAAACAATGTAAATCTAACTGTAGCAGAGTAAAATTAACTATGTAAAGTATATCTACGACATATATAACTTCTCTATTTTTGTATTTTTGATGAACTATTGAACAAATTGAAAGAGAAATTATTTAAAATATCTAGAAATTAACAACTAAACTAATAACAAAATTAAAACAAACAAAGCAACTGAGTATAGCTACTTGCATGTGCAGTTGTAAATCTATTCTAAATAACCAGATAACTGATCTAATCTATTTGAAAGACTCTCGATCCTACCTCAGAAGTGAGGAGTGAATCATAGTTTCTCAGAAACTATCAATCCCCACAGCTTCCCGAAATATCGAAAGTGAGATTAACTGAAATGAAATGATTGACTACTCTATTTGATATGTTTTAACTAGAACTTTGAAAGCTTGAACCTAGATTTTGTAGAATAGTGGTGAATCTTGGTTGTGTGTGGCTTTGTCCCCTCAGTATGATCTCCTCATTCCTTCGTGCTCACGTGAATCCAGAAAAGCGTGTGATGTTAGCATCAACAAAAGTTGGTATCGAAATAATGGCAGCTTAGGATGCAGACTGAATACAATGCGAGTAGGAGAGGGATAGCGCAAGAGAACAGAGCTTGGCTTATGTAATTCCTAGTGGGATTTATTGTGAGTCATACAACATAAAACATCCAGAACCTAAAACTATCCTGCTTGATGAACAAGACCTGCAACTTTAATGGCTTCCTACTAAAAATCAAACTATCCTATTCCAATGAATTGCATGAAATAGTAACTACACTAGCACAAGAAGATTATGTGGCTTCCTAATAGCTAAACAACACTAACCATGCATACAACAAATGAAACTATGAATCCTAAGCAAAATTGAAAGGCTAAGCTATTGAAATGAGAAATTGAGAGGCAAATTTGAGGGGCCATTTTCTTGAGCATAAGCCAGCTATTTATAGAATTCCCATTTACCCAAAGGTGAAAACCAAATTGAACTCTTTAACCATAAACAATGCCAAAACACTATTCCAGGGAACCAAAATCATAAATACAAGCAAAGGCGGTGAAAAAAATATGGTAAACATTGAATTTTTACATGAGTCGCGTTAAAAAGAACATTCTGGAAAATGCGTGAAGGACCGCCACCCTGAGCAGGGCGGTGGTTCTGGGACCGCCACCTGCACGAGTGTCACATGATACCGCCACCTAGTCAGGGGGTGGCGGTTTCATCACTTTGAAGACCAAGGGGCTAAGCGGGGCATGTGGGATGTTAATGCATACTTGGAGAGATTTTTTTATTTTTAGTGCCACATGGGAAGAACACCTAACGCATTTGCGGTAAGTCTTATAAGTTCTTAGGGAGAAACAATTGCTTTGTAATATGAAGAAATGTGAATTTTCCAAACAGTCACTTGTCTATCTTGGGTATGTGGTTGGAGTAGGGGAGCTACGATTGGATCTAAAGAAGGTGGAAGCCATCACTAATTGGCCAACACCAACAAGAGCCACATAGACTAGGAGTTTTGTTGAGTAGTACAATACATGTGGAAGTTCATTATGGGCTTCTCCATGATCATGCAGACACCTCTACACATAGTGGCCGCAAAGAGTAACGGTTTTGACTAGGGTAAGGAACAAGAAAAATCCTTTGAGTTATTGAAATACAATATTAGTCATGCTCCAAAGATTTCTCTTCCAAATTTGTAGCAGCCTTTTTGAAGTAGAGACATATGCCGAGTGATTATGCCATGGCCATAGTGTTACTTCAAGGAGGTAAACCCATATGTTATCATTCTGAAACTTTCACTTTAGCAATTAAAGGATATTCAATATATGATAAGGAAATGTATGCACTAGTTCGAGTGCAATTAAGAAATGGAAGCATTATTTGTTGGGTAAAGAAACTATTATGCACACTCGACCATAAACCTCTCTCCTGTCTTTGTAAGCACAATCTAAATTATAGTAGAAAAAGCACTACAAATGGATGGTTTTCCTTCTTCAAAGAGTTCATCTAGTGATTAAATACAAGAAAGGTAGTACAAAATTGGTGGTAGACATGTTGTCCGGGCCACCCACACGTAAAAAGCTTTCTGTTTGGCCGCTATCTCTCAGATTGAGCCCTTCACGAAGGAAGCTTACAGAGAGGAATATGCCTAGACAAAGACTTTGGGGTGACATTTCAGCAGTTGTAGTCCCAAGGGGCTGAAAGGATGGGGATTGAAGATTGTTATCTCAAATACAGGTTACTCTACCAATGGGGGAAGCTTTGCATGCCAAAAGAAGAGTGAATTCTATTGATGAGGGAAGCACATACCTCGAAAGTAGTGGGACATTTCGGTGTTGGTAAGACCCTAGCCCACTTGCAAAGGTACGTGTATTGGCCCAATATGTAAGAAGAAGTATCAAAATTTATACGGGGATGTAAACTTTGTTGTACTAGCAAGCCTAAGACTAGGAAGGAAGGTTTGTATATGCCATTGCTAGTACCTACTCGTCCATGGGAGGACATTTCTATGGATTTTATAGGAGGATTACCTATGTCTAAACATGGCCATGACTATCTCTATGTTGTTGTTGATAGATTTAGTAAGATGTGTATTCTTATGGCATGTAAAAAAACAATAAAAGCACATGAGGTGTGCAGATCTTTTCTTTTTAATGTATGGGGGCATTTTGGTTTTCCAAAGTCTATTGTTTCGACAGGGATTCCAGGTTTTGGGGAAATTTTGGACTACTTTGTGGGAAAAGATGGATACCAGGTTACTATTAGTACAAATCTACAAAGACCCCAAAATGAAGTTCGAGATCTGTAGTCTAGAATTGGGTCATTTAGTGTGATTGCACAACATTGAGTTTTCTCCAAGGTGTGGGACCTTACAAGGTGAGAAAACTCTCTAGATTGAAGTTGGTTCTTACTCCTCTATTCAGGTGTATGCATGAATTTGTAGAGGTTCAATACTAATTCCTACTCTAAATTCCAAGGAGACAGAGTTGAAGATGCAAGAAAGGGGAAACAAAACTAAGCTAAAATGGTGATACACCAAAGGAGTGATGAACTTCTATTTTTAAAATAAACACAGATCATAAGAATGTAGCACAGAACATGCACAGATTGCCAGAATATAATGAAAGATCATAAGACAATGATAAACACATGAGAGGATTGGAAAATCAATCACAAAACATACATTATCATTCCCAAGTTTAATACAATGCATTACAATGGCAAGGAGGTAAAAAATATATGCTGCAGCCTATATGAGAGGTCTGAAACTCTACAAATCTACCTGCTAAGGAAGAAAAGAGAGCTTGCAAGAGAAAAATGTCCAACATTATAATAGATTACATCCTTTGCATTTATAGCTGAAGAAAAGAGAGGGAAAACGAGAGGAGGAAGCAAAATATGATCTTTTTCCTCAACCACCCGCCATTAATCCTTTCAAATCGGCCTACAATCCATCAAATCAACCTCCTCTATTTTTGTTTTGCGTGTTGGAGAGAAAAATGATAAATTTGGTGAAGCACAACTCTCAAAATAATATGATCTCACATTTATGGTGTGAGAAGACATTTTAGGGTTTTCTCCCATAAAAATGAATTGATTCTTCATCCTTGGTGTGTGGGAGAAAGCAACCATGGCAGATTTGAGCAAAAACAACTCATTTGAAGCAATCTGGTTCACATTAAAGGCTTGAAAGATGTTTTTAACATTTTCTCCATTGAAACCTAAAAAAATGATGTTTTTATTCCTCCAATGCATAGAGGGGCTCGAGACCTTTCCAAAAAGTTTGATTTTGTTCAAATCTGATCTCTGGATCGAAAGATATGCTCATTTGAAGTTTTAGGAAAAAATAGGGCATAAACTCGGGCACAAATTTCGAGGCATGAATTAGGGCACACTTGGTGGCAAAATCAGATTTTGAAAATGGGTCCACAGGGTCAAAATTTACTTTTTGCACTTTTGGAAAATTTTCCAAAATCTCCGCGCCTCCGCCACCCCGGGACACGTGTCACCTTCTGGTTCGCTGATGGGATCGCGGGCCGAAAACCTATCTTTTTCCTTTGAAAATTTTCATTGGGAAAATTTCCCATTTACCTCCACGCTTCCGCCCTTCTGCTACTGACTAGACACGTGGCGCTCCCTCATTGGTTGGCGGGGATGTGCCTCATCTTTTTTCTTTGCACCCTTTTGGTTTTGGCAAAAAACCAAAACTTCCTCCACCGACTGGACATGTGGTGGCTTCAAAATGATCCACGGGCCTTCAGGCTAAAATCTATCTTTGGGCATTTTTAACCAAAAGGGAAAAATTTCCCAAATCTCCCCATGCCTCCACCGACGCATTTCCTTATTCTTTGCGGGCCCACATGCAAATTTTTTTCTTTTTGCCCTTTGACCAAAGCACCAAAAACTTAAACTCCCCGATGCTCGCCACTCCACCCTACTAGGTGTCGGTTTCTCATTGACCGCGGGCCTGTCTAGGGAAAATTTCACCAAAAAAATCCACCAAGCCATAACTTAAAAATTACAAGGAGTTAGGAGGAAAATTTTACCTTTCTAGAAAGGTGAGAAAATTTTCTATCTGATGGAATCATACCCAAAAATTTTGAGTCCTTGACACACGTAAAAATTTCATTTAAAGTACCAAGAAAGGAAATGGAGGAAGAGTTAGCCCAAAACAAGCATGGACTTATTTTGGTTAATAATTTTGGCAACTCGAGGGGCCATCTGCCTACTAGATGAAGTTACCAAATTTACTCAAGCAATCCATTGGGCATGGAGTCACAAGTAGTAGCTCGCAAACTGATCCGAACTTTGAAAACTTCCTCCGAGCTATTTTGGAGCATGTATGATTTTATGAGCCACATAGTTTTGCTTTAAGAGAGACCCTCTTTTGTGATGAGAGATGCCTTCTCTCACACTGAGTAGTGTTTTACATGTTAGTGCAAATTCATAGCACCCCAAAATGACCTATGGATCTACTTTTCTAAGGCAATGTCATTTGGTGTGAATGCACAACATTGAGCTTTCCCAAAGTGTGGGACCTTTGCAAATGGGGAAAGCTCTCCAGAGAAGGCTGGTTCCTCTTCCTAAACTACCTACCACAAGCTATTCTAGTGCAGGCAAGCTAATATAATCCTAATCTAACTATGTCAAGGAGACAAAGAGAGAAAAAAAAGGAAAAGCAGAGCCTACACTAAAATGGTGATACACCAGAGAAGGAAACTATTTAACATCTATCAAAATTTCCATGGAATAAGAAGAGGTGAGCAATGGAAAGGATGGAAAAGTGCATCACAAAACCAAGGATGGATTTCACACAAAAAATGTTCCAAAACTCCATGAACACAGCTCCAAAACCTACAATGAACATTCAAACATGCATAAATACTTGAAATGAAGGGAGGCAAGAAGAAAACAAGCAAAAACAAGAAAGGATGGACAAATGCATCATAAAACACATTTTTATTGCTTTAGAAGTTTGCAAAAAACATCATTTTGCTGGTAAGAGGCAAAAAACACCATTACAGAGTAGGGGAGGAGATTCTAACTCCATTTTTGACCCTGGGCAAGAAAAGAAGGGAGGGACAGAGAAGAAGGATTTTCTAAGTATCGTAATTTTCCGAGAAAGAAGGATTCAAAGGTCTCCATCTCCACCAAACAGAACTCTATCAACTCCTCCACCTGGGAAACCTTTCATCCAATCAACAAGGGTTCTTAGGCCAATCATAATGGCACAACCCAATCCTTATGTCAACTTTACTAGAAGCAGTCCACTTGCTCTCAATCCACAAAACCCAGTTCCAATTGCAGCATTGAAGAACATTTCATACTTTACTGGAGAAAATCATACCACTACTGGTGATCATGTCTAAGACATTGCTAATGTTTGTGTAATCCACGAGATTATTGAGATGGATATTGATGTCAAATTGTTGGCATCTTCATTCAAAGTGAAATCCTTGAAATGGTTGAGGAGCCTTGAGGCAGGCTCTATCCATAATTGGAACCAGATGTGCACAGTACCTGTAGAACCAATTTGGAGAAAAAGGGGACAATTTGTCTTTATTGGAACAACTGACAACTATCTAGAGAGCTCCCAATGAGTAGCTAATAGACTTCAATTTCAGATTTCAAAGAACATGGGATAGAATCCCATTGGCAGTGAGGCCAATAGCTCAAGGTGCTTTCTTATACTTTCTCAAGGCTTTAAATTCTGACATTTCTATGTTGATCTAATCCATGGGAGGTGTAACTCTACCTGCAACTTACAACATCACCATTAGGGCTGAGAATTGTTTGATCCAAGTTGGTAAACTTGCACCTAGGCCTCCTATGCCCTTATATCTAGAGTTGGGAAGCCCAAGTACTAGTCAAACACCTACTTTAGCTCCTATTCCCACTCCTAGAAACTAGAGTTCAAATGAAACTTCTACTTCATCCTCTAGTACCTCAAATGAGCTCCAAGAAGTTATGAAACAATAAAAAATTTGGGAAATGAGTTGGTTATGTTGAAGAGATAACAAGCTCAAATTTTTAGGCCTTCTTATCAACCTCAAACTCAACCTAATAGACAACCATATTAGCCTAATAGGCCACCCAACCCAGCTGTAAATCAAAATCAAGTAAGGCCTCCTACCAATAGACCATTTCAGCCCTATAACCCCCATGTTACATCTACCTCTAAAGCCTTAGTGCCAGTGCAAAATAATATAGCTCAAGAGTATGACTGGTGTTTCCCATGCAATGAACCTCACAGCCAATCTATGTGCTTCAATGGTGCTTTGAACCAAGCTTTGATGGTGACAACAACTGGTGTGGAGAGTGAAGCAAGTGGAGAAAAAAACCAACAACAAGGGACATCTCAACAAGATACAACTCCAAATGAGACTACACTTGTCAATTGGCAGGCTAAAGATTTTTGTGGTGTGAATCAAACACCTTCTTAGAGTGTAGCAGCTAACACACGGTCAAAGAAGAGGAACATTGGTGAAGGGCAGTCATCAGTCCAAGTGATTCACAACCTTCCATCACTCCACAAGGTGTTGGCAAGAAAAATGCAGTTCCAAATGTGCAAGGACAGCCCAAGCCACCTTCTAGACTAGCTCAAATGCCAACTGTTGTAGCCCATGTACAAGAAAAGAATGTGCAAACTAAATGGTAGCAAAGATATGGTTCATCCCAATCTAACATCATTGAACAAATGAAGAAGACCAATGTGAACATATCTATGTGGGAGTCACTATCCATCCTAGGACAAAGGGATCTATTACAAGCTGCCATGAAGAATTGGTCAACCTCAAATCAGCTAGCTCATATGTAAGAGAAGGTACTCATAAATGCTACTCAACCTAAGGGGAATCATGGAGGACAACAAGGTAAAAATTTGAAGCCCCCTCCATTCTATGTTTCATTGATCATTGGGGATAAACTAGTACATAATTGTATGATTGATTATGGGGCAAGTAGTTCTGTGATGCCCAAGCAAATAGCTAATCATTTGGGCCTTCAATATGAATTCATATCCAAGAGGGTGGTGCAATTAGATGGGACAGTAGTAGCAACAGTTGGGGTAATTAAATATTTGAGCCTTACTTTGCATGCATGCCCCAATGTCACTATTTTGCAAGATGTGTCAGTGATAGATTTGCCACCACTCTTTGCCTTATGTTTGTCAAGGGATTTCATAGCTAGAATTGGAGGCTACCTATCTACTGATTGGTCACACATGCTATTTAGGACAAGGTATGGATCCAAGGCCACAATTAGGTCTGAACCTATTGCAAACTTTCACATAGAGCCTCATACTCCAAGCCCAATCAATGCCAACTGTTCAACATTTGATCAAGAGGATTATCCAAACACACATGAAGCTGACACCAAATTTGGAAGCATTCTAGATTTGACTCTTGATGAATGGGCAAGCAAGGTACATGCTTTTGATACCTACAAGTAAATGGAGGAGTCTAAACTAGAATTCTATTCCATGCAAGAAGAAGATCAGCCTCTTCCTAGCATCACCAAGCCAGACCATAGAGATGGAAATGAGGTATGGCAGTTGTTCTTTGATGGATCAAGAAGTAGACAAGGTGTAGGAGGAGGAGCTATGCTTGTTTCACCTCAAGGCATTAAGTATTATTCATCTTTTAGGTTTCAATTTGCATGTTCTAACAACACTGCTGAATATGAGGCTTTGGTACATGGATTACATTGGTCAAGGAAGAGAGGCATAAAAACTTACAAGTCTTTGGTGATAGTGAGCTGATTTTTAATCAAGTTAAAGGACAACATGCTACTAATAATTACTTGCTAAAAAGTTATAGGAATAGGGTGTGGGATCTCATTGAAGATTTTGAGGGTTTTGGCATCAACTCCATCCCTAGGAAAGAGAACCAAGCTGCTGATAGGCTTGCAGCAGTTGGAGAAATTTTGATGTTATGTTGAGTATCAAAAGAGACAAAATGCAGCCAAACATCCATGTGATTTTGAGGCCATCAGTGCCAAACAATAATACAAGTTGGCAAGTGTTTGAGAGTGACCAAGAAATCATCAATTTATTGCAAGAGGAACCTGATTTCTCGGCCAAAAATCAAGAAAAGTTGGGACAGCAATATGGTGATCAAGTATATGAAGATTAAAGCCGCACATGCGGGAAATATTGTGCCTACAACAGCTTTTAAACAGGGCTTTATAGATTCTCAAGTCAGTAATAAGGATGATGATGATCTGGAGTGGGTTTCTAAGGGGATTGAAGTTCACATATGTGGGTTTTCCTGTATATAGAAGTAGTCGAGACAGAGCATTCATGGGAACAACAACGGCTACACTAGTCATCATTCACATCGCATGGATAAAATAGAGAAAGGAAGACTGGTAACTACGTCTGCTATAGAAATCCTCATAGGGATTTTGAAAATTATATTTGCAAACACTTACACACGGTGATAATGGGAGGTGCCCCTTGTCAGATAGAACCCAGTGAGGACCCGTAGGGGAAAAATAATGAAGATCTTTGGAATCTTCTCAACTAGGGAGGTATCACTAATTTTATTGAGAAGATTTAGGGTCACGACCAAAGTATTTCTATGCATTTTGTGAAGGATTGGAAGGATCGCATAGTGGAATATGGAAGACAAAAATTTTGATCAATGAAGAGTTAATAGTCGAAAGCAGGCCTTGGCATGGATGGGTACCACTTTTTTAATAAAAGGATTGACAGGGGTGCTGAGGAGAGGAAATTTGTTGAGGGTAATGAGAAACTGGTCTTCGTCATGGTGGGTCTGCAGGTTAGCTCTATCCCTCTACCTTTTGACGAGGTCACCCGTATGATGGTGCGTTACATCTCTTTGGAGGGGAGATTCGTCACTATGCCCTCAAAGCATCTTGTGTTCCTCAATCACTTCCGCAGAAGTTTCACAGTATGCTTCCCTCATTATCTACTTAATTCTCTTGAGCACTCCATTTTGGAGTTCCAAAAGCATGCACATGTGGTCCCTCTGCATCAAGGTCTCATCTTCTTGTTACATAAGCTTTGTCTTCTTAGGTCTCCCGACATCCCAACCTCCCCCATCTCTGTTCCTCCTCTTGCCCAGCACTGCTTGCGCTACCCCCATCTCTTCTCCTTCTATCCCCATCACCACTGTTGTCACCCCTATGCCTTCCTTCTCGGATCCCTCTATCGTCCCACCCACCTCTGCTCCCACCACCTTTGCTTCTACTTCGACCAGACCTATAACTAGGTCTTCTAAAAGACTGAACCTTGATACCCTTGTTTCGGGAAAGTTCCTCAGGACTTGGAAATTTCTCATAACCTCCTACATATTAGTAGTACTAGTTCACAAGAGGCACACATTGAGAGCTCCACAAAAAGGTTGGAAGCCTTAGAAGCTGACATGTTGCTGTTGAAAGAAGAGGTTAAAAACTTGGCAAAGCAAAAAGGTAAGAGGAAGAAGGAGGAGGAGGTTGATATTGATAATAAATAGGTTGAAGACATCTACAAAAATTAAACTCCTTGGAAAACTGTCTAGGGAAATCCAAGACTCGCCATGACCATAATATGGCTATTTTTAGTGCAATTGAAGAATTTATTGAGCAGCATGTCCGCAGCATCTCTAATCTCAGTGGAATACCAACAACTCTTTGGGGCATGGAAAAGGAAAGCAAAAAGACCATTCAACAGCTGGATGTTACTGACTCTACTCATATGATGACATTGGCTATGTTCACCTCTTGGTAGACTATCAAATCTAGAATTGACAAAGCCACCAAGAAGTAATTGTGGATGCTCTTCTGTCTTCCTTCATGTTTTTGTTATTTTTGTGCTCTTCTCCGATTAACGAACTGGTTTGTTGTTTTGGGGTAACTGCTCTTTGGTTACATTGGGTTTCTATTTCTTATATGGATCTTGATCCTTTTTGTAATGATTTTCGTTCCTATTCTGATTTCTAGGCCCCCTTTTGTATACAAGGGTATAGTCCATTTCAAAAAATTATTTACCAATAATAATAAAAAAATACAACGTGATTAAGTGGTATAAATGAGAACTAACAAACTACCAAAAGGACTTGTGACATTAGAGTCTATCTTCAATCCTAATGATTAATTTAGGAAGGAGAAAGTAAACATCCAAGTCAAGGAGAGGATTCACACCCATCTCGGTTGGAGAAGGCAAGTCACTTCAAATTGGTAAAGTGGCAACCGAACAAGAAAGGTATGAATTCATGAAAATTTGCCAAGAGTTCTCGGATGTATTTGTTTGGAGCTATGAAGAATTGAGAGGTTTCAATCCCAAGCTATCTCAACACATAATTGAATTAGATCCAAGTGTTAATCCCATCAGGAAAAAATAGAGAACGGTAAATCTACACAATGAGCCTCTCATGAAGAAGGAATTGAATAAGTCAATAGAGGCAAGTATCATATTCCCCATCAAGCACTCAAGCTGGGTTGCAAACTTGGTTCTACTTAGAAAGAAGAGTGGATAAATCAGGTTGTGTGTAGACTTTAGATATTTGAACAGATCATCCCTCAAGGATCACTACCCACTTCCTTCTATGGAGCAGATTTTGTAAGTTGTTGCTGGCTCTGAGAGGTTTTCATTGTTAGATGGTTATTTAGGGTATAATTAGATCATGGTAAAGGAATATGATCAGTTCAAAACAACCTTCACCACCAAATTGGGAACCTATGCATATAGAAAAATTCCATTTGGGTTGTCTAATGCCGGAGGTACTTTCCAAATGGAAATAGACATGGAATTCAAGGGATTGATCAATAAAATAGTGCTGATATACCTAGATGATATTACTGTATTTTCTAAAAGTGCAGCAGATCATCTCTTTCATTTGAGACAAGTGTTCTAAAGATGTAGAATATTCAGGGTATCCTTGAATCCCAAAATATGCATATTCCTAGCTCATGAAGGCAAGCTTCTAGGCCACATTGTTTCCAAAGAAGGGTTAGTAATTGATCTAGAGAGGGTTGAAGTAATAAGAGCACTGCCATTGCCAAGTCATAAGAAGGCTCTTCAAAGTTTCTTGGGAAGAATCAATTTTGTTCAAAGGTTTGTTCCAAACTTTACAGCCCTTGTCAAGCCAATAACTATGATGTTGAAGAAAAGTATGGCTTTCAAATGGAAAGCTAAAGGTAAGGCAAGTTTTGAGGCAATCAAAGAAGCTATCTCATGGGCTCCAACTCTCATTAACCTAGATTTCTCCAAAGACTTCATCCTTTATGCATTTGGTGGTGGTGATACAATTTCTACAATTTTAGTACAACAAAATGAAGAAAATGCAGAGCAGCCAATTGCCTTCTTTAGCCAAAGCTTGGAGGACTATGAAGTGAGGTATTCCTTCATTGAGAAGCATGTTCTTGCAATGATTAGGAGCTTGAAGAAATTTAAGCATCTAGTTTTTAAAAACAAGGTTCAATTGCTAGTTTCTCATGCGGGAGTTAAGTAATTCCTTCTCAATAAAGATCTAAATGAAAAACGTGCAGGGTGGATTACTCGTGTCATGGAGTATGACATTGAGATCAAAGTCACCAAGATGGTCCAAGGAAAGGGATTGTGTGAGCAATTGGCCTTGAGTCAACCAATTGAAGCAAGTAAAGAGAAGAATGTTGTTTTGATGTTGCAGGACAGCCAAGAACAAAGAGATGTTCAAGAAGAAAATGGTGGTGTGCTCACTCCTTGCTAGACCCAAGACATAATGCACTTCTTGCAAATAGGCCTATGCCCTCTAGAGATGAACAAATCCAAAATAAGACACTTCATATTGTAGGCTATCCCGTATGCACTTGTTGATGGTGTCTTGTTCAAAAAGGATATCAATGGAGTGTTGTTGAGGTGCATTATGACAAATTAGATTGAGAAAATGTTAGAAGAGTTCCATAATGGATCAGCTAGGGGTCACTTTGCTCCAAGAGTGATAGCTCTCAAGATCATGAAGGCTGGTTATTATTGGCCCAAAGTGTTTAGTGATTATTATGCATGGATCAAGAGGTGCAAGAATTGTGCATTCTTCACAGGAAAAGAGAGGCTAAGAGCACTTCCATTACACTCAATCTCAGTAGACCAGCCATTCATGCAATGGGGTTTAGACTTCATTGGAGTCATTAATCCAAACTCAAACCAAGGGCACAAATGGATTCTAACAAAGAATGACTACTTCACCAAATGGATGAGGTGCTTTGGCACTCAAAGAGGCAAATGAATCCAACATTCTAGACTTGTATGAGGGGATAGTAACCAGATTTGGTATGCCTGCCACTATAATATCGGATAATGCGTTAGCATTCATAGATCAAAGGTCATTGAATGTGATGTTAGAAATGGGATCTATCTGAGAACTTCATCAAATTATTACCCTCAAGGTAATGGCCAAGCTAAGTCCACAAACAAGAATATATTAAGGATCATCAAGAGGACTCTTAATGAAAATAAGAGGACTTGGCACACTAAGCTCAAATCAGCTCTATGGGCTGATAAGATAACTCCCAAGAGATCCACAGGTAACTCTCCATTCAGAATTGTTTATGGGAAAGAGGAAGTCTTGCCTATGTCACTTGAGTTTCCAACATTGGAACTCATGAAGCAATTAGAATTGTTAGAGTTTGAGCCCATGGAGGTTAGATATGAAGAATTGACAGAACTCTAAGAAATCAGAGAGCATGCAGCCCAAACAATAGAAGAGGACACAACCTTGATCAAGAGAACATTTGATAAGAAAGCTAAGGCTAGAACTTTCCAAGTTGGAGATTTAGTGTTGAAATGGGATGCAGACTAAGAAAAGCTAGGAAGGCATTCAAAATTTTATGCCATTTGGAGTGGCCCCTACATGGTCACAAAATGCAAAAACAACAATGCCTTCCAATTGTATAAATTGGATGGTGAGGAACTGTAGATTCTAGTTAATGTAATCCATCTAAAGCATTGCTACTAAGGGAAACTTCTCACCTTGCAGGTCCCACACCTTGGAGAAAAATCAATGTTGTGCAATCACACTAAATGACCTAATTACTGGATTGTAGATCGAAGGTCATTTTGGGGTGTTTGTGAGATTTACATTAATAGTTTTGGCATGCCAGTGGGATATTAGAGGTCTTCCACTTTATTTTGTTGGTGTGTTCCTGTTAAAGATTCAGCCTTTGGAGGTATATTCAAAAGCACATCTAGAAACTCCATCTGTAAATAACTCATTCTCTGAGTTACAGACCTATTTTCCATTCATTTCCATTCATTCTTCTTTCCATCTCTTCCATCTTCTTTCATTCCATGAAGTTGTGCAATCATGACTTCATTTCCATCATGGAATTTGCATTCACAACAACAACAATATATTCCACCTCCAACATGTTTCTCAAATCCTCCAGATCAGCATTTTGATCATATTCAAAACCAGTATGCATACCCATATGAGCAATGCCAAAATCAGTTTGGCTATGAAGCATGTCAAGCACAAGGGTATGTAGATTGTGAGGGCAGTCAAGAAGAAAATGTAGATTTTTTGGAGAAGATCCAAAAGATGGAGGTAAACATGGTGCAATCCAGGGCTCAAGCAAAAATGAAAGCATTTGGAATCGGTTGTAGAGCACCTTGTCCATGGGTGGGACCTTTTCCAAGGCATTACAGCCCTCAAGAGAAACTTGACTTCATTTTTGCAACACTGCCATTGCTTACAAAGTGGACTAAAGGAATAGAGGTGTATGAGAGGAGTATTCAGCAACCTTATCAATGGGTAAGCACACCATCTCATACTCTTTCTTTTCCTCTCTCTCAATCTGTATCATTTCAGTAGTGTCAAGCTTCAAGTTTCCCATATGCTTCCCCAAATGTTCATCCCATTTCTCCATTCCCTAGTCTTCCACCCCATCTCAATTCTTTTGTCCTTTTCCCTTCCAAACAGCCATTCCCTCCAAAGAAACAAGAAGTTATACCTCCTCCACCACCACAAACAAATGCAAAATTAGTTGAACTCCAATGCTTTCTCCTCTTGTCTTCCCAATTCCATGTGGGGAAGAAGAAATTTTTAAAAATCAGTCATGAAGGATAGCAAGAGGAAGAACCAAGAAAATAAGGAATGATTAAGAGCTTAGTAAGCTTGGCTCTTAGATATGGGATTGAGAAAATTCCTTTGTTGGTGAAGCCTACAAAGGAGGTAAAGGTTGAAGAATGAGTGGTGGCCAAGGCTGATTTTGTTGCAGTCGAAGAAGAGAAAAAAGAAGAAGCAGATCAAAAATCAGTTTTATTAGAATGTAGTGTCCATGTTGGCCCTCTACTTGAAGGAAATTCTGGTCCAATTCAAGTTGCACAATCAGCCATGGAAAGAAGCTCTAAAGAAGATCTTGCAGCCCTAACTTGTCCTATAGAGCAACAGGTTGAAGATTTTGACTTAAAAAACTTCATGCTAGAGGAAGAGTTCAATCAAGAGCAAGATTGTCTTCAAGCAGTAGAGGAAGGAGAAGCTACTCCAAATCCAAAATAAGAGGAGCACATTCAAGCTATGGGGGATAAAAGTGCAGATCCAAAGGCTTTGAGCACAAAGAAGGCTATAGAAGAACCTTCAGTTCTTCTTTCTACTTCATCTCTCTCAAGTTCTAGTGTTGAAGAAGAGTTTGATCTCTCAAACTCAATGTTGGAGGATGAAAGAAACCATGGTGATCAAGTTGCAGATCAAGAGAACACCATGGGAGAGGTTGAACATTTGCAGTAGGACAGCAATGAGGCAGTTTACCTGTCTGATTTGGAGGACTATTTTGATGAAGAAGAACCGGTTGAAATCACACCATCTTCTCCTTCATCATCCATCTTCCAAACACAAGAACCTACTGTCATGGAGGAGAACTTTCATTTGCAGCAACCTGCATCTTATAGCAGCTCTTTGGAATCAAGATTGGAAGATTTAAATCTTCCATGTTCTTCATTGGAGGAAGAGAAAGGGTAGAAAAGTTCTACCATTGCTTCCACACCATCCATTCAAGAAGGTCTGCAAGAAGATTCCATTTTTGGAATGGAAAATCAGAGTTATGGGCATATCAAATGGATCAGACCTTGCCCAATCAGGTATTTGGCTTCATTGGAGCCAAAGGAGAAGCCACAACCAGTCATGCTTGCCTCTAAGCATGAGGATGATATGCAAAGTTCCAAGGATCAGCTGCCATACCTCTTCAATCCAAATGCAGAGAAACTAAAAGAGGTATTGGATTTGTTTTTAGTTGACACCTTGCTAATTTGGGTAGAATACTAGCTTCTTGTTGATTTTCCACTCATCCTAGCAGCCATACTCAACTCCAAATCATTTGCATGGATGCTAATTTTGAAGAAAGGAAGCTATTTTGCACAACCAGTAGCATGGTTTTTTTATCTCACCTTTGCTTTCAGCAGAAGAAGTGCTTGTGCACACTCTGCATGTTCCATTTGGAGCATGTATGATTTTCAATTTTGTACATAGTTTTTGGTGTTGTTGTATTGCTCTTGCACAGTCCATTTCAGTGGCATTTTGGTGAAGATCAACTCCAAGTTCAGTGGGTTTCCAAGTAGCACAGAGGTCAGATTTTCATAGTTCAGATCAGAATCAATTCATCAAGCTTGAATCCATGCCCAATGGATGCTTCAAAGGCCATTGATCATTCATCTAGTAGGCAGATGACCCCTGAGAGTCACCAAATTGTTATCCAAAATGAGCCCCCGCTTATTTTGGCTAACTTGCCTTCATTCTTTCCTTCCTTGTGCTTCAACTTCAATTTTTACACATTTCAATCACTCAAGGGTTTCTAGAAATGGCTCCATCAGATAGGATTTTTTCTCACCTTTCCAGAAAGGTAAAATTTTCCTCCTAACTCCAAATATTTTGAAAGTTATGGCTTAGCGAGAGTTTTTCAGGAAATTTTCCCTTGTGTCTGCGACCAATGAAATGATGCCATGTGGCAACGGAGTCGAGGGTAGTGGAGGTAAGTTGGAAAATTTTCCAAGGAGTTGGTAGAGGTGCAAAGGGGAAAACTATCCCATGGGCCTGTGAAGGAGGAAATGGAGGGAAATGCCTACTGAGCATCCGAGAAGCGACACATGTCCAAATCGGTGGCGGGGTTGGAGGCGTGGAAGGTTTTGGTGAAATTTGCCAAAATTGTAAAAGGCATAAAGGAAAATGTTGAAGCACATCCCGTGGAGTGACCAAAATCGACACATGGTAGTGGAATGGTGGAGCATGGGGAAATCTTGGGAATTTTTCCCAATGTGAAATCAAAGGGAAAATTTTAAGGTTTGACCCCGCTAACCCAATGTTGACCTGTTTTCACCATTTTTGACCTAAATCTTCGAGAGGGCCATATCTTTTGACACAGATCTCAAATTTTTGTGTTCTTTATATAAATGGAAAGCTAGTGAAATTCTCCACATGCTTTGGACCCCTTAATTTTTATTTTGGTGAAGATTTATGGGAGAAAATTGGAAAAATGTCCCTGACACTGGAAAAGACAAAAATCATATTTTCATCTACTAGATTTAATGAGGTATGGGAAATTTCTTGTCCTATGGGCTTGAATGCATTGGGAAGTGGATTTTTAGAGGTTCCCTTGCCATTTTAATGAATCTTGTTAGTGGTTGGAGATCTAAAATCAGATTTTCCCACATTTTCTCCTTTCTTCCATTCCGCTCGATGGTTAAAAGCCAATTTTGGCTCATTTGTAACAAGTTGTTCATCATTCTTCTCTGCCCTCCCTTCTTTTCTTCCCTAGGGTCAAAAATGGAGTTAGAACCTCCTCCCCTACTCTGTAATGGCATTTTTGCCTCTTACCAGTAAAATGATGTTTTGTACAAACTTACCTGATCAGTAAAAATGTGTTTTGTGATGCATTTGTCCATCCTTTCCATTGCTCACCTCTTCTTGTTCCATGGCAGTTTTGATAGATGTTCAACATTTTCCTTCTCTGGTGTATCACCGTTTTAGTGTAGGCTTTGTTTTTCCCTCTTTTCTCTCTCTGTCTCCTTGGCATAGTTAGATTAGGATTAGATTAGCTTTCTTGCACTAGAATAGCTTGTGGTAGGTAGTTTAGGAAGAGGAACCAACCTTCTCTGGAGAGCTTTCCCCATTTGCAAAGGTCCCACACTTTGGGAAATCTCAATGTTGTGCATTCACACCAAATGACATTTCCTTAGAAAAGTAGATCCATAGGTCATTTTGGGGGTGCTGTGAATTTGCACTAACAGTTACAAAGGAGCACAACTTTCCATCCACAAATAGATGGAAAAATAGAGGTGGTAAACGCAGGACTTTGGTACAGCTTGATCGGAGGGTATAAAAACAAATACCCAGGACTTGGGATGAGTCCTTAGCCTACATTCAACATTCCTATAACCGGGCAAAGACACACACATCCACTATAAAGTCACCGTTTGAAGCATGCTTCGGATATCTACCTACAAATCCGCTAGACATAGCAGTTAGAAAACATGATGAGAAGGATACATGAGACACAAAGGTGACTAGAGAAAACAAATTCATTAAGAGGATCCAGAAAATCCATCTCAAAGTCAAGGAACAACTAGAGAAATCTCAGGCCAAGTACAAAGCTAGGAACGATCAGCATAAAAGGGAACATAATCTTCATGTTGGAGATAGATTTTGGCTTTACTTGAGAAAGGAGAGACTGCAAGGTCAATCACGGAAGCTCAAGCCACTATGATATGGAACCTTCACCATATTGGAGCAGGTTGGAAAAAATGCCTTTCAACTTGATTTACCATCATTCATGATGATGTACTCTATAGTAAACTATGAGAACTTTCATCTATATGAGCCATCCATGCTAGATGAAGATGAAGAACTACAGTTGCTACCTTCCATTTAGGACTGCGTCTCATACTCACAAGGTGAATTAGAGGAGGATGTAGTACTATAGCAAAAGGTTAGAGAGACTAGGAGAGGTCCCAGGAGTCTTGAAAAATTGGACAGAAAGGAAAGACACCAAGGTAGGCTCGGTGGTACCTGAAGGAGCAAGTGAGGGAATTATTTCCTCATCTACTCCCCCACTAAGCTTTTGTGGGACCAAAAGCCTCCTAAGTAGGGGAGGTGTGATCCATAGGGATCCAAAATGACTCTACTTTATCAAATCAGCCAACACGAAGAAGAAAAAAATGATACATGGAGGTTCTGTCTTTTAAGTAATAGGATCGCTTCCTTATGTAGGGTGGCGGTTACAGTAACCACTGTCCAACCAGGGAACCGGTCCTAGGACCACTGGTCTACATAGGGAGTGGTCCCGGCTCTCTCAAACAAAAAAATATGAAAACGAACAACCTCCGAATTTGAAAGGTTGTTCGTTTCCTTTCTCCTCCATGACCTTTCCCATTCTCCAATGCATGGGAGGACATGAGAAAGGATATAAATGCATGTTATGGAAGAGAACAAAGATCATCGAAGCATGAAGCAAGTGAGTAAGAAGCTCTTAGTGTTGGAATTGTGATTTGTAGAAGCAAGGAGTAATTAAGTCGGAAAACAAGTAAGCGGGAGGAAGTGTGAGATATTATCTACTTCTCTTTCATACTTATTGTAATTTCTATACTTATTATTAAATTGGCCAATAAAAGTGGGAAGAAAGAGCAATTTCCCTTCCCGAATGGTTTTTCCTCCTCTAGAGGTTTTCCGGATAAAATTGTTGGTGTATGAGTCTATATTCTTTCCCTTTCTACAAATTGTTGATTCTAAGCACAAGTATCTCTCATTCACTAGCTATCTCTATTATTTTCTAATAGAAAGTAGAACATCGATGATTAATTGTGGTTCTATGGATAATTCCAAAGTTGAAGATTTTACTGAGATCACCTTGGCCATTTGGCATGTCTCTTCGGAGTAGGTTCCAACACACTCAGATCTATCACATCTACAAGAGGCACCTTTTTCTTCTGCTTTGGGGTTTGGCGATATAGCCATTCAAGTATAGTAGATGTAGATGAAAGTGACATGGTTGGTTTAGCACTTGGAGCACTGGATAAAACAATGGCACTGGTAATATCAGTTGACAATGAAATGGAGGTGGTTATGATAGATGGGGTGGAAGTGAGAATATCCTTAGGAGCAGATGCAATAAGACTAGAAGTGGAAATGGAAGGAAATGAAAGCTGCTTTGAGAAAATGGAGTGGAAACTAGAGACCCAATCATTTCCCCTACTGAGAGGATAGGAAGGGATGAAAACACTTGGGCCATGGATGGGGATGGAAAAGTAGAGATGAGTGGAGGAGCAATGGATAATGATGGGGAAAGTGGAGCTGAAGATAGTGACAATGGTAGTGAGGAAAGTGGAGCTGAAAAAACTTATGTTCTATTGGCACAACCTTGGCAATGGGAACTTTTGAAAGAAAGGAACTCCGAACAACAAATGAGATCTTGCTTGGAGTTATATTGGCTTTTAGAGTAGACCTTTTACCTTTCGTGGGTGTAGGGAGACTCAGTGTTGGTTGAGATTCTATTCTTATAGATTGATCTACCCCTTTGGGTGAAATTACCAACTTAGCTAACCAATCATATGTCCTTTGTAAAATGGGCCCCACCATTTCCTTAGTATTGGAATGTTCTTCCTGGTACCAATCGATCCATAAGAAAGGTTAATTAACAAGATTATTGTTCCTATAAATCGAGATCCAATACTTCATCATCGTCCTCCTTTCCTCCCTAAATTTTTCAATAACAAATTATTTAACTTCATCCAAGGTCAACCTCTCATATTCTCGTTGTCTGATAATAATATCATCCCAATAGTGAATCCAAATATCCTCCAATTGAGAACGTGAGAACTAGCGAATCTGTTTCTTCACCGAACTTACCCATAATAATAAAAGTTATTTTTGGGATGTAATTTGAGGATAAAATTGATAAATTTGTGACACACTTCTAACACCTATTGTATTTAAAAATTGAATTCCCCATGGAAATTGTTGGTTCCCATTTTGATCCTTTGCCATTTTTCCATGTTTCCCCTTTGCTCTTTGTGCTCAAATTTTTTTCCTCATGAAATCGATGATGTGAAGTTGTAGCTCCATTCTTGTGCATTGGATTGTTTGCAAACTCATTACCTTGCCCTAATTTGCTAAGGAGAAGTGCGTTTTTGCCTTGTTTCTAAGAAAAAATGGCTTTGGATTCTCCCATCCTTCACATTTGGTGAAAAAACAACTTGTATTTGTGTTTGAATGCTTTGAGTTGTTCATTTTTTCTCCATTTTGCACCATTTTGAAGGAATCTCTAAGTTTTCCCTGCGTTTTTCCCTAATTTTGCCCATTCAAATGCCTCTACCATTTTCTGTGTTTTCCCGGCCTTTGGAGCTCAAAATCATTTGATTTGTACTTATTTTCCCTCAAATATCCCTTTCCATGGTTGTAAATTTCCTAAAAACACTTTCCATTTGTCTTTTGATCAAAAAATTCTTCACCCACGAAGAAAAAATTGATTTTGGGGGTCGCTAGCAATTTCTGCATTTTTTGACGGTCATACGGGCATCCTTTGCCCATCAAATTATATCTCATACAATTTTACATACATGTCTTGTTTTAATTGGCGCGAAGGGATGTAGATCGGCGGTGGACTTGGAGAAATTTTTCATTTTTTGGAAAAAAATACTCAAATGCAAAACAAGGCCGCAAACCCGCTAGAGTAAATTAATGCCTTAGTCTTTTTTGTTTTGAAAGGCAAGGTGGAGCGATCGATGTTCGCGAGAATTTGAGATTTTTAACCTTTTTCTTGAAACATGTTAAAGTCTTAAAAGAAGCTATGGCCCCAACAAAGAAGAAAATTAAAGGCTTGCGGGTTGGCGGGCCACCGAAGGAAAAAAGGGAAATTTTGCTTTTTGGAAAAAAGAGTTAAAGTGGTAATTTGAAGTGTGGCTCTGCAATGAATCGAGGGAGACATGTGTCAAAAGAAATGGAAGAGGGGAGTGCGGGCCATCTATGAATTTGAAAAACTTTGAAATTTTGTGAAGTATGAAGAAAAAAGGGAGTTATGGCCCCGCAATGAATTAGTGATTGCCACATGTCGGGACGAAAGCGAGAGGTGCAGTGCAGTGGGGATAATCTGAAAAATTTTCCTTTATTTCAAAAAAAGGTGGAAATGTGTAAAATTGAGCCGTGAACTTGGATCCAATCATATTGTGCCATGTGTCAGCGCCAAATCTCAAGGGCGGAGGGGCGAGAGAAAAATGTCAAATTTTTACATTTTTCCAAAAGTGTTAAAATGTCAAAAAATGATCCCAATCCCATTTCCAATCACATTGTGACACGTGGAGGGCTCAGATTAAAGGATAAAGAAAGATCAATGGTAACTGTGCATTTTTCAATTTGGCTGCCATTTGAGCTCCAGGAAGCTTGGAGATGCGATTTTTTCATCAATTTTCACAAAATTTTTGGAAAATTCATGTTGTTTTTACCTTTAAGGATCAATGGAATCAATTTGAAAATTTAATTTGCAGATCTGAGGTACTTTTGAAATGAAAATTTGTTTGGGTTCGAGCGAAATGTGAAATACTAGATCCAAAAGTTGTAGAGGCAAATTTGGAAAGGGAAAAGGATGAAATAATGAAAGGAATGGGGTTTGCATGCTTTGAAGATGAAAATCATGCCTCGGAATGGATAATGATGTGTATTTTGCAATGACTCATCTTTTTTTGAGACAACTGGTAACTTTTTGGACGTATTCTATTAAACATCCCTGTATGTGAATCATGCGAAATTTTTGTAACAAAATTGATCCTTTGGCATATTCTTTTCTTGGGAAAGAAGGCTCGAAGGAGATTGAATGCTATATATTGCATGAATTTTTCATGTAAAGGGTTGGAAGAGTTTAAAGATACCGGAAAACTAAAAATGCCACGAGAAAATCTAGGAAGAAGCCCATTCTTTGAGAAACCACTTGAGAACCATTTCTAATTCCTTTTTGCATTAGATTTGTATCATGTTGAGTTGGTTTCAGTTGTAAAGCCATCAACAAGCTCTGAGATTGTTCTTGAAACATTCCCCTGTTGATAAATTTGATCATTTCTGGATTATTTTGTGTTGTCTCTTGGCAAAATTTGCATACACTTATGTTTCAGAATGCATTTCAAATTTTTGTTTCTTGTTCCTGTTGCATTCTTGTGTTTAAAATCTCTTTTGATCATACATGGTCTCATTTCTTGTGATTAGTTTAGTGGCATTTGCAATCTCACATTCAGAAGAGATTTCATTTGATAAAGAGATAAACAAATTTAAAATCACTTTACTTTCCTTGATTTCAGAGATTGTTTGTAAACCTTTGGGTGCACCTTAGGTCATGATTAAATAATGATTTCTAAATGCTTCATTGGTTCATTCTAACTCAATATTTTGTGATATATGATCAAATATTGTGTGGAAAAGTGTAGATTTGGGCCTCCATTTAATGCACATATCCTGGTTGAAGGGATGATTAACCATTTTGATACTTTTTGCTTGTTAATTTTCTCCATATTTTGCTGAAATCCTCAAAGAGTTTGGCGGACCTTGGTTTGTCTTATCTAAAATCCCACCCAAAAATAATTCAAAAAAACTAATCCTACCCTGTTTTACCCCTTTTTTGACCTGTATACCCACATAAGATCAAAATCCATTTGCTAAAGTATGTAGAAACAGATCGGGATTTTAAATGTCTTTAGTAACCCTTTCCTTGCGGTGAAAGCATCTCCATAATCTGGGAGTGACAACTTTTGAAAGTCATATTTGGAGTGTTGATCATATTTTCCCAAGGCCCCTTCATACTATTTGCACAAATTGAGGGATATCTTCATCTCCTTCACCATTTGAGGGTTAAAAAATAGGTTCTCTTACCTTGGTTAAAAGGCACAACCTAAAATAATTAGGATAAGATCAAGTCCTATTTGAGTGCTATCCATCTCTCCACAAATTTGAGTGCTAGTTAGATCACATCCCCGGCTACAAAACGACATACATCATCATCTATCTATCTTCAAGCTTCATGTCATATCTTTGATGCTTCTCAGACTTAAAAGGAGAACAAATTTGGGTACTAACACCATGCTTACCGTTGTTGGGGGACTTGTTGAAAATATTTGAGATATTTGGATACATGTCAAACCCTAGTAATGTATCTTGCAAGATTTTTCTACAAATATATTGTTAAAGCATCATTCTATACTCATATTTGCAAGGTGTATGCAAAGGTTTCAAGTTTTGTTTGCAATTTTATCAATTTCCAGTAGTAGTTGCACTTCATTTGCATTTTTGGTTGATAGATTCAAGAAAAGGAAGGTCTGATCTATAAAGTTTGGCAAGATTTTCAGTCTTTGATAGGTATTTGACAGAGTATTTTAGTGCATTTACACAACTAGGGTGAAAGTCCTTAGTGGCGACTCCATGTTGATTTGATCTTGATAAATACCAGTGTCTTAGCTTTCTGTCATTTATTTTTATGTTGTTAATCTCTGCAAAACTGGAAGGAAGAAGATCTCTCTTCAGGAGGGACCCAAGTAGAAATTTATTTCAAGAATTGGGAAAGATAGTTTTAGAGGAAAGAAAAGTTTGGAAGGTTGTTGAAGGTCAGACATCAAGCAAAGGAATATCCATTGGTGAGAGAGATCAACCTTTAGTAGAGGATTATCACTCTTCTTCTAGTGATTCTGATTCAAGAAATATTCTCATAAACTTGTTTACTTCAACTAGTAAAGGTCCTTCTAATGTACCTGGTGAGTTCCTTCTTCAATTTGCACCTGTGTGTTTCAATTCTAGTAAAAATTTCTAAGAAAATTAACACCTAGAGAATACCAATCTTGTGAACCACATTCTTGAGCCCCAAAGACCTCGCACTCCTCATCAGCTTGTGTCACCCCCAAGATCACCACCTCAAAACAATATGGCTCAGCCTAGACCTCCATTTTTGTTAACACCTTTGGTCCTATAAATTTTAGAGGAATGGATGGTTACCCAAATGTTGTTCCACAAGATGTAAGGAATAGATTTCCAAAATTCCAAGGTAACAATGCTATAACTGTGATCAACATCTCAAACTTTTTGTTAACATGATGGAGGATTTTGAAATAGATTTTGAAGATGTGTATGTTAAATTTTTCATTCATACACTAGAAGAGGATGCAAGGAATGGTACAAGGCTCTGCTATGGACTGAAATGTAAAATGCATTCAAATTGCAATATGGTGACAAAATTGATCCTAGGTTTCTATTGTCTAAATTTGAAAATATCAAGAAGAACCCCAATGAATCAGTTCATGACTTCAACACAAGGTTTAACAAAACTTTGAGAAGGCTGCTAGTTAATTTGAGGCCATGTGATCAGTCATGCTTGATCAAATATGCAGATGCATTTGACAAGAAGGCAGCCTATTACTTAAGAGACAAGAACCCTACCAATTTAAGGCATGCCTTTACCATGGCACTACAGATTGAAAATAACATTAAGGCCATTGGGAAACCTCTCAAGAGATATGGTGTAAAGTTGATAAACCCTAACAAGCCTCAAGAAAGCAAGAGTGTTGACTTAGAAGAAGTGGTGAAAACTTTGGCAAGGGTTGTCAAAGAAATCTCATACAAGTTAGCTCGGGTAGAGAAGGGAATTGGGTAGACTTCACAAGGTCAGCAAAAAGCACAAAACCATGACATATTTTCCAATCATCCTAGGGGTGATCAGAGATCTGATGATAGAGGGAAAGGACCCATGGGGTCTGTAAATAGACATCCTCAAGCACGTGAAGGAAGAGTGTTACACCGACCACCTAACTATTAGGGTTGTTGTTGCTTAGGAAGTTGCTGATATTGATTAGTGTGATAGGTGTTTTCTACCCCATCCTCCATGTGAAGTGGACCAACAAGATGGTGAAGCTAATAATGATGATGGTATTGATGATGATATCTACATGGTGGGCTGTTCTTCAAGCTCACAAGAAGGAGCAACATCAATTGAGGTGATAAGTGTAAGGACAGTTGCAACCTTTTGGGATTGCATCAAATGGGTAAAAGTCCTTCTTCCCTCTCATACTCTTGAGGTAGATGTAGTGCAATCTTTTGATATTCCTAAAAATGAATTTGAATACTTAAGAGATTTGATGATTAAGAAGTATGATGGTGGTATCCCTTCGGAGGAAGATAGATAATTGTTAATGAATGTTGTTGTGGCTCAAGAGAAAGAGTATAACACTAGGAGTAAGGTTGTTAAGGGAGTTGGGCCTCAAGCCAAACCTAAAACACCCTTGCTTACAAGTATTCCCAAAGAAGCTCCTAGAGAAAAACACCTACCAAAAGATCTGCTGTCCCGTAAAAAATTTTATTCCTCCTCATGCTTAAGTTGCCAAGAATCCCTTGCCATCTAATGAATCTACTTGTCTCCCTTCCAATGCTGCCTTGCCAAAGAGTGTTCCATATGACATAGCCCAGGTATTGAGCCAAATCAAAGTGAGTGTTCCAATCATTGAGTTGCTTAGGATTCCTGAGCACAAGAAGAGAGCATTTGAGTACCTAGGTTTGAAAGAAGAAAAGAGTACTCCAAGCAGAAATGTAAACGTTGTTGAAACTCCTCCTCAGATCATTATAGACCTTGAAACACCACCAGCATTAGAGGATCTTAGAGAAACACCTGAGGTATACTTAGGGACATCCTTGGTTGATTCCCAATTGAATGTTGATCCATTCTTTACAACTTTGATCATAAAGGATAGACTACTTCACAATTGTATGTTTGATTTCAGTGCATCATGCAATGTCATGCCTCTAGAAGTCATGAATGAGTTGGATATCAAAGTGACAACAACCTATGGAAAGTGTACTACCATGGACTCAAGAGAAGTTCCGGTAGTTGGTTGTGTGAAGGGTTTGGTGGTACAACTTGCAACCTATCCGGGTAAGAATTTGAAACTTGATGTTGTGATTGTTGATTGCCCTGCCAAATGGGGTATGCTTTTGTCAAGAAAGTGGGCTGCAAGTGTTGGTGGGACTGTTCAAATGGACATGTCTTTTTCCACTATTCCCATTGAAGGCAGCCTTGTCAAATTATATGGAGAGAAGAAGATGTTGCATCTAATTGAGGATCCAAACAATGCTTCTTATGAAGTATTATTTGCTGATATTAATGATGATAACTTTGTTGGGTTTGCTGATGGTAAAGAGAACAATATGGATCATTCAAAATTCCTTGAACAGGTAGGTTCTCCTTGGACCTTGCTATTTGATGGAGCTTGCTCCAAATTTAGAAATGGTGCTAGTATAATTTTGATTTCTCCTAGCTTGGAAGAGTTTTTTTCCTTCAAGCTTAATTTTGAATGTACTAACAACATTGTTGAGTATTAAGCCTTGTTGTTAGGTCTAAGAATTGCATGGAATTATGGTGTCGAGGACATCATTGAAAAAGGAGAGTCGAGCTAGTTGTAAAAAAATAAGCAAACTATATGCTACAAAAAATCAACGGATGAAACAGTATAAACATGTAGTTTAGGATCTAATTGAGATGTTTGATTCCTTCTACATTGTGCATCATGATAGAAGTTTCAATGCTTTTGCTAACAACTTGGCAGTGTTGGGGTCAAGATTTGGAAATTTCACCATTTCACCTTATTTTGAGTACAATATTGAAGTGTTAACTAGGCCAATTGTCCCTGACAACATCAAGCATTGGCAAGTGTTTAATGATGATGCTCAAGTGCAAAGGTTCTTACAAAATCAAGTTGAGTTTGTAGATCAAAATATTGATTGGGAACCAATGGTGTGTGTGACTGAAGGAAGAGATACTTTGTTTGGAAAGGATATTATCTAATTAAAAACTAACACCATTCCTAGAGGTCTTGTTGCACTTGAGTCAAATTTTAACAATGTTGATTACATCATCAATAGAAACATGTCTTCCTCAAGGGATGTGGAAGAGCATAACTTGGGCACTAATGATAAACCAAGAAAAGTTTGGTTGGGAAGCAATCTAAACAAAGAGGAAAAATAGTCCTATGTTTAACTATTGAAGAAATATCGGACTGTGTCTTGCTTGGTATTATTCAAAGCTGAAAGCATACAAAGGGGACTTGTTTCAGCATGACATTCCTCTTGAAAAAAATGCCATGGCCTTTAGAAAAAGAAGAGGAAAATTAATCCACTCCTTTCCATGAAAATGGAAGATGAATTGAAGAAATCGAAGGAGGGAGGGATCATTTAGCCCACAAGGTATTCATCTTGGGCTGCAAACCTTGTGCCATCGAGAAAGAAAAATGGAGATATCAAATTTTTGTAGACTTGAGAAATCTAAATAGAGCTTCACTGAAAGATGATTATCCTTTGCCAAACATGGAAAACATGTTGCATTTAGTGACTGGATCTAAATTATTTTCCACCTTGGATGGTTTCTTTTGCTACAATCAAGTTGTTGTCAAGGAGTCAAAAATATTTAAATCTGCCTTTGCCACTCCTTGAGGAAGATATGTCTATGTAAGAATTCCTTTTGGTCTTATGAATGCTAGAGCTAATTTCCAAAGAGAAATGGATGTTTCTTTTTCTGGTTACATAAATGGCTTCATTGTAGTTTATCAGGATGATGTGAATATGTTTTCAAGGAGCAAAAAAGATCACTTACAACACTTGGAAAGAATTTTGATCAGATGTAGAGAATATAACATTTCTTTCAATCCAAAGAAGTGTCATTTTGGAGTGTAAAAGGCCAAGCTACTTGGTCATATTGTTTCAAAGGCTAGTGTCATGATTGACCATGAGAGGGTAGAGGAAATCAGTAAGGTTCCAATTCCAAGAACAAAGAAGGGCATCCAATCCTTCTTTGGGAAAATCAATTTCATTAGAAGGTTTGTGTCTAATTTTGTTGAATTGACTCTTCCTATTACATGCATGTTAAAGTAAGACCAAATTATCAAATGGGAGGAAGCTGCTATTCAGGATTTTGAAGGAATCAAAGAAGCACTTAAGCATGCACCTATCTTGCAACTCCAAATTACAAAAGCCTTTCAAAATCTTCTCTTTTGCTTCTGAAAATACCATTGCATCTATTTTGCTGCAAAAGGAAGAATATGGGATTGAGAGGCATATTTGCTTCTTTAGCAAGGCTTTACAAGCTGCTAAGTTAAAGTACACAATCATGGAAAAACAAGCATTTTCCTTGTAAAAGCAACAAAGGTTTTAGGCCTTATATCTTAAGTTCAAAACTTGTTGCTTATGTTCCCACACCATGGTAAAAGACATCTTATCGAGAGATGGAGATCTCAATAAAAATATGTATATGGGTGAACAAACTGTAGGAATATGCCATGAATATCCAAACCACAAAGTTGGTGAGAGGTTTGGGTCTGGCTAAAAGCTCATGGTTGAGAGCAACTTGCAGACTGTGGAAGTGAATGAAGTAAAGGAAGAAAGAGAATATTTTCTTGAGAAGTTGGTAAGTTTTGAGTGGTACAAGGATGTAATCTTTTACCTCATACACCTATGTTGCCCCCTGATCATTTGAATAAAAATCTAAAAAGATCTCTCAAGATGGCTTCTCAAAAATACATCATTACTTGACTTTGGGCTGGCTTGGAAGAACCCTAAAGGTGTCCTCTTGCAATGTATAACTGAAGATGAATCTCCTGAAATAGTTGCTAATTTCGATGGGGGAGTTTATGGAGAACACTTTTCGGAAGGGTTACAACACACAAAATTTTGAGAGCTAGTTATTGGTGGCCTACTCTCTTGAAGATGCAATCCTGCTAGTTAGAAAATGTGAAAGTTGCAGCGTTTCTCTGGAAGAATGAAAGCTTGGGATCCCTTCCTTTACAGCTTGTATCAGCGAGGCTCCTTTTAAACAATTGGGAATAGAATTCACCGGTGAGATCTCGAGACCCTTGTAGTGCTTTGGACATAAGTGGATCCTTATAGCCACAATTTACTTCACCAAGTGGGTAGAAGCAATCCCCACCAAGAAAGAAACACACCAAGTTGTTATGGACTTCTTGTTGAATCACATCAAATGTAGATTTGGTGTGCCATAAGAAAGATTATTCTTTGATAATTCCATGTGTTTTTGAGCTAAGCCCTTGATGGAAATGTGCGAGGAGTATGGAACCAATCGACTTATGCTTTAAACTATAACCCTCAAGGAATGGACAAGTTGAGTCCGTGATAAGAGCTTGTTGAAGATAATGAGGAGAACCTTGGATTTGAACAAGAGAAAATGGGGTGAACAACTAAAATTTGTAGTTTGGGCTGATAGAATCATTGCCAAAAGAGCTACTGGTAAGAGCCCATTTGAGTTGGTGTATGGAACTCAAGCTCTGCTACCCTTACATCTACAATTATCTTCATTTCAGTTTGTTCAACAACTTGAAGATCAAGAGGTCAGTCCATATAAAGCAAGGATTAATTAGATTGTTGAAATTGGATGAAGAAAGAAGAGTATCACACCAAAGGCATGTCATATTTAGAGAGAAGTTGAAGATGTTTAACAAGAAGGTCACTCTAGGGCTTTCAATGTTGGAGATCTAGTTTTATTGTGGGATAGTAGAAATGAAGATAAGGGCAAACATGGTAAATTTGATGCATTGTGGATGGGCCCTTACTCCATTAATATCATAATGGGTGAAAATACCTTTTTCTCAAGGACATAGATCAAAAATTTCTTGAACTACCTATTAATGGCGAGGCATCCTAGAAGCATTTTTGGATTAATCCCTAAATTTGAGGTATGCACCACTTATATAGTGTATGGTGTTTATCTTTTGCCCTGTTTTTGGTGTTTTGTCGGTTCGTGCTTTGCCTTGGTGTGTGACACCTTTTTGTTAGTTTCTTAGCTGGTTTTTAGTGGCTTTGGCTCATGAATCTGTTTGCCCAATGGATTTTTTGGCACTTGGTCTACTTTTGTTCTTGTGGGATTTAATAGAGTGCCCATCCCCGAGCAGGAGCCGATGTTGGTGCCCATTTTGATCCTTTACTATTTTTCCATGTTTCCCCTTTTCTCTTTGTGCTTTGAAATGTTTTTTCCTCATGAAATCGATGATGTGAAGTTGTAGCTCCATTCTTGTGCATTGGATTGTTTGCAAACTCATTACCTTGCCCTAATTTGCTAAGGAGAAGTGTGTTTTTGCCCTATTTCTAAGAAAAAATGGCTTTGGATTCTCCCATCCTTCGCATTTGGTGAAAAAACAACTTTTATCTGCATTTGAATGCTTTGAGTTGTTTGTTTTCCTCCATTTTACACCATTTTGAAGGAATCTCTAAGTTTGCCCTGCATTTTGCCCTAATTTTTCCCGTTCAAATGCCTATGCCATTTTCCTAGACTTTGGAGCTCAAAATCATTTGATTTGTACTTATTTTCCCTCAAATATCCCTTTCCATGGTCATAAATTTCCTAAAAACACTTTCCATTTTTGTTTTGATCGAAAAATTCTTCACCCATGAAGAAAAAATCAATTTTGGGGGTCGCTGGCAATTTTTGCATTTTTGATGGTCATACGGGCATCCTTTTCCCATCAAATTCTAGCTCATATAATTTTTCATACGTGGCTTGTTCTAATTGGCAGAGGGGATGTGGATCGGCGGTGGACTTGGAGAAATTTTTCCTTTTTTGGTGAAAAGTACTAAAATGCAAAACAAGGCCGCAAGCCTGCTAGAGTAAATTAATGCCTTAATCTTTTTGTTTTGAAAGGCAAGGCGAGCGGCAGATGTTTGGGAGAGTTTGAGATTTTTAACCTTTTTCCTAAAAAGGGTTAAAGTCTTAAAAGAAGGCACGGCCCCGACAAAGAAGAAAATTAAAGGCTTGCATGGGTTGGCGGGCCACCGGAGGAAAAAAGGAAATGTTGCCTTTTTGGAAAAATGAGTTAAAGTGGTAATTTGAAGCATGGCTCCATAATGAATCAGAGGGAGACACATGTCAAAAGGAAATGGCAGAGGGGAGTGTGGGCTGCCGGTGAGTTTTGAAAACTTTGAAATTTTGTGAAGGAAGTATGAAGCAAAAAAGGGGAGTTATGGCCCTACAACGAATCAGCAATTGCCACGTGTCAGGGATAGAAGCGAAGGTGTGGGTCCATAGGGATAATTGTGAAAAATTTCTTTTTTCCAAAAAGGTGGAAATGTGTAAAATTGAGCTGTGACCCCGGATCCAATCATATTGTGCCACGTGTTAGCGCCAAATCTCAAGGGTGGAGGGGTGGAGAAAAATGTCAAATTTTTACATTTTTCCAAAAGTGTTAAAATGTCAAAAAATGATCCCAAGCCCATTTCCAATCACATTGTGACACATGGAGGGATCAGATTAAAGGATAAAGGAAGATCAATGGTAACTGTGAATTTTTCAGTTTGGCCGCCATTTGAGCTCCAGGAAGCTTGGAGATGCGATTTTTACATCAATTTTCACCAAATTTTTGGTGAATTCATGTCGTTTTTGCCTTCAAGGATCAATGGAATCAATTTGAAAATTCAATTTGCAGATCTGAGGTACTTTTGAAATGAAATTTTGTTCGGGCTCGAGCAGAAATGTGAAATACCATATCCAAAAGTTGCAGAGGCAAATTTGGAAAGGAAAAGGATGAAATAATGAAAGGAAGGGGGTTTGCATGCTTTGAAGATGAAAAACATGCCTCCACAATGGATAATGATGCATATTTTGCAATGATTCATCTCTTTTTAAGACAACTGGCAACTTTTTGGATGTGTTCTATTAAACGTCCTGTTTGCGAATCATGAGAAATTTTTGTAACAAATTTGATCCTTTGGCATATTATTTTCTTGGGAAAGAAGGCTCAAAGGATATTGAATGCTATATATTGCATGAATTTGTCATGCAAAGGGTTGGAAGAGTTTAAAGATACCTGGAAAACTAAAAAATTCCATGGGAAAATTTGGGAAGAAGCCCATTATTTGAGAAACCACCTGAGAACTATTTCTAATTTATTTTGCATCAGATTTGTATCATGTTGAGTTGGTTTCAGTTGCAAAGCCATCAACAAGCTCTGAGATTTTTCTTGAAACATTCTCCTACTCATAAATTTGATCATTTCTGGATTATTTTGTGTTGTCTCTTGGCAAAATTTGCATACACTTATGTTTCAGAATGCATTTCAAATTTGTGTTTCTTGTTTCCTGTTGTAGTCTTGTGTTTAAAATATCTCTTGATCATACATGGTCTCATTTCTTGTGATTAGTTTAGTGGAATTTTGCAATCTCACATTCAGAAGAGATTTCATCTGATAAAGAGATAAACAAATTTAAAATCACTTTACTTTCCTTGATTTCAGAGATTGTTTGTAAACCTTTGGGTGCACCTTAGGTCATGATTAAATAGTGATTGCTAAATGCTTCATTGGTTCATTCTAACTCAATATTTTATGATAGATGATCAAATATTGTGTGGAAAAGTGTAGATTTGGGCCTCCATTTAATGCACATATCCTGGTTGAAGGGATGATTAACCATTTTGATACTTTTTCTTTAAGTTTCTCCATATTTTGCTGAAATCCTCAAAGAGTTTGGTGGACCTTGTTTTTTCTTATCTAAACTCCCACCCAAAAATCATTCAAAAAAACTAATCATACCTTTTTTTAACCCTGTTTTGACTAGTGTACCCACAGGAGATCAAAATCCATTTGCTAAAATATGCGAGAATAGATCGGGATTTCAAATGTCTTTAGTAAACCTTGCCTTGTAGTGAAAGTATCTCCATAATCTAGGAGTGAAAACTTGTGAAAGTTAGATTTAGAGTGTTGATCATATTTTCCCAAGGCCCATTCATACTATTTGAAAAAATTGAGGATATCTTCATCTCCTTCACCATTTGAGGGTTAAAAAATAGGTTCTCTTACCTTGGTTGAAAGGCACAACCTAAAATAGTTAGGACAAGATCAAGTCTTATTTGAGTGATATCCATCTCTCCACAAATCTGAGTGCCGAGTTAGATCACATCCCCAACTACAAAATGTCATACATCATGATCTATCTATCTTCAAGCTTCATTCCATTTCATTCTATAGGTTCATGGATTTTGATAATTATTTCGAAAGCACCTTCTTGTAGAGGTAATTTTTAAAGGTTAACAAGTATACTTCCATCCAAAATAATAAAATAATATGATAAAGAACATCATAATTATAAAAATAAGGTAAAATCACTTCCAATACTTGGAAAATGACAAAAAAATAGTAAATATGGCAATAAAACCGTCTGATCCAACTAGTATATCAAGGCTGCCACAAAGTTGTGGAAGGTCATTGATGCTACTGCAAGGCCAATTATTTTAAATAAACTATGATTTTCTTAGAAAAGGCCACTACAAAATGTCTCCAGTAATTTGAAACTAATAGAATGGAATCTAGTTCTATAGGAGGAAACTACGGGGGACCAATAAGATATTGTTACACTAAGCAAGGATATTGGAGATCCATTCAACAGGAAAATAATGTATAATCTCGAAAGGTTGAATTTTTACATCAAGTACAAATTTTAATAGTACCTGACCTCATTAACTCCTATAATACCAAATAAAATTTACTAAGTACAAGAAAAGGTTAAAAAACATGGAATTTAAATCAAATTTCATTAAAAATTGTTAAACATAAATGAAAATTGCATGTGAGAAAAAGGGGTATCACTGCTTTGGGTATGTCAAATATATGTAAGCTTAAAAATTCTCTAATCTAAAATATTAAATGAAATTGCAGCTACAAAGTTCATTTTAAGTTAATTACATCAAGATAAGACATTACAATAGAAATGAAAGAGAACAACATCAATTAAAGAGAAGAACCTTGAACATCTCCCTTAGTTTTTGGATTTTCATTCAATTTTCGGATGTCATTGGTTGAACTAAGTGTGAGACAAAAGTGGCATTGATTAGTTTCCTAGGAGGGGGATTATGATGAAGAAATATGTACATTCAAATCGACATGATTCATATTTGGATCTGCTTTATTCACTCAACAAAAGAGGTTCATTCTCAATTTTCCTTGATATTTCCACAAGAATAATGTTAGTATGAGAAATTTGTGTGTTATCATAAAGGGGGTAGAGGGTTTCTTTTATAGATTCATTTTTGGAAAAAGTGCAATTCTTAGTGAATATGTGATAATGGAGATGTAGGATATGCTTGTTTAATTAGGATTAAGAGTAATTAGATGATATTAATACACCATGGGAATTAGATGGGAAGAAAGAGGGGCTAATTAATCAATTAAGAATTAAATAGTATTTCTAGATTAGGTTGTAGAAGTTATTTGTGATGAATTTAGAGGAAATTAATCAGATTTAGAGATGATTTGAACTGAGATTTAATTAATTAAAGGTCATTAGTTAATATAATAAAGGAAACTTAATAAATCAAGAAAAAAAAATTGATTCACAAATGAAGAGTATTTTCATTTTCAAAAATGATGTTAGCGATAAGATCTAAAAGAGGAGAAACTAATTAACTAACAAGGGGTTGTTAATAAAAAATGAAGATGTGTGCTAGCATTATTTGTGTAATTTACATTTAAATTTTCATAGAGGATTTTAGGTGTCTACAATATGACATTTAATGATGTGACTCATCCACACTCTCACATGTTGTATGACATTGATTCAATTAACCTCTCTTTGCACCCATGTCAATTCTATATCATACTCTGTCTACCTTGAAGGATTTGGAAACTTGTTTGAATTGAGATACTTTTTATTTTGATTTATCCATGAAATTGTATATTATTTTTTTGTGTTTTTATCATGCTTGTATGATATATGTCATGTTTTATTTATACACATTTGTGCTCTATGTTGTGTTATTTTTGCACTTGTATGCTCTATTATGTGTTTTATCATATACCATTGATGTTTGTGTGTAATTTACATTTTTTTTTTTTTAATTCTCATTCACATTGAAAGCTTATTATCCATCTTATATTCTACAATACATTACTATATGTATCTCAATAATGACGTAAACATCCTAAAACACATTACTTGCTATATATTTGTATGGGATTGAAATGTATACTATAACATACTTCTTACATTGCTTGTGTTATTATCATCATATACATGTCATTATGATATGATTATCTTTTGACATACATGTACATATATTTGATGAAACTCACAAAAATCTATTCCCCTATATCACATGAGATAATTTTATGGGTAGTCTTACATGGTAGGTAAATTAATTACATTCCTCAAACTCAATTTTGAGTAAAAATTTTCTAATTTTATCCTTATAATATTGTGTACACACCAAAATTGGGTCACACTCCCCTTGGTGCCTGTACGCACCCAAAATTACATGTGCTACATTTTTGGGAAAACGGTTACAAAATTCCCCAGTGATGATTTAAAATCCTTTCAAGAAGGTGTTTGAGCCCCAAAGCCCACTTACAGTATATATTTGTAGCCTAAATAGCCTTACATAGCTTCTCCTTGCATTTTTCTAGTTTTTCCCTTCATTCTATGCTTGCTTTGGCATTAAGTGTCAAAATTACCGCCTGCACAGGCGGCGGTTTCTGCAAACCACTTTGCCCATGTAGGGCGGCGGTCTGATCAATTTTCCAAATCTTCACGTGAGAAATTTCATATGACAATTCACTTAAGTTTATATTTTGAATGCGTCTGTGAGTCGAATTTGCTAAAAATAGCTTCGTTTGCTTGGTTCTCCTAGTTCCTTTTATTTTAAATAGATTTAATGAGTGGAACTACCTCTTCAATTCCTTGTGCATGAAGTAACCTTCTAGCCTCCATTACTATATATTCCATGTTTGTATTCAAGGAAAGGGCCTGAGAATTTTGTGTATCTTGCATTGTTGTGCTGTAATAATCTTGCTAGGAATTGCATAGCCAAGTTTAGATCTCTTGTGTTATCTTTCTTCTACCTGCATTACACCCAGATTTCTTCCAAGCTACCATTGCTCAAGCACCATCCTCTTGTTTCCGTTCTTTTCATTCCCATCCTTGGACTCACATGAATGCTCAGAGGAAGAAAGGAAAGAAATGAGGGGATAGATACTCATACTTTCAGATTTGCCAAAGCTCTTGCTCTTCCAGGTTGGAGTTGTGTATTTTGTTTGATTTGTTTTATCAAATTACATATCAAATAGAGTACAAAAACAATTCATTTCAATTAATCATATAGTTACAATTAGACCAAGTCAATAGGAAGTTTTCTCTTCAATATTGCTAGGGAAATAGTGGGTGAATGATAGCTCTGTTAGAGTCATGATTTATTCTTCACTTTTGAGGTAGAGTTGGAGAGATTTTATTTGAATTAGAGTAGATCTTAGATTTATATTCACACATCTGCACAGATAGCTAGCTACTTCCTACAGCTATTTGTTTTCTTTAAATTTTTGTTAGATTAGATGCATTATCTCGAAAAGTTAGAAAAGCACACAAATATTAATTTCCATAGATTAGCTTGTTTATTGTTTTATTCTTATATATTGAGAAAACACCAAAAATATAGTTTATATTTCATTTGATAGATAGGTTATTCACCGAAAATGAATCAAATTCAATTTGTATGACCATCAACGGTCCATAGCAGGGAAAATACTTATGGTTTTGATCCTCTGGTTCCACAAACCAATGGGCTAGAGTTAGTAATTGACATTAACACAAGTCTACATCTAACAATATTACGCACACCCACCACATACACAGAGAAAATAAGACAGTTAGAGACTTTAAACATAGCTACTAACAAGGCCTATGACTTTTGGACTTCTTACAGGAATAGGATTTGATTACATGTATGACCATTCCAGAGCCTCTGCCTCAACGAGTCTTTGGTTATGACCCACATGTATCACAACCCAATGATTCTACTAGTCGGTTAGATATTGACATTATCCTACACACGTAGGTATTCTTATCCTCACCACTTCCACCTGATATCATCATATAGATTTTATTATTAAACATAGCAGCCGATCAGGCTAAGACTTTCTAGATGAGACTAGAGAATCGCCCTTAGTTCCTGTAGCTCTGCTTTGCATCTCTTGTCTCAATTTCCATGACCTTGTTTGGAAACCCATACGAGGCACCTGCAGGTTAATTTCCACGTATTCCACAACCCACCAATATAATCTTGGCTGAGTTGGACATCGATTGGAGTCTCTGAGTAGCTATCATATCAGACCCCTCCATTACACCCCTTCAGGTTAGGAGAGCATTCTTTGTCTTAGAATCATAGATTCTATTATTTCATGTCGAAGACATAAGGTTACCCAATTAGCTTGGTCATCGTTATCACTTTCACTCCCATTTCAAATTCCACACTGGCTGTCTTCGCATGACCTCGGGAGGTCAGGTGCACAGAAGGTCACATGTTGATTTTATGTCATACAAATTGGTGAACCCGATGTGAAGAGCTAGTCTCTAAAAGTTTCCACTTTCGTCCATCCTTTATTCTACGGGTATTCTTATACCTGTTGAGTATGTTGGGATATGACGAGTACGGTCAACCCATCCTAGGTTTTGACTTATTCTAACACCATTAAAACATACCACAACAATCACCTTCACTTTCGACTTGGGTAGACAATCGCTCATCCACTCAAAATGCTCTACTTCAGGGAACCAATCTTGGTTCTTCAGTATGCATCGAAGAACTAGATCATATCACTCAAACTTACCCCCTTGAACAATCAAGTTCAAATAACATGACGTTCTTGGAGAAACTAGTTCATCTCCTCAAGTATTGTTTCGACACCCATCACCATGAAATTCGATCCACTCCCCATCTGGATGAGGAGTATCTAGCAGCACAATATGCTAGGAGTGAGTAGAAATTTCAATAAATGAACCAATCTTTTCATAGGTTATAAGGAAAAGGTAGTGTCCCACTTCCAAACAATAATGCTACCCTACCACCAGCTGAAAATACAACCAATGAGGGATGGAAACATCATGAAAAATTCATAGTGGGACACCATATTCCTCAACAACCTCGAGGGTTCAATCGAAGGAGTCTAAGCGGGACTTTGCCCCATCAACAGGTGATGTCATTTCAGCTTTGGTTGATAAGGTCAGGGAGTTAGAGATTTCCTAGAATACACAAAATTCAAACACAGGCAAGCGTGGAATCCTTCTTACCCACAGAACCATGGGAAAATACCGACTTCCTAGAACCCGCCAATCTACATGAATATTCCTAACCATGTGGAATTGTTAACTGGGATGGGTACCTTGGGTATGCCTCCTCAAGCCACATATGGTCACCTACAACAAGTGTCAGCTGGAAGTGTTTTCTCAAACACTATACTAGCCAGAAATGTGATGTTCCCTAGCTTCGCACCTTCAGCTCCATATCAAAGTAACCAACCCCCTTATATGCACATGTATTCTAAATCTCCACAGGGGGACATGTACTCCTACCCAAGTCCATATGGATAATCACAGGGGATGTCATATGCCCCGTCGAATGTCTATGCTATCCCATTTTAGCAGCAGCCAATGCAACCCCACCTCCCCAACAAGGGTCTTTAATGGTGGAAACATATGCAATGGGGACTTATTCTGAATATCTCAAAGAACCCCTAGATTTCTCCATTCGGGCAGTCATGCTCCCGAGACCCTTGCTTGATCTCCCAAATTTCAAGGGGAGGGTGATCCAAATTCCCACATCAAATCTTATGCAATGGCCATTCGAGAGCTGCTCCCATGGGATGTAGTTGTTGCAAATATTTTCCCTAAGAAACTTGAAGGTATTGCTCTCGACTAGTATTATAGGATACCGGAGGCTTCGATACACTCATTCAAGCAACTAGTGTCAGAGTTTATCAAAGCCTTTGATATGAAAAAGCTTTTACAAATAGGAATCAGAGAATTTCTTCATATCAAACAAGAACATAATGAGTTTGCAACTCACTTCATTCAAAGGTGGTGACATGTTCTCTACTCTTCCGCAAGTGTGCCAAACATGGACCAAATAGAACTTTGTGATTTGTTCCTCCACTCCCTCAACAGAGAGATGAAGGAAGAGGTTCAAAAGTTCCTACTAAGGAGCTATGAAGATGTGCTTTAGAGGAGCTCTTGATTGACCAAGCGGCCATCGACAGTGGTCATAAGACCTACGGAGCAAATGGGAAGTTAGTTACCCCTTCTCAAAACACTCTCGGCTACTCCAACAATACAAATAACAATCAAGGACCAAAGATCCTTAACAAGAATCGTGGAGTCACAACCGATGGTGTAACTGACCAGCCTAAAAATCCTAATGTTTTTAGTCCCACTGGTACAGGTATAACAAATAACAAAAACAATGGGAATAACAATGGCAACAATCAGAGGAGCAAAAATTTCTCACCCTCAGTAAATCTTTGTGGATTTTAATCATCCCCAACAATAGCAACAACCTCAGCCACAAAGAAAAATGCCGACCCTAAGCCCTAGTCAATACCCCAACCAATTCTAGAACCAGGGTCAAGGGTTCCAAAGTGTTAACTATAACATCAACAAATAAAAAATAACCTTGGTTTTGGACCACAACAAGGAACTAACCAAAGGCCTCGGGATTATGATCCTGACTTGTACTGTGGTTTCCATAGGGTCCATGGGCATGACACAAGAACTTTCGTGATTATAATAAGTTTTTGCAATGTTTTCCAGAAGACCAAAGATAGTTGTTTGTTGACATGTTTCTAGCCAATCCAATTGCGCCTAATCAAAACACCTATATGGGACCAGTGTCTCTCTCAGAACATGTCATTGGGAATATTCAATGATCCTCTCCCCATGCATCCGAAGGATGGAAGACTAGATCCTAATGGTTCGAATAAAGGCATTGTAATAGGGACTCATGATCATGAAGCCTCAACTTCATCAAACCCACAGGTGGCACCTCCTTTGGATGGTCACCAACAAACGAAGATCATAGGTCTGGATGAGTTGGACATTGAACTCCAAATTAATGTTGCATCAAGAGCCAGAGACTATTCATCATGGTTGATCTGATTTACCCAGTTGTCTTGAATAATGCTCATGACATGCTAAGCAAGCCAGTAGGGGCTTATGACTTGATCAATGATCTAACCAAGACCTTTTCACACATTTCCTTCTTAGATCTACTAAAGAATTATCCTGCTCATTGAGCCACTCTCTTGGAAGCACTCGGTCTTGGCCATTTGGCTAACGTTACCCCACCACCAGAGGCATAGATAAACCATATAGACTTTGATGTTTTCCCCGGGACAGCCTGAAAGGGATATTGGGTTTGTATTTGACATAAGCAAAATGCCTACAGATGCCAAAATAGCTGGTAGAGGCGATCCAACCTTATTTTTGCAAGTTTGGATCTATAAAAACTATGTGAAGCATGTGATGATTGACGATGGGGTAGCAATTAACATCATCCCCTTCTCTTTTCTTCAAAAGTTAGGATATGGGGAGACTAATTTCTCCTCGATGTGAAACACATTAAGAGGCTATGACCATAGTATTACCGGTCACTCTTAGACCCAAGACAATTCTTATTGAGTTTTATATTATAGATTAGGAAACCGACTATAATATGATTCTTGGTCACCCTTGGATACACCACATGAAAGCAATCCCATCCACCTTGTTCCAAGATGTAATATTCCTACATTTAGGGAAAGTCTTTGTCACTCGGGCGATCTAAAGCCCTTTGACATACACTGGGGAAAACTTGAAGAAAGACCGGGGTCAACTCGAATTTGAGCTTCCCACCAACCAACTAAACAAATTGGTAAGCATCTTACGGAAGAAAATTTAATTCCCATGAAGGAATTACAGGTTACGAGTTTGATCAAGGGTATTCCGGCCTTGAGGATGAAAATGTTTTTGTAGAGACAATTTCGCTAGGAACTACAACAAAGATTGTTAAACTATTAGGATTTACCTATCCTTCTTCCCTTTGATTCCATGGGTATGGAACATGCTTTGGGACCTGGTTCCCTTCCAGCATATGAGGTTTGCATGGTAGATGTAACTGAAATAAAATAATAACTTGCAAGGGATGACTCAACATCTATCTTTTCGAGTGATTGCTAGACTCTCCACTTTGATGGGGCCAAGGGTCGCTTGGGTGCCGGGGTAGGTGCAATTCTTACCTCGCATGAAGGAAGGGTCTTACCTTTTTCTTTCAAATTGAATTTTGAATGCACAAACAATGGGGTTGAGTATGAAGCTCTTCTATTAGGTCTCATTATAGCCAAGAGAATGGGCATCCTCAATATTAGGGTGTTGGGTGATTCACATCTAGTTGCAAATCAGGTATTTGAGGTATACGAGACTAGGGTTGAACACTTATAGCTCTATAAAACTACCACGTTGGACCTAACTAAGGTATTTGATTTCATATCAATCAAGGAAGTTCCATGTGAACAAAACCTTCTAGCAGACTCTATAGTGACTTCCACCTCACGCTTCACCCCAAGTAATGATTTAGAGGACACCAAATTCACGGTTTCACTCCGTGTTTAATCCTTGATTCACAAAGAACCAGTGGCATCAATGTTGACATACGTGGAATACGAGAGCCAGTTTGACTCTTCGGACCCTGTCAATGGGGATGAGTCAATCTTAACTTATTTAAATGCTTTGGCGGAATTGCATCTTACTTGTCAAGAGGTGGACTTTTCCTTAATTCTGCGTTCCTCCTCTTATTTTGGGAATCCAATGGTTGAGTCATCTCCGGGAAGAGATCTTGAAATTTATGAGGTAGAAGAGGAAGGGGACTTGGAGTTTCGCCAGCCCCGCTTGAGTTTGAGGAGGGTAATTCCTCCTTAATTGAGGAATGATTGATATAAACATCGAGCGGAGGAGGAACCAAAATCTTAAAACTAGGGTCTTCTTTAATTCCGGAGGAAGTATAAAATCATACCCAAGTCGTTAATGAACATCGAAGGCCTTCGCATTTAGTTATAAGGAAATGATGGGAATTACACCACACATCGCATTCACAATCTTGTTACTAAGTCGGATGCCAAACCAATTAAGCAGAAATCAAGACCTATGAACCCAAAGGTAGCCCTCATGGTAAAAGAAGAAGTAACAAATCTTCTTCAAGTAGGATTTATGAAGCCAACCGATTATTCACAATGGGTATCTAACATTGTCCCGTTCTAAAAAAATGGAAAGATCTGTATTTTCATAGACTTACGGGACATTAACAAGGATTGTCCCAAGGATAATTTCCCACTATCATCCATTGATGCTATCATCGATGCAAAAATTGGATTTGAGTTGCTGTCCCTCATGGATGGGTTTTCGGGATACAAACAAATCAAAATTTTCGCTGAGGATCAAGCTAAAACTATGTTTATAACTCCTTAGGGAACTTATTGTTATGATGTCATGACATTTAGTCTTAAGAATGATGGTTCTACATACCAACAAGAAATGACCTACATATTCCACGATATTATTCATAAGATTATGGAATCCTATGTGGATGACTTGTTGGCCAAGGCTAGAAGTGTTGTGATCACCCAGAGGTGTTTTGTATCATTCTCTCATGATTGATTGAGTATGGAGTCACATTGAATCCAGAGAAATGTGTATTCGGTGTAACAAATGGAAATCTCCTAGGCTACATTATATCTTCATGAGGAATTGATGTTGACCTGGACCAAGATCTGGGCTGTGTTGGAAATGGTTCCGCCATCAGACGAGTAGGTATTAGATCTTTCCTTGGGAAACTTGGTGCAATCCAAAGGTTCATCCCTGACTTGACCTTTTCCGTTCATCCAATCAACAATTTGTTAAAGAAATATTATAGCCTGGATTGGATAGAGGAATGTGATGAGGCCTTCAAGGTAGTTAAGTGATTTTTGTTATCCCCTCCCATGCTAATGCCACCAAGGTCACATCACCCTTTGATCTTATATTCGTGGGCTACAAACATTTCACTAGCTTGTATGTTGGCACAAGAGGATGATGACAAATGAGAATAGACTATTTATTTTATCAGTCACACGTTACTTGATTAGAAGACACACTACATGGAAGCACAAAAGGAATGTCTTGCCATAGTTTTCGCAACCATGTACTTAAGACATTACATGCTTAATCAGGAAACAAGGGTCATCGTCAAGACATACCACTTACAGACATTCCTCATACAAGGATCCTTGTTTAAAAAGGTTGGGCATTTCATTACATTAATGGGTGAGTTTGAGCTAATATTTGTAAATCAAAAATCAGTTAAGGGTCAAGTCATCGTAGATTGGTTGGCTGATAATCCATTAGATGGGGGTGATTTGGTAGATTTGCAATTTCCCGACAAGTGTGTATACTTCGTTGAAACCAGGCCCTATCTCTATATGTCCTTGGTACACTGACATCATCAATTTCATCATGGACCACACATACCTAGTAGGGGAAATGTCGCAACAAAGAAGGTGGTTACACATAATTACCAGCAAGTACATCATCCTGGAATAGGTTCTTTATCGTAGAGCCTTTGACAGAATGCTATTGAGATGTGTTGATTCTAAAGAGTCTGAAAAGATTCTTTATGAGTCACATAGTGAGGTATGTGGTGGTCACTTCGGCGGCCATGCTACTTCCTGAAAGATACATTGGATGGGCTATTTCTGGCCCACCCTCAAACATGATGCGGTAGATTTTGTGCACAGATGCCACAAGTGTCAAGAGTTTTCCCATGAAATCCACATACCGACACAAGCTTTACAACCGATCGCAACTCCATGGCCCTTCTCCACATGGGGCCTAGATCTGATAAGGAAATTCTCTCCCTTGTCAACAGATAGCCATAATTTCATAATTACAGCCATGAAGTACTTTACCAAGTGGGTAGAGGCCATGCCCCTTACCACTATCCACAGCTCTATAATCACTAGTTCATCTTGAACTAGATCATTTGTAGGTACGGGGTGACACAGTCATTATTTCGATAATGACACATCTTTCAAAAATGACAAGGTGTGTGAGTTATATGTTAAGTTAAAAATAAGTCATCACACGGCTTCTTTCTATTACCCTTAGGATAATGGACAAGCCAAGGCTACCAATAAGAGTTCAAAGTCCATTCTTCTAAAAAATGTTAAGGAGAATAAACAAGATTGGCATTTGAAGATTTATTTGGCCTTGTGGGCCTACCGAACGTCGATTAGAACACCAATGGGAGTAACTCCCTTTTCTTTATTGTTCGGTGTTGAGACATTTCTACCACTAGAGGTCGAACTACCCAACCTCCACATTTCGTTACATGGGATCCTAGGAGAAGAGGGTTATTGAGAAGCTCGTCTCTCTCAATTAGCAATCCTCGATGAAGTTAGATTGACTGCCAAGCAATGGTAGTACAGTGTATATGCTGATCGCATGGCTCAAAGCAATACAATAAAAAGGTATATGAACGTGAGATCTATGAAGGAGATTTGGTGTTAAGGCTTAATAGCCAAATTAACAAGAATACTTGGCGAGGGAAGAAAGTTCGGACTGGGTGGATAGGTCCATATCGAGTGGTTGAAGATTATAATAAGGGTGCATTCCATTTGTGTACTCTAGAAGGTGAGGAGTTTAGTGAATCCGTGAACTCCCTTCACCTAAAGAGATACTACGCATGATCCATCAACATTCTCATATGTACATTATTGCATCTGCATTGCATTTTCATTTGTCTGTTCATTTTGTAAATTTATGATCAAGGGACTTATTCTTATAGAAATTCCTAAAAAATTCTGAAAAACATTAACAAAACATTCAAATCATATCTCTTCAAATTTTCATGGTGTTATCAAATGTTTTTGAATCATTTATCAATCCAAAAAAGACAAGAAAAAGTTTTGATAGTAACTCTACCAAGGCCTGCATACTTGGTTCTACTTTTGGTCTCTTCTTAGGATAGGTGTCTTTTTTTCATGGTCTGTTCTAGAAGCTTCATGGTGTCACATCTATCCCATAAAAATATCTTTGGAAATAAGAAAATTCTAAACATTCTACCCAAATAACTAAGTCAAATGCAAATCAACAGAAAATTTTTATTTTACACATTTCTTTACCTTACCAACCTTCGGTGTTGAGCCTGCATCTCTTACTAGTGACGTAGGGTTGGGAAAGGAAGGAAATTCCCTTACTCACCTATGATTTGTCCATGGTGATGAGCCCGTGCTTCCTACTAGTAGCATGGGGAAAGGTGTAGGGGTCTCTTTGACAAACTTGAAAGTCATAAACAATTAAATCAATTATTGTGAAATCTTAAGTCAAAACAAAGTGAATTAGATGTTCAAAATTCCAAGAAGAATTCAAAACCTTAAAACCATATTTTGTCAACCAAGTGGACATATACGGATCCAAGTCTAGATAAACTATAGAGCAATTCACATTCTAAACTATGAGGTACTATTAGTGGGGTAAGGTTGTAGTGTCCCAATTTGGCTCTGTCAAACCTTTGTCTTCATCTCACCATTACCATTCAACAAATTTCATGGCTTGTGCCCTTTCTAACTCTTGGTGTTGAGCCCTCACATCTTATTAGTTATGCGGGGTTAGGAGTGGGGCAAGCATATCTATTCATCATATCATTATGTCAAGAAAAATATGAAGTACCGAAGATTGCAAAAGAAACTAAGTTTAAGATCACATTGTGTTTGCATCATCATATATCATCATCATAAAATACAAAAATAAATCATTATGTTGTCATTTCATATCTACTGCATACATTCTGAAAAGCATAGAAAATCAAAAATTCTAAACATCTAAGAGTACACACATGAATCAAATCATCAATGTAAGACAACTCTATACAGGAATAACCAAGACCAAAAGAGATATATATACATATCATGGTGTGTCGTAGTTTTGTACAATTCCACACACACTAGGTGCGGTCAAAATGCTCACAATGAGCACGAAATACCAAAACATCACATATGCCTCACAAAATGGATACTAAGAATAAAGGCACTCTGCTATCTCCCCTTATGACCACTCTAGTTATGAATTTCTTAGGAGTTATTCTCAAAAGTATTCAAAAGAAAAGGGGCAAGCCTAACGCAACTCCATTCCAATTCAGCCATTCTTAAAAATGAAAAAAAAGCGTCCTTGTGGGCTCAGAGCTCAAAAATCACCAAGTCAGTATGCACAAATGAATTTGAAAATGAGTTTGTTTAGATATATATGTTGTTATAACTTTGTTTTGAGTGTATGTGTTCACAAGTTTGGAGCGTTGGCATAGGTATATTTCTATATCCCTACACAAATGGTAAGTCCTCTTGTCATTTTAATTTAGTGTTTATTTTTCAATATTTTATCTATCTACACTTGAGTCTTCTTTTCTCTTACAGGTAGTGGGAGTTTAGATGGTGAGATTTCGACACATGGGCGTGTTAGGTATAGCTTCTAACTCCCCATTTTGGGAACACCATACTCGGACTCTATGTTTTACGCCTCTTCATGGCTAAGATGCTTCTTCGAGGGGGCAATATGTATGCACCCAAAATTACACATGCTACATTTTTGGGAAAACGGTTACAAAAGTCCCCAGTGATGATTCAAAATCCTTTCGAGAAGGTGTTCGAGCTCCAAATCCCACTTGTAGTATATATTTGTAGCCTAAATAGCCTTACATAGCTTCTCCTTGCATTTTCCAGTTTTCCCCTTCATTTTGTGCTTGCTTTGGCCTTAAGTGTCAAAACGCCACCACTGCTGGCGATGGTTTGCAAAATGCCACTCGTAGGCCGGCGGTCCCAATTGATTTTCTAGAATCTTCATGTGAGAAATTGCATGTGATAATTCACTTAAGTTTATCTTTTGAATGCGTCTGTGAGTCAAATTTGCTAAAAATAGCTTCGTTTGCTTAGTTCTCCTAGTTCCTTCTATTTTAAATAGATTTAATGAGTGGAACTGCCTCTTCAATTCCTTGTGCATGAAGTAACCTTCTAGCCTCCATTCCTATATATTCCATGCTTGTATTCAAGCAAAGGGCACTGATAATTTTTGTATCTTGAATTGTTGTGCTGCAATAATCTTGCTAGGAATTGCATAGCCAAGTTCAAATCTCTTGAGCTATCTTTCTTCTACTGCATTACACCCAGTTGCTTCCAAGCTGCCATTACTCAAGTGTTATCCTCTTGTTTCCGTTCTTTTCATTCCCATCCTTGGATTCACATGAACACTTAGAAGAAGAAAGGAAATAGCGAGGGGACAGATATACTCATACTTCGGTTTGGAAAAGCTCTTGCTCTTCCAGGTTGGAATTGTGTATTTGTTTGCTTTGTTTTGTCAAATTACATATCAAATAGAATAGAGAAACAATTCATTTCAATTAATCGAGATAGTTACAATTAGACCAAGTCAATAGGAAATTTTCTCTTCAATATTGCCAGGGAAATAATGGGTGAATGATAGCTCTATTAGAGTCATGATTTATTCTTCACTTTTGAGGTAGAGTTGGAGGCTTTATTTGAATTAGAGTAGATCTTAGATCTAGATTCACACATCTGCACTGAGATAGCTAGCTACATCCGACCACTAATTTTTTTCTTTAAATTGTTTGTTAGACTAGATGCATTGTCTCGAAAAGTTAGAAAAGCACAAAAATATTTATTGTTTTATTCTTATAGATTAGCTTGTTTATTGTTTTATTCTTATATATTGAGAAAACACCAAAAATATAGTTTAGATTTCATTTGATAGATAGGTTATTCAACGAAAATGAATCAAATTCACTTTGTATGACCATCAACGGTAAACAACAGGAAAATACCTATGGTTGTGATCCTCTGGTCCCACAACCAAACAGGCGAGTTAGTAATGCGACATTAACACAAGTATGCACTTAACAATAATACAAACACCGCCACATACGATATAAAATAAGATAGAGACTTTAAACATAGCTTTTAACAAGGCTTAAAACTTTTGGACTTCTCATGGGAATAGGATATTATTACATATATGACCATTCTAGGGCCTCGGTCTTAACGATTCTTTGGTTGTGAGCCACATGTGCTGCGAACCCAACGAACCTACTAGTCGAGTTAGATATCGACACTAGCCTATGCACATAGGTATTCATATCCTCACCGATTTCACTGATATCATCACACACGACTTTCATTGTTAAACATAATAGCTGATCAAGCTAAGACTTTCTAGAAGAAACTAGAGAATCAATCTTAGTTCTGCACTCTGCTACATCTCTTATCTTAATTTCCATGAACTTGTTTGGAAACCCATACGAGGCACCTGCAGCTACTTTCCACGTATTCCACAACCCACCAATAGAATCTCGGTTGAGCTAGACATCGATTGGAGTCTTTGATTAGTTATCATATCATACCTGCCATTACACCCCTTCAGGTTAAGAGAGCATTCTTTGCCTTAGATTTGGAGATTATGTTATTGCGTGTCGAAGACATAATGTTTCCCAATTAGCTTGGTCATTGCCATCACTTTCACTCTCATTTCAAATTCCACACCGGCTATCTTGGCATGACCTCGGGAGGTCGGGTGCGTAGAAGGTCACGTGTTGATTTTCTATCTTACGATCCCCTTTCAAATAACCAACTTAAACACATTCACCTAATCATGACCTTTATACCCCACATTAATATTAGTTTAATTATTTAAAATTAAATTAATACCCATCCTCACCCCATTATTAATTTAATTACTTTAATTAAATGGATGCCCACCTCACCTAGACACCTCACCATAGACCTATTCATAGCATGTTTCCATAAATGAATAAGACTTAGTTCAACCCTAAAAATCAAAGCCTATTATTCCTCTAACTACCTTCCCACTCATAAAAACATAACGTCCATTCGGATTCACGGATAAATGAACGAACCTAACCCAAATGATGGGAGATCTGCCATTTTTAGTAAACCTAGGGAATCCTACCTTAATCGATGTAGGTCATCCTAAAATCGACGCCGTCAACCAGAACCGTCATTGGTTACCATTTACTCACCTTGGAAACATTTTTTTTGGGTTGGCACATTATGAGATATAAATGAGGCAAGTAGAACCAGAGCCATTTCGTACTTGCAGGACATCCATATAGCCAGCACTAGGAAAGATCCAGGTATTGCACTCACGGTGACATTTCGAGAAGCACCACTATGGCACCAAGCTCCATCCCACCAACCAATCATCACCACCACATAACCATTGGACCTGCACAATTGTAAGTAGACTTTTTACCTGCATCATCTATTCCTATTTCAATATATTGAGTTCTTTTATTGTTGTTCTCAGTTCCTACTTGCATTCTATTTTCCCCTACCATTTACTTACCTGTAAACCCAACCATTCCTCCACCCACACCATAAAACCACCTATACCCAACCTCTACATATTTCTGAGTGTTCCTAAGATCCCCATATACCTCGTTATGTCCTTTGGCATATCTAACTAACCTTAGCTCAAACCCCACTCATAAATCTTATCACCTGACTATACTGATGTCGCTTACCCATAATCGTGCGCTTTTGCTTACCGTGATTGTTCATACCCGACCGCGCGGTCTATGTGCTACCAACACTATGTAAACTACCAACCACCAACCTACCAAAACAACCAAAACAACTTACCCAACCCTATTAAGAGCCCATCAGTGACCTATAGACCACCTAAAAACCTAGCAACTTGACCCAAAGATCTTGACCCTCATAGTTTTTAGTATCTAATTAGATCAATGTTGATAGTGATTTGAGGTACCCAAATCGAATACTAACACTAGACTCATTTGTGTACGTATTTAAGTTATTTCATATTTGTTTTATAAAAACAATGGATTGACTACCCTCTCAGGAGTATCACACTTCTGGATCTAGCATACGCTAGGCTATCCACTGTTATATATTGTTTAACTCTTCTTTGGTGGTCTTGTTTTCTATTTCAAGTAGTTCCTCCTAGCCAAAAGGAAGCTCTCACAATCAGCATCGGATCAAGAAGTCAGAAGGTGCGCATCAACCTCCAATTGACCAACACAATAGGTATTCCTTTTTGGCCCTTACCCTTATCTGTTTCTTCACATTCCAAAAAACATAAAGAAAATGGTGAAAATTTTGGTACACCCGGTGGGACCCATCATCAGGGTTCCTTGCATTTTTCATTCCTAGGTAAAATTGTGTGTTTGTTTGCCTTCAAAAGCTTACACATTAATTTCTCTCCATTGGAATCATTGTTCCTCTCTTTATTGTCTAAAAACAATCATGATTTTGGTGCTTTAAAATAACTCATTCTTCTTTCTCTTTTGCATTGCATTAGTGAAAGAGCACATTCCTACCTATTCACCATTTTCTTAATCAAACGTAATTTGTCGATTTGGGCTTAAAATTAGTTGCATTTCATCCTTGTATATGTGCATTTAGCTCACATTAACATGAAGGAAACCTATATGCTAGAATTCATGCCCAGTTGATGGTTGATGCAAAGAATCATAGAAAGCACTCTCTTTCTTCTTCTACCAAACTACACAAAATCTGAATATACACATTTTCTTAAACAACATCTTACTTGGGAATGTATGTCAATGATCACATGATCGAGGATTGGAAGGTACTCCCCAACCGGTTATCTCTATCCAGCTTACCTATCGAGAGCACCCCTGCCATAACATAACCCAAACCTCACCTTTTAGATATCCTTCTTTGTAAGACGCTTCCCAATATTAATTTGGATCAGATGAAAGCATTTTACACACAATAATAATTCTTCTCTATTGATCCAAATAATAGATAGAGGTATTACAATAATCTCCACTTCGTTGATCTATTTCATTTGGGTCCATTACATATTAATAGGAGAGTCTACTCCTATTTTCACAGAGGTTGTTCAACAACACTCCTCACAAACTCCTATATACGTGAGTTGGTTGTATAACCAAATATCACGTATAAACAATATTAGATATAGTTGTTTAATATAACAACTATTAATCCTATATTATTAATATGAGTTATATTAACTCATCATTAATAATATTACAATTTACTCATATATTATATTTGATAATATAGTTGCACACATTAATAATAATGTGAACACTATTCATTCCTAACACCCAATAAAAATTCTATTATAAATTCACATGGTCGGTTCTAAATAGCATAAGCTAAACAAACATAAGAAAATCATGTTTTTCTTATTTTTTCCTTGACTTGTGGTTTGAGGTTGAGAATACGAATCTACATTATTCTTCTTCTTTGCACACTCCACCATCATAGTTGGAGTATTTTGATTTTGTCTAAGTGTGCCAGGACCCCATATTTCATTCTCGATTCCCGATTTTTATTGTTCACTTGATTTAAATTCACAAAATCTAGTTTCTTCACTACACTTTCATTTCACAATAATCGGTGTAGGTCCAAGGTGACCGTCATTGGTTCACATCGACCATTGTCGATTAAACCTAACCGTGTCGACTTCTGATTTCTAGTTATTTTTCCTAGAATAATCTTCATCGCTCCTTTTTCTCTATTTTTGGTACATCGAGGAATCATCATATTCCCCCCTTCTAATATTTCTAGCATACATAGTTTCCCCATTACACATTCATCATAGTCCTCTTTCACTTGTTGAAAATGGTAATTTTCTACAGTGACCAAAGATTGGTTTATGTAACTAACATCGGTTTCCCATTAATCATTACCACTCATCCTAGCCAATGTCGTTGTGTCTAGTTTTGTTTTTAAAATTAGAACCTTGACTAAATTCACCCTCCTGAACTCATTTTTCCTCTATTCCTGCTATTTTCTGTGTCATTTATAGAATATAATCTTTCCAGGTCAACAATTACTCACATGGTGTTGATTCGCAACCAAACTAACGCTCTTATATTCCACACCAGTCATCAGCCACTCCCACCTAGTCCTTCACCACCTTCTATCCTGTCACCCATGGATCCAACCCTACCTACCACCATTGCTATAGGTGATGAGGAATTCGCACAACTCCTCGATCAGAATCCCACAGCCTTACAATTCTACCTTTCCCACTCTTCCACTTAGGATTCCTCAAGACAATTGATATATGGAATGCCCATATCGATCTCTCCTACCCTTCTACCCACTTCGGAATCAGCCCCTACTAGTTCGGCATTACCTTCACCCACCTAACCCTTGGTAGATTCGTAGTTAGGACCCACACCCACTATGACCATTGCATCTCGTAACATCAATGCACCCGTAGTATCGGTTGTTCCTTCATTGACCACCTAGGACCATAACCCCATCCGTGCCCATTGTATCACAAATACCCATTGTAACATAACCACTTGTGGTGTCGATGACCCCTACTTGATTCTATAATCTTGTCCTCTCCATCCCACAATCTCTACCCCGAATCATTACTAGAGTCACTGTATGACCCCACCTACATATACATATTATCAACAACCTTATATCTTATCGACATTCATTTTGGATATATGCCCTCTATGTTGGTCCCCTATTCTCAACCTTCCTATTTTGCATCACCATACACCTGGAATGCCACCCATATCACATGTTCAACCATCCCCCTTACGCCATAGGAGGCACCTTCTATCACAACCTACCAATGATGGAAAGGATGTGATGGAAAGGAGAAGAACTCGAAAGCATTTCTTCTAGCTCACGCAATTCTCTCACCTACAATGAAATTTGTAATGAGCCCATTCATCCATCCATTCCTATTCACCCATACCATGTACATTGGGATATGCCAAAATTTAACCGCTTCAATAGTGAAGAAGACCTGCATCAATATTTGTGGTCTTTCAAACATGGGTGTTACCTGATTTCCCATGATGACACTTTACTCCTATAGACCTTCTCGATGTCCCTAACAGGACTTGCATTAGAATGGTATAATGGGTCACTTAGACATTCCATCTACTCATTTAATTAAGTAGACCAAGCCTTTTTAGACCACTTCTCAATCAACATTGTTAAGAAAGTCACCATGACTGATCTTTACTCCATAGCCTAATTAACCAGCTCACATTTCAATTACCTCAAACTGAACTCATAGATTTTTTACTCGGGATTGCGCTAGACACATCTCACCAACCTTGCAGGTGAAAACTTTCCGCACCTATGACAAGGCATTCACCATGGCACGAAAATTGGAGATTTGTGCTATCGAAGAGAAGAAAATTCAGCTATGTAACAAGAATATTGTGTTCAAATAAAATGATGCTTCTTCATATTTGAAACCCTAGAAAGACTATTCAAAACCCAAAGGATCTGCCAACACCGTAGTTCTCAAGGCTAGACCCTCTCACCCATCAAATCAAGCCAAACCTTCTTCTAATCTCTCTCTCTCGTCCAAGCTTTCCAGTTCAAATAAGAACAACAAAGGTATACCCCAATAAGGGAACCTTATTCTTCTATTCTGGGAAAGCTTATTAAGTATGATGCAATTACCCTTCCACCTATAAAACCACACACTAGTTTTGATCCTGATTGCCAAATTCCTATGTGGTATAAAGAACATGAATTTTACAACTATCATCATGTCAAAGGTTATAGTGATGGTAACTGCATCAAATTCAAGAATATCATCCAAGAAATGTTAGACAATGAAGATCTAGTCTTAGATAACCCAAATGCACCCGCTAACCAAAACTTACATATCTTCAAAAAACCATTCCCTAATCATGCCCCATCTTCCAACCAAACTGGTGACACTTTAACTAATGATAGTAATGTTCATGAGGTCCACACCATTTTCAAGGACATACCAGTTGCTTCCCAATTTCCCCTATTTCTTCCATAGATGAAATCTTAGCCCAAGCTCCCCTACATGCATAGGAACCTACTTCATATACTCCTCCACCCATAAAGAAACCCCCTTCATTTTCTCCTTCACCTGTGGAAGATCCCATAATTATCACTCTGCCTCTAGCCCCTCAAAATTTGATCGGGCAAGTTAGTCACACACCTCTCCTACTCATTGGGGACACATGTCCACTCCCTACACCATCACAAGGAGATTCCAACTCATCTTTCCCATCATCTCCTCCACCATAGAGGATCCTGTAGAAACACCATTTCCTTTAGATGACCATTCTCCATTGGACCTCCAAGATCCTGTTGATCTACTTTTGGCTCTCTTACCCACAGAGTCTGAAGCTATCCATTTCCTTGTTTCTCAAACACATTTTATGGGGATTGCTACTCAATCCACATCGGCCCCACTTACAGTAGTACCATTTTCATGCTTGGCTAATCGCTTAGACTATGTTGATAGAGCCTTACTTTGGGGATGTCTTCTACTTCCTGCTTCAACCCAAATGCAGTTGTCACTCACCGACACCTCCACAATCTATCCAAAAGTGTTTCAAGAAACAAAACCAAACCATGCTATGGCTTCCATTGGAACACCTTCCATGTCATCACCACAACCCAACATACACTATACCCAAACACCTACCCACGCCTATATCATCTCCCTTACCTAAACCCATCACCACCTTAGGGGTCATGCCGACATCAAACCTTACTCACCCACCCATAAAATTAGATTTAGATTACATCTTCTCATATCAACACTAAACTTATTCTAGCCCTAAAAGAAAGATCAAACCTCCTAGGCCTCATACACCAACCTCACCTATCACACCATTGTCACCTTCACCTCTTCCATCCATCCTAGGACCTCACCCCTCAACCCTAGCCAAGCAACCTCCTTCCACTGGTAAACCAAGAATAGAACATCACCTTCTCATCATCATGATCCTCTAATATACCCAAGTGAGCCACACAACCCCCATCCATCACCCGTGGCCTTCTTACCACCCATACCACCACTACCTTCCATAACTTCTTCACTACCCATGACACTCTCTTCCCTTCCACTCACACCTTCTACCCAACCTCTACCAACCACCTCCACTACAACTTAGTTTCCCCCATGGGTAACCCATCCTCTTCCACCATCTTTTTCCTCTACATCCCATACTCCCATGTCACCTTTTCCCAAGAAGGTGTAACCCAAAGCTAAGAATCCACTACCCTCCAATAAGGTAGTCAAACCAACCAAACCTTCCATTTCCAACTCTTCTACCCCACCTTTACCCAAATAGATGCCCGCAAGACCTAAGACCACTCCACATACCAAACTAGTGGACCAACCCATTCCCCTCCTCTGTAAATCCTCTTCCTTCACAATCGGTCACACCTGTACCCAAACCCACACTCACCTCCCATTGTGACCCATTAGCAGGGTCCTACACCAAGATCTTAACCAATCTCTTGAAACCTTTGTCATCACATTACCACCTCTTAGACCTTACGACCTGCTCAAACCCAAACCAAAAGGGTTTGATGAAACTAAAATTTGTGCCTACCATCATGTGTAGGACATGATGTAGAGAAATGTAAAGGCCTTGAAAACCATTCTTATCCAACTTTGTCCTCCTGAGCACAATTTTGACGATGATGATCTTTTGGATGAGGACCCCATTCCACCTTTGCCAATCTCCCCAAATTTTCTTCCATTACCTACTCAACGACCAATATCTCCACCCCCATAACTCTTTATCCACCCCAAAATTTGAAATTAACATGGTCCATATTACCACCCATGCTCAGAAAGACAAGGGAAAAGAAAAGGTAGCTAGCCCATCAACCAACCCTATACCCAACATACCATCTACACCCACACCCAAATTCACCATTCGAGGTCCTGCGTATCCTATTTCTCGATGGGGTCACACATCACACAATGCTAAAACAATTACACCAATCCTCCCTCAAAATGTCTTTATATGACCTCATCCAAACCTCTAAGTCACATCGTCAAGCCCTCATGGAGGTCCTTCAATCTATTGAGGTTTTACCAAATGACCCCACACTCCCGTAGCCTCCATCATTACCCCTCATCATGTAGCCTCTCTCACTAAGTCATCACCTTCCTCTACACCTCCACCTACTCACCAAGTAGCCACCCTCAGCTTTTCGGATGAAGAGATCCCCCCTTTCACTCTGACGACCCCAATCCCACTCTTTTCATCTCCATCTTTATCAATAATATACACATATGACTCATTATTATCGATGGTGGTGCTAGTATTAACATCATCTCCTCCCATATGCATACAAAATCAAATGTGCATACCTACCAATTACATGCATGGTAACCCAATTATGTTATGCTCCTTCAATGATGCCATGACCTCTACCCTGGGTACCATCATTCTCCATGTCCACGTGGGTCCCCGCACTATCCCGAAACTTTCTATGTCCTAGAAGGGGAGTTCTAGTATAATCTATTTCTTTTATGACCTTGGATCCACGCCATGGGTTGTGTCCCTTCAATTTACACCGCTACCTCAAATTTGAACATGAAGGACATAATTACACCATCTCGATCGACCCATCACCTTTTAAGACCTATAACATGTTGTACCAACCCAATGATGTACTTTCCCAGTCAAGGCATCTATCATTACCCCCACTTCACCTTCATCCATAAGCCCATCCACCAAGACTGCCACCACCTCTCACACATCTAACCCTATTATCCCTACTACCGCACAGCCTCTACCACTGACTCACCTACTTCCCCATCATCTAGTGAGTTATCTATCCCTCCACTACCCACATATCGACTACTGATCCCTTAGAGGTGTTTTTCAATGCCTCACTCTGGGGGAGTACCACCTATACAATATCGACACATTCCTCACTCCACAAGAGTATGGAAACCTACGTCAACACCTTGGTTATGACTACCATGTAGGTGAGGTTTTCCTTATGGCCCTCCCCACCTTCACACTAATCTAACATATGGGGGACTTGATATCACCACTTATAAACCCAAACCTCCATCTCAAACACAACCATTTTCATCTCGACCTACACTCCCTCACTAACCACCGCTTCACTCACACTTTCCTCCACCGATGTGCATGGAAAGGATTTGGCTTTGGTTTTTATGAACAAGGCCACCATACTATCATTTCTTGTACCACTCATAAACACAATGACCATAGTGGCATTGGCTTTGATGCACCACCTCCCAAGAAGGCTCACGTCGACCTCATTAAGGAAGAAAAAACCTTCCCCACCTCATTCACCCATGTCACCATCTTCACCCACAGAGTCCATAGATCCTGAATCTATTCCTCCTAACTTTTTTTTTTGTAAACACAATTTCTCTGGGACCTCGACCTATCAATGTGATGGAAAGGCTCCCTCTTCTCTCCCATTCTTATATCCTTGACATGATCGATGATGATACACCTTCTATTAATGTCATTCAATGTCAGGATGATGAGTCCATCCTCACCTACCTTGGTGTGGAAGATTCTTATATTCACCGGTCGTTACCTTTTGAGACACAAACCATGTTGAATGAATCAACCATTGAAATCAACATTAACACTCAGGATGACCCACACATTCTAAAGATAGGCCAATATTTAGATGTTACTAAATAAGAAGCTTTTACCTCTTTCCTTCGGGACCATAGCAACGATTTTTCCTGGTCCTATGTGATATGCCTAGTATTGACCCAAAAATCATGGTCCACAATATCATAACCATTCTTGATGCCAAACCCATCAAAAAAAGCTATGGAAAATGCATCCTCACATTGCTCTTTTAGTCAAAGAAGAGCTTTAACGCCTTCTCTCAGTTTCCTTCATCCTACCCATTGACTATCCCCAATGGATTTCTAACATCATTCCTATCACAAAGGTGATAGGGGACTCCACATTTACATGGACTTCCATGACCTCAACCTAGCTTGTCCCAAAGATGAACTTTCCCCTACTAGGGCATTGACCAACTAGTTGATCTCACCACTTGGCCATGAAATGCTATCACTCATGGATGGTTTCTCGGGTTACAATCAAATATTACTAGCTCCAAAGATCAACACAAGACTACCTTCATCACCCCTTGGGGACCTTCTACTATCGAGTCATGCCTTTTGGCCTTAAAAATGTGGTGCACTACATACCAACGAGCCATGACTTACATCTTCCATGACATCATGCATCACATATTGGAAGATTACGTAGATGATCTTCTTGCCAAATCCAAACATCAAACCAAACACCTGACCATCCTTAAGGTCATCTTTGACCACCTCATTAAGTATTGTGTTCATCTTCAACCAAAGAAGTGCGTCTTTGTGGTACTTTCAGAAAACTCCTTGGTTTCATCATTTCTTTGCATGGCATAGAAGTTGATCCTACTAAAGTCAAGGCTATTCTAGAAATGCCTCCACCTACTAATCTCCATCAACTTCAAAGCCTACAAGGTAAGTTGCAATCCATTCATCATTTTATCTCACAGCTTTCCAACCACTATCAACCATTTCATCATCTTCTCAAGAAATATGTTTCATTCAAATGGGATGATGAATGCCATAAAGCCTTCAAAGCCTTAAAACAATACCTCCTTCAACCACCAGTGCTCATTCCTCCTAAAGATGACCAGCCCTTTTACCTATATATTTCTTCCACTGACCATTCTTTAGGTGTCATGCTCACTCATCACGATGACAACAACACCGAGAGAAAGTGGTTTATTACATAATTCGTACCCTTTTGGACTACAAAACTAGATATACCCATGCCAAAAACTCTACCTAGCCTTAGTTTTCATCACCACCAAACTCCACCATTACCTACTCAACCACAAAACCTTCATTATTACTAATATTGACCCCTTACACTATATGTATGCCAAACCCTATCAACATCAATGTGCCACATGGCTTATGCTTCTTGCCACCTCGACCTCAAATTCATTCATCAAAATTCCATCAAGGGCCAAGCTATCACTGACCAACTAGCAGATGCACCCCTTTCCAGGAATCAACCCTCTAACTTTGATTTCCCAGATGAATCCATAGCTACCCTCTCCTTAGATGAACCCACTTACCAAATGACACTCTTCTTTGATGGCTCCAAATGTCACGTGGGGGTGGGGCTGGTGTTATCCTCATTCCTCTTGATGGTGAACCTATGCCTTTGTCTTTCAAACTTGATTTTGATTGTACAAACAATATTTCCAAATATGAAGCACTCATATTGGGCCTCTAGGATGCTTATGCCTTAGATGTTAAGTCCATCAATATCTTTGGTGATTCCCAACTGGTCATAAACCAAGTCAATGGTATATACCAGTGTCATAATGAGATACTTCAAAAGTATAAACATCACGTAGATATACTTTTGACCACCTTTGACCATTACAAACTTCAAACCACCCCACGTTCTACCAATAAATTTGTGGATACCATGGCCTACTTGGCTTCTCAGATACTTGCTTCACCCACTGACTCTAAAATATTTGTCACAATACAAAGGCTACAATCACCCTCTTATTTACCTCATGAGGTCTACTCCATCGAACCATTACACTTGACCCACATGACCTTTGGTATAAGAAATATTAGACTATCTTTCCCTTTCCATTCTACCCATTGATCTCACTCATAATGGACAACGTGCCTTTCTTAAAAGTGTCTCTCATTATGTCATCATGGGTGGTCTCCTTTATAAGTGTGGCTTCGATGGTATTCTCTTACGATGCCTTACAAGTTCTGAAATTCCCTACACCATTAAGGAAGTCCACGATGGAATTTGTGGAGGTCACTTTAGTGGTTTAGCTTGTCATAAAATGCATTCTTTCACCCTTGGCTATTATTGGCCAACCTTAAACCATGATTGTTGTGATTATGTCAAATGTTGTGTGAAATTCCAACAACATGCTAATCTTCATCACACACCTAGTCATGCCTTACAGGTCACACGAGACCTTTGGCCTTTCTCTCAATGGGGTTTGGATCTTGTCGGTGAGATCAATCCCCATTCTTCACAATGCCACCAATGGATCATAACCACTACTAATATTACACTAAATGGGTAGAGGCCATTCCCTCATTTCTACAAAAAGTCGAGAAAAATATGTGAATTCATCAACCATCACATCATTTGTTTCTTTGGTGTTCCTCACCACCTCATCACTGATAATGGAAAAAAATTCAAAAAAAAAACCCTACATAAGCTATGTGATGCTTTTGGCATCCAACTCAGTTTCTCATCACCTTATTACCTGCAAAACCAATGGCCAAGCCAAATCAACAATAAAACCTTGAACAAAATTCTTATGAAAGTAGTCAACGATACTTGGGAAGGATTGGCATACACACATTCCTTTCACCTTGTGGGCTTATCACACTAGTATTCACACTTCACTATTGCCACACCCTTTTCTCTCTAGTCTACGGTACTAAGGTTGTCTTACCTCTCAAAGTCCAGATTCCATCTCTCTGCATCTCACTACAAGACATGCTCAATGATGATGAATTTCACCAAGATCATTTGGCGCAACTTGAGTTATTAGATGAACGTCATCTCAATGCTCTTGACCATCTCCAAATCTACCAAAAATGTATCAAATGTGCCTATGAAAAATGTGTTCACGAATGAACCTTTTAGGTCGGTGACCTCATCCTGAAAGAAAATCAACATGTAACCAAAGAAGAGAAAAAGTAAGTGGGGAAAATTTTCTCCTAATTGGCTTGGACCCTATATCGTTACCCATGCCTATGGATCAGGTGCTTATCATTTGTCTTCACTCAAAGGTAAACCCAAACCTAAGCCCCTCAATGCCTTACATCTTCGACCATTTTATTGTTGACATCAAGTCCTATATCACTTTCTATCAGTTGATCGCTCATCCCTTGAGTGTTGTTCACCTTCCATATTACCCATTTTGAGGATCCATGACTAAACAAGAATCATGTGATTACCCATCACCTTTCAGCCTTATCTTCAATATGAGTACCACGACTCTACTCATAGCATGATTCTCATGGATACTTTTCATCTTCTCAAGATGGAATCCCATGGTCATTCATCACTCAAAACCACCTCTTTCATAGTTAACTCTGTGTACTATGGTTTTGTCTTCCAAACAAGAACCTAATCTTCCTCTATAGTCTTGTCCATGACTTAAACATCCAAAAACAAAAAAAGGGATGCAACTCCTTGAGTCAAACTTCCAGCAAAAGATGACTCCCTCAAAAGGGACATCTCTTCACTCTATTTCCACCACTATAAATAGATTGCTCCCTTGAAGGACAACTATATAAAGTCATTTCAAAAATACAATAAAAATATCCAGAAGCTTCCCACATCGATCAACTTCACAAAGACCTCAAGGAGATAATATACTCATCCCATATAGACTTCCCACATTGATCAGTCTATTAAAAATACAAAAAAATGAAAAAAAGAAAAAATGAAATTTTTCATCATGGACTTGCCTATTTTTTATCCTAGGTTTCTTGCTAAGAAAAACATGTTGTCATACACTAAGTTACACTAAACCACCCATTCTCACCTCATTTCCTTTTCATCCTAATTTCCTCTTTACTCAAGGGACTTGCACAACCATGACATTTCATGATTATGTGACTTTCTTCACCCTTAGAATAGTCCATTATGCAAGGCCTTTAGGGTCTTACATTCATAAGCCCATCTTGGGGTATGGTAGACTCATTAGGGTCCTTATCAATTAAGCATCTCTTTTGCCACCTCTTACCATTTCACCTTCCTCATTACTTATTGATTATCCTATACAGGACCAGATCATCGACACCTATATTTAAAACAACTCAACCATGCCTATGACCTAAACTCAACCATGCCTATGACCTAAACTCAATCATGCCTATGACCTACATTCAACCATGCCTATGACCTACATCATGCCTACCCATTCATGCCATGCCTAACACTAACACCTACCAACCCATTCCTCTACTTCATCATAATCTTCCCTAGCTTATGGGAGAACTACATCGGCCTGAGGTCCCTTTTTCATGGGACTATGTAGGCAAAACTTCAAGGGCATGGGGCCCTTGAGGTTAGCTCACCACTCTTTACCCTAACCAATTCCCCTTTCACTTTCCTATTCACATTCTACCTAGTTAGTTTCCATTTTATATCAATAACTAGAAATTAAACCAAACAAGCATCAATTAATACACATTTTTACCACATCATCAAATCATTCATTTATCATTTTCACATTTCCATTATAGCACATATTTGGAAATTTAAAACCATAACCTATATATACATCACCATTTTTCCCCATGTTACCTAAAACTTGGACATTAAATCATGCCTAAACCAACCTAACTCAATCATGCCTAAACCAACCTAACTCAACCATGCCTAAACCAACCTAACTCCACCATGCCTAAACCAACCTAACTCCACCATGCCTAAACCAACCTAACTCAATCATGCCTAAACCAACCTAACTCAATCATGCCTAAATCACCTACCTCCATCATGCCTAAATTCACACCTAACTCCTCATGCCTAAACCAACCTAACTCACCACGCCTAAACCAACTAGACTCCACCATGCCTAAACCAACCTAACTCCATCATGCCTAAATTGACCTGACTCCATCATGCCTAAACCAACCTAACTCCACCATGCCTACATCAACTTGACTCCATGCCTACATACCTAACTCCATCATGCCTACACTACCTCGACTCCATCATGCCTAATCCACCTAGTTTCATCACATACACACATAATAATAAAATTAAAACAAGTACACCATCCATACTATAAATACCATCATCTATAAATCAAAAGTCTGTGTATACATACATATGTACATAGATATAAATAAATAAAACATCTCAAAAACTCTCATGTACATCCTCACCATCTTCGGCACTCATGTCATCAAAAATCTCAAAAACTCTCATGTACATCCTCACTCTCTTCAACACGCAAGTCAGGTATATATATCAAAAAATACACAAAAAATATGGAGGTACATGCAACAATCAATCTCCCCATTGATATCCTCCATGTTTGTCTCACCTCTCCTCCTCCTCCTCCTCCTCTGCTCATGTGTGCATCCCACTAGCATCTCACCACCCACCATAGGCCTCGATCTAACCTCCTCTATGGCCCCTCACCTGGAGCTGGCCTCTCATGCACTAGTAGCCTCACCCTACCCTATGTCTCTGGGCTCTCTCGGCCCCCTGTACTCTCTACACTGTGAGTGTGGGACTTGGTCCTCTCACTCAAATCCTGTTGTGCTCTATACTCAGCATAAGATGGGACATCTATCCCTCGACCATCAAGTGATCTTGATAATATCATGCCTCACCTAGGCATCCCTAAACCTAGCCATAGGTACTATATCTATAGGTGGTGCCATCGGCCTCGACCTGTACCTATACCCCTGGGACCCTGTCCCCTATAATAAGGGACCCTCTCTATAAAATGGGACCCTCTCCCTTAAGCCTGTGTGGGTGCCCTGTGCTGTGTGGTACCTATCTATGTCCTGTGCTACCTGTGTCTATGCCTAGGTGTGTGCTACAGTACATCCCTATGCTACCTAGGCTATAGGGCTCATAACCTTTGCCTTGTAATGTGGAAACTGTGCCTCTGACCTCCTCACCTATTATCCCTCACACTATCCCCAACTGTGTGACCAGAGTCACCACCTACCCCTATAGGGCATCTCTCTGAAACTGTGATGGTAGCCAGTCCAAGCTGCCCTCGCCTCGGGTACTACTCTCATAGCAGTTGCTTTCCCACCACTATCTATACCTATCTAGTAACTCCAACATCATCAATCCACTGGTCTACCACCTACTCCTCCTTCCCTATAGGCACCATTGGGCTGGGTAGAGGCATAGGCCTCTCCATGTCATCCCTCATGTACTATGGAAATGGTGGCGGTATATCCTGGGGAAATCCCAACTATCACCTAACCCTATCAATGGGGATCATCTCATGCTCACTAGCATGACGCCCCTCTATCCATCTCACCAGTTGTAATCCATCCAGCTCCATGGCCATCTTCTATGATGAAGGAAGCCACACATATGGCCTCCAAATGATGTCCATGCCAGACAACCCCTCTAGTAAATGCCTATAATAGGCTACATCATGTGTAGCCTAGCAGCTTCGGTGCTCTCCAATCACAGGTACCCATCACCTATAGCCCACCCACACAAAACCCAGCTCAAATGCATCAAGTCGGGGCATGCCCACTAGACACACACACACACATGATGTGCTCATACGCCCAATAGTGTAGTAGGAAGGTGCAACATAGGTTGAACCACCACAATCACCCATAGGCCCATAACTCTCTATACAAATTACACCAAGAAGGTTGGTGCCCATGAAAACTAGGTCCTGTCCTCCATCATATCATGTAGAACCCCCATCAATGATCATGGGAATCTCCCACCCTCTACATCTGGTAGTGCAAAATAACACACTACCTCCATCATCAGAACTACTAGCCTCATCTCCTCCGATGGGCTCGGTACATATCTCCATAACTCATGCTGGTGCTATGGAACCTCAACTCTGCCAGCCCCTCACCAAACACTTTGTCAACATCATCTCCTCAGATGCCTCTGAAGAAATCAAATACACCTGCATCCCTACTATCGATAGCATAGGATCCTATACACATCCTCCAAGGTGATGGTCATCTCACTTGTCGAAAAATGAAATGTGTTGGTCACCAAATCCCATCTATCGATGAGGGTGACCATCAAACTTGGCTCCCAGACTACATGCCAATAGCATCTACCCCAATCAGGCCTACCTCAGCACATGTTGCCCACTCCTCGGTCTCATGCTCCTCATACTACTACTACTAATAGGGGGTGGTACCCTATCACACATCCATAACTGGTCCCTCACCTACATCCAACAAACCATCACATTATTAAACCTTGACCATACCCACATTCACCCTTGACCCCCCACCTATAACTATTACCCTACCTATTTTCATTCAACAATACCTTCCTATCTCACCCAACCACCCTTACTCATCTCCTAGCCCATTTTTCTCTCAATGCCAACCGACATCGGTTTTCTTAGCCGACACTGGTCTCCCAAAACCATGCATCGGTCACCCCATCCATGACCATGTTGGCTAACTCCCACCGATGTCAACCAACCCTTGACCGATGTCGGTCACATCACGTGGTGAAAATCCATGAAAACCCTACCCTATTTCTCTCAAAATTCCCCATTTCTCCCTAACTACCCACCCATTCCTACCCAAATCCCCCTCAACCCCTCCCCCACCCTCATTCACCTAACTACACCTTCCTACATTCCTATTTCACCCATTTTCTTCCCAAATTCAAATTTAATTCCCCCCAAAACCCATTTTACCCTAACCCAATTTCTATAAACAAATCTACCTAACAAACAAGGAATGGGATCAAATCTTACCTCATCATGATGCCATCTCTCATGGGGGCACGTCTGGCACTACTGTCGGTGGTCCACCCAAACCTCTCTCCTACCTCTACCATGCCAAAATCTACCTCAAATCTCTCCACCAATCAATCACTCCCCAATCTCATGGACCCATCTACCTAGCTCCTCTCACCAATCGGATCTCTCCACCTCATCCGGTACAATGCCCTATCCTTTCCTCTCAAAAAGTGCCAAAAATCAAATGGCTCTGATCATTTTCTCCAATGGTACAATACAACAATGATTCCAAAAATATGGAATTTTTTTTTTTATAAACCCACCCCGACCTGACCGATGTCGGTCCTATTTGTGCCCTAGCCAACCGACGTCGGTCACCCTATAACCGACATCGGTCAACCCTTATAATTGTTTGGTTTGCTAAAACTTCCTTTTTCCTACCACCATTCATGCCCACATCCCTTTTTATCATCCCGACACCCATTGAACCATACCTACAAACCCAACCTACCCCTACATTGCCTTTGCTACATCTTAGGAGTTGTTATTTTACCTATACCTTGGCCTTACCCATGCCATTACCTATATACCTTGACTTGAACCACTTTTTGACCTTTGACCCTCTGTGCTCTTTACCTTGTGACGTGGTTACCCGTGTTGTTTGGCCTACCGACCTTACCTTTCCTATTGCCATGTTGTTTATCCTAACTTGACCTTTGGTGTACTGGAACATACCTAAATGTTCCTACACCTGACCTTTGTTGTGTTTCCACACCATATCCTATACCTTGGATACCGAAATCACTTCAACCCTATTTGGATAGACCTATCGACCTTAGCCATGACATAGAGTTTGAAAGCTTCTCAACCTAGTACCTTGCCATAGTTTCCAATGTGTGTGTGTTCAACTACCACTACCTTTGACCTTGGCCCATTTACTTGTTTACCCGATTTGACCTTTTTCCTTTACCCAATGCACCCACTGATCTTCATCTTCCCACCTCCTCATTTTATCAAACCACTCACCACTTCCATCTCTCACCTCATCGGTTCCTAGTTTGAGGGGGTTACCTTCACCCACACTTGGGGAAACACCACCCTCACTTACACTCACACAACCATTTCCTATTTTTTCAGCGTCACTTACCAATACAAGCCACGTGAAAAAGGGGAAAAATGTAGACACCAAAATTGGGTCACACTCCCCTTGGTCCCCTTTCGAATAACCAACTTAAACACATTCACCTAACCATGACCTTTATACCCCACATTAATATTAATTTAATTATTTACAATTAAATTAATACCCATCCTCACCCCATTATTAATTTAATTACTTTAATTAAATGGATGCCACCTCACCTAGACACCTCACCTAGACACCTCACCATAGACCTATTCATAACATGTTTCCATAAATGAATAAGACTTAGTTCAACCCTAAAAATCAAAATCCTATTATTCCTCTAACCACCTTCCCACTCATAAAAACATAACGTCCATTCTGATCCATGAATAAATGAATGAACCTGACCCAAATGATGTGAGATCTACCATTTTTAGTAAACCTAGGGAATCCCACCTTAACTAACACGGTCATCCCAAAACCAATGCCGGTCAATCAACCAACCAGAACCATCATCGGTTACCATTTATTCACCTTGGCAACCTTTTTTTGGGTTGGCACATTTTGAGATCAAGGAGATGAGAAGAGAACTGCATGCAAGTAAAACCAGAGCCTTTTCATACCTACAGACATCCATAGCCAACACCAGGATAGATCCAGAGGTATTGCACTCACGGTGACATTCCGGAAGCATCACTATGGCACCAAGCTCCATCCCACCAACCAATCATCACCACCACATAGCCATTGGACCTGCACAATAGTAAGTACACTTTTTACCTACATCATCTATTTCTACTTTAGTCTATTGGGTTCTTTATTGTTGTTATCAGTTTCCTACTTGCATTCCCTTTTCCCCTACCATTTACTTTCCTATAAACCCAACCATTCCTCCACCCACACCATAAAACCACCTATACCCGACCTCTACATATTTTTGAGTGTTCCTAAGATCCCCATATACCTCATTATTCCCTCTGATCATCTCTTCCTAACCTCAACTCAAACCCCACTAACAAATCTTATTGAATCTTATCATCCCGACTATACCGACATGTCGGTTACCCATAACCATCATCATTTCTACCTAACCATGATCGGTCATACCTCAACCGATGCTGTCTCTGTGTTTTCCAACACTTTGTGTAAACCAACAACCACCACCTATCAAAACAACCCAAACACCTCACCCAACCCTACTAAGACCTTTTCTATGACCTATAGACCACCTAAACAACCTGTAACCTGACCCAAAAGACCTTGACCCACATAGTTTTTAGTATTTAATTGGATCAACACTGATAGTGATTTGAGGTACCCAAATCAAAATACTAGCACTAGATTCGTTTATGTACGTATTTCAGTTATTTCATATTTTTTTATAAAAATAGTGGATTGACAACCTTCTAGGAGTATCACACTTCCCAGATCTAGCATACGCTAGGTAGTCCACTATCATATATTGTTTAACTCTTCTTTGGTGGTCTTAACATCAGATCAAGAAGTCGAATCGCGCATCAACCTCCAACCAACCAATACAACAAGTATTCCTCCTTGGCCCTTACCCTTATCTGTTTCGTCACATTTTGAAAACATAAAGAAAATGGTGAAATAGTATTACATCCTAATATATTTACTATTGTCATGAAAAACCCTTGAGATTGTGTTATTACGCACTTTGGACCAATATCTCTATTTAATAGAGGTATAATTGTTAACACTTAGATGAGGTTTAAGTAATGCGGTCTAATATGCTCAAGAATGTGCCTACAAAAATATGGAGTGGAATAGGAATTACAAGTTTTATTTTAATGGGAATGATCACATGCCAAATCCTCATCATATTCCATAATACTATATACAAGATAAGAAATGGATTCTTTTATTTTTAATAAGCATAGATTAGAGAGTGATAGGCCCTCATGATTTAATACATGCCATTGCACTTTCTCACTAGGATATAATATTAATTGATAAATGATATTTGTAAAGAATGTAACATAATTTTGAACATGTTCGTTAATATGTTGAAACATAATCTCCAAGCTATCAAAGGTAGAATCAAAACTATCATGTGAACCATAACATAATAGGAATTGATTTTGTAAAATGGAAAAAGTGTCGATAGATTGTCCAAGATATCAAAGGTAGCATCAAAATTATAATGTGAACCAAAGTGTTATAGGAATTGATTTTGTAAAATGGAAAATTTTTCAATAGACCCACTAACTAAGTTGTGAAATAAAACTAAGGCATGGTTTATTAAGCTTTATGGGGATGCTTTAAGTAAGATACCATCATTATGAGGATATGGATTTATGGTTTTGGGAAGTAATGTATGTGTCTATGCATGAAAATGCATTCATATGTGTGTTGAAACAAGTTTTTACCTTTTCCAATCAACATTTTTATTGTCAATAAAAAATTACAAAATTATAAATTATTACTTGTGTCTATCTTGGAAATAGAAATAAATTGTAAAAAAATTGTATATATAAAAGAAAAATAGCCCAATTTTATTTCATCACAAATTAAACAATGTAGTGATAGTATTGAACATAATACCAATGAAAGACGGAAAAGTGAAAAACACTAAAAAAATTCCTCAAACACATAAAAATACAAACTAAAAAATCCAAAACAATTATCCAAACTTATATTATATTTGACCTTTGAATCAATCCATGGGCATCATACCATATTTAATAATGAGAAATTTTCAAATTCAAAAAACTACTTGAGGGTATGTTACAAAAATGAATCAATACCCATTTCCTATGGCCTATAATACATTTATCAATAACGCTTTTCTTAACAAAATTTCTATTTGTAACAAACCAATAAGGAAAGGATCTCACTCTTAGGTTACATTTATTTATCTTGGCTTGAATAAAGATCAAATTCCTTATCATAGAACTACACATTCTCATTGCACATTTACTTTAGAAAAAAATCAATGTGTATGTCTAATGCAAGAGTAAACAAGGGATATGTGTGTCAATTCTGCCTTTCTCCTTTTGGAACATAATGTGAAATAGATATATTCATTACATATGTGCATTAGCTAAAACCAAAAATAATGTTCACATTCATACAAAATTGAAATAATACTTACAAAATGGAGACCTCTTTTCTAAACTATATAGAACCCATATGAATTTGAGCTTAAAAATCCATACATGAAATGAGTATACCCTACTTAAATAATGTTTTCAAAAGATAAAAAAGTAACCATTAAAAAAACACACATTATTTCCATTAGAAAAAAAAACCATATATGAATACAACAATGATCGATGACCTATATTTCTACAAAAAAACAAAGCCTCTACAGCTACCCACACTATACGTTTAAGAAGAATTATATCAAAAATAACATTTTGTTAAATACTAAGGACAACTAGAAAGTTACACCCATAGAGAGATGATAATTCAAAAAATTGTAGAAAATGGTGAAATAATCATCTCTCATTAAAAATGGGTAGATAAATTTCTTCGAAAATGAATAACAATGTCATTGAATAGAATTGGATCTTACCGAGAGATTAGGATAGGCGTTAAACACTCAATCATGAGTAAAGTAGTGTCATGAATTAATTACCCCACATATTTGTCACAAAAAAACACCCCTATATTATATTTAGGTTGAAAAACTTGTCCATATGGAAATAAAAAAAAGGTGTAATTATTATTTGAAACTTAGTGAGTATGATAGGAAACTATTAAGACCAAATAACATTGAAGATAATTCACCATTCAATTTTTAAAGAAAATATTTATTTTCACATAAACTATATGGAGAAAATAAAATTCATCATGATACATAACTTAATTTAAGGGAGGTGGAAAACTAATAGTGTAAGTGAAAATGATTTTCATGCCTTGAACTAGATAATACAAGGCCATGATATGGAAAATTGTATGCAAATTGATGCAATTTAGTAAATGGAAAAAATTTAATGTGTAGAAGATGATGACAATATGAGAGGAAAGAGTTAGTGAATGAGGAAATCAAAATAGATTTTGAAATTTAAATAGATATAAAAATCTCAATGTTAAAATTCTTGAGCAACATGAATAACTAATTCAAATGTATTGTATAACCATACATTAATAAACATTGATTCACAATTTTGATTTTGTACATTCGAATTTCCAAAAGTGAAGGTAAATTATGTAGAATTTTATGAAATAAATGAATAAAATAAGAGAATTAACTGAATATTATAGTGTATTTATATTAATATATATTATAAAGAAAATATTAAAAAGTAGTTTATGGATTAACATATCAACATAAATTGTCTTTTGCATATTTAATTTTTTAAAAATCCATAATATTGTGCAACAAAAAGGATGCATAGAGACACAAGTTTGTCCTTACAAAAGTAAACATGGATGGTCTATTAGTGTATCATCATTTCAATAGAGAAAGAAAAATTACATGAAATCATATAATGTGTGCAAGGCACTTATTTTACAAAACAACAGAATTAAACTATTGACTTATATAATTGTTGGTAAAATAATTCATTGAAGGAAAATTAATGATTTTCACCAATGCTACGGACTATGTCCCTCCTCTTAGGAATGGGGAGGATCATGTGTATTGAATGCAAAAAAATGTGGGTGGTCGTTAGGAATGGGATCGACAGAATACTCCACCAAATATTTTGAAGATTGTTGTATAGGATACAAGGAGGAAATTTTATTAGAGAGAGGGTCAAGGTAGTTATTTTGCGTTGAAAACCTCACTAAAAATAACCAAAGTAGGTCTACATTCAATAGGAAGAAAACAACCGTGGGTAGAAGCACAATAGTGTGTCCCACTTGGTGTTCCAAAACATGGGTGCACATTTGGGTGGGTTGTGGTTTAAGGGGTGTTCACCCAAACACCCCCTTCACATGAATACCATTTACCCAAACTTACACTTAAGCCACGTAAAGGAGTTCATGTGAATACCACCTTCGTGTGAATCACACCTTTATATAATTATGGTATTGCGGACGCTGCCATTTTCTTCCTCTACCCTCCTACAAGTATTCGCCGAATGGATTATTCACACTGAAACAGCTTGCTTAATACCCCAAAATTGCCTCCCCATCTCGCCCAATAGGTATTCTCCTATGTTTTAACATTTTCTTGAGTTTTTTCTAAAACTTAAAAAACAAGAGGGAGGTTTTGAATATTTTTGAAAAGAAATGAAAAAATGTGAAATTTCAGCAGATTTAGGGTTTAGCTATCCTTATGGATAAACAAAAAAATTCAAAATCATAACCAATTTAGGGTTTATAGTTTATTAAAGAAAAATTTGAATTCAGTTTATTGTAAACAAATAATTGTAGCTAGTATAAATTGATTTATTCATTTGTATCAATTTCACAATATTAAAGAAATATAGTGTGATGCATGATTATACCTTTTTGTAGAGTTTCCAATTTGTCATATATTTGTAAATTTTCAAGAGATTTTTCTAAATAGACAAAGGCCTTCCCCTTAAAATAAAAAACAAACCAAATTAAATACTCCCCCTCATGGATTTCATATGTATTGTTGATCTAATTATTACATGGTAGGTGGAATATTACTTAATAAATACTCGAGAATTTTCTTACATTTTTTTTAAATAGAAAAAAGATTCAATGTCTTAGAAGTTTTGATCAAAACAAACAATTTTTGATAAATTGTGACTTGTAAAATGTATGTTGTGTAATATTTTAAAAAACTCAATGTATAATTGAGCGTTGTAGTGAAAACTTCACAATTTTTGAATGAAAAGAACAATAACATCCCAAGGTGCGATAAGAAACCAACTCTTAGAAGATTACATGAAAATGGGAATGTAATTAATGGCTATAGAAATTTTAGTTTTACCTTATCTTTTCTAATCCTAATACCTAAAATATTGAATTACAAGAATTACCAAGCTATAACATATATTATGAGAAATGGAGACTAACTATGTGGAAAAGAGTTTAATCAATATAAAAATATGCATTAGGAGACCAAGTGGGAAAATAATTTTAATTCAATGTTGAAATATCCCAATATTTTATTTCACTTATATAGTTATAGAGAATGAAATTTTGATTAGATGGTTTCCCTCCTTATAATCTGATCACAATACTACTCCATCATGTACCATTGAGTTTTTCCCATGGGGATATGTATGTGTAGACACAAAATAAAACACTTTGGGTATCTATTTATTCCTAAACTTATATTAATATTCATATGATTCATAAGTAAGAAAATTACTAATCAACCCATGTCTTTGGTTGCCTTTCTTTTCCTTATATTGCCACTTTTGGTCTTAGACCCTTACTTTCTTAGTCATCCTTTTTATACTTCAACATATATCATCTTGGAAACTAGCGCCCAACCAAGACTTTAATGCATGGTGCCCTCATCCCCTATGGGTGCCCCTGAACTTAGTATACTTTGTTAACATATTTTGGGTCCTTTCGAGCCATTTGAGCATCTTATCTTTTTGGAAGTTGGATTTTTGGGGTTAATTATGAAATTCAAGAAAAGGAATCATATAAATATAAAGTTATGTGATCATAATAAGGGACCAAACACTAAACATTAGCTATCATCACCTAAGGTTGCATCCATCAAGTATCTAAGAGCTCCATTTCATCTATCTAGCACCATCTAAAGGACACAAGGGCTGGTTATTCTACATACACTTCATAGGAGGGAAGTTCATTCTATTCCATGCACACATCTATTACATTTCTTTACATCTAGCTTACTTTCTCGCTATCAAGTGTGACACGCACAAGAGCCACCTAGGGAATGATTCCACACAAACACACACAAAACTACATTGGGTTTGAGATGTAGTGCAATGCTCAGTCATAAGATCACCATTATGACAACTGAGGACAATTTGACCCCTCATTCTGCATCTTTATTTTTAGGATTTGATGTCTATTTTAGGGTTTTGTAGGTTTCTAGTGACCTCGGTGATCTTGGTGTGAGCTCATAACGGCCAAAGGTGAACAAAACAAAACAACTAACAACCACTTAGGGAGGTTTTCTAATCATTGTAGCAGACACAGGTGCCCAAAAATAGGCCTAGGGTGCCCATGGGCACCCCTATCCCTCTCCAAGAGCCCCATTCCACGAATATTGTCAACTCGCACACTTTTCTAGAGTTTTGTACAAAGATCCTCCCCATGTGTTCATCTAGTCAGCACTTTGGTACAGTCCATATTTTATTGTGGATAAGCTAAGTACCTTCTTCTCTTCCTTGTAATTAGGGTTTCATATTTTATTCCTGAACGTTACTTAGCTTAATTTTGTACTTAATTGTATATTCATTTGACATTGCATTAGCAATCAGATTAGGCATATATTTTCATATTTATCTTAATAATTTTGGAACATCATTTTGGTGAATCAATCACCCCATACATAGCCTACAATCATTACACAACATAGGACAATACTTGGTACAACATAATTTTCAGTTTGAAGGCTCGAAATAGACTTGGGTCCTTACTAGAACACAACCCTTCCTAAATGCCTATAACCAAGAGGATAGTTATATAGCATTTTTGTAGTTCAACATATTCTATATAACTCCACACAATGGATTTTATAGGGCATATAGTCCTTGGAACTTTCATGTTAGATTGAATTGTGTGAATTTTGCACATTATCTACAAGAGGTGGTGTCGTACATTGCGAGAAGCGATTAAAGGTGTAAGGATAACACTAGACTTTTCTCCCTATAATTTTTCCATGACTTGGCATGAGATCACCCAAAATCTCATGGTGGCATGCAACTAAAGCATGAGATCACCCAAAAAAATAAATCATCTACAATATATTCAGGATCCTTTCTACACTCTTTCCTCATCATGGATTAGGTCCACATGTTCTTTTTCACATTTTTATATTTTGCATACTTTCCTAACACACTTTTTACATATTGTGATCATATACATGTGTGTTTGAATACTTGTTCGTCTTTTCTTTTCTAGGTCATGCGTATGGAAAGAAGTAGTCAACATCATTCACAACATCAACAAAAACAACATTAGCATCAACAATAGGAACATCGTGACATCCACACATACGTTTCCACCCTAAGTTCATTTTCATCATCACTTTTTGTAATTTATCCTTCTTAACATCCACACTTCACAATTTTATCACTCCATACTCTGTCTTGTCCCTCAACATGCTCTTTCTACATCAATCTACATGATTATTAGGTACACATCTCTATCTACTTTATGTTATCAAGATTTCTACTCACCAACATAAAGTGGGGAAAATGTAGACACAAAATTACGTACTTTTCATATCTATTTAGTCCTAATTACATACTACTATTCATATGATTCCTAAGTAATAGAAGCACTAATCAACCTGTGTCTTTGGCCACCTTTATTTTCTTTCTTTTGCCACTTTTGGTCTTACACCCTTACTTGCTTAGTTTACCTTATTTAGAATTTATCATCCTAGACACCAGCGCTTTGCTTGGGACACCAAAGTGTCGGTGCCATCATCCCTTCTAGGTGCCCTTGACCTGAATATATTTTATTCACATATTTTATGTCCTTTCTATCCATTTGAGAATCTTATCTTTTTGGTAGTTGGCCTTTTTAGGGTTATTAAAAATTCAAGAAAATGAGTCATATACATATAAAGGACCAAGCACTAATCATTAGCTATCACCACCTAAGGTTGCATCCATCAAGCATCTAAGAGCTCCATTGCATCTATATAGCACCATCCAAGGGACAAAAGGGATGGCTATTTTGCATATAATTAAGAGGAGGGAATTTCATTCTATTCCATGGACATATCTATTACATTTATTTACATGTAGCTTACTTGCTCGCTATTATTAAGCGACACGCACAAGAGCCATCTAGGGAACCATTCCACACACACATAAAACTATATTGGGTTTGAGATGTAGTACTGAGTTCCTAGTCATAAGATCACCATTGTGACAACCGAGGACATTCCGCCCTCATTTTGTATCTTTCTTTTTAGGATTTTTTTCTATTTGAGGGGTTTATAGGTTCATATGTCATTGCAAGTTTCTAATGACCTCGATGGTCTTGGTGAGACCTCATAGTGACAAAAAGTGAACAACAACGAACAACTATATACCACTATGGGTAGGATTTTCAAGCATTTTGGTAGACATAGGCACCTTGAAACAATCCTAAGGCACCCACGATGCCACTGTCCCTCTCCAGGGCGTCCTAGTACATGAAGATCTTCATCTCACATAATTTTATATATTTTTTTGTAATGATCCTCCTGTCTCTTCATCCACTCAAAAATTCGATACGAGTGTATATGTTATTGCAAATCAGCTAAGTATCTTCTTCTCCTCCTTGTAATTAGGGTTTCATATTTTATTGCTTATCTTACTTGGCTTAATTTTTGTACTTAATTATATATAATTTTTGTTGTAATAACAATAAAATTAGGAATATATTTTCATATTTATCTTAATCATTCTAGGGCATCATTTGGGTGAATTAGTCACCCCATACAATAGTCTACAATCATTACACAACACAACACAATACCAATATAACACAATTTTCAATTTCAGGGATCAAAATTAGACTTGGGTCCTTAACACAACACATACCTTCCTAAATGCCTATAACTAGGGGAAGTTACACATAATTTTGGTAGATCAACATAGTCTCCGAGAACTCCACACAAAGGGATTTTACAGGGCATACAATCCTTAGCACTTTCACATTAGATTGAATTGTTTGAATTTTGCACACCATTTGTAGTGGTGTCCTACATTGCGAGAAGCAATTAAAGGTTGGAGGATAACACAAGACTTTTCTACCTACACTTCTTCCATGAATTAGTGTGAAATCACCCAAAACCCTTGGCAGTGCAAATAACGTGAGATCGCCCAAAAAACTCATTCATCTATAATATCTTCAGGATCCTTTCTACACTCTTTCCTCATCACGGATTAGGTGCACATGTTCCTTTTTCACATTTTCATATTTTACATATTGCGATCATATACATGTGTATTTGACTACTTATTTGTCTTCTTTGTTCCAATTCCATCTGTATGGGAAGTAGTAGTCAACATCATTCACAACATCAACAACAACAACATTGACATCAAAAACAGGCACATCGTGACATCTACACATGTGTTTCCACCCTAGGTTCATTTTCATCATCACTTTTTCACATTTTTATCACTCCACGCTTTTTATTTTCCCTTGGTGAACTCTTTATACATCAATTTACATGGTTATTAGGTATGCATCTCTATCTAATTTATGTTACCAATATTTCCACTCACCAACATAAAGTGGGGGTAAATGTAGACACAAAATCACACACTTTGGGTATCTATTTATTCTTGATTGCATATTACTATTCATATGATTCATAAGTAAGAAAGTACTAATTAACCCATGTCTTTGGCCACCTTGCTTTGCTTTCTATGGCCAATTTTGGTCTTACACCATTACTTTATCAGTCATCCTTTTTATATTTTCGCATTTATCATCCTGGACACCGGTCACGAGGCTCCTCGTCCACTCTGGAAGCCTCTAACCTCAATATACTTTGTCACATCTTTTGGGTCTTTTTATCCATTTTAGCATCTTATATTTTTAGTATTCATCATTTTTGGGGTTAGTTACAAAATTCAAGAAAATGTACATATAAAGTTATGTGATAATAATAAGGTACCAAAAAACTAATAGTTAGCTATCGCACCTAGGGTTACATCCATCAAACATCTAAGAGCTTCATTGCATCCATATAGCACCATTAGAGGGACACAAGGGATCATTATTCTACATAATTTTTTCAGGAGGAAATTTTATTATATTCCATGCACACATCTATTACATTTCTTTACATCTAGCTTACTTGCTTGCTATCAAGTGTGACAATCACAAGAGCCACCTAGGACATGATTATGCACAAACATAGAAATATATTGGGTCTGATATGTAGTGTAGCACTCGGTTGTAAGATAAAAAATTTGAAAGTTGAGGATAGTCGACCCCTCATTATACATCTATATTTTTTAGGATTTGATGTTTATTTGAGGGTTTTGTAGGTTCAGTGTCATTGTAGGTTTCTAGTGATCTTGAGTACGAGCTCATATCTATCAAAGGAAAAAAATAACAACTAACAACCACTTATGGGAGGTATTTTGAGAATTTTGGAAAACACATGCACCTAGAAATAGGCCTAAGGCACCCACGGGTACCCCTGTCCCTCTCTAGGTGCCCTAGTCTAGGAAGATCGTCAACTTGCACAATTTTTCTGGAGTTATTTATGACACTCCTCCCTCTCTATTCATATGATTGGTGCTTAGGTTCTATAAAATTTTATTCTGGATTAAATAATTACATTATTCTCCTCCTTACAATTAGGGTTTCATATTTTATTTCTTAGCTTGCTTGGCTTAATTTCTATACTTAATTGTATATTCATTTACTGCTACAATAACAATCAGATTAGGCATATATTTTCATATTTTTCGTAATCATTAGGTGAAAATTTCTTTGGGAACCCTTAGCTGTTTTTATCTTCTCCTTATTATTAATAACTAGAACCACAACTTATCTTTGTAAATTTGGTGTACGGTTTTGGAGGGAAAAACAATTAAAATCATTCATGTAGGTAATAACCATTTTCAAAATTGATTATCTCCATAGAAACTTGACAATGTGTAAAGCATAATAGAATGACTAGCCACCAGTAGATGAATGGTTTCATATTATCCTCTAATACCACTTTTGTATTTTCATTAAGTTCATTATTAAGGACTTCTAGCTATTTTATGTCTTCTCCTTGAATGCACATGAATAATGAGATATCAATAACCCTTAATGAAGGCTATTTTCTTCCCCATGACACATTATATAATATTTCTAAAATTAATTCCCTATATGCAATTATATTCATTAAGATACCTATTCCACATATTTACATAGAATATTTTTTTATGGTTTTTATGATAGGTATAATGGACTTCTATACAAGCATAAAAGTACCTATATTGGGAAGGTCCATTACCTTGGAAATACTAGTGACATTAGCTAGAATAGTGTAGTGTGTACTAAATCACATGAAATTTTTCATCATATCAATATAGTCCCCAAAAATGTCATTTTTCCAATCTCTCCATGTCATTTCTTCTCATCAAATATTTGGTCACCAACTTATCTTTAATTTCTTTTGTGCTTTGGCATTGCCTCTCCATTTTCCATATATTATTTAATTTTTGTTTAAGATTTTGTATTGGTTGTCCATTTTATTTTTTTCCTTATAATTTTTATGATTCTTATGCCTTCATTTTCATTTTAATTTAGTTCTAGAAACATGTAGATATCGTACACCATATGTCCAATCGGGAAAGAGAAAGGATGTGTAATTTCTGCTACATAATACATGTAATATTAAATAGATTATTTGTTTCCACTATATAATTCTTTATAAATATCCACCTTTCACTATAGATCCTTTCCTCTTTTCTAGAATTAGGTTCAAATGGAATTTTTACTTCCTCTTGATCTATTTTCACTTGTTTGGTTATTTTTGACAATTAGTCTAACCATCTTGTCTAAATTGTAGATAATGTAGGATAATGTAGATAATTATTAGACTAACTATCTTGTCTAAATTATAGATTATGATGGGTATCTATAAAATGAGCTAAATTGATTTGTATAAACTATAGATATCGAGGTAGCCAAATTATTATACTAGATGACCTTTCTAGATTAAATATGTAAGTAGAAGATAAAATAACAAACTAATTTGACTATCTAAATTATGGATTATGATTGAGAAGTGTGAGAAAAAGTATTTTGAAAATAAAGGGTAGTATGAGGACATGTAGATGAAGACAAAATAGGTGGATGAATTTATAAAATATCAAGTGAGAAAAAAATAGTAGAAATTTAAACCCTAATGATTTCATGAGGAGTATACATAAAACATGAATATAAAAGATTGTAAGTGGATAAATAGTACTAGAGAAGATCAAGAAATGTGAATTTAGTAAAATAATTCCAAATCATGTCACAAGGAGTCTATTATTTTATATATGTAGAAACAACATGCCAAAAGATCTAGGAATAAATAAATGGTAAAATTATATCTAAAAGATGGTGTATGTAAATTGTAAATGATATGTAAAGGAATAGTCAACATGTGTGATCTAAATAAAATATGAAATAAGTAGATAATGTAGGATTTTAAGGGGTAGCGAAGATAATTAGACTAACCATCTTGTCTAAATTGTAGATTATAATGGGTAGCTATAAAATGAGTTAAATTGATTTGTATAACCTATAGATGTTAGGGGTATCCAAATTATTAGACTAGATGACCTTTCTAGACTAAATATGTAAGGAGAAGATAAAATAACATACTAATTGGGCTATCTAAACTAAGGATTATAATTGACAAGTGTGAGAAAAGTATTATGAAAATAAAATGTACAAAAATAAAGGGTAGTATGAGGACATGTGGATGAAGACAAAATAGGTGTAGTAGATCATAGTTGTAAGTTTCCTCAATTATCTCATGAATGTATCATTGAATATCATAACATGTATGAATTATGGTGTCTTTCATCTCTTCAAATACATGAGATATTTTTATGGATATCATAAAATGCATACACCATTAATTCATCCACTCTCATCAAAATATGAGGAAGGATATCTTGGAAAACATTAATCATAGAGGGTGGGAGGGTAGGGATGAAAAGAGGAGGGATATCTACCTAAAGGGTTTGAAAGTAAGGATCTGATACCTTATCTAGTCAAAAATGTATGTGTTTATGTAGATGGGTAGTCTATAAGGTACTTGGTTTAAAATTTTAAAATGAGGTTAAGAATTGTTATGACTTTTGGTGTTATGGTTTTTTATTGGAAATATAATATTTTAATGTGATATTGGAATTAATAAAGGGTCATATGGGTTTGATAAAATTTAATATTTCTACACCACTTTTAGGATATCATTATACCCATTTCTTTTGGATTATCATCATTATGCAAATATAAATTGAAAATAACTTAGAAGATTAAGGTTTTCTAGTTTTTGGAGGAAAATATAGAATTTGAGGTATGACAACATGTCTTGAAACTATGCAAATATATGATAATATGAGGATTTATAATTATGTGCAAGCTAGATTTGTTGGTAGGAGGATAGGTTTATAGCCAAACTTGTCTAAGGGATACCAAGCTTAGAGTTAAATACACAATACTAATCATAGACTATATTCTAAAACACACAATACAAAAGCACAATAATAATCATTCTATTATATTTATAATATAATATTCTTCTATCTAGAAGGCGTGTTGAAGGTAAAACTTTAGATTTACCCTTGACGATAAATATAATTATGGTTTCAAGGGTTTAAAGTATAAAACACAATACAAAAGCACAATACTAATCATTCTATTGTATTTATAATCTAATATTATTCTATCTAGAAGGCGTGATGAAACTAAAACTTCATATTTACCCTAGATATAAAATATAATTATGATCTCAAGGGTTTTAAGTATGAACAATAATATAGAAACACAATACTAATCATTCTATTATATTTATAATATCATATTATTCTATCAAAGGCGTTTTGAAGATAAAACTTCATATTTACCCTAGATAGAAAAATAAAATTATGATATCAAGGGTTTCAAGTGTGTATGTACCAATGTTTTCTTGTTGAGTAACATATTTTGTAGCCTTCTCTCCCTTTTGGTTTCTCTGTGCAAGTGACTTTTTAACATTATCCTCTTCTCTCCTTTCCTCGGTATGATTTTTCTTGTTATTCTTCTCATTTCCCATGATTCCTCCACTTCGATAATTTTCACTTGCACACAAAAATTGAGCTAGATTTGGATCTAAGAATAAATTCAATGGAAAATTATACACATGTAACTCTTATTATATAGAAATCTTAATAGAAATTAGGTTATTTTTAATTAGATGTTTTTCTAACTTTAAAACTACTTTTTTAATTTTAAAACAATTTAAATGTAATATAAAATTATTTAATAATATGAAAAACTATATTTTTAAATTATAACCATTGAAATTGAATCTAAAAATAAAATAAAAACAAAAACTATGCTTTAAAACTATAGTTATTAAAAATAATTATTAAAAACTAAATTTAACTTTTCAAACAAGAGCCGATGACGCTCGAGTGGTGGAATTCGAGTTTTAGGGTATTCACGTGAAGGTGTGTTCACGCGAGGGTTTTCGTGTGAAATGGGTTTGCAAAAACACCCATTCATGTGAACACCCTCATGTGGAGCGTATGTGGCACCTATGTGGCACATTTTTGACCTTAATCCATTTGGAGGATAGTTATAGGCCAAAATGCGCAACATAGGTGAAACATATTTAGGGTACATTAATTGTTTAAATTACAAAAATTACACCAAAAATAGCATTTTTAATTACTTTCTAAAAATATCATTTCCATTTTAAAAAAATATGTTTTACTATTTTTTAAATGTGTTTCCAATGTATGATATTTTATGACAATCAGTAGTACACTTTCAACAAATTTGAAAAATAGTAAAATATATCAAAAAAATTGAAAAAATAATTTTACTATTTTTTGAAGTATTCTTCATACCTATGAAAAAATCAATTTCGATATCAATCAAAAAATAGCATAAACATATGTATGCCCTTAATCTAAAAATATCTTCACTAAAAAATTAATTAAAAAAATATAAATAAAAAATATGAAAAATTTGTCACGAACTTGATATTTGAATATAGAACACAGACTAAAAATTTCATGGTGAAAAATAAATTTTCATTAAAAAAATGATGCCAAAGCAGATTATTGCTCTCTTATAAAATAAGAAACAACGTATGAATAAAATTAAGAAAAGACTAGATTTTTTCTAAACTAAAAACTAAAAAAATTATATGTATTCTACACTCTAAATAAAACATTTAACTAGTTCGTGGAATTTCAATATTGTGTATAGTTTTGGGGCTATTGCTTTTGGAATTTCAATGAAACTAAAAATTCATGTTTATAAAGGTACAAAAAATGCAAAAAAGTGGGACACACTTATATACTTCAACCACTAAGTAAGCTAATTAAACAAGTGTAGGGGTAACCTAAGTGCAAGAATTATCCTAGTAAACAAATAAAAGGATAAATAATAACCTACACTAAGACCCACAATAAACGTAGCTTAGGTGGGCGGAAAATAAGGCGTGTCTGATAATAAGGTTTGATGAGGTACCCACATACAATAACCGGGAAAAAGGAGTATCACCACAAGGTACCCAAAAAAATTGTAACAAAAAAGTAGAGAGAGAAAAACTCATTGGAAGGTATCCCAAGAATCTTAGATTAAAACACTCATACTTTGTTGAAGAAGAAGTGTGGTTTACACTGTGGTCTAGATCCACTACTCGATCACAAAACTCATAATTAATAGACATTTTGATACAATATAGAATAGTTCCATACTAGGAAAATGTCAATGGAATCTCGACATTGTAATTCAATAGAATAACTACCATTTTGAAGGAGAAAAACTCAAAGAGACCATCAAAGGTGATGTCAAAAGTGCAATAAATCACCAAACATAATTCGATCTATTACTAGAAAAAAGTGTTCCATGAACCAATAACAATAAATAAGGAAAATACATTGTTAGCTAGATTTTATGCTTGGCTACACAAACAAACCTAGGTAGTCATGGGATAAATCCCCTTCATTTAATGATGAAGCTCCTCATGCAAGATATCTATCTACTCCAACTATTCACGCTAACAATTTATACATGTTATGTGCAAACTAAATTAATTTCTAGGGTATTAATTTAATCATGAAGCTCATGAACCATATCTTAGCAATCTTGCAACAAGTAAGTATTTGTATTTGGAATTTGTGTGGAAAATATAGAAGAGATAGTAGAAGTGATAAAATAAGAGAATGTACTATCTGATAAGTAGATTTGAGCTTATTGGAGTTGTACACAATAGATAAACACTTTAGAAATTTTATAATCTTCGGAAAATGAAAAAGAAATGAGTTCAAATTCAGATTTATGATAACACCAAGTTTACCATTAAATCATCATAGAATGCACAACAAGGCCTTTCAGACACAAATTTATTCAGAAATCCACCTTCTAATTCAATTCTAGCCACTTTACATGATGAACATTCAATAATCTCAACAAAATTTTGAAATATTTAATTTCATGCATATAATTACAATAGCTTATGGCCAAAAAATTTAGTCTTTTAGCTCGTATGTTTCCCCTACAATTATAGTATCTATAAAGATAGTACAAATAGGATACATTAATTATGCCATCCCCACATGCTTAGATATCAATCTGCAAGTAGTTAAGCATTTTTCTCCTTGAATTTATCTTTTTTGCACATAAAGGCCGAGGTGTGGTATTTTAAATTTATAAAATTTAAATGAAAATCAACAAATTTGCATGTAGTGTCAACTACTTTTATGTAGTTGACTTTTTCAAAATAACTTGAAGTAATGACTTTCAACCGAATTACTTAAGTTTTACAATTTAGCTTGATTACTTAAATTACATTGTTTGGAGAAATAAGATAGAAGAGAAGAAGAAAAATAATAAGAAGAAGTTATTTGAGCTGATGAGATTTATTCTTTCTCTTTTCTCGGTACTTATCATGTGATCCAACATTTATTGTATGGCCTTTTCATTTGCTTTAGCAATAGCTTGCATTTTAGTTTTGAACATAAGGATTTATTTTGCTAATATATTGTTAAATCCTTTTATCTTTAACATATTATGTTCAATATTTGTAACATCAAGATGAAGTTTCATCAATTTCTCAATTGAATCATATGTGAAAGGAGTAATGGCTTTATCGATTTCTTTCTGAGAAGTTGAAGAAATTCATCTACGATACTAGTGGCTTGGCAAGTTTGTATCTTGTGACATATAAGATACAATCATCAAGTTGATCCATAGCTTCATCCACTTCTTCCTCTAGAATTTTCATCTCTTGCATCATTTTCTTAAGAAGCTTCATGTGAAAGGAAATAATTATATCCTCTTGTTTTCCTTCTTTGTTGATCCTTCCTGGCATAATTTGTTCCTCAATCAGCAACTTCTCTACAAAGATTTTATTTTCTTGAGACTTTCTAATCAAAACTAAACAATTCCATTTTCATTTTCCATTTCCAATCCTAGATTCTTCAATTGAGTCAACTTTCTTTGAAGATCATTCAAATTACTTAGTACTTCTAAGTAGTCTTTCTTTGCTTTCTCAGTGATTTGATTTATCCATTCATCCACAACTTTGGCTTTATCTTTAGTTTCTTCAACTTCACGTGATGACTCGTGGATTGAATTTTTCTCTTTTTAGCATGGGTTGAGAGGAAGACTTAGAAAAATTTGTAATGATTTCACATAACTTGGAGATTTTAGTATTTGATTTGGTATTTTCTACCTTATCCTTATCTAGCTTGAGGAAAAGTATATCAATAAAGGTCTGAGTATCTTTCTTCAAAACTTCCATAGTGGCTTCAACTAGAGGAACTCTTGTCATAGTTATATCTTCCTTGGTCATCTCACCTTTTACTTACCTGCTACTAGAGTAGATACTTCAGAAAAATTCTGCCCACGATGATTCTATTATCAACTTTAAAGTTACCTTAGTAGCTTCCAACATCCTCCCTCTCTTATCAAGACTTCTCAGCAGTTGTAGGTCTATTTCTTCTAAATTTATTACTTCTTTAGCCTCTATGACTTTTTGTAATGCCAACCAAGATGAGAATTCTGACTTATAGAAGTAGGTGCACCTAAATACACTACCATCTATTGACTTGTCACTACTACTGCACTAGAATCCAATATCATTTCTTGGCTTTCCTCTGCTGTAATATCTTATAATAGTACCTTTTCTATCTCTACCATTTTTGAGTCAACAAATTCTTATCTAATTATTTTTATTGAGTAGTCTTGATAATTGTATCTAATTCATATTTCTTTCCACTCTCTTCCCCCTCATGCATATGAGTCTCCTTCACATCCTCTATATGAATCTACTCTTCGTGTTATAATTCAATTTCCCCTTATTTGATATTCTTTATTTCTATAGCTTCTACTTCATCTCCTCATATTTCCCCTTATTTGATACTTCATGGGATGAAGATATCTCCAAAGTAGCATCATGTCCTTATTCATATTGGGTGTTAGGTTTATCATCTGCTAGTGGAGGAGGAGGATTTTGTGGTGGGGAGAAAGGAAAATGAAGGGGAGGTGGATTCTCTACCTTCATTGAGGGAGATTAAAAATAATGTTTCATAGGTGGAATACTATTATCGCCCTCAAAATTCCCCTCTTTTGAAGTCAAGTTTTGAAAATTTTGAGTTGGTACCGTGGAGTAATCCATGTTTTTCTTGAAAATCTTTTCCTTCATTCGGATGTCATTGTCAATCCTTCTCTTTGGTTGTGGATCATATAGAGCTTGGTATTGTTTGCAGTTTTTCATTCCATGGAGAACAATTTAAAATTCGGGTGTAAAGGTGGGGTTTTCCCTTTTATTTTTATTTTTCCACAGTCGTGAATGATGGGCGTATCTTCCCTGTCAAAATTTTCCCCAAATCCAGGGGTATTACATGGACATCTCTGATTGGATGCCGTGTGGCCATGTTTCAAGTGCCATGGAAGCCTCCACACATCCAAATGGCACAAATCCAAGGGTAGGGCCCAAGGGACAGTCCTCAAATAAGCGCAGGCTTTCCACATGTCCTAGGTCCAAAATGAAGATAGAACAAGCCCAAATTGGATAAGTATGGAAGGTTTAGCGGACGACGCCATGTGTCTTATCAGCGCAACTTTAAGGGTCGAAGCCAAGGGTGGTTCCCCAAACTTACACTAGCCCTCCACGTGTCCTAGGTCCAAAAAAGGGACAAAGCTGGCCATTTAATCAACTAAGTATAAGAGGGTCAGCGAAGCCTCCACGTGCCTCAACGGTGTAACTTTAGAAGTGAGACCAAAGGGCTAGTCTCCAAATGAGTGCCAACTCACCACGTGGTCAAAGTCAAAAGAGAGACAAATTCGGTCATTGAAGAGTCGAACCGGTGAAAGGATCCACACATTATCTCGATGCCATTTTAGGGGCGAATCCAAAGCAGAAACTCAAATGAGTTCCATCTCTCCATGTGTCTAGGGTCCAACAGAAGTCAAGTGGGTAGTAAGCCCAAATTGGATAAATATTAAAGAACTGGTGGAAGTCTCCACGTGTCTCTTTGACGTAACTTCAAAGGAAGAATCAAGAGTGGGTTCCCAAGTTTGTGTGGGCTTTCCATGCGGTTTGAGTCAAAGAAAGGGTAGAGCCGGTTTGTGAATCGGCTAAGTATAGAAGGGTTTGCGAAATCCTCCACGTGTCATCTCGGCGAAACTTCAAAGGAAAAATCAAGGCGGGTCCCAAATGTGTGCTAAACCTCCACGTATTTAAGGTCAGACATATGGCCCCGCTAAACAAAAGGGAATTAGTCAAAAAAACACAAAAATACTGAACTGGCCTACAAAGGGACATGTGGTCATGTTTCAAGCGAAGGCGGAAAGGTGGGCCCTTTTTGTGTTTTGATGCTTTGAAAATTCAAAGCGGGAAAGTGGGCCATCGAGCAATTTGGGAATTTTGGATTTGTTTCCATAAAGATCTTAAAGTTATAAAGTGACCTAGCCCTGCCCATGCCAAGGGATAAAGTCAAATGTTGAGCCCGCATCGAAAGTCAAAGCGGGAGGCGAGTCGGCGAGAGCAATTTGAGTTTTTGAGCCCATGTTGAAAAGAGGTAAAATTGCAAAAGTGAGCCGTGACTCCATTGCCACTCAAGTGAAGCCATGTGTTAGGCCTATATCAAAAGCGAGGTGGGTGAGACAAAATGTTTGAAGTTTTATTTCTCTAAAAGGCACAAAATACAAAAGGCATCCTCAAGCCCACTTCAGTTTAAATCTCTCCCACATGGATGGCTCAAATTCAAAGTTTTCAAAGGTCAGATGGACATCTGTGATTCAATGTGTATGGTTTTTCCGCCAGGCATGGAAATGGCCGAGGCATTGGAGAAGTTCAGACATTAGTTTCTTGAATCAGTTTCATCATTTTTGTAACCGAATGTAACCGTTCTTGGAAGCTATTTAATGGTTTCTCCATGCCATTGTTGTGGTTGGATCCTGATACTCTTTAGAGGTAATAGATTTGAAGTAATTAATACATAATTTTTCCCTTTTCTTCCTTTGTTATTCCTTCTTTCCTTGTCTGAAAATTTGTGAATCATCCATCTTTTATGATAAGAAACTTTGTGTTCTTGTTTATATGATTTCTGGAACTTTGTGTCTATGGAATTATATCTGTTATGAAAGTGAATGATTCTACTCTGCATCTCCTTGGCTCAATATGTATAAGGTTATACTTTGCCATCTATATTTCTTGAAGGTATTGTTATGTTCTTCCTCTCTCATCTCCTTAATTCTTCCATTCTTTTGTATTGATGATCTTTGGGCATAAAACGTTTCAAAGTATCAGGAATCCACACTTTGAAAGTTGTACATTTGTATATAAGTTTTGTTTCTTTCTTTCAATAAGGGAACCTCTCCCATTAAAGAGGAGGGACTTGCTGTCCCCTGACTGTGGTTTGTTAAAGTTCCATTTAAAAACCCAACATATACCTACGATCATTGTAGTATATGAAGCTTGTGATGAGGAGACCACCGGGAAGAGGAAATAACTTGAGCTGATGAAGGAGTAGCTTCCCTAGTAGTAACTCCTAGAGTTGTTTCTTGTATTCCGATGAATGATTTCCTTTTTCATTGGTATGGGATTTTTCTACATTGGTGACCTTCTAGGTCCCTTGTTTCTTCCACCTTGATCTCCTTCCTTTTTTGCTACCATAACTTATTTGTTTCATCACTGATTCTTCCAAACAATAACCTCTTCCAAGAATCCATTTTGAAGTGCAGGCTAAGACCATTGAAGTTCTTTCATAATTTTTTTCACATTATTCTTCTTGAAATCAATGGGTGTTAGTGGGGCCTTATCTCCCCCCATTTTATTGTAGGAATCAAGAACAACATTCCCATCATTAGGGAGGTCTTCAAGAATCTTTTCTAGTCCAACATTACATTAGGAGATTTGATCTGATTAGGCATGTATGGACATTTAGGCGTATAGCACCGATTTAGCTTGATTACTATGTTGTTGCATTATCTTATGATGTCATGGATACTAATTGATATGATGTTGTTTTGGAATGTAGTTATATTGATGGTTACTCAGTTTGTTGCATGTTGAGATTCTATGGATACATGTCATTTTATCATTGTGACTAACTTATGGTGAATTATGTATAGTTGTGCATGTTGTCACACTTTCGATACTAGAAAGATGAAATGATAGTCTAGAATTCATTGTTATCTTGTTTAGTAGTTGATTTATATTTTATCGGACAGGTGTGTTTAATGTGTGCAATGAGTGTGCAGGTGACAGGTCACAGGAGAATGTGGGACTCAGGCCAGCTACACAACTTTGCACAAGCAGCCCACGGGCTAAGTCCTAGCCATGTTTATTGCTTGAGGCCTTAGCGTTAGAATTATTGTTTTGGGCACCATGGGTGACCCTCATTTGTAATGTAATATGTCTTGTAATTATTAATTTTGCTTAGGGTGTTTAGTTTGTGTTGTAAACTTGTTTTGGGAATTAATGACCCCACTTGCATTAAGTTTTGAATTAGATTAATGATGTAATTAATCTAGAGGGTTTAGGGTCACATGTGAACCCTTGGGTGGTCCCCACACCCTCTAACCTTGTGCCAAATTTTTCCAAACCCGAAATTGGGTTATTTTGGGCATTTTTAGGGACCCTTTTTAGTTTGGGAGTTCCCTTAACATAAAAATGAGCCCTTGGACCCTACCTAATAGGTAGGGGGCTTATTTCCAAGGCTAGAGGGAGTTTTCCCTCCCTTTTTGCCTCTTGTTTGGTCACATCCATGTAAGGGGTATGGTTTAGTGTGCTTGTTAAAAGTTGCACAAGAATTGTCTTGTTAGCATTTAGAGTAATTTGGGAGAAGAGGGAAAAAGGCATTTTACCCTTTCTCTCTTTTGTTTTGGCATCTTTGACCTTGAAGGAGGAGAGGGGTGACACATGTCACCCCCTCATTTGTGAGGATTTTTTCTTGCTCCTCTTCAAATTTCCCCTCATGGGAAAGAAGAGAACTTTTTTTTTGGGAGCTTTTGGCTTGGATGCTTGGGTGATTTGGAGCTAGAGTTTACTTGGGTCAAGAAGGAGAGAAGTTTGAAGTTGGAAAGCTTTTTGGAGAGATTTCTTTGAGGTAGGCTCTTAAGCCTTATTGTATGTGTTGTATTCATATTAGTTGTTAGATTGTTTACTTGAAAATGTTGTTGTTGCATGTGGATTTTGGTTATTGTTTGCTTGTTTTACTCCCTCCATCATATGGCATGATGGAGTTTTGGAGTTTGTGGGGGAAGAGAGAGGGATTTTTCCCTCTCAATCCTCATGGCTTGATGGACAAGCCTTGTAGGATTTTAGTGACTCCCCTCAAATGGTTTGAGGTGGGGATGGTGATTCATTTGGCTTGAATCTCCTTCCCCATTCTTGGTAAGGAAACCCCTTTGGGGTTTGAAAATCCTTCCAAGAAGGATTTGGTGAAAGGGTGGAGGAATAAGGAGGGTTTTAAATGAAATAGGAGAAATAAGGAGGGTATGGAGATCTTGGTATTGTGCTTATATTATTGGTTATAACTCTTGGAGAACTCCTCTCCTCTCTTCCCCACTTTGTTTAGAGGTAGAACTTGGTTTCTCCTCTTTTTCCTTCCTTGTAAAATTTGGAGTCTTGTCTTGGATATTTGTCTTATTTTTGTGTGGATGTATTATTGGTTTGTTCACCTCACTCTTGTGCAAGTTGTGGTTAGTTGTCCTCTTTCCCATGGGCTTGGGGAGGCTAGCATGCATCCCAACCTTGGGAAAGACATGTAATGATGCCTATGGTTGGGTGGTAAACAAGCTTCTTCTCCTTGTTTGGTTTCTTGAAGGCATGTGCATTTGGATCTCAAGATGGAAGTGGTGGTTGGAGCTCTTGGCCTCTTTTCTCTTCTTTTTGATGGATATTACCTCATTGTAACCTCTTTAGGAAATGGCTTGTGGGAAACTTCCTCTTTATGGTCTTTTATCTTCCTTTTTGTATTTGATAAACACTTGTAAGATTGGTATTTCACTTGTATATGAGAGCTTTTGTTCTATCTTGGGAAGAGGTCATTTGGTTGTCTCTTATGTATTTTAGTATGTTGAAAAAATGGGGTATTGAGAGATTGTGCAAAAGAAGACTTGTAAAATATTGTATTTCCTTAAAATACATTTAATAGAAGTATTTTTACATCTCTTTAACATGCCTTGTTCTTGGAATTTTATTTGACAAAAAAAATTGTTACTTGAAAAGAAATCTTGATTTTTTCATGTGGAGTTATTAGTTAACATTGGAAGAAAACTATTATTATTTTGGAATGTACATCTCTTGTAAATTATCATGGATTTAGAAAACTAAGTGAAACTAGTTTTAAAAAGATTATACCACTATATGGTTTTTTAAATCTTATGTTTTTTAGGGTATTAGAAATGAAAATATTCTCATTGAGCAATATATGTCCTTTCTTGTGAATGTTGGTGATATTGATATGATGAAATGAAAGATAAATCTTTTTGATTTTACTTCATGAGAAAAAAAAAATTTATCTTCCTTTATGTGCCACATGTAATGAGATAAAATCATTTGTAATTTCCCTCTCTAATATATATAAGATCATTTTTCTAAAGACAATTTTGTAGTTATTCACTTATTTGTGAGTTCCTTTTTTTTCATATATTAAAAATTATATTAAATTATATATAAACCTAGTATTTTACTTTACACACACACACACATACACACACACACACACACACATATATATACACACACACACACACAATAAATATATATATATATATATATATATATATATATATATATGATGATAAATATATATATAAAAATAACAATACAAATGATATTATATATATATATATATATATATATATATATATATATATATATATATATTTATATTATTAAAAAATAAACCAAAAAAAAATTATTTTTTTTGTTTTTTTGTATATTGTTGGGTGTGGGGGAGGGCCGAACCCTACCCCCCCACACCCAATTACCACCACGGCTACGCCTACGACATGTTGCTCCTCCACCCCCCCCCCTCACCGTCCGTTGTCCCCCATGCTGTGCCTCGACATCCCCCTCCCCCACCCACCTCCCCTCCTCCACACCCCATCCCCCCCCTGTCCTCCCACAACCCCCTCTCCCTAAGCACCCCCGACCTCCTCCCCTCCTGTTGCCCCCACCCTCGAACCCCTCCACTTAGCCACCCCCCCTCTTTCCTTCCTCCTTCCTTTGTCACATCCTTCTCCCATTGTGGCCCACCCACCTCTACAAAATCCATCGCCCCTCCTTTTCCTTTAAAAAAATATAATATATCTAAATGTATATGTATAATATATAATAAAAGAAAAGAAAGAAAATATTTTTTAATTATTATATGAATCTTCAAACAAAAAAAAAAATGTAAAATTTAAACAAAACTCCATAATTCTCCTCAACCTGCAAAAGAAAAAAAAAAAAAAAAATGAATGAAAAGAAGGAGAAGACAAGAATAATATTCAAATGAAAAGAGAAAAAAGAAAAGTTAAGGAAGTTTAGGGTGAGATGAAATCAAGGGGTAGGATTGGATTGATCCTAAGTTCCTCATTCAATCCTACCACTTTTTGAAGTTGGGTTTTTAATGGGATTATTAGAATAACAAGTGTAAAGGGGTGTGTGGTACATTAAATAGAAATGAATTTTGCGATAAAACCAAGGGAGGGAAAGTGATGTAGAAAAGTAAATTTAAGATAGTGTTTTAGTTAAATAATCAAATAAGGGATTTGGGTAGGAGGATTAAATAAATAAAATCAATTGAGGGTAATGAATTTGAAAATAGGTAAAATCAATTCAGATTAAAATATTTTAATTTGTTGGAATTCGTTAATTTTAGTTTGGGTAAATTAAATTAACTATAATTAAATTATTTGTTTTTAAGGGGAGATGGTTAAGTGAAACATTAGTAGTTACCTTTAAAAAAAAAAATTACCGGCTTATTGGTCTAATTTTCCAATGTCTCGGGTCGAGGCATTACATTTGGTATCAGAGCGGAGGTTTCACACACACGGACACTCTGGGTAATAAATCAACCGGTTAACAACATTGGTAATAACATTAAAAAGTAAATAAATAAATAAAATAATTAAACATTTTCCATAACCATTTAATAACTTCTTCACTCACCTCATGTATAGGATGGCACCCAAGAGGGGATGATCAACTAGAGGCTTGGGGCATAGTGCACCTACGCGGGAGCCATTGGCACCTGAATTTGGGCCTCAGATATTAGAGGTCCTGCAGTAGCTGATAGGTGTTGTGGAGTAGCATCTTCCACCACCACAAGAGGTAAGAGAGGAGATTACCATTGGGAGACGAGGAGCCGATAGGCAGGACGCGCATTCAGAGCCACTAGAGCATGATACACCAAGGCGGGAGAGGTCACGTAGCCCTTCCGTTCATCACGAGAGGGTAGCCTTGTACCATCATAGCCACTCACATAGTCTCGAGGGACCATTTGGGGATAGGTGACCCCTTTCACCTATTGGACTACATCGCCAGGATCGAGATACAAGCAGTGTGATTAGAGATCTCCTTCACTTGCAGCTGCCCACCTACACCGGCTCTATAGATGGCTTTGGGGCTGAGTCATGGCTCCTTAGCTTGGATAGTTGCTTTGGCTTGCACTCTTATGAGAGCAATGTCAAGGCAAGGTTCGCCATACACCTCCTCGAGACACAACAGTGTTTGGTGGAGGAATGAGGAGCGTAAGCTCCATCTGACTTGAGAGATAGTGACCTGGGAGATGTTTGAGGAGTGATTCAGGGCTTTATATGTCAGAGCATTTCATGCAGAAGAGGATCGATGAGTTTCACGACTTACGACAGGGATCTGGCACAGTAGCGCAGTATGAGAGCAGGTTCCTGGATCTTCTGCAGTATGTGGATTACCTGCAAGATGAGAAATTGTAGGTTAACAGGTTTATTCGAGGCCTTAATGCAGATATAACAGGAGCAGTTAGGATGTTATCTCCTCCCACACTTGAGAAGGCCATTGAGAAGGCCTACTTAGCTTGAGGAGAATAGGACCAAGGCACAGGAGCACCGAGATAGAAACAAGAGCAAGTTTCAGGAGAGGATATAGGCCTTTCAGAGTCAGAGGTCATGGGGTATAGCACCACCCCCTAGAGGAGGATTCTGGCCTCTGCCAGTAACCACGAGGGCTCCACCACACCCACGGTGATGACACGGCAGAGGCCACCCAGGTAGGGGCTAGATAGACACATGGTTTTTAGAGAGGTGGTTCTAGAGGTATTTTTGGTGGAGCCAGGGATAGGAGGTAGGGTACTCAGTAGTACAACCATCTCATCTGTAAATGTAGCGAGTCTGCTAGGGTTGGACCGGTAGGATCAGTACACTAGAGTACAGGAGGGACCCCATCTCATAGGGGTATAGGAGGATGTTTCATTTGTGGATCTCCTGATCACTATGTGCGTATGTGCCCACACAAACCCAATACCATGGATGCACAGAGAGCTGCTAGATCCAAGTAGATGGTGGGTGACATGGGACGCGCCCATCGTGTATATGTAGCGGTTGATAACCGTCGAGCCAGAGCATCAGGCCACAGTCATTGAGATGACAGTACTATCAGGGGTATTTTTGTCTCAGTACTTTTTGATTCAGGTGCTTTAGATTCTTTTATATCACCTTCTATAGTGGACCAGTGTGGGCTAGTGGTGGCTAGGTAACCAGATAGTTGGCAGGTTGAGTTGGCCTCTGGGGCCAAACTCGCCATGGACTCGTATGTGGAGAGTTACGTACTTGATTTAGGAGTCTTCTCCACTACACTTGACCTCTGAGTTATCCCTCTAGGATCATATCAGGTAGTTTTGGGTATGGATTGGCTCGAGGCTCATCGAGCTAAGGTGGATTGCAGAAATAAGGTCATTGAGTGTCAGGATGATCTTGGTAGTTTAGTTGTGATTTTAGGGATGAAGAGGCCTATCTCTTTGCGCATGATCTCGGCTAAGAAACTCAAGCAAAGCATGCATAAGGGTTGTCAATTATTTGCTATCACCATCAATGATCGATCAAGAGAGCACTCAGAGCACTCACCCTTAGATGATCATGTAGTTTTGAGGGAGTATGTAGATGTGTTTCCAGGCAAGCTTCCAGGGTTACCACCCCACAGAGAGGTGGATTTCACCATTGATTTAGTACCTAGATCTACACCAGTTTCTAGGGCACCCTATCGGATGACGACTCCAGAGCTTCATGAGCTCAAGATTTAGTTAGAGGAGTTGTTAGATAAGGGTCTCATTCACCCTAGTGTATCTCCTTGGGGAGTGCCAGTCATATTTGTGAAGAAGAAGGATGGTTCTCTCAGGCTTTGTGTTGACTTCGGAAGCTCAAAAAAGTCACAATAAAGAACCATTATCCACTCCTAGGATTGATGACTTGTTTGATCAGATGTGGGGAGTGAGAGTATTCTCCAAAATTGATCTCAAGTCAGGGTACCATCAGTTGCACATTTCAGATGCAGACATTCATAAGACAGTGTTTTACACACATTATGGGCATTATGAGTTCACAATTGTTCCATTTGGATTGACCAATGCCCCAGCTGTCTTCATGAGCCTCATGAATGGAGTATTCAGGACATTTCTGGATCACTTTGTTTTAGTGTTCCTTGATGACATATTGATTTATTCTCATTCCGAGGAGGAACACGAGGAGCATTTGAGACAGGTACTTCAGGTTTTGAGAGAGCAGAAGTTGTATGGGAACTTGGAAAAATGTAACTTCTTTCAGACAGAGATTCAGTACTTGGGTCATATCATATCAGGTGAGGGTATCTCAGTAGATCCCTCTAAGATACAGGCTATCATGGACTGGCCAGCACCCACATCAGTTACTGAGGTGAGGATTTTCATGGGTTTAGCAGGGTATTACCGTAGGTTCATACAAGACTTTTCTAGGATTGCTCACCCTATCACTTCTCTTCAGAGGAAAGGGAAGAAGTTTGATTGGTCAGAAAAGTGTGAGCAAGCCTTTTAGTTGCTTAAGGAAAGGTTAACCATGGCGCCCATCTTAGTAGTTCTAGACCCTAGACAGAGGATTTTTTGTTTACACTGATGCATCACTAGAGGGTTTGGGAGCAGTTCTTATGCAGGAGCGTCGGGTTATTGCATTTGAGTCTCGTAAGCTCAAGGACTACGAGCTTAATTACCCTACTCATGACTTGGAGCTTACAGTAGTTGTTCATGCACTTGTGCATTGGTGACACTTCCTTTTGGGTAGACCTTTCATTTTGAGGACAGATCATCGTAGCTTACAACATATCTTCTCATCGGCCAAACCTCAATGCTCGTCAACGGCATTGGATGGAGTTCCTATGTGAGTATGACATGGAGGTGCAGTATATCAAAGGAAAGGAAAATGTTGTTGCAGATGCACTTAGTAGATGATGACATGTGCTTGCTTCATTGACACTTCAGTCAGATTTGAGAGGTAGGATTCTTGAGCACCTTCTAGAGGACAGGTTTTATGAGGGAGCTAGACAGATGTTGGAGTCACAAGGTTCATTAGAGGGTAGATATTCTGGGTGTGTTTTAGAGACAGATGGTTTACTTCGATTCCATAGGCGCATCTACGTGCCTAAGGCCGTGATCTACATAGCTTCATCCTCACAGAGGCTCATTAAGCCCCATATGCAACACACCTAGGCGTGAAGAAGATGCACACTGATATGAGGGAGTTATATTATTGGTCGGTCTTCGACGGGACATAGCAGATTTTTTTGCACATGTTTCCTTGAGTGTCAGAGGGTCAAGGCAGAGCATTCTCATCCTATAGGACTCTTACATCCTCATGATATTCCCGAGTGGAAATGGGATGTGATATCCATGGATTTCATAGTCGGACTTCCTATGTATTCTTATCATCATGATGCCATTATGGTCACCGTGGATAAGTTGACCAAGGTTGCACACTTTTCACCAACCAAGGTCACCTATAATGCACAAGCCATCGCCAAAGTATTTATGGAGGACATTGTTAGGTTGCATGGGATTCCAAAGACCATCATCAATGACAGGGATACCATCTACACTTCAGTTTTCTAGACTTCCTTTCAGACCGCTCTGGTACTTAGATTAATTTTAGTTCATCTTATCATCCAAAGATAGATGGATAGATAGAGAGAGTTAATCAGGTATTGGAGGACATGTTGAGAATGTATGTGATGGACCAGCGAAAAAATGGGAAGATTATTTGCATTTAGTTGAGTTACCTACAACAACAGCTATCATAGTTCCATTGGTATGGCTCCTTACCAGGCTTTGTATGGATGACCTTGTAGGACACCTTTGAGTTGGGACAAACTAGATGACAGGATTATTCTGGGACCAGCTTATCTATAGGATTTAGAGCAGTAGGTTATTCTAATTAGACAACGTCTTGAGTAGGCTAGAGCATGCCAGAAGGCATATGCAGACACCAAGAGGATTGATCGTCACTTCTCAGTGGGTGACAAGGTATTCTTGAGAGTTTTCCCACATAAGAGTCCAATCTGCTATGGAAAGGGTTCTAAGCTTTCACCTCATTTTGTGGGTCCTTTTGATATTTTAGAGGTCATTGGTCCAGTTGCCTATCACCTAGCTTTGCCACCACACCTTGCACGGGCCCATGATGTATTTCATGTTTCTATACTACGTAGATATGTACCTAGATGTTTCTCATGTTTTGGATTGGTCGGCATTATAGGTAGAGGACGGAGGACAGTGGAGACTGGAGCCCATACGCATATTGGAGCACAAGAGGTTGGCCCTTCAAGGTCGAGACTTGGACCAGGTTAGAGTGCAGTGGGCCGATACGATGAGACAACAACTACCTAGGAGGATGCGACACCTTTGAGGGCTAGATATCCCTATCTCTTTCAGTGACTTCCAGGAGGAAGTCTAATTTTAGTAGAGGGGGATGTAGTGCCCACATTTTTATAGCTCAGTTACTTGTTGCTCATTACTCTTAGACATATTTTGATAGCGATTTGTTATATTTTGGGACATTACATTAGGAGATTTGATCTGATTAGGCATGTATGGACATTTAGGCGTATAGCACCAATTTAGGTTGATTACTATGTTGTTTGCATTATCTTATGATGTCATGGATACTAATTGATATGATGTTGTTTTGGAACGTAGTTATATTGATGGTTACTCAATTTATTGCATGTTGAGATTCTATGGATACATGTCATTTTATCATTGTGACTAACTTATGGCAAATTGTGTATAGTTGTGCATGTTGTCACACTTTCGATACCAGAAAGATGAAATGATAGTCTAGAATTCATTGTTATCTTGTTTAGTAGTTGATTTATATTTTATCGGACAGGTGCGTTTAATGTGTGCAATGAGTGTGTAGGTGACAGGTCACAGGAGAACATGGGACTCAGGCTAGCTACGTAACTTTGCACAAGTAGCCCACGGCTAAGTCCTAGCCATGTTTATTACTTGAGGCCTTAGCATTAGAATTATTGATTTGGGCACCATGGGTGACCCTCATTTGAAATGTAATATGTCTTGTAATTATTAATTTTGCTTAGGGTGTTTAGTTTGTGTTGTAAACGAGTTTTGGGAATTAATTAGCCCACTTGCATTAAGTTTTGAATTAGATTAATGATGTAATTAATCTAGAGGGTTTAGGGTCACATGTGAACCCTTGGGTGGTCCCCACACCCTCTAACCTTGTGCCAAATTTTTCCAAACCCGAAATTGGGTTATTTTGGGCATTTTTAGGGACCCCTTTTTAGTTTGGGAGTTCCCTTAACATAAAAATGAGCCCTTGGACCCTACCTAATAGGTAGGGGGCTTATTTCCAAGGCTAGAGGGAGTTTTCCCTCCCTTTTTGCCTCTTGTTTGGTCACATCCATGTAAGGGGTATGGTTTAGTGTGCTTGTTAAAAGTTGCACAAGAATTGTCTTGTTAGCATTTAGAGTAATTTGGGAGAAGAGGGCTAAAAGGCATTTTACCCTTTCTCTCTTTTGTTTTGGCATCTTTGACCTTGAAGGAGGAGAGGGGTGACACATGTCACCCCCTCATTTGTGAGGATTTTTGCTTTCTCCTCTTCAAATTTCCCCTCATGGGAAAGGAAGAGAACTTTTTTTGGGAGCTTTTGGCTTGGATGATTGGGTGATTTGGAGCTAGAGTTTACTTGGGTCAAGAAGGAGAGAAGTTTGAAGTTGGAAAGATTTTTGAGAGCTTTCTTTGAGGTAGATTCTAAGCCTTACTGTATGTGTTGTATTCATATTAGTTGTTAATTTGTTTACTTGAAAATGTTGTATTTGCATGTGGATTTTGTTATTGTTTGTTTGTTTTACTCCCTCCATCATATGGCATGATGGAGTTTTGGAGTTTGTGGGGGAAGAGAGAGGGATTTTTCCCTCTCAATCCTCATGGCTTGATGGACAAGCCTTGTAGGATTTTAGTGACTCCCCTCAAATGGTTTGAGGTTGGGATGGTGATTCATTTGGCTTGAATCTCCTTCCCATTCTTGTAAGGAAGGATGGATTATGCATGGGGTATGGGTAAACTAGTTAGGAAATCTTATATCTTCGACACGCACTAATGGAATCTACGAATCTAAGGCAAAGAAGGCCCTCCTAACCTGAACTGGCATGATAGATCGGTCGTGAGGATGATGACTGCTCGAAGGCTCCAATCAATATCGAGCTCTGGCGTGATCCGATCTATAGGTTGTGGGATACGAGGAAAATGACCAGGATTGTTTCGTGTATATCTCCAGATAGGGTCATAGGATGGATGATGGATATGGTGGATTCTACGGGTGATTCTTCGGCCTAGTCCAGAAATCCTTAGCTTCGTTAGCTACTATATCCAATAGGGATAACTGTGTGATGATAATAGGCGGAAGTGGAGTGGATCTAAATACTAATGTGTGTAAACCAACGTCAACGTCGGATTGACCTGTGGACTCGTTGGGTTGTGGGATTTGTGAATCACAACCATAGATTCGTGGTTGTTGTGGACTGCTTATGGTCATGTGTGGAATCAGTCCCTAATCCCTAGTATCCAATAGTCGTATGCCTTTTCGGCCTCTATGTTCAGAATTAACAGTTGTGTAATCTTTTCAGAGTATCTTACAGGCATTCTTGCAACCTGAATTCTTAAGCTAGTGTCTATATCAGTGAGAATATCTCCTGCGTCTAGCTGTGGGACCAAAGGATCACAACCGAATGTTTTCTCTCTTTCAAGCCCTTCTACAGTCATGTGGATGTTTATCTAGGGTAACCTGTAGTTTGGCTGGTTTGACCAGAATATGTGTGCTTGGTCATCTTCTATGTTTAACCCTCTTAACTGTGAGTTGATCTGTTGTAAGTCTTTTTGTTGTTCGGAAGACTTGGATTCTAAGATTCTGGTCTATATCGGTTATTGCTGTGACAAGATTGGGTTGAGGCACGATAGGCTCGAATACGTATTCTCTGGGCTCCCTAGGTCCCGTGATTGTCATGCAAAAGGAAATGATATAAAGCTAACTAATGATAGAATAAATCGACTACGCAAGATATATCTATGTATATTCCTAAATCTGATATTTTGATAAACTACTTGAATAGAATTTAAAAGAGCAATTATCTAATATATCTAGAAATTGACAACTAAACTAATAACGAAATTAAAACAAACAAAGCAGCCGAGTATAGCTACTTGTCTGTGCAGTTGTGAATCTATTCTAAGTAACCAGATAACTGATCTAATCTATTTGAAAGACTCTCGATCCTACCTCAGAAGTGAGGAGTGAATCATAGTTTCTCAGAAACTATCAATCCCCACAACTTCCCTGGCAATATCGAAAGTAAAATTAACTAAAATGAAATGATTGGCTACTCTACTTGATATGCTTTAACTAGAACTTTGAAAGCTTGAACCTGGATTTTGCAGAACAGTGGTGAATCCGATGGTGTGTGGCCTTGTCCCCTCAGTGTGATTTCCTCATTCTTTCGTGCTCACGTGGATCCAGAAAAGCGTGTGTATGCTAGCATCAGTAGAAGTAGATATGGGACAATGGCAGCTTAGGATGCAGACTGAATACAATGCGAGTAGGAGAGGGATAGCGCAAGAGAATAGAGCTTGGCTTATGTAATTCCTAGCGGGATTTATTGCGAGTCATGCAACATAAAATGTCCAGAACCTGAAACTATCCTATTTGATGAGTAGAACCTGCAACTTTAATGGCTTCCTACTTGAAAATCAAACTATCCTACTCCAATTGATTGGATGAAATAATAACAACACTTGCACAAGGAGAATATGTGGCTTTCTAACAGCTAAACAACACTACCATGCATACAACAAATGAAACTATGAATCCTAAGAAAAATTGAAAGGCTAAGCTATTGAAATGAGAAATTCAGAGGCAAATTTGAGGGGCCATTTGCTTGAGCACAAGCCAGCTATTTATAGAATCCCATTTACCCAAAGGTGAAAACCAAATTGATCTCTTAAACCATAAACAATGCCAAAACACTATTCCAGGGAACCAGAATCATAAATACAAGCAAAGGTGGTGAAAAAAAATGGTAAACATTGAAAATTTACATGAGTCACGTTAAAAGAGCATTCTAGAAAATGCATGAAGGACCGCCCCCAGCAGGCGGGCGGTTATTCTGGACCGCCACCTGCACAGGCGGCGGTCACGAGACCGCCACCCAGGTAGGGCGGCGGTTTCATCACTGAAGACCAAAAAGCAAAGAAAAAGAGGGGGAAGGAAAAAGCAAAGCATGCAGGGGCTAAGCGGGGCATGCGGGATGTTAACACATACTTGGAGAGATTTTCGGATCCCGAACACCTTGCGAGGAGACCTGTATCATCATTGGGGCACGTGTAACATTGTTCCTGGTGGTGCAGTACCCTATAATTTTGGGTACGTACATATTGCCCCCTCGAGAAGCGTTTTAGCCATGAAGAGGTGTAAAATGGTGGGTCCAGTATGGTGGTCCCAAAATGGGAAATTAGAAGTTATACCTGATACGTCCATGTGTGTCGAAATGACACCATCCAAAATTCCCACCACCTACAAAATGAAAAGAGAATTCAAGTGCAGATAGACAAAATAGATCGAAAAATAAACACTAAAATATTATGAAATGAGGACGTACCATTTGTGCGGGGATAAGAACTTACCTCATCGGCGCTCCAAACCTACGAAAAGGGCATTCAAAACAAGTCAGGTTGTTATATATGTAAAAGTGGGCCCATTTTCCTATTCATTTGTGCGTGTTGATTTGGTTGATTTTGAGCTCTGGGACCCACGGTGATGGTTTCTCACGAGAGTATAGTCAAAATGTTCGGGATGAGATCGTGATCATGCCTCCATGAGTGGAACACCGACCCACGAGATCACAGGTTAGTTTTTCTCGATTTACCATTTTTGCCCCCAAAATGTTAAAATGGTGAAATCTTTGTCATGGGGGGATTATTTTTGAAAATGTTAGTTTTAATAGGGTCAACTAGGGGGCGCCTACTGGGTAGGCTTTGTTTGAGTCAAAATGGTCTTTATTTTGTGTTTTTAGCCACTTTTAGGGCACATGACCCGCGTGGGTTTTGGGACACGACCGCCACCCTGAGCAGGGCGGCGGTTACGAGACCACCTCCTTGATCAGGGCGGTGGTTACAAGACCACCACCTTTAAGGCGGCGATTATGGAACCGCCCTGCCTGCTCAGGGTGGCGGTTCTACACAAAATGTATAAATAATACTTATTTGAATTCATTTTTGCATTTTTAGCATCCTTTCCTGCTTTCATGATTTTTCTAATGTCACTTGGATACTAACTTACTCTTGTTTTGTGTGTTTTTGGGTGTATGCAGGCGAAGGAGGAGTATATCCGATGGAGTCGGGAGAGGGAGTGTGATTGGCTTCGCGGTATTGGATGCCCTTTCTCAGGATGAGCAGGACACTCTTCAGAGGGCCGGTATACTTGCGCATATCACGGGTCCCACATGTTGCACCATCTAGTCACATACTTTGTGACTTATTTTCATATTGGGATGCAGATCGGAACACTTTCCGATTACTAGGGGTCAGGGTGAGTGGACCATTACTTTGGAGGATGTTTACCATATCTTGGGGGTCCCGATTATTGGGAGATGGCTCACTCTTGAGACAGCAGGGTCACGGGCTCAGACAACACAGGGGGCCTCATATATGGGAGATGTAGTTATCTCCACTTGGTTTGAAGAAGGGGTGAGGGTCCGATCTATTCCTAGCCTACCTATCCCCTTGATTCATCAGGCCATTATGGGGATCCTTGCCTCGAGATTGATCGGGGACAAGGGAGGAGACACCTTACTTATATTGTTGGTCCCCCATCATTGCACAGATTGAGGGGCATGGCCGGATTTATGCACAGGGGAGCCGACATTCTTGGGACCACCTATCATGATTTGTACTGGGTGGTCCATTTACAGGGGCAGTCATTGAGCCATCCGACCCTGGTTATGAGCTGGGTCTATGAGCGTTTCATCCCTTATGGGAGAGGTGTAGAGGTGGCAGATCCCGAGCTGTGAGGGCAGCCAGATGGACAGACATGTCGGTGCTCAGAGCACCTCACCAGCCAGTCACCTCCTTGACCACTGATGACATGGAGGCCACACCTTATCAGGCCATGGCAGGTTTATGGGGCGAGGAGGCTCTTACTTTGATTTCTTGCTCCACCACAGGGCAGCTTGTTGACAGGATGGGGAGGGTGGAGATACATCCGTTTGGTCGAGTGCCCCAGGTTTTGGCCTTCCATACGTGGGTATGCTTCCCCCAGTGGTACCGGTATATAGATCAGTCCGGGAGGCTAGAGGAGGTCCTAGAGGCCGGGGTTGGATAGTTGTTACTCCTGGTGTCCCCATTGCAGCTAGGAGGGTAGTACGAGCTCGAGGGAGAGCCGGTGCTCCTCAGGCACCCTTGCTTCAGATTGCCACCGGTCCCACCCACAGCAGCGATGACCCCATTGACATAGACTCTGAGTCCGAGGAGTTCACAGGGGGGAGATGGAGGAGGAGACTGAGGCTGAGGTCAGTGAGTCGGGCAGGAGAGGAGGACAGTGATCCTGAGTGGCATGACACTCAGGATATCTTACAGGTAGAGAGGGTGGAGCAGAGTGCGAGAGGGTGACTCTGGTTTCAGAGGAGCCACTCTCTCAGGGCTTGGGTGGAGAGGATGAGTCCGTAGTAGGATGTTATGTGGCCCCAGGCACAGGAGGAGCACACCAGTCAGCGGCGGCATCTGTGGTAGGTGCCGACCCTAGAGATCCATCTTGGAGGCCCGGAGATCCGAGTGAGTTATCATCCTTCCTTTTAATGTTTGTTTCTAGTTAGAATTGCCTTAGTTGCTATCTCTCCTTTTGTTTACATTTGTTTCTATCTCTTGATTATTTCTAATTGGGTTTTCTCCTTTGCTTGCAGAGACTGCTGATGAGTGGCGAGACCTGATTCACCGGGTATGCACTGATACCCTGATGATCCCTATGGAGAAGACCCGTGCGGAGCTATCCATGCAGGGGAGCCCTCAGCAGCCGGTAGGCATACCGATGTTTTTTCCCCTATCTGGCATGTGGCCAGGATGGTGACTCCCTCCATATTGAGTTGGTAGGATATAGGACAATAGAGCGCCTGATGAGGAGTCACTCTCATGGCGAGACCGCTTGCTCCTCGGGATCGTGAGCCCTCCGTGCACTCAGAGCGCCGGCGTAGCCGAGTCCTAGATGAGGGCGTGCACCTTCGGAGGGATCTCATAGGGGTTGAGAGGCCATTAGCTCTCGTAGATCATTAGTATGATGTATTTTGTATTTCTCGGGCTCTTTGAGCATTTTGACCATGCTTAGCGCATGATGGCATTGTACAGGAAACTTTGATTATATATATATATATATATATTTTTTTTTGGATTAGACTCTTGGTATCAATGTTCTTGTGATTTGCTTTCGTATGTAAATTACAATGTTGTTTTTATATGCCTTTCAGAATGTATGCAATGGAGAACAAATGATACAAATGTTTTCTTTCTTTTTGTATTTCGTGATGCTGATGTATGATAATGTAGACACAATGTGATTTTGAACTTTAGTTTCTATAAGCAATTTTTGGTACTTCATTTTTGTTTTGACAAAATGAGATGATAAACCGGTATGATGAGCAGATGAACTTGCCCCATTCCTATCTCCACGCAACTAGTAAGATGCGAGGGCTCATCACCGAGAGCTAGAAAGGGCACAAGTTGTGAAATTTGTTGAATGGTAGTGATGAGAGATAGACAAAGATTTGGTGGAACCAAATTAGGATGCTACAAACCTACTCTACTCAAGTGACTCCATAGTTTAGAATGCTACTTGCTTTGTGGTTTATCTAGACTTAGATCCGTAGATGGCCACATGGTTGACAAAATCTGGTTTTTAGGGTTTTGAACTCTCTTGGAATTTTGGACATCTGATTCATTCATTTTTGACTCAAGATTTCAAAGGTTCATTTGAATTGTTTGCTGACTACCTTCAACGTTTATTGTTAAGAGGACCCCCCATACCCTGCCCCATGCTACTAGTCAGAAGCATGGGCTTATCACCATGGACAAGGTACAGTGAGTAAGGGCATTCCCATCCTTTCCCAACCCTACGTCACTAGTAAGAGATGCAAGCTCATCACCGAAGGTTGGTAGGGCAAGGAAATGTGTAAAAATAAAATTTTCTATTTGATCTATATTTGACTTGTTTATTTGAGCAAAATGTCAGTATGTTCTTACTTCCAAAGAGATATGCATATGGGATAGATGTGACATGATGAAGCTTCTAGAACAGACCATAGGCAAGACACCTATCCTAGGGAGAAACCAAAAGTGAGAACAAGCATGCAGACCTTGGTATGGTTACCATTAAGACTTTGTCATATCTAGCTTTGTATGGATGAAATGATTCTGAAATGGTGATGATGTTATGAAAATGAAGAAGTATGATTTGAAAGCTAATGTCAATATCATCAGAAGCTTGTAATGAATTGCTTTGGGAATAAGTTCCTTGATCACAAGATTTGTATGAAACAAGCGGACGAAATGAACCTAACTACATGAAGATGCAATGTAGATATAATTATATAGATAGTGCTGGTCACTTATGCATAGAATCACTTAAGGTGTAGGGAATTGATAGTTTCACCAAATTCCTCACCCTCCAGTGTGCATAAGAGATATGCACCATTTCCATAGTCCTTCATGACTCGGTATGGGCCCAACCATTTGGGCTGGAATTTCCTCCCTTCACCGGTCTTTTTATCGATCCATTGTCTAGTCTTAGAACTAGATCACCTTCATATATGTCTCATTCATAGACCTTCTTGTTATACTTGCTGGCACATCCGGTCAGCATAGACTCTGTGCCATTGTTCAACATCTAACCTGGCTTCATCTAGGCTTTCTAGTTGGGAGAGACGTGCTTCTCTATAAGCTTCTTCATCCAGAATCCCTTGTAATGAGATGCGGAGACTGGGTATTTCAACCTCAAGTGGGAGAACTACTTCCACTCCGAATACCAGTGAGAAAGGAGTTGCTCCTGTTGGTGTTCTTATTGAGGTTTGGTGGGCCCACAAGGCCGGGTATAACTTTAAATGCCAATCTTTTTGTTTTCTTTCACCATTTTAAGGAGAATGGCTTTCAATGTTTTGTTTGTTGCTTCAGCCTATCCGTTGGCTTGAGGGTAATACAGGGAGGTTGTATGATGGTTTATTTTAAATTTATTACATAGTTCATGAACCTCGTCATTCTTAAAAGAAGTCCCATTATCTGTGATAATGATTTGTGGGACACCATACCTGCAAATGATCTGGTTCAAAATGAACTTGGCGATCACGGAACCTGGTACAGTGGTGAGAGGCATAGCCTCTACCCATTTGGTAAAATACTCGGTGGCCGTGATTATGAAGTTATGGCCATCTATAGATGAGGGAGAGAATTTCCCTATCAAATCTAGCCCCCACGTAGAAAAGGGCCATGGAGTAGCGATTGGTTGTAGAGCTTGTGCGGCATGTGAATCTCGTGGGAGAATTCTTGGCATTTATGACACCTGCGTACAAACTCTACGTCGTGTGTTCTAGAGTGGGCCAGAAATAGCCCATCCGATGTATTTTGTGAGTGGTGGCATGACCACCGAAGTGGCCTCCACATATTCCACTTTGTGAGATTCATGGAGAATCTTCTTGGATTCTTCTGTGTCAACACACCTTAGAAGCATTCCATCGAAAGCCTTACGATAGAGCACTTGTTCTATAATAACGTATTTAGCTACGATAATGCGTAACCACCTTCTTTGTTGTGGCGTAGCACCTTCTGGATATGTATGGTTCATGATATAATTAATAATATCAGTATACCAAGGACATTCAGAGATGGGAGGTCTAGTTTTGACGTAATATATGCATTCATCGGGAAAGTCCAAATCGACTAGATCACCTCCATCTAATGGGTTGTCAGCTAACCAATCTGCTATGATTTGTCCCTTAACGGACTTTTGATTTACAAAAGTTAATTCAAATTCACCCATTAAGGTCATAAAGCATCCAACCTTCTTAGACAAGGACCCTTGCGTGAGGAAGGTTCGTAAATGGTCTATTTTTACAATGACCCTCGTTTCTTGATTTAGCATGTAATGTCTTAAGCATTTGGTTGCGAAGACTATGGCAAGGCACTCTCATTCTACTTGCGTATAGCATGTTTCATAATCGAGTAACATGTGGCTTATAAAATAAATCACGTGTTCTCTCTTGTCATCATCTTCTTGAGCCAGCATATAGGCTAGCGAGACATTGGTAGCTCATGAATATAAGATTAAAGGGTGATCTAGTTTAGGTGGCATTAGCATGGGTGGTGACAACAATAGGAAACACTTAACTACTTTGAAAGCCTCATTGCAGTCTAGTCCAATCGATACTATACTCTTTCTTGAGTAGATTGTTGATTGGATGAATGGAAAAGCTTAAATCTGGGATGAATCTTCGGATTGCACCGAGTTTCCCAAGAAATGACCTGATTCTAGATTCATCCGATGGTGGGATCATTTCAAGAACAACCTAGATTTTGGCTGGGTCTACATCGATCCCTCATGATGATATAATGTAACCTAGGAGCTTCCCTCCTGTCACACCAAATACACATTTTTCTGGTTTAGTGTGACTCCGTATTCTATCAAACGTGAAAGAATGATACGGAGCACTTCCGGGTGATCACAACGCTTCCTGGCCTTGGCCAACAAGTCATCTACATAGGATTCCATGATCTTGTGAATAAGATCATGAAATATGTATGTCATTGCCCACTGGTATGTAGCACCAGCGTTCTTGAGACCGAATGGCATAACAACATAGCAATAGGTTCCCCAAGGAGTTATAAACGTGGTTTTGGCTTGGTCTTGTTTGGAGATATTCTGATTTGATTGTATCCTGAGAATCCATCCATGAGAGACAAAAGCTCAAAGCCAGCTGTTGCATCAATGATGACGTCAATGGATGGTAATGGGAAGTCATCCTTGGGGCATGCTTTGTTAATGTCTCGAAAATCTATGCAAATGCGTATCTTCCCATTCTTTTTGAGAATGGGAATGATATTAGATATCCATTGAGAATAATCGACTGGCTTGATGAATCCTACTTGGAGGAGTTTCATTACTTCTTCCTTTACCATGAGAGCCACCTTGGGTTTCATTGGTCTCGATTTTTGTTTAACTAGCTTTGCATCTGATTTGGTGATGAGGTTATGTACCGCGATGTGTGGTGTAACCCCTGTCATTTCTTTATAATTAAATGTGAAAGCCTTCTGATGTTCTTTGAGGATTCGAGTGTGTATTTCTATTTCTTCTGGAGTTAACGAAGATCCTAGTTTCAAGATCTTTGGGTCTTCCTCCATTCCAATGTTAATATCAATTGTTTCTTTGATTAAAGAAGCGTTACCTTCTTCAAACTCAGGGGGCTGGAGGTAATTCCAGATCGTCTCCATTCTCTACTGTGTATGTTGAGTTCTTTTTGTGGGGGAAGCTCTATCATGGGATTTCCGAAGTAGGAAGATGAATGTGGGATTAAGGATGAATCTACCTCATGATGGGTGAGATGTAACATTGCATAGGCATTTAAGTAATCCAGAGTGGCTCTATCACTATCAACGTGGTCTAGGATAATAGAGTTGTTCTCAGCTATGTTCGTTAAAAGAGGGTTTGACATTGTTTTCACTAATGGTTCAGTACGAAGGGATACCATGAAATGGGTATCTTCTAACTCACTATTTGGGGTGAAGCGTGATGCTGAGGTTGCTATAGAATCCACAAGAAGATTTTGTTCTCGCGGGATTGCTTCAATGGATATGAAGTCAAATTCTTTGCTCAAAGTTAATACCGTTGTTTTGTAGAGCTGTAAGTGTTCAGCTCTAGTTTCATACACCTCAGAGACTTGGTTTGCTACTAATTGAGAGTCTCCTAACACCCTGATGTCATTAACACCGAGCCTTTTAGCTATGATGAGGCCAAGGAGGAGGGCTTCATACTCCACGCCATTGTTTGTACATTCGAAATTTAGTTTAAAGGTGAATGGTAGGATCTTTCCCTCGGGAGAAGTAAAGATCACACCTGCCCCAGCCCCATAATGACATCTTGCTCCATCAAATGGAGAGTCCAATATTTAGTTGGGAAGATGGACGTTGGGACATTCGCTACGTCAATTTCTTCTCTTCTTTGGTTTCTACCATGCAGAGATCCTCTGCTGGAAGAGCACCAACACCTAGGGTATATCCCATACCTACAGAATCAAATGGTAGGAAAATTGGTAGATCCTGTTCTAGTAAGTCAACAATCTTCGTAGTAGTTCCTAATGATATTGTTTCTACAATGTTAGTCTCATCCTTGAGGGCTGGGATAGTCTTGATTAGGCTCATAGTCTCAAGATCTGTTGTAGGTACCAACTTTTCTTCTGGTTTCGCGTCGGTTGGTTTATTAAGTTGGTTTGTTGGGAGTTCAAACTCAGAGTGAATGCCCGGTCTTTTCTTTAAGTCAGCTAGGTGTATATCGAATGGTTTTGGATCACCTTTGGCTATGAATACCTTTCCTAAGTGCAAGAACCTTACTTCTTGAAATAACGTAGAAGGGATTGCCTTCATACGGTGTATCCATGGTCGTAGAGGATCATATTATAATTGGTTTCCCGATCTATAATATAAAACTCAGTCAGGATTGTTTTGGGTCCTAAGGTAACTGGTAGTATTATAGTTCCAATCGAAGTGGCCTTAAGGCTATCATAGCCTCTTAGCGTATTTCAGTCGTGGAACAGTTTGTTTCTCCATACCCTAGCTTTTGAAGGAAAGAGAAGGGGACTATGTTAACTGCTGCCCCATCAACCATTGCACATTTAACGTAATTGTTATAAACCCACACTTGCAAATGTAAGGCCGGATCACCTCTGCGTGCAATCTCAGCGTCTGTTGGCATTTTGTTTATTTCGAATATAAACTTGGTATCCCTATCCGGCTGCCCCGGAGGGTGATATCAAAGTCTATATGGTTTACCTATGTTTCGGGAGGTGGAGTGATGTTAATTAAATGACCTAAACCTAATGCCTCTAAAAGAGCAGCCTGTGGGTAGGAGAGTTCCTCAACAAATCCAAAAAGGAGATGTGAGAGAAGGTTTTTGTTAGGTCATTAATTAGATCATAGGCACCTACGGGTTTCACTAATATTTGTTGGATGTTATCTGTCTCTAGTGAGTAACTTGGACTTGGCTGAGAGGAATACTCTCGTGTCCTTGTTACGGCTTCCATGGGTAGTTCGGTATCTAATTCTACTAAACCGACTATCTTGGGTCATGGTTGACTTCCTAATTGTGGTGCAACAGGTGGATTTAGTGAAGTCGAGGCTTCATAATCATTATTTCCTACCATTACACCTTTGTTCGTCCCATTTGGATTTAATTTGTTGTTATTGTGACTTGGGAGTGGATCATTGAAGATCTTGAGGGGAGCATTTTGAGGGGAAACTACCCCTATAAAAGTATTTGGTGCTGGTGACGTAGGATCTGCCAAGAACATATCTATGAAAAGTTGTCTTTGCTCCTCTGGAAAATGTTGCATGAATTTATTGTAGTCATGGCACGTTCTAGTGTCGTGGCCTCGAATCTTGTGAAAACCACAATACGAGTTAGGATTGTAATTTCTAGGTTGCTGGTTTGGCGTATATTGTGGTCCAAAACTCTGATCAAACCATTGTCTATTAGGATTAAGGTTTTGTATTTGTTGTTTTTGGTTTTGGTTCTGATTTTGATATCCAGTTGAGTTTTGGCTTGGACCCTGTGTCTGGATCCACCATTGTTGTTGTTGTTGTTGTGGATGATTAAAATCCACCGAATTGATTGTTGGGGTAAAGTTGTTGTTTCGTTGATTGTTAACCAACGGTGGAGTATTTAGAACATTGACCTTTTTAGCTTGGTCAGTTACCCCATCGGTTGTTGCGCCATGATTTTTGTTAAGGATTTTAGGTCCTTGATTGACGTTTGTGGTAGTAGGGTAAGTCGTAGTATTCTGGTTGGGGGTGATTAACCTCCCATTTGCTCCATACGTCTTGCGACCACTATCTATTGCCGCTTGATCTATTCGGAGAGCGCTCTCAAGTACTTCATCGTAAGTCCTTAGTGGGAACTTCTGGACTTCTTCCTTCACCTCTCTGCTGAGAGAATGAAGGAATAAATCACATAGCTCCATTTGGTCCATGTTTGGAGCACTTGGCGAAAGAATAAAGGACTGTATGCCATCTCTGGATGAAATGAGTGATAGATTCATTGTGCTCTTGTTTAATGTGCAAGAATTCCCTGATTCCTGTTCTTAATAGTTTGTTCATGTCAAATGCCTTAATGAACTCTGAAACGAGTTGTTTAAATGAATGGATGGAAGCTTCAGGTATTCTGTAATACCAATCGAGGTGATGCCCTCCAAGGTTTTGGGGAATATTTTGGCAACAACCCCATCCCAAGGAAGTAGTTCTCGAATGGTTGTGGCATAGGCCTTAATGTGTGTATTCGGGTCTCCCTCCCCTTTGTATTTGGGAAAATCGGGAAGAGGTCTCGGAAGCATGATGCTTCGTATGGTGAAGTCTAAGGGCTCTTTCAAATACTCTGAGTAAGTCCCTATCGCATAGGTTTCGACCATTGATGGTGCCTGTTGAGGGGGAGGAGGTGGAATGGGTTGTTGATACGGCATAGCGTATGCATTTGCAGGGGCATAAGGAAGCCCCTGTGGTTGAGCAAGCATGCTGGGAGAGGAGAACATATCTCCTTGTGGCGACTTGGAGTACATGTTTAAGTATGAAGGAGTATTCCCCAAGAGTGGATTGTGTTGTACAAGACCGGGAGGTATCATATTCTCCACCCGAACGGTGTTGGAGGTGGTGGTTCTAGTTGGTGTTTGTTGTGAATACTGAGGAGGCATGCCCAACGTGCCTATTCCTGTGAGGAGGTCTACTTGGCTAGGATGATGTGGAGGATTGGAATTTCTTGCCTGCATGAATTGAGATGTTTGACTCACTTGAGCAAGTTCTAACCCTCTAACTCTTTCTACTAAAGTCGAAATGACTTCATTTGGTGAAGTCACAGTATTTTTCCTTGGTGGCATTTGTTGTATATTCTGAGGTTGTATAGGCATGTGATACCCCACTATGAATTGATCATTTCCCTGCCAAGTTTCACCGAGGGCATTTCCTATAGGTAGTGGCATGGAGGTGTTTTCTTGAAAAGAGACCTCGGGTCATGTTTGTAAACTTCCTATAGGTGGGTACATACTCCCAGCGTTGTTCATTCCTGGCGTAACACACTGAATGTTCATCATCTAAAACCAGGTATGGATCTGATTGTCTACTAATTTGTGGTCTAAGCAAGCACCTGAGGAGATGAACTAGATTCTCCTGTGAATGTCATATTGTTCGAGCCTGAAGGCTCTGTTTGTTGCGTTTGTGTGAGTTGATCCAACTCCTCTATTTGGAAAGATGAACTATATCTAGTCCTTGGAGGTGGAGCTTGTGTTGATAATTGGTTATTTGAATAGTTGTCACCCCATACTAAGAGCGAGGGTGATGACTATCTATTCAGTTGAGCGTAGTATGCCTCAAGACCTAGGAGAGGTCTACCATATGCATCGAATCCCGACATATTCGGGGGTATATGAATACCCATAGAATAATGGGAAAGAGCGAAGGTGGAAGAAAGAGGTAATAAAGAAAAGGGGAAGCACTTGTGTGGTTCACGTTGGGTTCACCAATTTTGTATGATGGAAAAGTGACAAGTGAGCATGGGAATCTACAAGTAACTCTTCCTCGCACCCGACCTCCCGAGGTCATGCCGAGACAGCCGGTGGGGATGGATTATGCGTGGGGTATGGGTAAACTAGTTAGGCAATCTTATATCTTCGACACACACTAATGGAATCTGTGAATCTAAGGCAAAGAAGGCCCTCCTAACCTGAACTGGCATGATAGATCGGTCGGCGAGGATGACTGCTCGAAGGCTCCAATCAATATCGAGCTCTGGCGTGATTCCGATCTATAGGTTGTGGGATACGGGAAAATGACCTGGGATTGTTTCATGTATATCTCCAGATAGGGTCATAGGATGGATGATGGATATGGTGGATTCTATGGGTGATTCTCCGGCCTAGTCCAGAAATCCTTAGCTTTGTTAGCTACTATATCCAACAGGGATAACTGTGTGATGATAATAGGTGGAAGTGGAGTGGATCTGAATACTAATGTGTGTAAACCAGCGTCAATGTCGGATTGACCTGTGGACTCGTTGGGTTGTGGGATTTGTGAATCACAACCATAGATTCATGGTTGTTGTGGACCTGCTATGGTCATGTGTGGAATCAGTCCCTAATCCCTAGTATCCAATAGTCGTATGCCTTTTCGGCCTCTATGTTTAGAATTAACAGTTGTGCAATCTTTTCAGAGTATCTTACAGGCATTCTTGCAACCTGAATTCTTAAGCTAGTGTCTATATCAGTGAGAATATCTCCTGCGTCTGGCTGTGGGACCAAAGGATCACAACCAAATGTTTTCTCTCTTTCAAGCCCTTCTACAGTCATGTGGATGTTTATCTAGGGTAACTTGTAGTTTGGCTGGTTTGACCAGAATATGTGTGCTTGGTCATCTTCTATGTTTAACCCTCTTAACTGTGAGTTGATCTGTTGTAAGTCTGTTGTTGTTTGGAAGACTTGGATTCTAAGATTCTAGTCTATATCGGTTATTACTTTGTGACAAGATTGGGTTGAGGCACGATAGGCTCGAATACGTATTCTCTGGGCTCCCTAGGTCCCGTGATTGTCATGCAAAAGGAAATGATATAAAGCTAACTAATGACAGAATAAATCGACTACGCAAGATATATCTATGTATATTCCTAAATCTGATATTTTGATAAACTATTGAACAAAATTTAAAAGAGAATTATCTAATATATCTAGAAATTGACAACTAAACTAATAACAAATTAAAACAAACAAAGCAGCCGAGTATAGCTACTTGTCTATGCAGTTGTGAATCTATTCTAAGTAACCAGATAACTGATCTAATCTATTTGAAAGACTCTCGATCCTACCTCAGAAGTGAGGAGTGAATCATAGTTTCTCAAAAACTATCAATCCCCATAGCTTCCTGGCAATATCAAAAGTAAAATTAACTGAAATGAAATGATTGGCTACTCTACTTGATATGCTTTAACTAGAACTTTGAAAGCTTGAACCTAGATTTTGCAGAATAGTGGTGAATCCGATGGTGTGTGGCCTTGTCCCCTCAGTGTGATTTCCTCATTCTTTCATGCTCATGTGGATCCAGAAAAGCGTGTAATGCTAGCATCAACAGAAAGTAGATATGGGACAATGGCAGCTTAGGATGCAGACTGAATACAATGCGAGTAGGAGAGGGATAGCGCAAGAGAACAGAGCTTGGCTTATGCAATTCCTAGTGGGATTTATTGTGAGTCATGCAACATAAAACATCCAAAACCTAAAACTATCCTATTTGATGAGCAGAACCTACAACTTTAATGGCTTCCTACTGAAAATCAAACTATCCTACTCCAATTGATTGGATGAAATAATAACAGCTTGCACAAGGAGAATATGTGGCTTTCTAACAGCTAAACAACACTAACCATGCATATAACAAATGAAACTATGAATCCTAAGCAAAATTGAAAGGCTAAGCTATTGAAATGAGAAATTCAGAGGCAAATTTGAGGGGCCATTTTCTTGAGCACAAGCCAACTATTTATAGAATCCCATTTACCCAAAGGTGAAAACCAAATTGATCTCTTAAACCATAAACAATGCCAAAACACTATTCTAGGGAACCAGAATCATAAATACAAGCAAAGGCGGTGAAAAAAGATGTAAACATTGAAAATTTACACGAGTCACGTTAAAAGAGCATTTTGAAAATGCGTGAAGGACCACCACCCTAAGCAGGGCGGTGGTTATAGGACTACCCTGCCCTACAGGTGGTGGCGATCACGAGACCACTACCCGAGCAGGGGGTTTTCAATCTTTGAAGACCAAAAAGCAAAGAAAAAGAGGGGGAAGGAAAAAGCAAAGCACACAGGGGCTAAGCGGGGCATGTGGGATGTTATATAATTGGGTGGTAAACAAACTTCTTCTCCTTGTTTGGATTCCTTGAAGGCATGTGCATTTGGATCTCGAAGTTGAATGGTGGTTGGAGCTCTTGGTCATCTTCTTTTACTAATGTATATTACCTCATTGTGACCCTTTTGGGAAATGACTTGTGGGAAAATTCCTCTTTATGGTCTTTTCTCTTCCTTTTGTATTCAATAAACACTTGTAAGATTGGTATTTCAATTATATATGAGAGATTTTGTTCTATCTTGGGAAGAGGTCATTTGGTTGTCTCCTTATGTATTTTAGTATGTTGAAAAAATGGGGTATTGAGAGATGGTGCAAAAGAAGACTTGTAAAAATATTGTATTCCCTTAAAATACTTTTAGTAGAAGTATTCTTACATCCCTTTACCATGCCTTGTTCTTAGAATATTATTTGACAAAAAAATGTTACTTGAAAAGAAATTTGTTTTGTCATGTGGAGTTACTATTTAACATTGGAAGAAAACTATTAATATTTTGAAATGTACACCTCTTGTAAATTATCATGGATTTAGGAAACTAAGTGAAACTAGTTTTAAAAAGATTGCTACCACTATATGGTTTTTTAAAATCTGGAATATGTCTTTTACATAGGGTATTAGAAATGAAAATATTCTCATTAAGCAATATGTCTTTTCTTGTGAATGTTGGTGATATTGATACATGAAATGAAAGCTAAATATTTTTTGATTTTACTTCCATGAGAAGTTTTTTTTGGTTGTTTTAAAAAAAAAAAAAGATTTATCTTCATTTGTGCCCCATGTAATGAGATAAAATTTGTATAGTAATTTCCCTCTTTAATATATATAAGATCATTTTCTTAAAGACAATTTTGTGGTTATTCACTTATTTGTGAGTTCCTTTAAAAAAAAGAGTTAAATTATGGCTAAACCTAGTATTTTACTTTACACACACACACACACACACACACACACACACACACACACACACACACACACACACACACACACACACACACACATACATAGATATATATATATATATACATAGATATATATATATATATATATATATACATATATATATATATATATATATATATATACATACATAGATATATATATATATATATATATATATATATGTATGTATATATATATATATACACACACACATATACACATGTGTAAATTTATTATATATAGATACACAGGTATGATGATAAAATGTATTAAAAATAACAATACAAATGAATTATGAACAATATTATATATAAATATATATATTATTAAAAAAATAAACAAAAAAAAAGATCGGCTGTTTTTTTTTCTTGTTGTTTATTTATATATTGTTGGGTGTGGGGAGGGCCGAACCTTGCCCCCACACCCCCCCACACACAGCCGCACGCCTCCCTACCCCCGTCCACTGCCCCTCGTCATGCGTGGCCCTCCCTATCCCCTTGCATCTGCACCTCCATCTGCCTGCGCCCCTCACAACCCGGTCCCCAACACCCCCGACCTCCTTCCCGATGCCCCCACTCGAACTCCCACACTACCGCCACCCCCATTCCTTCCTCCTTCCTTCGCAACCTCCTTCTCTTGTTCAGCCCACCCTCTGCGCAAATCCACCGCCCCCTTTTCCTTTAAAAAAAAATACATATATATAAATGTATATGTGTAATGAAATAAAAGAAAGATACGAAGCTAGTTACTATATGAACCTCACAAACAAACAAAATACAAGACTGGTTAAACAAAACTCCATAGCTCTCCAACAACCTACAAGAAGAAACAAAAAAAAAATGAGAAAAGGAATGAAAAGAAGGAGAAGAAGACAAGAATGCAATTCAAATGAAAAGAAAAGGAAGAGTTAAGGAAGTTAGGGCAAATTTTAGGGTGAGATGAAATCAAGGGGTAGGATTGGATTGATCCTAAGGTCCTCATTCAATCCTGCACTTTTTGAGTTAAAATCTCTTAATGGGATTATTAGAATAACAAGTGTGGGGGGGTGTGCATGACTATTAAATAGAAATGAATTTGTGGGATAAAACCAAGGGAGGGCAAGTGATGTAGAAAAGTAAATTTAAGATAGTGCTTTTAGTTAAATAATCAAATAAGGGATTTGGGTAGGAGGATCAATAAATAAAATCAATTGAGGGTAATGAATTTGAAAATAGGTAAAATCAATTCAGATTAAAATATTTTAACTGTTGGGATAATGTTAATTTTAGTTCGGGTAAATTAAATTAACTATAATTTAAATTATTTGTTTTTAAGGGGAAACAGATTAAGCAAAAACATTAGTTACCTTCAAAAAAAAAAATTACCGGCTTATTGGTCTAATTTTCCTGTCCCGAGGTGGGGCTCTACACACATTTTTAGTCTCTTTTCCTTTATTTCATTGTTGATCTTGCAAATGATATCATAAAAGAAGTCATCATTTACCCTTCTATACTTCTTGAAATACTCATATAGTACCATATGTGGATAACATTCATAAATGGGGTCTCGTAGCTAAGATTACTTTATTGTATAACCTAGTGAAAGTTCCATTTGAGGTGTAACATATACCGTATGAAGTCATCTTAAAACCGAAAGTTGTCCTAACCTTCTTGAATTGCCAATCAATATTGTCACTTATCATCTAATCCTAATTTATCAATGCATTAGATTTGTTGACATCAACTGTTATAATAATGGAGTACATCCATATAGAGAAGTGTTTAGCATTATTCTCCCCTTTGATTCTACATAACAATTTAGTAATGTCATCCGTTTCTTGAATCGATATGACAATACAATAGTTTTGGGAAACTGGGATGTCTGCTTTTGGATTTTTGCATTCATGATTTTAATACAATCAGTTGTATTCTTTTCGCATTGGTAAGTGGCTTTCTCCTTGGTCACCTCTAACACTTTTTCTTTTGTTGGGATCTTCAAGTAGTAGTTGAAATATTGGGTGTCTAGTCTTACCACCACATTTCTTGATGTATCTTTTACTGCTCTGGTGAGAGGATCATAAAATTTAGCACACTCTAAGAAAAATTTAGGTAATTGAGCAATACTTGGGAATGTTGTTACTTGCATTATTCCATTGTTGTTCAAAGCTTGAATCAGAGGTGTTTTGCTTGATTCTTTGGACCTATCTATCAACTCAATTACAGACACATGTCCCATATTAGTATCACTGATTTCTATAAGCTTAGATCCAATGCATGACTCAATTGGATATCCCTTGTATTCATACTTTTAATTTCCACTCATGATCTACTAACTTGTTTAGCCTTAGACTATTCCTTTATTTTTCTCTAGAAGTTCCTACAACTGCAAGACTAGGATCTTCTTGAATTATAGCTACCACTCCCGATTTTGATGACTTCTATTGTGCTTCAAACATTTTTGTATTTTTCCTCTAGTAATACTATGTATGCAAGCTACAGAGATGTCAACACTTTCTCCTTCTTAAGATGTAGAATTTGAGTCAAACTACCGAACTATATAATTTAAGGTAATCTCAAGTTTATGAACATATTTGGTCATTAAAGTTATAAAAAGAAATCATCTGCAAGTGATGTTTCAAGCTTTATAAGAAAGAAAATAAGACATCTTATTTTCACAATGGAATGTGGGTTTGCAGGGTGGAGTTACTTAAAATTTAAGAAAGTAAGTAGTAGGGGTGCCGGTTTGCGCAATGAACTACAAAGTAAAAGTGCTTGAAAAACACTCTTAGTATAGGATTTGAGTAATGGGGGTTGGATCTCCACAATGAATTGGGCAACAACAATAATTTAAAAATGTGCTTAGTATAGGCTTTGAGAAATTAGGGGTAAGATCTCTATAATTTGACAGAGGAAATGGTGAATCTAAGAAGTTAAATCTTCTAGTCTAAGCAAGAGCTATGGATAATTCCTCTAAGCGCAAGGTGAGTAATGAAAAAGGAACTGTCCGAAATGGCCTAAATCATTGGTTCACTAGGTTAAAAACTAGGGTTTTCCATAGTTGTGGTTTTGCACAAAAACAAAATGTATATAATTTTCCCACACGATTCACCAAATTTCCTAACGATTTTAACCAATTTTTTTCACGTCTTTAATGGAAAAACATGGATTGATAGAACAAAAAAACTCGTAGATGAAAGAACGAAACTTAGATAAAGAAACATACACAAATCACAAGGTAAAAATGAAATGAAAGAAGGGGAAAATGATCAACATACCTTTTCTCCATATGGGTTTCTAATAGATTTCCTGAAAATTGCTTGATCGACTAGTTTGAGGAAGTTATGAATTTGCAAGGTGGATTACTTGCTTGGTCAATCTAGAATGCTAGGTGGAAATGATGTGGAATTATTTTTTCCTTTTGAACCTTCCACCTCATTAAATGTACTAGGGAAAAGTGGGATAAATCCATGTCATCATTTTCTTAGGGGCGGGTTTCATGGTTTGCTTTGCTAGCTTGAGGTTTAGTGAAGTTAAGTGCTATCAGAAATATGAGTTGTCCGGACTTGAGTATAAATATAGGATTTCAATGTGACTTTACTTGATTATTTAACATTGCAAAGGTGGTTCAAAAGATCTGACTAGGTATATACTTGGATCGCGATATTATGGTTTAACTTTTCTTGATTGCTTTATGAACTAGATCAATATCGATTCTCTGCAATGTATCTATAGTGGTATGAACCATATTTTAGGAACAACTTTACTTAATTGATTTTAAGAAGTTAAGTAGTACTTGTATGCCATGAACCCACCTAGCATTGTGTAGTATAAATAATGTTTTCATTAAGAACTTACTAAAACTTATGAAGTAAAGTAACCTAAAAAACCCACATAGGTCTAGGGGTGAGTTCCATATTAGCTTTTATAGATTTTGAGCAATTTGAGAAAGTGGGTATTTTATAAATGTGACCAAACAAACTCTTACACCTCTTGAAGGAATCCTACAATCCAAAAATGGCTAAGGAAAAACAAAAAACAACAAGGTCTTATTAGAGGGGACACAAACAACATGACCTCTAACTATCACAAGGAAAAGACCAAAATTTAAAGGGGTATCCCAAAATTTCTAAGTGAAATCTCGGGACACCAAACATGAGACCTAAATAAAAGGATCAAGTACCACACCCTCCCATACTTGCTAAATGAGTGGAGTAATGCTATAAAATATGTGTGTGTGGCCACACCACTACTTGAACACTGATAAGTTGACACTAAGACACACCCAAATAAATCCATAATAAAAAAGACTACCAAACTTCCTAAATAACGTCGAAAAATATAGATATAAAATCTCTAAAAAAGGAAATACACTCTACACCTGCTAAATAAAATAGCTCAAAAAAAAGAGTAATACAATACAAGAGAAAAAGAAATTGGAGCAAGAAGTTGAATAGTGGAGGAGCCACGTTTGTAGATTCCTCTCATTGAATGCTTATGTCTATGCCACAAGTGATCATATATCCATCCCAAATTAATACAAATGGATAAAGAAGATGTTTGCATATGATTTGGTGTAAAGTGAAAAATTGGAGAATGTAAAGGAACATTATAATGTGTGTTAGATTGATCATGTATGATAGTTGAAATATCATGTTTCTTAGGCCTAAGTGAAGGTATGGTAGAACTCATGTGTATCTCATGATCTCAGTGGGAATATTTGAGAAAAATAAATCAACAGATATATCATTATGTGATCCCAATAAAGTAGTACTTACATGAAAACTAATTTCGTGGCGAGAATGCCACTTAACAGGTTGAATAGGTGAAGAAATACCATATGAATTTGTACAATACCTCTCGCCATAAAATACAATAGAACAAAGCATGCGAGAACCAAATGTAGTGTTATTATTTTCAAAATATCCATGCATATGATTAGAAGACACCAAAGTAGAGTACATAGAATGTGTTACTGCAGTAGGCACATGTGTGAAAGAAGAACATGCAATAAAAGTCACAACATACTTAGGATCATCGTAAGCGAAAACAAGCTCATAAAATGACAAAAAAGGTTAGTTGGTGTAGAGAAATAGCTAAAAGTGGACTAGGAGTAGGGGTATGAGAGTCCAAAATACAAGGATGATGGTTTAGGTTATCATGTTTATGTTGTAAATCGTGTATGAGTTCATCTTTATCATAAATGAGGTTATGAAGAAGAGATTTTTTATTTTTAAATGATCTATTTTATTCCACAAAGTTTACTATGTCCTCCTGAAGGCCACACACTTTAGAGAATTACATATCATTTTCGAAGCCATGATAGATGTAAGAATGAAAAACATAAAAATTTAAGACGTCGATCTTAGCCAAAAATGTGTCCACAAGCGATTACAACACCCCCTAGATTTTGACACTTTATAATTAGTGCATGTAAATATTAAAAGGAGTAAGAGTACATTTTACTAATGAAATATGTGTATAAAAATTCACCAATATGGGAATCTTGAAAAACTACACAATTTCAAGAAATACATCACCTTAATTTGAGCTATAGATCAAAAGTTATGATATCCATAAGGTTATTCTATAAAAATATTATTTTGATGCTGATTTTTTAAGAGAAAGGTACACATGATGACCAAATGTCCAGAGGGAAAATATGTGCATCCAAAGAGCATAGACATGAAATGAAAGGATAAAATATCACACCCAAAATCTACATGTCCAGGATGGTAAATAACTACATCTTAAGGGTACATGTTTATGCGATCAATAGATAAAAGAATGTACCTAGAAGGTACAGATCTATATCCAATGGATAAAAGAATACATCTAGAAGATACACATTCGGAGGGTAAATCAATGCACCTAAAGGGTACATTTATGTGACCAAAGGATAAAAAAGCACCTAGAAGGTATAGATATGTGTTAGGTGGATAAAGGATTGCATCAAGAAGGTACACTTTCGGAGGGTAAAGCACTACATCTTGAGGGTGCTTATTTGTGACCAAAGGATAAAATAATTCACATAGAAGGTAAAAATATACATCCAACAAATACAAGTTACATCTAGAATGTAAATTTCCATAGGGAAAAACACCGCATTCGAAGGTACATATATGTGTCCAAAGGATAAAACCATGCATCAAAAAAGTATAATTGTTGATGAAAACTTAGACTATAAATATCTCCTTTTTTGGTAAATGTATAAAAACCGATAGAAACCTAGAAATTTTCTTGAAATATTGAGAAAGATGATATAATTTTTGTGTCAAAAATTTTAATTTGTCTTGAATTCTGGATTTTTAAAATTGTACTAAAAACCCCTTTAAATGTTTAGATTTGACTATGTTAGAACATGGTTGACTTTACAATTGATTCACGGGTTTTGTAACCTTTGAGATCTAGTGGTACCCTCCGTTACACACAAAAATACATGTTGAAGAAACATACTATGAAATTCCATATTTATGAAAAGTATTAAAGCCTCGCTTGTATAGAAAAACTTACGATGGATGTCTACATCTCTACCACTCGATACCATGAAAGAAACGATAAGAATATTGTTCCAACCAGAAATGATATCAGATGATAATAGAAAATAAAATTTAATAATATGAAAGAAATTCACCAAAATAACCTTACAAAAGAATTTACAAAGAAAGAGCTATAATATCATATATCGAAATCCATCATAATTCCATTTATCTCATGAATTAGCTCAATAACCAAGATGTACATATAGGAGGGAAGTGCAACTACTACTCGGATCAATGGTGAAGAACTCCGACTAACCGATATTGGTAATTAAGCTAACTCAACATGATTAACAAGTTAACTCAACACAACTAGTATACCTAATCAATCTAACTAAACAAGTGTAGGGATAACCTAAGTGCAATAATTATCCTAATAAACAAATAAAAGGATAAATAATAACCTACACTAAGAGAAGCTTAACCAAGATGAAAGATGGATGGAAGACCAAAAATCTAATTTTGATGTTTTAATTAAAAATAAAACTTGGGAATTTGTCTCTCAATCATAAAAGGAATATAATGTTAGATCCTAATGGTGTTCTAAAATGAAGTACAAATCCATAGTAGAAATTGATAAATTCAAAGAAAGATTAGTTACTCATAGTTTTACTTGAAAAATATGGATTGACTATGTGGATACCTTTTCTTATATAGAAAAAATGGACACAATTAGAGTTCACATTTCTCTTGTTACTCAATATGGTTTGGAAGTACACCGAATGGATGTTAAGTACACATTCCTAAATAGTGATCTAGAAGAAGAAATTCACATGAATCAATATAAATGATTCAAGAATGTATTAGTAAATAATATTATGTTAATATATTAAATAAATCATTTTATGGTCTAAAATGTTTTCCTAGATCTTTGTATTATAAGATAAACAATTTCTCGTAAAACGCTACATTTTTCTAATTGTTTGTTTGAAAATGATTTATTTTTCAAAGTAGAAGATAAGTAGATTATTTTTATTTTTCTATATGTATATGATATTCTCATAATCAATATCATACTACATTAATTCATAGATCAAGTCTAAACTAAGACAATATTTTGAGATGACTAATCTAGGCCTACTTCATCACTTTCTTGGCATGACCATGTTCCGAATAAAAACTCAATAATAGTGTTTCAATCTCAATATGCTCATAAATGTTTCATCAAATTTAAAACGATTAATTGTAAAAACATCTCCATTCAAATTGAATTTGGTATAAAACTTGATCTAAAACTTACATGTAACAAATAAAATTATATAGTATACAAACAACTTGTTAGTATCTAACTATTACTAAGCTTGTTGTTTCTTATTTTATAGGTGTTTCTTACATATTTATGTAGGATCCAAATTTAGATTAGTGGAAATTAGAAAAATATTTTAAAATATATTAAAGGTATATTTAATTATGGTATTTATTACTATTTTACAACTGACACTAAATATTTGGTTATTGTGATATTAACCATGTTGCTGATATTATGGATATAAAATATACTTGTGGAATTTTTTAATATTTTTTTATAGGCATTCTCACTTGGATTAGTAAAAGAAACCAAGATCTTCTATCTCATCTAGAAAAAAATGAGTATAAAAGTGCTATGGAAGTAACTAAAGAAAAAATGTGGCTGAAAATACTATTGGAACTACTTTGTATCAATGTAAAAGGAAACACGCCAATTATTTTCGATATCGAAAGTCATGTAACTTTGGAAAACCCTGTAAGTTAGCATCAAAGAAAAAATCATATTGAGATTCATATGTATTTTATTAGAGTTAAAAATTCCTCAATGGTGATATTGATCCTCAATTTGTTAGGAATTATTAGTTCTTCATGACATATTTGTGTTAGTTATTAATATTAAATGTAAGAATAAATATAAATGATTTTTTATTCAATAACTCATACTAGATACATTTAGTATTGTGAGTATAACTTATTAAAACTATAATTTTAGTGTGTTATGAGTTTGTAGAACAACTTGTTTGAGAGTAGTTGTAGGAGATCTTTATAGAAATATTCAATCCTTAATAATCATAGTTCACCCCACTATATATGTGTGTTTTTAAGAGTTTGTAAAACTATGAAGAAAAAAGTTATTGTATTCTGTTTATTTTTCTCATATATGAAAACATTTTACATTTGGTATTAGAGTAGGTGGATATGGTTATGGAATAATTATTTATTTATATTTGTAGTTATCATTTACCTCGCCTCTCCGATGAGGAATAATAATGTGTATAACACAATACACTTTTTGTGTATTATTTTTTTATAGATACTTGGGTTTTGTTATATTAACTATTAGATGACCTGCCTCTCTTGACCTGCCAAGATTTCATACGTTGCATTTACTATCATCATCCTTATGCCACATCCACCATCAAACCTAGTATTAACATGGTTATAGTTCAAACATAGGTGGCATGGGGATTATGGTATTGATTTGTTTTGAAAATAAAATTTGTTAAGAAAATAGTATAGAGTTATGCATTGTATTTTGTCGTGTTCCTTATTATTGAGACAATGCATCAATTTTTCCACATTTCCTTATATTTTTAGTTCTTGAAACCTCTGAAATCTACATTATAGATTTTTTATCCATATTCGCATGTTAATTAGGAGGTAAATCAAATTTAATGTTTTATAATTTGAGATGTTTTTGCCATCCGTAAAGGATATTAAATATGAATCTAACATTAACATACACTAGAGAAACTTTCATCTATATCACCATGCCCAACCAAATCAATTCATAATTTATCATATAGAAATATCTTGCATGTTTTTTGATGCTTGGGTATCCTTTCATGGATAATCAAAATTTTGGGTTGGAGAGGTCTTAGACATCGTTTTGATCTATAAGCCTTATTTCTCATGACATTTTCTTGTATTGTAGATCCTTCAATAATTTAAAACAATTTGGGTGCATCCTTTAGTATAGAATTTGTAGTTTTGATTATGTACTTCAATTGAGCACTTGAAGAAGACCTAATAGTATTATTGGTAATACTTGATCATGCAACTCATGTACAAACCCTAGTATTAAGCATTCTCGTCATCTTGAGTCAAGTAACCAAAGGATGGTTAGGAGTTTTATAACTAGATTTTGTAGCAATAGATGGAACAAAGATTATTTTTAATATTCATTCGAGATGAGAATCGTAAGGAGGAACCTTAAGAAAGGGTTAGGAGAGAAGAAAGAACAAGGTGAATAAGAAATGGAAGAAATAGAAATGTGAAAAGAAAAATCGAAGAGATAGAAGAAGGATACAAATTTTTTTAAAGTATATAAGCATTATTGGAAAGGTAATAGGGGAAAAAATATTAAATGGAAGGAGGAGTAAATTTGAAGATGCAAATTTAGGGTTTTTTTTTGTATTTCCTATCATGGGCTTGATGTCCGATCAAAGAACAAAGTTTAGTATTAAATTTCGTGTTGATACGCTTTTATGGAATTTTATTAAGGATGTATGAATGTTAATAAAGGTGGATAAAAGTATGATATTGATATTTATTCATTAAAATTTATATTTACATCTTCAATGGTTTAACTTGTGTGTGAGTTGTGAAGAATTTTATTGTAAGGCCAAAGGAACAAGGTTCTCGAACTATATTATTCTTTTGTTATTCAACTTTGGTGAATGATTTTTTTAAACCTTATTAAGTTGAATGTGAGTGCCATAAATTTTTATTTTCCTTCTCAAACCTATGTTATCATCTTTAAAGCGGTTAAATCTTATGTGCCCTGAAAAATAAGCATGTGCAAGATAATCACTTCTAGTTCTCTCATATACATAGAAATACTTAATTAGTTAAAGAATTCAATGACATGTATAGATTGTGTATTCGTTAATAATCTCATAGGAATCATTAAATATGTCTGGAGGATGCACTCTTGTCCATAATCTAATACAATCATTAATAGAACATTAAACTATAAGGTGGGTTTTTTTATTTCAAGATATGTAGATCCCCGAGCATGAAATAAGGATCATGATAGAAAAGGGTTGTAAGGTAGGACATTTTAAATTTTAATTTCCATATTTTGAGAGCCTAATAGCACTCAGTACCCTATTATTACATGATTATACTATCACAATTTGAGTAAAAATGTGGATTTATTTTGTATTTTCTTATCATATAGAAAATCAAACATGAATAAGAAGGGTCGATGAGTCCATATCATCGATATGGAAGGTGTTTATGACTATCCCAAGTCTCATGACATAGTTTATCTAATATAATTGTATCATGCCAAGCCTTGATTAGAGTATGAGTCAAGCTTAAAACCCAGTTAATATTAAAAACCTAATCAGTATCATACTTGTACAAGAGAGGAGGAATACGTTATAGATATGTGACTATACTTGGAGTTAGAAATCCTTGATATTATATTACCCAATCTAGAAAAGTAGAGAAACTTGTTCGGGTCTTAAACCACATTGAATCATTTTCAAGAAAATACTACCTTAGAAGGTAGTAATGGTTTATAATAAATCCTAGTGAGTTAAGTGATCCAAACACCGAGGAGCATCTTTACTCGATCTAATAGTATTTTTCAAGTTCGAACTCTATCTAATGTCTTGTCTTCATTAAAAGAAAATTTTATTGGAATAAAGAATTTAGAATAAGAAGGATCAATACCTTGATTGAGATCCTCATTATAAATTAAAAAATAAAAATATATATCATTGTTGAGGGAAAGTTTGAATACCTAAATATATGTATGCCTTTATGATTTATCCTATGTTAATTCTAATAAGTCTATAGAATCTGATAAACCCTATTTTTATCTACATAATTCATTTAAATATTACAATTTAAGTTGGAATATCTTATTTCACAAAATAAATAAATAAATAAACATTCTAGCAGAGTTAGTTGGAAGGTTTAGAGAATTTTAAATATTAAAATTATAATACACTATTCTTGAGGATAGTGATCGTATACATGATTCTAAACCTTATTTTCCAATTTAGTTTCTATTGAAAGGTTGATATCAGAAGTAAGTTCCATTAGAGTGGTATCGAGAGAGAGTTACTCCTTGGGAGAGAAAGTGAGAAGTAGTTAAAGGAAATAAATATAAAAGTGATTTTATTTGAATTTTTTTCAAAAGAGAGAAGAAGAGTTAATAAAAGTTGATAGATGTTATGGCATTTGAGATGCCCTATAGCCTATTGGGTCTTGAGGGAATGATAATAATCTATTCAAGAGTTTAAGAAGAAGTTCCAAGGTGGAAAATACTTAGGAAAAGTTTCAAAAGACTAGGTAAGAGGAAGAACCTAGGGTGAGACACAAGAGAACAAGTAAGGTGAAATAAATTTTCTTGGGAAGATAAATAGACAAAATGGAGAAGAGACATTGAGGACTTGAAAGAATGGTTGATCAAATGTTTAGAAGAGATAAGAAAGATGAAGGGATTAGCTGAAGTAGAGTGCCACAAGAATATTAGGAAAGAGATGATAATTACGAGAGTTGAAGAAGATGATGAGAGAGGAAGAAGCAAGTATATGGCTACATAATGATAAGGAAGGTGAAGTGGCCTATAGAGATACTTGTGTAAAGAAGAAGAAGAAGGAAGAGATCAATGTTTTTTAGAAAGGAAGAAAGAGGAAAACAAATAGTCTATAAAATAAAGTAAGAAGACGGTGATTAAAACCCTTGAGAGGGATGAAATCTACATGGAGAAGGATACGAGAGGCTAGCATTTTTATCCAAAAGTAGAGATATTGGGAGATGAATAAAATGAAAGTATGAGAGAATAAGTTCAACAATAAGAAGCATCTCAAAGGAAATATGGCCTAAATTTTTTTATTTCTAATGTTTATTTTCATTGCGTGAATGAAGGTGTATCAAAAGAAGAAGTTGAAGGTCATTCTAAAGTGATGGCGATGAATAAAAATGAGTATCTGGAGCATAAGGAAAAGTGTAGTCTTGAAGTAAAGAGAGAAGTACCTAAATAGTTGGATGAGTTGATCGATGTAAAGGTAACAACAATAATAACCCAAGAGATCAATGAGTAAAAAGAGAAAGGAATTCAAATTTAGGTTTTTAAAGAATACAATAAGAGATGAGTCATGGAAAAGAAAAAAATTTCTAAGAGAAAACTAGTGGAGCTATTCAAATCTATTAGGAACCATTTGTACCTAAAAATGATGTGGAAATGGATGAGTGGAGACTAGAGGAAGATTTTTAAAAGAAATTAAAACAAAGAGTATGTGAAGGAGTTAAGTATGAGATGCATAAGGAGGATAAATAAGAAAAAGTTCTCTTAGAAGTATAAGATTCCCAAGAGTTAAACAATGAGATATTTATAAGGTGAATGGTGAATACTAGAATCTAAAATTGTATATGAAGATACTAATAAATTAAAAAAACATCCATATCTAACATGGAGAGTGAAATAGTCATGAAGGTAATGAATGACAACATTACGCCACAAAAAATTATGAATGAAAGAGACTATAAAGTTTCTTATTGACATTATGAAGATGAATAACACCAAAGGAGATGTTCTTTGTTGTCAAAATTTCACCCCCCCAGGGTAAATTTCGATAACATGCATCATAGTTTTGCGATTCTAAGCATGTAGATTGAGCCAGGAAAAATCATAAAAAATGACTAAGTCCTAGTCCTTGCAACAGTAGGGACGTGTGGGACAGAAAGACGCGATCGGCCGAAAAGCCTCTAGGTGGCCCGTGAAGCAAAGGGACATCTGGGGCAGTAATCGCGGCGGGCGCGAGAAGTTGATCTGGCCGAAAGAGGAAGAAATTTGTTTAATCTTTGCCGGGGACAGATTCGGGACAAGAGTACGCGAAATCACGCGAACCGGCCGTATCGGCGAAATGAGAAAAAACAATCCGAAGTAATTGGGACATTTGGGCCGTGATGACGTGAACCGCCGCTTCACCGAAACAGAAAAAGTTCGTGCAGGGGACATCCGGACAAAAGTACGCGGTGGACGCGGATCGCCGAAGGAGCCGAAATCCAATCAAACAACGCCACGTCATCAGCCAAATGAGGGATGAGGAAGCCCATTTCTGGTGGATCAGAAGTTTTTGGCCCAAGCAGTTTGGGACATCCAGGACATAAAGACGCGAAGGGCACGAAGGAGCCGAAAGGGCCGAGAACCAACCAGATCATGACACGTGTCACAAGGGAAAGAGTCCAAAGGTCAAAGGGTGAATTTTGAGGGGTCATCCCGAGCCAATCAAAAGAGGACACGTGTCCTATGGAACAGGGAATGCGGAGCTCGGGAAGGAGTTAGAGAATTTGGCATGAGTTTTGGCCGAAAAGCTAAAAGCCAAGGTCTGCCCCGCGCCCCTGTCGGCCAATCAATGCATGCCACGTGTCCAAGTTTAAGGGGCCCACAAGGAAATTTCAAAAGAAAGCCCACCGAAAGGTAGAGGAGAGAGAATCACGCAACCAATCAATGCGTGCCACGTGTCATCCAGGTGGCAGAGCGCGGGAAAGATTTCAAAACATGTTTTCTGTTTTGTGCCCTAAAACTTCAGACCTCCATAACTTTCGATCCATAGCTCGGATTTGCACGTTATTTATATCAATGGAAAGCTTATGAAATTCTCTACATGATTCTGGGATCAATCTCAAATTTTGGTGTAGTCTGGAGAGAGAAAATTGAGAAACGGCTCTGACGCGTGATCATGGCTAGAAGTGACATTTCAACAACCAGTTTTAATGCACATGGGTCGCATTCTTCTTCAGCATGGCCAGAAGTGATGTCTCAACCACCAATTTTAATGAAGAATGTGTTTTGGTCAATGGTTGGGCTGCTTACACATTTTCCTATGTTTTCTGTCTCCTGGGCTCGACCCATGCATTGTATAAAGCCAGATTTGGCTCATTTTAAAAAAAAAAAAGGTTGTTCATATTTTCTGCTCTGCCCTCCCTTCTTTTCTTCTCTAGGGTTGAAAATGGAGTTCAAACCTCCTCCCTTGCTCTGTAATGGCATTTTTTTCCTTTTACTATTGAAATGATGTTCTGTGCAAACTTCTGGAGCAACAAAACGTGTTTTGTGATGCATCTGTCCATCCTTGCTCGTTTTTGCTTGTTCTCTTCTTGCCTCTCTTCATTGCAGGTATTTGTGCATGTTTGAATGTTCATTGCAGGTTTGGAGCTGTGTTCATGGAGTTTTGGGACATTTTCTATGTGAAATCTATCCTTGGGCCTATGATGCATCTGTCCATCCTTCCCATTGCTCACCTCTCTTTGTCCCATGGCAGTTTTGATAGATGTCCAACATTCTCCTTCTCTGGTGTATCACCATTTTAGTGTAGGCTTTTGTTCTTTTCCTCTCTCTCTCTCTCTGTCTCCTTGGCATTGTTAGATTAGGATTAGATTAGCTTGCCTGCACTGGAATAGCTTGTGGCAGGTAGTTTAGGAGCAGGAACCAGCCTTCTCTGGAGATTCCTCTCTCAGTTTCACAAGTCCCACGCTTGGAGAGAGGTTTCCATGTTGTGCAATCACACTGGATGCCTGAGTGATCAACCTAGAAGCCTGATCTGCACCCAGGGGTGCTGTGATTTTGCACTAACAGCTTACTTTTCCTCATAGTGTTTCATCTAATCTTGTTTCTAAACATGAATTTGTAAACATATATCAATTGGGGAGAATAAAATAATGGAAGAATTTATGCAAGATTAAGAGTCATGATCATTGTGTGATTTCACTCAAGATCCACAACAAGCCATATCATATCAAATATAATTAAAGAATGATTAAAGGGTAAGTGCGAAAGTTGGGGGACAATTACGTGGACATCAAATCCATAATTTTATATCAAAAAAACAAAACATCAAATTTAATCTTCCGCAGACTTGAACCATGCCGAAAAGTCAAAAATATGTCATAAAAATGGTACCATCGTGTAGGGGAGACTGTTAGCTTTATAGAAATATTGATTTTAAAGTGAATAGAATAGGATAAATATCATTTTATAATTTTTTACTAATAGTAGGTCTTTAAGACACTTTTTCTCGTGAATGTTTATGTCTACGTTTAAGACTACAAATTTTGTTTCACTTGTCAGAATGTGATAAAACTTATACCATCCCAAATGTGGTGAAATTATATACATGTTCAAAAAAAATTTATTTGATTTCAATATTTTTGATGAATTTATGGTGGGCAAACGGAAAGTGCTTTGTTTTCTTTATGTTTTCAGACCACTTTCACGAGAAAAAATCATAAAAAATAAAATATTTCTCAAAAAATACAAAATAAAATCTATCCCAAGATAGATAGTGGCATCTAACTTCTCACCAAAGGAAAAATATATATATCAATTTTTGGTCATCCAAATCGCGGGCAAACAGACTACAATCTTATAGGCATTTTAAAAAAAAACCAAGTCATTGAATTTTGAGTGTTTAATATAGCTAAACTTGTCCATTTTAAAAAAAATTAGTAGTTTAGAAACTAGATTCCAGATTCTACGATTCATATTCATATAAGTTTTTCTAATTTTGAGTGTATGCATTGCTAATAATCCCTACAAGTTGATATTATGTTGTTATTTGCAATATGACATCCACTTATGACCCCTTTTTTGTCCCCCAACTTGCTGCACTTACCCTAAAATTATAGTATAACAACATCAATTTGGAAAAATCCATTGATTCATCAATGCTCATGGAGGCGGTTGTCTAGAGAGACTATTATAACACCTATTTCTACTTAAGATCACCAAATTAAGGATAAAGATCTAGTAATACAATTCATAGGTAATAAATAACCAATTCAAGAGAGAGTGAAGAAAGTTTTTGTTCATGATAGTCTTCAATAAATAGAGATTATGAAGCTAACATCATATCATTCTAGCAAAAGCATGAGGAAGAACATGCCTACTTAGGTAATGCAATAATTTTTAATTGCATGATAGGAGTAAATTCATGGAGTGGAGTAATATAAAGTAAAGGAAAAGTTGGAATGAAATGGAAAATAAGAAATAAGGAAGAAAATTGAGAATCCTACCCATGAGAAAGTTTGTGAATCTTTTCATACCTTGGGTGTATGACATGAAGAATACTCTTGTGGATAATTATAACTTTCAATTGGAGAGGAATTATACCTCATTTTGATCAATAAGACTTATTTCTTATGTTTTAGCTCTTTTAATCATGCAAAATAGTTTGGGTTCATCCTTTAGTATATACCTTGTAGGTTTGATTATGTTCTTACAATGAACACTTGAAGAAGATCTAATAGCATTATTGGTAATAATTTACCATGTAACTCATGTACAAACCCTAATATTGATAATTCTCTTCATCTTGATTTAAGGAACCAAAGAATGGTTAGGAGTTTTCTAACTAACTTTTGTAATAAAATATGGAAGGGATATCATTTTTTATAGTCATTTGAGAGGAGAATATTAAGGGGGTCCATAAGGAAGGCTTAAGAGAGAAGAAATAACAATGTGAAGAAGAAATGGTAGAGGTAGAAATGTGAAAAAATAAGGAAAGTGATTGAAGAAGGATATGAAATTGTTTAATGTATAGAAGGAATTCCCATTGGAAAGGAGAGAAAGAAGAGGTAATATGGGAAAAAATATTAGAAGGGAGGAGTAAATTTGAGGATGAAAATTTAGGGGTTTCTTGTATTTCCTATCACAAGCTTGATGTATGATCAAAGAAGAGAGTTTAGTATTAAATTTATTTGTTGGTAAGTTTATGTGGAATGTCCTGAAGGATGTATGAATTTTAATAAAGGTGGTGAAAATTTTTAGATTTATATTTATTTCTTGAGCTCTTTATTTACATCTTAAATGGTATAAACTATGTGTGATTTGTGAAGAAACTTGTTTGGGGCCAAACGAACATGGTTCTTCTAAATTATTCTTGTGTTATTCAAATTTGGGGAATGAACCAAATGTGTTAGCCCTTATTATGGTTAATGTTAGTATCATTACTAAGGATTTTACTTCTCAACCCTTTTTATCATCTTGAAAGGGGATACATCATATGCGCCCGAAAAATAAGCATGTAAGATCTTTACTTCTAGTTTTCTCATATATAGAGATAAACTTTAATATTTAAAGGATTAAATTACATGTATATCCTATACATCGGTTAATAATCTCATAGGAATGATTGAATATGCCTTGAGGATGCATTCTTGTCCATCAGCTAGTAAATCAGTAACAAAACATGAAACTATAAGGTAGGTTTATGTATTTCATTATATGTAGATCCTTGAGCATGAAATAAGGATCGTGATAGAGAATAGTGTTAAGGTAGGGTAGTTTGAACAATTTTCATATTTTTAAAGCTTAATAAAAATCATAACCATGTTGTTGCATGATTGTATGGTTATAGTCTGAGTGAAAAATATGACTTTATTTTGTATTTTTGATCATATAGAAAATTAAACATGAATAAGAAGTCTTGGGGAGTCCATATCATCATATGGAAGGTGTTTATGAATACCAAAAGTTCCAAAACCTGGTTTCTCTAATATAATTTTAGCCTTACAAAACTTTATTAAACTATGAAACATGCTTAAAACCCTTTTAATACTAAAAACCTAGTCACTATCATAATTATAGGGGAAACATGGTTAAAAAAATTAGAATGATGTGCCTCTCTTACGAAAGTGGAACTTCAATTTTTAGAATGACATGGTTAAAAAAATTGGAAGATGGCCTTGCCTCACATCTTTTGGGGAATTTGGATTGAACGTAATAACATGATTTTTAAGAACAAATCGAGTTAGCTTGAGAAGGGTTTTTGACAAAGTGTTACGAGATCTTAAGGATAACTCCAGGATCCTTAAATCCAAATAGGTCAGAGTGTGCCTAAAGTGGGAGATGGATGTGCTTAGGAACTTAGAGGCTGAATCCTCCTTCACCATTAAGGAAAAACCAAAACATGTTGTCAAATGGATCAAACCGTCGGATGAAAGCTTCAAGATAAACTTTGTGGGTTGGCTCATGTGATTGACAAAGTGGCTGGAGGAGGGGGTATTTTCATGACCATAAAGGTATTTGCATTGGCGCCTATGCAGGGCCTATAGGAAACCAATCGAACAATGTAGCAGAGGCTAGAGCCATGCTTTAGGGAGTTAGGATTTTTCGCAACATAGGATTAAAAAATATGATTATTGAGGGTGACTTGGCATGTTTCATTAATGATCTCAAGGATAGTAGAAAGTGTGGCTGGAAACTTAATAATTTGATTATGGAGGCATGTGACATTCTTACTTTATTTGAACAAGTGGTCATTTAACACTCTTATCATGCAGGGAACAAACCGGTGGATGCTTTGGTAGATAAAGGTACGACCATGGTGGATTTGGAGATGTGGATTGGGACACGTACTCCTTGGAGTCATGTGAATAAGCTCATTAATGATGATGTAATGTAGGAAGAAGGGTTTTGATGAAAACCCTGGTTCGTACACTCGAGATTACGAAAGGACTTTCCTTTTTGGAAAACAAACCTTGTCAATTTTACTTATTTCTTGAATCGAGTGTCTCACTCGACTCTACAAAGGTGTTTTTACTACAGGTTTCATGGGGGAGATAGGGTGAGAATGGAGCCCACTACTTTTCTCCATCTCAAAAATGACATGGGTTTGTGGAAAGTGTTGCATAAAAGGGTTTTACTAAATTCATTTGAAGGCTCAAAGGTAATGACCCTATCTTGTCTGTTGAATTTTTTACTTCTGGAAGGATGGTAGTTTTGATTTTTGTGGGGTTCATATTGATGTCTCGGAGGAAGAAATTTCTGAAGTTACTGGGTTAAAAATGGAGGGCCTCAAAATTTTTAAAGACAAAACTAGGAAGAAGCACAAAATTGTGACTTTCTTTGAGGTGGGGAAAACATCATTGCTTATGATGATAGGATTTCTTGTAATTACTTACTTTGGATAGGTGGGTTGATGTTTACATGGTTATCATGAATTATTTGACCCTTGAAGGGAAATTTCAAAAAAATTACCTATCATATGTTTATTCTCAATCTCTTCCATCGGGATTAGTCTATGAGCCTCACTTATTTTCTTTATCAATCGTTGCTCTCGATCATCAAGGATTTTAAGAAGGAAAAGATGAATATCCCCCTCCACCAGGGTCTCATCCTCCTCATGGTTCAAAGAGGTAAAATGGCCATCCCTTGCCATGTTAATGATCATGATTCATATCAGGAAACCCTAGCCTCCCACATTAACAAAATTAAGAAACAAAAGTGATTGACCTGAATAAGGGAATTGTTGATGCCTTGTGTAATCTCAAAAGGGTATCAAGAATCTAGATGATAATTCCACCAAAAAGGATTAGGAACTTACTGATTGGGAGGTCGGGCTTATGAGTACCGATACCACCAATGACACCATTCTCACTTTGTAAAAAAATCCTCATTCAAGATTGTCATCTACGTATTGATTCCCATAACAAAACCATCAGGCGTATCCAAGCTGATTTCATTATGAAATAGCAACATATTTTGATTCTACAGGATTAGGTTGCCACCGAGGAAAAACAAAGATGAAGCTGATGTTGAACACGTCTGACAGTGAGGACTCAGACACTAGAGATAGCTCGGGTATGGTTTTTGACTACAATAAAAGAAAGGATTAGAGGAACGAGCAAATTAAGAGCCATATGGAGAACAAGGCTATTAACCAACTAAAAGAGTCATTATCAAGGTGGCTGGTAGGAGGGATGGAGGTCCGAGTACTAGATCTCATAGTAGGGCCATAATGAACTAAATGTGTTCCTTTTGCTTACCTTTTATTTTGGTTTGTTTTTTTTTCACCCCTTTGGGGTCCAAGAAACTCTATTAATTTTTCAAACTCTTGTAGTTTGGCCCATCTGTGTGGGGGCCTATTGTCAAGTACTTTTGACTCTGCCTTCATGGCCTTGTTTTAGTTTTTGTCTTTGAAAACTTGCTCCTCTATGTATGGGGTTTTTTTGGTCCCCATTTAAAACCAAATTTTTTATCTTATCTAAAAATAATAATTATAGGAGAGAGGAAGAATATATATAGGTATGTGAATACACTTATAGGTAGAGATACTTGAGATGTAGATACACTTAAAGGTAGAGATACTTGAGATTTGGAACAATAGACAAATTTTTTTATGGGGTCTTAAACCACATTCAATCATTTTCAAGGAAAAAAATACATTAAAAGGTAATTATTGTGATATGGGACTCTATATGTAGTTTTGAAAGAATATAGTAGTGTTTAATGGGAAATCATATTGATTTAAGGGATTTGAACACCGAGGAGTATATTTATTCTGTCAAGACCCAAACTCTACCTAAAATCTTTTCTTCATTAACAAGAAAGTTTGATTGGAAAAATAATGTGTTAAGCGGAGGATCAATACCCTGATCGAGATCCTCATTACAAATTAGAGAAAGAAAAATAGATGTCCTTGTTGAGAGAAATTTTGAAGACCTAAATATTTGAAATCCTTTATGTTCTGTCATGTGTTAATGAGAATAAGATGTAGAATCTAATAAAACCCTATTTTCATATATGTACTTATTTCTATATTATAATTGAAGTTGGAATATCTTATTTCACATAAATTGATAAATAAAAAGTATAATAGGAGTTAGTTGTAAGGTTTAGAAAATTTTGAATCTTAAAATTCCAATACACTATTCTTAAAGATAGTGATTGTCTACATGATACTTTAGGAAAACAACTATGGTGTGAATTCCAAAAGTTACTTCAAGAATATGATGAGGTACATCCATTTTAATACATGTTTATTTTCTTTGTATGCTTATCAAGAAATTTTTATTTTAATGTCTTTATATTATTCCAACATATGAGTCAAGTAAATGCATATCAAGTCTATAGGAACACATATAATGGTTTAAAACATCATAGTTAAATTTTAGTCTATTAGTTAATTTATTGAAGGGTATATCTTATCATTGTCAAGTAATATTTTACCATATAATTTTCTTGTCATCATTAGAGCATCAAAAGTATGTTTTCATTACTAGTCTATGTCAATTTCAAGAATGTTTACACCCATTTTAAATTAAGACTTATGTTGTTTAATCTAAATTTTATTTAGTGAGGTTATATTTACACTAAATGAATGTAGGTTAGATACAAATAGCTATTTTGATTAATTAACTTTCAACATTAACTATACAATATCAAAATAACATTCTAAAGTATGCAATACAAGATATGAACTTGAAAACATAAAGGAATGACTACACTTAACTTGTTATGGAGTATTACTAGAAGTTTTGGGACTATGTAATATTAGAAAAGGGAGATATAAACATAGAAGTGCTTCATAACTGATATTGTAACTACAAACCACCACGGTCAATACAAGTACCATTCTTTCGTGATTATACATTATAGACTAGCCCCTTCGTATAGTCTCGTACTTACTCTAATTCTACATCTGTAACTTTATATGGTGGTTGTCTTCCTAGATTTATATATCACTGTCAAACCCTAGTTGTTGATCATGTAGCAAATCTCTCTAAACATATTGAACATCATCTCAAACCCTATCTATGGATGAAGAGTCCTACAAAACAAACATTAGTTGGGTTGTGGGCATTCCCATGCACTAGAAATGTTTGCACTACATTGAAGGGATCTCAAACTACATGTCATCCTCCACTTATCATGTGATATATAGATAGATCAAATATATTTGGAAACTTATTTGAAATACGATTACTTTGGATTTAAATCTTGTTAAAATACTTGGAAGAGGGATGTTTGAGTTAATGGAAATAAGAAAGAATGGTGTCTTGACCTAGTAAGAAGGTCTAAAACTAATACATGTTATACTACATGTGGAGGTGTTATTGCAATATTTAGGAGATTTTAATTCCTTTTGTAAGTGTAGGAAATATGTTTATCCGTGAATTTTCATACGATTTATAGGTTAGAAAATGAGGTAATGTTTACTTGCTTATATATGGTTTTATAGGTGATTTATCCAAGAAATGCCAACCCAAATGAAGTATAAGACCCATATATATATATATATATATATATATATATATATATATATATATATATATATATATATATTTGAAAGAACATTTTGAGGACATGTAATTCCAAGACTGTATAGGATGGCCAAGACTTGATGCATATTCCGACCAAGCTATACGACCCTTATTAGGGATAGAAAATATGTAAAATGAATTTTGGATCTTGTCAACTAATGTTTTTCTATGGATTTTGTGCATTTTACTCTTATATTTTTTTGACATGTCATTGTGCAAGGATAAAAAGAGTTCTCATAGATAACTAAGTTGGGGTGGAGAGATGGTTAAATCATAGAAAGAGTGTTTTGTCAAATTAAGCATCATCAAAGTGCAAATTTCAAAATTTGAGTGTCTACATTAGCCCCTCTTTAAATATGAATTGATAATCCCATTCTTACAAGAAAGTATACATGAGTGTGTAAAATCACTTTGTCTTTTCTTAAATGTTTGGTTTGTATTTTTCCATGTTGTTCTTAGTATTGAGATGTTCCATGATGAAAACTGCAACACAAAGTGAAGTCAATTTCCATTATAAAGAATTTAAATTTAACTCAAATTTACCATGTAGTGTGAAATATTTGAATTTACATATAATTGAGATGAAAATATTCAAACAAGGAATGTATACATTTATTTTCTTTATAGAAGAATATAAAATTATGATTTTCTTGTGCTTAGATATATGTATTGTTGAACTTATCGAGGAATCGGTGATCAATTCCCAATTTTTTCTAAAGATAAACTAGCATGTTAGGTGCATACAACCAAAAATGTAAATGTAAATAAAAGAGAAGAAGAAAGAGGTGCATGTGTACCCCTACAAAGGAATAATACAGTGTATCAAAGTTACTCAATAACTTTGATATCTTCCCTTTTGAGTGTGAGGGTAGAGGAAAGACCCCTACAAAGATCTTAGTTTCTTCACTACCTTCCATAACCTCATGGATCACATATCTACAGATGAATTTAGACCCAATTTCATAAATAAGGGTATACAACAAAAAATAAGATAGGTTCTCCAAAACACTCTCCATATGCCACACAACTAATAAGCAATGAGTTAAATTTTGAGTAGAAACTAAAAATGTGCTAAACTTCTCATAAAGGAATGAGACTCATTCCCCAAGATCCATGAAACTATAGTAGAAACTTAAATTCCATGGCATAGGAGTGAACTATTTCATGCACATTGATATGAGTGAACAAAATTTGAAAAATTGTGAAACAATTGAGAATGAAGCTAAAAATATGAAACTAATAATAAAATTAATGTTTTTACACCCAAGGTAAAAATGTGTGGGAAGGACAGATTCATATTATATGGTCTTGAAAAAACTATATAGTTCTAAAAATGTGACTTTTTTGTATTTCTATGCTTGAATTTGTTTCTGAGTACTTGTACTATGTCTTTACATGTGTGTGTACCCATAATTCTATTTTTGCTAGTTACAAATGTAGATTTGAACCCAAATAGATGGACCCTCTTTTTAGGCATGTTCAAAAACCATGTTGATAAAATGGATCAAAATAAATAGGTATTTTTGAAAAAGTAGATGCCTAAGAAAGTGTAGTAGAGTGTAGAGTGCTTGAAGCGGTGGCCACCTAGAATAACCTCTACCTACAAATAGGAAGGTGTTTGTTCATGGTGATAACCATAGAGTGTAAGAAAATAATTATGGTGATAGATAAAAACCATAAAATGATAACAAAAGTAATAAAAATGCATGGAGATACAAAAATAATGCAATTATATGTAGTAACTATGTGTTAGTGAAATAATTTTTCGTGGGGAAAATTATTCGTTTTACCAATGGCGCGTCGAGGATAAGTCCTTCCTTTTCTATGGGGAGGCTCCCATTATTAAAATTAAACTAATAACTATCGGTGTCCGTTACGGCGACAGGGATCACAAAGGAACATTCCATTGAACATGTGGAAAAGTTCTTGTATGAAGTAAAAGGCAAAAATTGCAGCGAAGGAAGGTAAAGGGGAGTAGGAGAAATAAGGAGAGAGGGTTACTATTGTGAGTAGGCTTACAAAATTCACATACAATAACCAAATTAGGTCCACATTTAATTATAATAAAAATAATAATGCAAGCCATTAACAAGACCAATAAATAAAAAACACAAATTTATGCAAATCTATTGATCAAGGGCATCTTTTTGTACAAAATCATAATGCTCACAAAATTTGAAACTAGAGAGAGTAGAGGAACATTGACAAAGAAAATAGAAAAAATGCATATTTTATTACTTGATTTAGTAGTGTTAAATCTCAACAACATACTTTCAATCAATAATTTTCAACCCCTTTTAATGGAGAATCCATTCCAATTTATTGCATTACAAACATGTCTCTTCATCCGGCTCCCACATGACCTTTCACTTATCTTCATCACTTGTGAAATTTCACATTCCTAGGAGGTTATTCATTTTATTATTATTGAAAAAGGAATATTATAATGTTTAATTGAGGGTCACTTAAGTGAATAAGACAAAATACAAAAATTACATTATTAATTGAAAATTAGAATAAGGGGAAAGAAGAGATTGAATAATTTGATGAAGATGAAGCTCTAATGATAGACCTTTGAGGAAATGCTTCATGAATGAGAATCTTGACCTCTTACCACCTATTGAACTGAAGCACTAAGATTACATATGCTTCCTTTTGTTGTGAGATACTCTAAAGTGTTGTATAAGTGTTTATAAATTTTTTGCATTGTAATGGAAACACGATGGTTTCAATAGCATGAGTTATGACATAAGGATCACCTTTTTACTTCTTAGGATTTCACAATTCACCCCAATGATCACAAGAAATAAATCCATTATGCTCAAAATATTTTGATGTTTTTCCTTCTATTAATGAGACAAGTCTTCATCATGCAGGTGAAAGGTTACCCTTGAGTGAAATTCTTGTGAAGTCTCCACTAGTTAGAATGGAATCATGTGATGGAAATTTCCTCCCTTCTTGGTATGATCACACCACTAGATTTGAATGAGTGTTTACGAACACCTATTTCTCATAATATTTTCATGAGATGATTTATTGATTCTTCACACATGGTGATCTTGAGTTCCTTGATATATCAATTAACTCACTTCAATATGCTCCTTAAAGAGATGATGAAAAATTCATGACATGATGACTCTCAGCCTATTCCATGAGCTTCACATTTCAATATTGAATAAGATGGTTGTTAGAATTTGAGGATTCTATTAATTATGGATTTAATCAACATTAATAAACTATGTAATATTAAATAAATAAACATCACATTACATTGCATAATAATAAAGTAATACTTACAAAAGTAAATAACACAAGACACAATATTTATAGTGGAAAACCCGAAGGTAAAAACCACTGTGAAAAGTAACCTTTATTGTAGAGAACTTTTTACATCCAGTAAATCACCTTCTCCTTAGAAACCCTAATCACAAGGGTGAAAACCTTTGATATATTATTTTTTCAAATATATCAAATGAGGACCCAAAGTCCTTTTTATATGAGGTGATTGGGTATGTCTCCCAACTCACCTTTTCAACCATGTTGGTTGACACATATACCAAGGTTTAAAATATTTAATAATAGAAATATAACTATTTATTATTATTAAATATTTAACCTAAAGTATATTCCTAGGTTTGAATATTTAATAATATAAATATAAATATTTCTTATTATAAAATATTCAACCTATAGTATAATATTGGAACCATATTTAATTAAGGGGTGGTCATCCCTCTTAGCCATTATGTTCCAACACTCCCCCTTAATGTTAAGTTGGATAACATATGCCAATACATTACCTACCTATTGTACACTACATGATTTCCAATCCTTAAACCATAAAGGTTTTAGGCTAGCATATAGGTTGAAGTAATTCTAACACCTTCATCATACTTAAGTTACCTTTTGTTACAAAAGGATTCGGAATCCCAAAGATCATTCCATGATCAATGGCTAAGCATGATTTGTGAGTTTTACATGTTCTCACAAGTTACACTAAAAGGTTACTTGAAACCAAACATATAGAGCCTTATTTATCCAGGGACCTCCTTAAAAATATGTTTACACTGGATGTTTATATTTTAATGAAGACTGCCTTTAAGGTATTTCTACACTTCTTCCTAAAAAAGAAGCTGACAAGGTATACACATGCTCGAAGGTATTTTACATCTGCCCGAAGGTATTTATTACAATGCATTTTCCATTTTACAAATACCAAGTTCCAGTAATACTTACAAAATTAAATAACATAGGACACAATATTTATAGTGGAAAACCCGAAGGTAAAAACCACTGTGAAAAGTAACCTTTATTATAGAGAAATTTTTACATCCAGTAAATCACCTCCTCCTTAGAAACCCTAATCACAAGGATGAAAACCTTTGATATATTTTTTTAATATATCAAATGAGGACTCAAAGTCCTTTTTATATGAGGTGATCGGGTATGTCTCTCAACTCACCTTTTCAACCATGTCGGTTGACACATATACCAAGGTTTAAAATATTTAATAATAGAAATATAAATATTTCTTATTATTAAATATTTAACCTAAAGTATATTCCTAGGTTTGAATATTTAATAATATACATATAGATAATTCTTATTATTAAATATTTAACCTATATTATAATGTTGGACCCATATTTCGTTAAGGGGTGGTCTCGCACTTAACCATTATGTTCAAAATGACACCCTTTTTATCTTCACAATTCACTTCCTCGACCGAGATTCCACTTGAGTGGAAACATGCCTATGGAATCTAGATAAAATTTTGATCAATTTTCTACTTATGGAAATGGGATTCCTTCTCTAGATGGAAGGATTGGCCTCTAAATGGAGCTTGATGATGAGTTACAAATTTTGACCTCTAAATTGCACTAAGATGACTTCCTTCCTAACTTGCCATGAGTTTCTCTCATCATGCTTATGATGATCATTATTTTGTTGAATTTAAATTTCAATGGGGCTATTTAATCTTTTCAAACTCTTTGTCGACCTCACAATGTTCTTGGTTTTACCTACTACACCTTGATATGTTATGATATGATCCTTGTGACAAATGTGATCATAATGATGCTTTAGGATTCTTTGAAGGATTGTAGAATATTAATTTTCTTGTTTGTTCCATAAAACACAGTCTTGAATTTTTTATGGTCACAAAAAGAACACATATAAGAAATATGGGAGCTTCCACAACTTTCTGGATCGAAATCAGAAGCTTTATATTTTAAACAATATTACACTGTTATCACTTCTTGATATTTTTTCTTGTTTTAAGGGATATAGATTCTAGTAAATCACCTCATTTTACCAATTTCTATTCTTGTACATGCCCCATCATGAAAAAATAATATATTTAGTAAGTGTACCGCAAAGTGTCGATTGCAATGAAAATAGTCTTGAAATTCTGGGTTTTATTCCAATATTCCCTGCTCCCATTTTTGATGATTCCTTCATTAGAATGATTAGGAAAATGAGTTTTTCATAAAAGGGGAAGGAATACTATGAAAAATATATTTCTCCATATCTTGAAAAATAAGCAACCCCATCATGCAAGAAATGTCTTATATGAAACTATTTTTTTCGAGGATCCTTCTCTCCAAATTTCGAGATTTTCACCAACCAGGATCTTCAAAAAATTGAAAAATTATTTGAGAAGGGAAGAATTTTGAAAAAAATCATAGTCCTCAATATCCATAAAAATCATCTTCTTCACGGTGTAAAAATTGGCTTGTGTGAAAGAAGAACTTTTTATGATTGTTTGCTCTAATTTTCAAGTTATTTCACCCACTGGATCTTCGAGAAAGGAAGAAGGCTCTCTCTTTCATTTAAATATTATGGAATGGAAGAAATTAATGGAGGTTGGAAGTTGTGAAAAAATAAACAATGGAATAATGGAATCCTAGGTAGAATGAATGAGCAAAAACGATGTTTTAATGTGTTTTATTTCACTTTCGTATCATCCTATTAACTGCGGTTTAACCCTAGGTTAAATGAGAGATTGAGTGATGATATGATAAGGCTTCCATGGTGAGATGGGTAAAATAGGGGAAAATGGGTTCCAAATTGTGCATTGGATAAAAATGAAGACAAGTGTCTTCATGAGAGTGAGGGTGAGAGAGAAGGAGGAGTTGGGAAAATAACCCGTGGAGCCGAGAGAGGTCACATGAGTGATCAAGAATTGGTGCTTGGCCTTGGGAAAATTTTCTTGAACCCTCTATCCATTTTTACATGGGGAAAATGTGGAAAAATAATTTCACCCATGGGGAAGCTTGGATGCAAGTTTGAGCATGACGAGATGAATGGTTGAGCACAATGGCTAAAAAACAAGCCTATGGAGTTTGACAAAGATCATGTGAGTGAATAGGGGATAAAAATGAATCTGAGGTGAATTTTACTCCCCTTATATCCAATTTTTAAAAAATGGACATAAGGTACAAAAATTTCACCTTGCAGTATGGTGGTGACATGTGGCACAATGGAAAAGTGACCAAGTACTTCACACCTCTCCCTAACTCACCTTAGACTCAACCCAAGTTGTCTTGATTTGCACATGGGTGATTGCATGGATAAAACAATGTCACATGGAAAATTTTATCATCCCTTGTATCCCCTTAGGGAAAAATTGAGAAGAGGGACACCAAAATGTGCCTTATCCCACTTAGAAAGCTAGGTTTTACACGAACTTACCTAAAATAGTCTATAAGCATGAAATCTTCACCCGGGGGCTTAGGATGGAGTTTTGAGGTGAAATATTATATGAATATGACTCCAAATACCATTTTAATACCAATGGAATATGTTTTCGACTTTATTTCTTCCTAAAACTCCAAAACATGGCTCCTTTTTTATTGGGACATCGAGGTGAACTTACAAAGTTTTGATGCCTCAAGAAATCATCACACCTTAGATGAAATGTGATCTTTGGAAAAATGTACATATTTCTTCAATATTTCCATTTATTACTTATTTTTATTCTAACTCTTTATGAAACTCCCGAGAATCATCTAGAGACATTGAGGTTCATAATTTGACTATCCATTCCTTACACTTGAAAACCCACTTTTACACATGGGACTCCCTTTGAATCACTAAATCTTTCTGATTTTCCTAAAATACTTCCAAAACCTTAAATTATATCCAATACCACCTCTACATATTTATGATTTTTCACACCCTCATGGAAAATGCACAAAGGCCTTAAAATGGAAAAAAATGGCCTTTCTAAGTCTATCGAGAGATCTAGTATTTTGTTGTAACTTGTTGAATAGAAGAATTAATGGTTGACCTTATCACATAATATTTTAGAATTAAACATATTTATTCATTATATTAGGAGTACCTAACGAGTTAATATGATCATGACACCAAATAAATATTGAACAAGAGAGGGTGTCGGGAAGATTTTGAAGCATATATACACTTTGGTTGTTTGGTTGTCATGAAAATTTTGCATTTTTGGGCTATTTAATTCACACAAAAATGAATACATCTAACTTGGGGACATTGGACCACAAGGGGAAATAGAGTACCTCAAATTTATCATGGGTGATTAGACCAGTTCCTTTTAAACTAGGCCATAGAGTTAGTTCTTCACTACTAAAAAAAGTAACGAACACACACCAAGGAAAACCAAACGAACACACCAAGTGGAAAAGGAAACACACCATACTAAAAGAAAGCACACAACAAAAAGGAAAATTATAATATAGAGGTAAAAAAAAAAAAAAGGAAACTAGGTGAAACAACCTTCATCACATATGTTACATGTGGGGATAACACACTTTCATTTAAGCACCAATTCAAATTGAATTCTTACTTGTATACGGGTTTCACTAAATGCCTTACTTGTGTAAATCTATTGACGGGATCATTGATATATGATTCCTTTCTCAAATTATTGATAAATTTTGCATGATTGTTCTTGTAATTGATGACCTACTTATTCAACTCATTTTTTTGTTACTTTGAAACCTTATTTCGATATTTTCCTTGATTCCCAAGTTCTTTCCAATTTTTGATTTTCCTTTGTTGTAGTGAAGATGAATCTTGATCATAATCGATTATTGTTTTTATACTTAGGCCTATGAAATATGGTAGGAATTTTTTCTTTATTTATTTTTGCTTCATGACCATTGTTTTCATGAGTCAATTCTCGGTAGATGTTTTGGAAGCTTCAACACTATCACAAGCCTCTTCATGTCCTACATTTCTCAATTTCTCTGAGCAAACTTATTTCCAATGCACCTTTGAATATTTCTTGACTCTATTCTCTATATAGTGTGATTTTTATATATGATTTAGTATATTTGAAATAGAACGATCCTAAGGTTGGGAATACAACATAGAAATCATCCTCTTCTCCATCTTGTATGTTTTGAGCTTCAAATTCTAGCTTCTTGAAAAAATAACCCTTTCTTTGAGGGGATTCAACATTATAAGATGTAATTCTATTATTGTTCATACATTCCTCGTTAAAAAAATCAAAATTGGGATAAAGTACCATCCCATCAATCAATGAGTACAAGGTTTGGGCAGAAATATTTTGATTGTTGTTTTCCCAATCTCCACCACCAAGAACTAGGGAGTCCATTTCCAAAATTGACTCATCCTCTTCTTGAGTAGGTTCAAATGCAAGATATTTGAGCATATTATTGTTTATGCATTCCTTATTGGAAGGGTCATCATCCCCGGTGAGAAAGATAAGTCTTTGTATTCATAATTATTCTCATTAAAAAACGTTTTTATGATGACATTTGAGAACATGATTAGAAACTTTTGATTCACCTGCCAAGAAGTTGAATGTCATCATTTTGCATTCATGACCTACACTGCTCATCACCTCAGGATTTATTTTTTGCAACTTAAGACCTGTGTGACCATCATTACCACTCAATATAGAAATTACATTCATGCTCACATCCAGTGAGAAGTACATGCTTTCAAATTCTGATTTTATCAAGTCACTGTAATGCTTTCTAACAGGATCTGTTACACTTAGATACTCTTTCTTCAACATAGGAAGCTTAACATCTTATTTAGATGCTACGAAATTTTTTTAAGACCTTGAATCCTGAAACAATATATTTTTCCTTGGGTCATCTAGATTTTGGATGGTGTACTTCATTTCCCGATGGGAAGAAGTTTATTCATCTTATTGTTACCTAGAATTGGTGTCATACGAATAATACATCTAGATATCTCCACCAAAATCTTAGTAGAAGTTTTAGCTCAAGAACATACCATATACGAGATGGCATACTCGTTATAAGAATTATCATTGTGATCTTATTATAAGGAAAATCATAAAATGTTACTTGAGCATCCCCGACTTTGACAACAAGAGGCCTTTCTTTCGTTTTCATGGAATAACAATGGAAAGTGGTAAAAGAGAGAGAGAGAGAGAGACTAAGAGATTTAACAAAAAAATTTAGGCATGATGTTGTCGAAGGCACCAAAGTCAATGATGTAATTCTTCAATTTGTACCCATTGAATAAAAAGGATATATAGAAAGTTTTTATCTTCCCGAGGTGGAGGCTATGGAAGAGAGACATTTACAAGAATGATTGGTATGAAGAGATGGAGGTAGTTCTTTAGTAGTAGAATTTTTTGGAACATGAAACTGAACTACCTCCTTTAATAAAATGGACTAGCCTATCAAATTTATTGGGATGCGTTTTTAAGTACTTAGAATAATAAATTTAAATTTTGTCTTTCTTGCAATGGTCGATGTCAAAATGTGGATAATTTTTAGGAACATTATGGATTATGTAAGGCTTGACATGAGCATGTTTTAAGTACTTATGATCGGTAGAAACCAATTTTTAAAGGGAAGGTGAATGAGACTTACCCAAAGAGGTATAAGGGTTAATGGTGAGGTGGTATCAAAATTCTTATTGGATGATCTAGTGAAAGTGGACACTTTGATGATCCTCCTTTCATTGTTTCTTTTTTTTATTCATCATTTGAGGATCTGAATTCTTAGTTTGGGTAAAAGAAGAGGCTTCTTTCTTCATTTTTGATTGAGTGAATACTGCATATGTGTAGCTATCATTGGATTCTTAAAAATCTTCATCTAGTGATCATTCAAAATACCCAATCCTAGCACATTCATTTTCTTCTTATTATTCAATTTATAATTCAAAAATTTCTTCTCCTTCATCTTCGTTTTTCCCCCATATTACATTGATTGGTGGAGGTTCCGAGGAAATCCTTCGGGGTGCTTCGTAATTTGAATCATGTTCTAGTTTTTGTATGAGTCACATTGGGTAACTTCTACTTTCAACATTGTCAAATCATTGGCCAAATTTTATGATAGTGGATCAGATTTTTCATCTTTGAAACCATGAGCTTTACGACATTGAATAGTTCTTGATCTTTCATGACATGATGAAATCATCTTCAACATCAATGGAAAGTTCTTTATCATTTTCCAAGGTTTCATTGTGCTCTCTATAGAAAGAAACTAACTTCAGAAATTGGGCATTCATGTAGAACCTTTTACGATTATCCGTAATTGAACGCAGTAGCGGTGGGAATATTTTTATCAAATTATTAAATTTGGCCACAAAATATATCGTGGAATCTTGCGATTCTTTCTTCATCTAGGTCAATTGAGAAAGGAGGACATGAGCATTCTCTCTGTAGTAATGAATATTGCTTTAAAAATTCTTTTCATATCATCCCAATAAGTAATTTATCATGATGGAAAGTAGTATAACCAGTATGCAACAACATCTTGTAATGTTTCCATGAACAAACCCAATGCTACGTTTTCATGTTTTACTCCAAGGATGTCACAGGCTATGATGAAAGTTGTAATATGGTCATTTAGTCATTACTTTCCATCTCTAAATAATTTGGGAAAGTTATTTCTTGACTCTTTTGGAAGTTCATGAAGTGGTGGAGCCAAGGCTAATAGACTACTATTACGTCCCCATGGCAGAGGTGTAGCCATTATATCTTTTTCTTCCTGTGGTTTTTCTTCTCTTTCTTCTTCAGAGGAATGATGACTGGTGGTTCCAAATTTTATCCTCCAATATGACCTTTAAGAGATAAACAAGGAGCAAATTCAGGAAAGTACTCTTTACTTGTTTGCCTTGGTATTTGAACAATGGGAAGCCTTAAATCAACTCTTTATTGTTCTTTGAATGTAGGGTCTACAACGCCACCTACATGATCATCTCATGTGTATCTCTATTATTCTAGTTTGGTCTAAGCATTAGAAATGAATGAAACTATAAAAATGCATATTTTTCAATAGCATCACAACAAGACTTTTTGAACATTTAGATGGAATTTCTTGTATTTTATGGTTTTTCAGTTTCTTTATGGATTTTTGAATATCTATTTTTTAATTTTGAGAGATATTTTATAGGTGAAAAAAGGGAAGATATTTCCTAATAGATTCGCTTAAAAACTATTGTGAAATATTTTTTTGTGGAAAAATTATTGGCTTCTCTAATGGTCACAAGGCTAAACCCCTCCTTCTTGTGTATGGGTAGGCTCCCATAATTGAATGTAAACTAAATAATACCTATGAATGTTTGTTAGGTCAGGGATCACATAGGAACACTCCATTGAACATACGGAAAAGTGCTTCTATGAAGTGCAAGGGAGGAAATTGCAGTGAAGGAAGGTAAAGGGGAGTAGGAGAAATAAGGAGAGAGGGTTATTATTGTAATTAGGCTTATAGAATTCACATAAAATAACAAGAGTAGGTCCACATTTAGTTATAATAATATAATATTTAAATCCATTAGCAAAACCAATAAACATGAGACACAATATAAAAAAATTAGGAGTTGTTCGAAATTTTCTATTTTTAACAAGTAGGGCTAGAACCCTATTTTTAGCAATTTTACATTGTTTTTACTTCCTCGTGTTTTTTTCTGTACGAGGACCACAAATTTTGATAATTCACCTCATTTTATAACTTCATACTCTTATACATGGCCCTTCATGAACACATGATATTGTTAATAAGTGCACCATAGGTGTCGATTACAACGAAAAAAGTCATGAAATTCCTTTATACGAATGAGTGGGGAAAAAAGTTTTTCATTATAGGGTGTGGAATAATGATAATACCTCATTCCTCCATATCTTGAAAAATCAACAACCCCATCGTGAAAGAAATGTCTCAGAAGAAACTAGATTTTTTGAGGATCCTTTTCTCTAAATTTGAGCTTTCGATGCGTCGGCTCTTCCGTAGAATGTGAAAAATTGTTCAAGGAGGTAAGATTTATTACAAGAAACACAATCCTCAATATACCTAAAAACCATCTTTTTCATGCTAAAAAAATTGGCTTTCGTGAAACTATAATTTTTAATGATTGTTCGCTCTAATTTTCAAGTGATTTCACCCACCGGATCTTTGGAAAATGAATAAGGGTATCATTTTCCTTTAAATGCTATGGCATTGTAGCCATTAATGTATTTTTTAAGGTGTGATAGAAGAAAAATTGAGAAATGGAATCCTTTGTAGAAGGAATGAGAAAAAATGGTGTTTTAATTTGTTTTATTTCACTTTCATATCATCTTGCTAACTATGGTGTAACCCCATGTTAAATGAGAGATTGAGTGAGGTTCAGATATTATTTTCCTAGTGCAATGGGGACACAAGGGATATAATATTCTCCTAATTTCACCTTGGATAAATATGAAGACAAGTGTCAAAGCATGAGAGTGAGGGTGAGTGAGATGGAGAAGTTGGGAAAACACCTTGCAAAGTCGGGAGAGGTTACATGAGTGATCAAGAGTTGGTTCTTGGGCTTGGGAAAATTTTCTTGTCCCCTCTATCCCCTTGGTCATGTAGGAAAATGGGGACATAAAATATCTCCCACGGAAAATCTTGGATGCTATTTTGAGCATGAGGGGCTAAGTGGTTGAGCACGAGGCTAAAAAATAAGCCTATAGAGCCTAACGATGGTCATGGGAGTGAAAAGAAGCTAAGAATTGGAATGAGGTGGATTTTATTTTATAATTTATCCCCTTAGGGAAAACATGACACAAGGGACATCAAATTGGACCTTGGAGCAAGGTGGTGACACGTGGCATAATGGAATATTAAATAAGTACTTCACACCTCTCCCTAACTCACCTTAGACTCAACTTGGGTTGTCTTAACTGCACATGGGTAGTTGGATGGTTAAAATAATTTTATGGGGATCACTTTATTTTTCCCTTTTCCTAGAAAAGGGGAAAAAACAGAAACAACAATGCACCTTACCCCATTATGAAAGCCACATTTTGCACTAACTTACTCGAAATAGCCTAGAAACATGAAATATTCACCTCGAGGCCAAGGATGGACTTTTGAGGTGAAATTTTATATGAATATGACTCCAAATACCATTTTAATACCAAAGAAAAGGTTTTAGACCTTATTTTCACTTGTAATGTAAAAAAAGGCTCATTTTTTATCGGGACAGTGAGGTAAATCTGCAAAGTTTGAACTTCCTCAAGAAATCATCAAACCTTGGATCAAAATTGATTATGCAACCATGTAGAGGGTTCCTAAATATTTACATTTCCTTTTTTTTTTTTTACATCTAAATCCTTATGAATATCCTGAAATCATCCAAGGAAATTTAGGCTCACAATTTGATTGTCCACTCCTTACACATGAAAACCCGCTTTTACACGTTGCCCCTGAATTACTAAATATTTCTTAAATATTCCTAAAATATTTCCAAAACCTTAAATTCTCTCCAATACCACATCTATATGTTTATGATTTTTCATAACCCTCTGGAAAATGCACACAAGCCTTGAAATAGCAAAAATTGGTGTTTCTAAGCCTCTAGAGACCTAGTCTTACATTGTACTTTCTTTTGAATGGAAGAATTGAAATTATAACATAATTTTAAATATTTATTCAATATATTAAGAGGACTTGAAAGGTCAATATGATCATGAGACAACACATAATGACTAGGAGAGGGGTTAAGGAATATTTAAAGCATATTTACACGTGGTGGCTTGGTTGTCATAATGAAAATTTTGCATTTTTGGGCTAGTTAATTCACATGAAAACACTATGCAAATGATATCACAAAAAGGTGTAAATCCTAAAAATATGGGGCACCCATGGTGTTGATATAAAATAAAGGCTAGTAATATTGCAAAAAGAGCAAGAAATTGTAAAGAAGATAGTAGTAAGACACACACACACACACACACACACACACACACACACACACACACACACACACACACACACACACACACACACAAGTAACTATGCATGAAACAAGACTACCAAAACATGTTAACATGATATAGTCAACAAAATATATGAGATATATGAAGAAAGCTATGTCAACACAACACAAGAAGCATGTATAATTCTTGTTAGTCTTAAAATAGAAAATATACATTAGATGTAATTGAGCATAAATGAGGAAGTGAAAAAGGTATTATAATAGAAAAAAACCTATAGGAGATGGAGGTGATTCCCTCAAGTGAACAATGTAAAGAGAGATGTGTGCTCATATAAGAGTGTACCAATATGTTTTCTTTGCATCCAACTCAATATACCAAGTGAATGCATGTGCATAAAGAAGAAATAAGTGTGTTATCTCATCAAACAAAAGTACTAAGAAATATAAATAATGTAAAGTTATAACAACTTAATTAAAATACACATGTCCTGATTTTGTATTTTTATAAATATTTGAATGTTTTTGTATTTTTAGAATTCATATAAATGTAACAAAAGTTTGAATTCCATGAAAACTATCCAATGGAAACCTCCTATATACGTTGAGAAACCTGTCGGGGAAGAGGTAGGCTTAGTCCTCAATTTTGATCCAAATGTCGGTGATTTCATAGTGGTGGTATGTGTTGAAGAATACATAGAAGATAAAGAAAGTGTAGAATTAGCAATGAAAGACTTGGTCTAATGCGGTGGGATAGAAGAACATTTGTGTCGGATATTATGATGATTTAGAAAATATGTGCGAGATAGTGTGTACACTAGAGGACCAACACAAGAACATACAAGACGAGGACAAGTGCAACTTTTGGCTTGAGGATACGAGCACGTGAGAAGACCTAGAGTCATGACATGTAGTTTGCCACTAGAGGCTTATTAGGAGACCTAGGTGAATGAGGGTGACCAAGGGTAGGAAAAGGGAGTATGGGCCTAGGAATGAGTCTAGGAGTTCTAATGCCATGAGAGGTAACATGAAAAACCAATTACCTATTTTGTAGATGAATGAGGAATAGGTAAGCTAAGAGGAGGAGTTTCAAAGGGAACACCTCTAATAGTGATAACCTTTTGATTATGAATGAACTTGATAGAATGGTGAATTATATAGGAATAACCCTAAGAGAACTTAACAAAGAGAGACCTAAGCTGGAAGACACAACAAATAAAATGACAAGCAACAAAGAATGAAATATATGTAGTGATAGCACCAATAGTGATAGGTAAAGTGATGCACCATTATTGGGGATTAGTATCAAGTGTGAGATTATGTGTGTAACTACCAAAAGATTGGAGTAGCATGAGGGAATAGGCATTATCGGTGTTATGTGGATAAACCAAAACACCGTATATATGTACGTAAATAATAGAAACAAAGATAGACAACATGTTTGAAATAAGTATATCATCTATATTATATTCATCAAAGGTAATAATTGGTGTAGAAGATGGTGTGTGAGTAATAATACCAATCATTACATCCAGGGTGATCGTAAAAGGGTTGTGAAGGTACTTTGCCCAATAAGTGTTGTGGACTTTAGAAGTAGATGTTTTGGTGTCATGCTTAAGAAGGAGTTTATAGAATATTTTTAGCTTATCATTTTCATTGGCTGGATTTGAAGATTCGAGTGTGTTCATCTCATTTAATATATTTAGAATCAATAATATCTTCGATAACATGATGAATCATGTATACATTTATCAATGGGGTGAAAAATACATCAACGATAATAACAATATGAATTGGCATAAAAATGTTTAATTTTGGTCTTACCCATATCAACCTTAGATAGAAGAGGGAGATATATGATATCACATTCAAGAAATTATTTCAATACAATGTAAGGAGGGCTTGGTAAACAAGTAAAATGGAATCTTGTGGGCTGAATTTGCAACTTAAATAGGTTGATAAATAACATTGATGGTATATTTAGAAGCAACCATAAAATCATTAGTGTTTCCCTTGAATGTTGGTTTACTATAAAGATTGACATTATATATGGGGGCGTTAGCAACGTATCCAATTTTTTCATATGTAGCAACTTAGTTTCACATTATTCAAAGTATGACATAGATGGTCAAATAAACAAAACTTATAAAAATGAATGAATCTTGCAAAGGAGAAAAAATCTAAGTAAATAAGTCTTATAACTCACTATTAATGAAAACATCATTCAGCTTGGTGAGCATAGTCTTGTAGCTCAACACATAATTAATTAGAGGTTCATTGGACCCTTATTATAGTTAATACAATTATGCATAAGATATTTTTCCCTGATTTTGATAGAAAATTGTGCCAAAAATAGATTTTCTAAATCATTAAATGAGTTTATAGAGTGAGAAAGGAGATCATAGAACCATTGTAGTGTAAAGTATTTAAGGTTGTGAGGGAAAGGTTTATTGAGAAATCTGTCATTATAATAATAATAATAAAAATAATCCACATGAAGTGAGAAAATATTATCAGCAAGATTCCCTTTACCATCATTGATAAGAAGCTTAGTATCAACAAAAAAATAGGTAGATGATAAGAAATGCTTCAAACACAAGTGGATTGTGAACCAACTACATAGAATGCATGTTGTGAGAAGAAGTGCATGCACATTGTTATAATTATAATATTTATGCTTATAAGGTATGAAAAATGGATTCAAGGGTGTGTGTGCTAGAGTATGATACATTTGAACCATGAGGAGTATATGTGGTTTGTGTGGTGACCATTATATTTGTAATGATAGGAATAGAAACATTGGGAATTGATGGATGGGTTACACCTAAGATTGTATGCACCATCAATGTATGAACAATATATGTGGGCAATGTGGAAGAGGTTGGGGCTTCCCAAAAAGGGACTCTTGACTATACTTCATATCGTGAGCCAATTTAGTAGAGAACATGATATTGATGATTGACCCAATATGGTGAGGGGTATGATGAAATTTTGCACAAAAATTTGACATAGGTTTTACTTGATTGTGTTCTATGATGTTATCATCATCATGGTCATATTCATAAGAATGTTCACTATGGGTTTCAATGTCATATAGTGGGACCTCATTAGTGGGTTCAAGGATGGGTGGATTGATCACAATATATATAGGATATGAGGGCATGAGGTTTCAACACTAGTGAATAAGAGGGAAATATGAATATCCTCCATGACTTGATTAGCAAAGTGAAGACTACTCGAGATGGGAACAAATGGAAAACATATATAATATGATATAAGATAAGATAATAATAAATAGTAACAAGATAACCCCAATAATAACTAGATTTTTAAAATTATTAGGCCATATACTTTGAGGAACTAAGAATATCCTATATTAGGTGAAGTGTTCAATAAAAATCAGGTTTACATAATTGTTTAAAACCTTTTTATATTAAGACTTATGTTTTTTCATCCAAATTCGATTAAGTGAGTTGTATTTACACTAGGAAATCTAAGTTCTATATTGTGCTATCAAAACACCACTAATTGGTCAACAATATCAGATAATATACACATTAAAAATAAAGATTAAACTACAACAAAAAATCCACACAAATATATTATTACTCTTACTCAATCTTCTCTGTTACAAAAGACTCCATTATATAGGAGTGAAGGAATAACAATCTTCTCAAAAAAATAAAAAAATTGTGAAATAAACTCTCTGAATGGTTTCAACAATAAACAAATATAATAACAAACTCCATAATAAAATAATAATAATTGTTTTATTATTCTAACTTACTAACCACTATTTACCCACTAACATATTACATTTAACATTTTATATTTACAATAGGTAAATATCAATACTTATGTTATGCACTAACCAAATAATTCCTAACATTCCCCACCTTAGTGCAAACATGGGAAAAGACGTCTGTGTAATATAATTGTTGCTTCCATGTTGCTCATGATCTGGATGGTTTCTAGTACAATACCAACAACCTCTGAATGGTTTTCCAAGTGGTTAACCAATAACCACACCAAAGATAGTTTTCCCATTGGATTACTAACAACCACAACTATAGATAGTTTTTCCAGTAGATTACTAACAACCACAATATCATGATGTTATAGTACATTTCTTGAATCTCATCATTTTTAATCTTTGGGAGATTATATATCGGGATCCATGATAGTGTATATTATTCACCCAAAAAAACTTAAACAAAGTGTCATTCCTCCCCCATAATGTGAATTTTCCATAACACAACAAAAAGAAATCTGAAATCACCACACCATGCTAAAAAAAAAGCAAAAACAAACATGTCACCAAACCGGTGATGTGGTGAAGAGAGGACGTTGTTTTTACTCCATCCTCCATTGCCTCCAGCCTCCAATCAGTGACTGTTTAGAAGAGGAGATCATCAGACACATATCCACACTCCTCTTGTGTGGGTTCATCTTCTCCTAATGAGTCTTCATCAGTGGCTACATTGGCTTTATCTGTAAGCTTCCCACTTAGTTGATCTTTGGCCTTTACCTTGCATAATCTGGTAGTATGTCCTTTTTCTTACAATAGAAACATTCCACTTCACTTTCCTTTTTAGTAAAGTTTCTATGTTTCCTTTTTGTATACATGGATTTTTCTTCTTCTACATCTTCTTTAGTTCTCTTCTCTTCAGACTAGGAGAGCTGAAATCACGTCTTTAAGATTTTTAGAAGGCATTTATTTATCTAAGATTAAAAATACATTGTTGTATTTGGAATGTAAGCTATTTAGTAATATTGCTTTTGCATCTTCATCATCAATAGGAGCATTAAATTCTACTAATTGTCTAGTTAGTGATATAAAATCATTAATGTGACTAGACATGGTGACTCCATCATGCATTTTGAATCTAAACAACTGAAGTTTTAAGGAAAAATTTTCATTTACCACTTTTGCACCAAATAACTTACTTAGATTGTCCCACATTTCCTTTGATGGTTTATCAAGCTCAACATAGTGCAATTTAGAATCTGAAAGAGCTAAGCCAATAATGGCTTTGGCTTTATATCCTTAGTTTCAAATTCTGCTTCTTTATCTAGATCTGATGGTTTCTTCTTCTACTCATTTACAATCCTCCACAAATTCTTATTCATAAGTTTCATCTGAATTTTAACTTCCATATGTGAAAATTGGCACAATTGAACCTATCTACTAGTACTACAAATGTATCCTTTGATATAAAAAAACAACAAATAAAAAAAAGTACTCACTGTTTTGATGATAACTTGAGAACCGTAACTCCATTTTACAAATCGTACAATGTGTCACAAAGCTATTTTCAAGATATTTCTAGTGATATAGAGAATCATTGGCTATTTCTAAGGATTTTTGGAAATTCAGAAAAATCATTGGCAATTTTTCATAATCACTGGTGATTGTGTTATAGGTCCAAAATCATTGGTGATTCCTATGCGAAGAATTACAGAGAACTTCAGTAATTCCTATGCACAAAAATTGCTTCCAGTAGCTCCTCAAATGGTATCTTTGATGCCAAATTAAATTTAAGTTCTATATTGTGCTATCAAAACACCATTAATTGATCTACAAACTCAGATAATATACACAGAAAAAATAGAGATTAAACTACAACAACAACTCCACACAAATATATTAATATCTCTACTCAATCTTCTCTATTACAAAAGACTCCATTATATAGGAGTGGAGGAATAACAATCTGCTCAACAAATTATGTTCCTTATGAAACCAACTCTCTGAATGGTTTCAACAATAAACAAATATAATAACAAACTCCATAATAAAACAATACTAATTGTTTTATTATTCTAACTTACTAACCACTATTTACCCACTAACATATTACATTTCACATTTGATATTTACAATAGGTAAATATCAATACTTATGTTATGCACTAACCAAAGAATTCCTAACACACTAAAGGGATGTAGGTTAGATATACATGGCTATTTTGATTAATTAATTTCCAATATTAACTATAAATTATCAAAATAATATTCTAAAGTATGAAATACAAGATATGAACAAGAAAAATAATGGAATGAGTGAACTTATATTGCTATAGAGGATTACGAGAAGTTATGGGACTACACAATGCTATAATAGGGAGATTTAAACTTGGAATTAGTACAAAAATTGATGTAGAGCATACACTACTTCAACAAATCAAACAAGTTAGAATAATCGAGATAACTAACAATTATCCTCCACTTGAAAACACTCACTCTTTGACCAAAATTCTCAAAAGGATCATTAAAATATTTAAGCTCATTCTCTAACCCCTAACTCTTATATCTCAACCTTCTCATTGATTATAATTTCAAGAATTAGTCTATGTCAACATCTATCGTAAAAATGCTTTTTGGGCTCTTGAGAACAAAGCTTGAGGTGGAGTCGAGGTTGGATCAATCTACAATGCCTTTGAGAAAATTGTTGTTCATTTTGTATACCCTTTATCAATTTCCGGGTGTGGGGTAAGAATTTGGGTTAACCTCCTAGTACAATTGTTACTTCCTTCACAAATCTCCTTTCCAAGCCTATATCTCTCAACTATCCCCTTTGAAGACTAAAACATTTATAAATTTTGAGTCAATGGCTTATTCCCTAAGAAAAATTATCTTTTCAAATACTCATTTGGATAATAGGCCTCTGTGCAAAATTTTAGGTATCTCTTATTTGCAAGAAATGTTTGAATTTCACTAAAACAAAGTTCCTAGTTAGGTATTTGATGAAGAGCTATAAATCTTGTAGCAATTCTAACACCTTTTCTCTCTCTTAAGAACTTCCAAATACAATATTATTCATTAATCCAATAGATGCATAGCTCATCATTTTGTTTACAATTTTTGGCTTTTTCAAATGAGTCTAAGACCCTTAAATTGCATTTTGATAGTAAACCTAGAAGGGTTTAGTACGATCACTCGAGAGGATAAAAATGAACACTATATTCTTTCAACGGTCTTTTGAGGCTTATAACCAATTATAATAGTTATGTACCAACAACTCGGTACTCTTAGTCTTAACAATGTGTCTCTTTATGTTAAATAGATACCAAAAATAAGTTGAAACTTGACTTTCATGCCCTAAAACAAGGGTTCCTTAAGCGTATCGAGATATATCTTTGACTTAATTTTGAATATTGACCTTCTTGGGATTCATGTGAGTGAAAAATGTCTAAATATGTGTTCCACCTCTTCCATTAGCATTTCCTTCTACCTTTAAATTGAATCGATTGACCAAATCAAAAATTCGAGTCAAGTTCTCTTTTTCTTCACCTTTGTTATAGTGTTTTGAGTTGGAGTAAATCTTGATATCTATGAAAACTACAAGAATTTTTTTATGATTCACAAACTATGGAACACACACTTACAAGTCAATTCTAACTATTTGTAAACACTTTATTTCTCTCTAGCTATTCTTGAAGCTCCTAGAATATCATTCATTCGATTGATCAATATGGAAAAATAGTTAAACAATGCATTATATATCTTCTTTGCTTAAATTATTTCTTATAACTAACCATCATGGACCTATGACCAAGTCCTATAAGAAAGTTACATATCAAGAAGGTCTCACAACAAGATTAAAAGTTACAATAGCTCCCTACACATCATAATCGAACCCCAAGACAATAATAATATTAAAAAAACTTCTTAAAGACCTATTGAGACCCACTAGGGCATGTATACCTACCAAGAAATCCAAACGGCTCAATAATGTTCAAAAATTCAAATTTTCTAAAATGGAGGGAAAAATCCATGGTTTGAATTGTTGACCTTAAGAGAACAAAAACAACATGAAATGATCACTATGATATTTTAATGACTCCTAAGACACCTTAATGACCTTAGAAACCCACACTTTGACTAAGTACACCTATCCTATCCTCAGGAGTGATACTCCTACATCATACTCCCAAGGAAAATTAGAAGCATTACTATATTGTCTTTTCTTGCAAGATTATTGCTCTTTCTTCCTTTACTTCCAATTAAACATGGTCTTATGATAGTGCACCTTTCTTGAGTTTGTTGCTTCATGGGTCTCTAGTGACTATACCATGCTCCTTACAAGTCTTCTCATCCTTGGATTAGTTGTCTTGATGAACCCATATACTATATTAAGACTACATACTATCCTTTCCCCATTCTCGATGATATTTAACACTTGATTCACCTCAATTTGTTAGGTTTCTTCATGTTCTTAAATTGTTACATTATCTTTTAAAACTTCCTTTTTCTCTTCATGGTTCTTTCCTCCTACAAGATTGATAAATTACAGCTTTTTCTTGAAGTATGCACCTTTACTTTACTACTCTTTCATCATTTCAAATGCTAAACTGTATACACAACATCAAAGGAAGTATTAGACTGCAAATTTTGGTTCTCTTCACTCTTGACTATTAGGTGTTAGGTGTTCTTCATGCTTGATCTCTTTTGGTCCTTGTATTCTTTGGTCTTCTTGGACTATGTTATCATACTTTTGATGATTTGGTTTCTCTTTTTGGGTTCAAATTGCTTCATGTTTTCCTCATGTGTTGAGTTGTACCTTTCCTTGAATGACCCTATTAGTTCACCATTAACGTTTTCTCATCATGATCAGTAGAGAACCATCCTCATATTTCATATTAAATTTATTTTTCAAGTTATTTTGGTATTCTCTTTCTCCACTTAGCCATTCCCACATCTTCTTAACTCTACTAGATCTATTCTCCATCCTGTATATTCTTCACCTTGCAAAAAGATTGTTTTTAACCCCATGAACATCACTCTAAATTTATCTCGCATGCCATGATTGCTTATCCTTTAATGGATTCAATGTATTAATAACTCCTTCCTTCACTAATGTATATGTGTTTTCCCATCCATCATGGATGGATTTTCTAATAAATGTTCATGGTCTAGCCAAGAGAATATGACGTGCATCCATGGGCATTACATCACACAAAACTTGATCATGATATCTACCAACATAAAAATCAGCTAAACACTACTGATTTACAAATACTTGGTGTTATCTTTGAACCCAAAAGGCATTGTACGGACTAGGATGATTCATTATCTTCAAATTTATTTTCTCAACCATTTCAGTGGAGACTAAGTTATTGGTACTACCATTATCTATGATGATTTTGCAACACTTACCTTTTTCCTGGCATATAGTTCTAAAAATTTCGTTCTCTGAATTGGTTCTTCACTCCTTTTGCTTGCATTTACCAAGGCTCTTCTCATCATCAATTCTTCACCTACTTCTAGTTCCTCCACTAATGATGTTGATGTTTCACTCTACTCCTCATCTTCATGTGTAATGTAATTTATTGCCTCATTAGCTATGTTGTTACTTTCTTGTGGATGTTCAAAATAATCTAATGATCTATGTCTAGAAAATTTATTGCATTTAAAGCACCTGCTAGTGAATTCACCTCTACCTCTGTATGAGTATCCACCTCTAAATGTATTCTGTGTTTGTGAATTGTTCACATATTCCTCATTAGTTTTTCCTACTTTTTTCCTCTTATTGACTTTTGACCTTTTACTCTCACTCCTCTTCCTCTACCTCTCAAGTATTGTGTTTTCTTTCTTGAAAATTTCTCCTCTACCTTTAGGGCTGCTTGATATGCCTCTTCTACTGACCTTAGATGGAATAAACTGATCTCATCTTGTATATTTAACCTCAAACCATTTACATACCTAGCCACTTCTTCAACATCATCATCGTGTATATGACCAAATCTCATAGCCAATTTGTATAAACCTTCGATAATTAGCCACACTTAGATCTCTTTGTCTCAAATTTTGTAAACTTTTGAATAAACTAGTCTGATAGTCTAAAGGAATGAACTTACCTTTCAAATTTTCCAAAATCTTGTCCCACTTCTTGATTTTTTCCTTGCCTCTTCTTACTCTTTCTTCTTGTACAAATTCCCACCATATTTCAGCATGTCCTGTTAATTTATTGTATGTCAATTTCATGTTTTTATCCTCTCGAATGTTATAAAAATCAAATTATTTGTCCATCTTGGCTATCTAGTATATCAGTTCTTACGGATGCAAGCTTCCTCCATATTTTGGTACTTTCATCCTTGACTATGTACTTTCTCCCATGACTTTACTTCTGGTCCTTCCTCTGTCTCTTTTTCACCCCTTATATTTCTCTCTCATCTTCATTTTCATCATCCAATGTTTTCCCTCTTCTCTCGAAACTTCCGGTGCTCCTAACCTATCCCGAATATTTCTCAACCTGTAACCAACTCAACATCTCTTGGTTTCTCTCAATTTCCTCTTCTGACTACTCTTCTTGGTGGCATTTTGACAAACTCTTGACTTCTCTTCTCTTCTTCTGCTTCTTTCTCTTTCCTCTCTCCTTCTATTTGTCAATTTCTTCTTGTTATTTTCTCTAATACCAAATAATGTTGAACATACACTACTTCAACACACTCAAACAAGTTAGAAAATCAAATAAATCAAAATTATCCTCCACTTGCAAAAATTCACTCTTTGACCTATGTAAAAAACCTTTAAATATGCTAAATTTGATCAAAAGGCTCATTTTAATATTAAAGCATGTTTTGACCCTAACTCTTCTATCTAAACCTTCTCATTAATTGGAATATCAAGAATTAGTCTATATGAACAGATTTTGCAAAACTTCCTTTCTTGGTTCTTAAGAACAAAGTTTGAGGTGGAGTCAAGGTTGGAGAAATATTAAATTCCTCTTAGAAAGTTGTTGATGGTTTTGGATAGCATTTACCTATTTCTAGGTTTGGGGTAAAATGTTAGGTTCAAATCCAAGTACAATTATTAATTCCTTCAAAAATATCTTTTCCAAACCTATCCCTCTCAACTAGCCCTATCCCATGACTAAAATAGGTACAAATTTTGATTCAATTGCTTATTCCCAAGAAAATTAACTTTTCAAATACCCATTTGGAATTCAGTCTCTGTAAAATTTCAGGTATCTTTCCTTTGCAAGAAATGTTTGAATTTTATGAAAACAAGGTTCCTAGTTAGGTCTTTGATGAAGAGATATAATATTATAGCAATTATGTCAACTTTTTCTCTCTCTAGGAACTTCCAAATACAATATTATTGATAAATACATTATAGGAATAAGTTATCATTGTTTCTTACAAGTTTTAGCTTTTGTGAATGATTCTAAGACCCTTAAATTGCAATTTGATAATAAACCCTAGGAGGGTTTGGTACATCACCGAGAGGAGAAAAATGAACACTATCTTCTTCCTATGGTATTTAAAGAATTACAACCAATTATAATAGTTTTTACCAACAACTCAGTACTCTTAGTCTTAACAATAATTCTCTTTATGTTAAATATATACCAAAAATTAGTTGAAGCGTGACTTTCCTTCTTTGAAACGAGGGTTCCTTGATTTATATCGTATATATATTTAACTTAATCTCAAATGATGACCTTAATCATATTCTTGTGATTGCAAAAGGTTTGAATATGTGTTCCACCACTTCCATTAGCATGTCCTTCAACCATTAAATTCAATTAGATTTAACAAATAACAAATTTGGATTCAAGTTCTCTTTTTCTTTAGACTATTACAGTGTTCTTAGTTGGATTAAATCCTAATTCACAAAACTCAATGTCCTCACTCAAGGATATCTATTAAAACCTCTTAGATTTTTCCTTACTAATTGAAATAATCATAAAAACTACAAACAAAAAGATTTATGATTCAAAAGTATGGCACACAGACTTCCAAGTCATTTCTAGTTATTTGTAAACATTGTATTTCTCTCTAACCATTCGTGGAGCTCCCAAAATATCATTCATTTGATTGATCAATTGGGTAAAATAATTACACAATGCGTTATATATATTCTTTTCTTGAATTATTCTTTATAACTAACCATCACGGGCTTATGACCAACTCTTATAAGCAAGTTACATATCAAAAAGTGCTCACAACAAGATTAAGAGTTACAATAGCTCCCTATACATCATAATGGAACCCCAAGACAATAATAAGACTGAAAAAAACTTCTTAGAGACCTATTGAGACCCACTAGAGCACTTATACCTACTAGGAAAGCCAAAATGGCTCCAAGATGGTTCAAAAATTCAAAGTTTCTAAAATGGAGGAAAACTCCATGGTTTGAATTATTGACCTTAAGAAACACAAAAACAACATGAAATGAACACTATGACATTTTAATGACTCCTAAGACACCCTAATGACCTTAGAAAACCAAAATTTGACTAAGTACACTTATCCTATCCTCAAGAGTGATGCTCATGCATCAAAAGCGAGACTCTAACTACAAACGACCATGGGTCAAGATATTATCATTATTATAGGATCATACCATACAATATATCTTGTTATGTACAGTGTTGGACCTAGTTTGCTTCTACTTCTAGAACTTTATGTTGTGATTTCCTACGTAGATTTATCTTTAACAATCAAACCCTAGTTGTTGATCATGAAATGAATCTCTATAAACATAATTAACATCATCATAAACCCTATCCATGTATGAAAAGTCCTACAAAAAAACATTAGTTAGGTTTTGGGCACCGATGTGTACTACTGATGTTAGAACTACTTCAAAGAGGCCTCAAACTGCAATCTATTCTCAACCTAACATGTGATATTTAGATCGATCAAATAGATTTGGTAAACTTTTTGTGGAATGTTTTCTTTTCCATTTTCTCTTACTAAAATACACGTAGGAGGGAAGTCTAAGTGTTTAAAAATGGGAGAGAATTTGTTCTTAGCATGGTAAGAAGCTTCGACTTGATGTGGGTGTTGTCCTACTAATCTGTGGAGGTTTTATTGTGAGATTTATAAAGTTATGAATTCCTTTTGTAAGTTTTGGAAGTAAGTGTATCAATGCATTACCTTGTGATTTCTAGGTTAGTAAATGAGGTAATGTTTATGTATTTTTATATAGGGTTTTTATGTTATTTATATAATAAAGGTTGACTGGATGAAATATATGACCTAAAAAAGGATATCAATTTGAAAGAAGAGTTCGATGACATGTCAGTCTAAGATCGTATAGGTTGCTAGGATTGGATACAAATTCTGTCCAAAATGTATGGCCCCGACTCGGAACAAAAAACATGCAAAATGAAGTTTGGATCTTGGTAAATCATGTTCATTTATGGATTTTATGCATTGTATTCTCATAGTTTGTCAACATGTCGGTCTGAGGATAAACAATATAAACAAGAGACCTTGAAAAGTGTTAAATGGGAGTGGAGAGATGGTATTTATCGTATTAATAGTGTGTTGTCAAATCAAGTTATTTCAAAGTGTAAATTTCCAAATTTGAGTATCTACAAAAAGTATATTCAAATTCAAAGTAGTTTTTTTTTTCCATTATCTTAATACAAATTTTGTACGTGAAATTTCATTATTCATGTCAATCACTATCACTAAAATGACAATGTCAAATAAGTATTATTAATGTCTTAAGATAATTATTGTGTCATTTTTGTAATTTCATTACAAGGTTCAATTTGTTATCATTTTAAATTATTTTTATTTTGTATTTTCACCAAAAGTTGAAAATTATCATTTTGCAAGTTTCGGAAAAAAATCCTTAATTACAACAGGATACATTATTAGTGGAATCGCGTCCAATTCAAAATTGTGTGTGGGGGGAATCAAATCCAAATTTGATAAGTAGAAAAAATGGATGATGGAGGCATTAGAGAATGGAGGAAAAGTAACATCCTCTCGCAAGCCAATAGAAATGGGGCATCATAGTAAGTTGGTGGCATGTTTGTTGTAGTGTGATTGTAGTATGTTTTTATGATATGATTGAAAATAAGCACATAAGTTTATTTTTGTTCGCATCATGTAATAAATTAACATAACTCATATGTAATCCCATGATGGAAAAATGTAGTAGGAAAATTAGATCACAATGCATTGCATCATCATGATACTTGAAGAAGATGAATAGATGTGTGTCCCCCTTTTAATACAAATGTTAGTGGTTATCCTATGAATTTTTTTTGTGAAGGTTGAAAATATGTATAATTCCTATTCAAGGTTCCCACAATGGTGTTGTTAGATGAGTTCCTAGTAGTGTATGGTTGATGATAGGCTGAAGAGTTATTTCTCTACCTTCAGGGGAAAATTAGGGATGTGATCTGCTAGATAATCCCACTCACATGCTAGCCTAAAATTATCCTATTTGTTTTAACGATTGTAAATACTTTTGTGTGAAAAGGTAATTTTGGCATACATGTCTCCTATTAAACATTAATAGAGATTTGTAGAATGTGTAATTCTTGTAGAGATACACCCATTATGGGCACTAATCAAAAAACCATCTCTACAATAAATTAATTAAATATAAATGCATATCTCGAGTTTATACTTTATATATAATGTTATATAAATTTAATCAACTAATATAATTAGTTTGAAGAGATATTTGATACATCTTTTATGATTATAATCAATCATTCACCTTTATAAGGTAATTTCTTATGTGTGGAAGATATAAACAAAAAATTGACATTTGAACATTTGAGTTATGATCATGTGAAGTGAGTTAGTCTAAGAAGACGTGAGAAGAAGGATTATGTTGGGATCCAAGTTTGGAATTTTAGAGACGATTTGTTGAGTTCCTTTATATAAATAAATTGGATATTACATTATTTTTTTAAAAAACTTTACGGTTTTCCCCATGTTAAATATTATCATCAAGTGTTATTTCAATTTATGTTTACTTTTAATATTCGACATTTCTACACATATGTAATTATATTTAATTCCTATCACATTTATTGGAAAACTATTATCCTTTATTATCAATTATTATGACAATTATGAGCCGGGGTATATTTTGGGTTATTCTTACCAATAAGATAAAATACCCATAAATAAAATGGCTATACTAGCATAATATATTGTATCTCTTGCAAAAGTGCATGATTGAGATTAACATGATTTTGACATTGATCAATGTTTTTGCATAATCATGACATTTGTGATCCTTTGTTGGCCAATAGTAACCTCGGCATAATAATTTTTATATGGCATTTCCATTGAAATGTACACCATACTCATTTTCATGTATCTTAAAAAGAGCTATTTATCCATTTCCATGGCTTATGCATCATAATAACTATCCAATGAATGATAATTTGAATAAATATCCATAATGATGATATATTTACTCAATTCATATTGTAAATGGAATTCATCCGATCAAGAGGAATTTGGTAGAAAAACTATCCTATAGAGAAAATTTTATATACTAGTATACCATCCAAGATTATTAGTACTTTGAGTAATAACCAAGACTTGTAAGGAATCAAGAGTATCTCTAGTGATTTGTGTATGCTTAATTTGAAATATAATCATCATCAATATAACAAGGTATAAGGGAGGTGACATTAGCCATGGAATAAATTATATTTGTGAGTGACATTATTAATTAGGAAAAATAAAAGTTATGATGAATCATTTTGGCATATTATTGTATGGAATTAGTCATTCTTCCTTCTTGCGGTAGATATCATTAACTTGATTAATACCTAATTGGGAATCATCAAATAATTTAAATGCATAACCTACAATGTACAAGAATCATATAGGCCAGAAAATAAGGCTTCAAATGTTCTAATGTTACTTGTACATGAAAATCCAACATTATATGTGAAGGGTATAATTCCGCCATGATCTACAAGGAAATCAATTCTAGCTCTTACTCTAGTATCACGCTTTGAGTCATAAAATTACATGTTCCATGTTTCTATACAAATAATATATGTTGTGAATTAATCATAAAATATTTCAATAATGGGGTAAGAGTCAAGCATTGTTGCCTCTACTAACTAATCTACAATAATTTGTTCTCCATAACCTTATGTATGTATCCATGGAATATATGTGTCATAACACAATTATATGTAGCACTATCATTATTTAACCCAGAATAGATAACCTTATATAAAAATACATACCTTGGACTAGTAAAATATGTTTTCTCTTAATTGGTGAGGTTGATATTGATTTGTTTGTATCTAACAAAGCTCACCATAAAAGATAAACTTTTAGGTATAACAATAGATTCAACAATCATATCAATATTAGGAAAAGGTAAACTATCTTTGGGGTACCCTTGTTTAAATATTATAGTTTCATGTAAAATTATACCTTTCCATTAGGTTTTGATATACAAACAATTTTTTCCATTTCATTTTTTAAGAAGGAGAGAAATCTTGAGATGCATATCATTTTTTTGCACTATCTTGGTATCATGGTATGTGATAATATTATACATAGTTATAGATATATCAATTCAACGAATGTCACTCTAATCCCCTGAAAATTAATTTAAAAACTTATAATGTTTTTGGATGGATTCCCCCTCATTTTAATTTCAAGAAACCTACAATAAAATACAATCAAGGATCATTTTCAATACCAAAATTATAGGTGTTATTTGATTCATTTGAAAGATTGAATTAGTTCTCAATGTAAGGTCTATTAGTGATAGTATATAAATCATCAAGTGAGATGTAAAGATCATAATTATCACCTTAACCAAAATACATGTGAGCATTTATGGTATGAGTAAACTTGTTCTTATGAAATAAGGGAAGGATATCGTCATATTTCCTTGGGTACTTGAGAAGTGACTATTCATTAGGAAACCCATATAATGAAGGAATATCCAGTGAATAATTATTTCAATAAGGTAAGGATGTATGAGCTTTAGATTGGAAGTATGATGTATCTTGTTTACATATGAAGTGTAGATGAAGACCAAAGTAGAGGAATCCTTATGGGATGTATGGGGTATATAGCCAAGAATATGTCATGTAGTAATAGTGGGTAACATAATGGGATCATGAATACCTTTTTCATGCTTATTAATTTCATTTCCTTTTAATCTAATTCTTTGCAAACACTTATAGCTAACACAATATTTATGGAAAGAAAGAGATGCAATGTTTTGTAAAGTTGGTTTTGATTTCCGAAAGAAGATGACTACATGTAGGGAACATACTTATCCTTGGTATATGTTGTGGTATAATATTTAAAAGGCTCAGAGTTCATAGGAAAGTATATAAAGAACCTTGATAAATGGATTTTAAATGAGAATGTAAGTTAGATGGTATGAAATGTATGACATATATCTATTTTCATCATATTAGAATATTGTAATTGATATCATTAGGAAAAAGTGACATACATTGGAAAGTGTGTTTTATCCTAAGGTAATATGGAATGTAAGTTTCCCAATGAATTTTTGGGGCAAATTGTCAAAGAAAAAAAAATCACATTCAATGGGGTGAGCTCATCTATTATTATATCCAAAATATTAAGAAAATATATGTTACAAATATTGAGACCTAATCCATGTTATAAAAAAGAAATTATTAACTAACTATTTTTAGACCATGAATTATATATATAAGGAGATATAATGGTATATGACATGTTGGGGAGGGAGGTCCTCTATATAAAACGATAATATCTCTTTATTTAGGCCCAATTGGAAGGAATAAATTTTTGCAATACACCAAAGAAAAAAATTTAATAGGTAGGGTGCTTTAAAGTAACTTAGTAAAATAAATTTTTACATTGGTATTTTGAAATTGGATAAGAAATTAATAGGAATATACATTAGGTGGTACTACTTTGGTTGTTATCCATTCCACCATGCGGCACAACATGGACTATAAAGCCCATTATAGAAATGTGGCAATCATGTCACACCGGATGGTAGTTATAACCATTAAAAGAAGTAAGGGTATAAGATGGATAAGACATGTCATCATATGAAGGTAATGAATACCTTAAGGAAAAAAATGTTTTGGTGACAAAAGGATTAGTTATAATAGCAAACATATGCCAAACTCGGTTAAGGATTGAATAAATAAATAGGTTTGCCAAATGATTCACCACAAAAGTAAATAAGTGTGATGATCCAAAAATAATGAAATTTAAACTAATTCAATTAACCATTTTTATGGATACTTATTAAAATAACATCAAATTAACATACTATAATTGAATTGGTGCTTAGAAACTCTTAAGTTATAGTGTAAACACCAGAGTTTATCCATACACCCAATTCTACATTTATTCCCTTCACTTTCCAATTTCTCGTAAAACATGAGAATTATGTTAATTATTTTATGGGCTTAAAATCATAACATAAATGATTAAAAATAGTAATAATGAATGAAAACATAGACTCAAAATGCTACAAATTGATAATGGAGTTCATCCATGAGAGATTACATTTTTGGGTTCACAAAATGAAAAATTGATCCTATTAATGATGTAAAATAAGTAACAATATTACATAGAAATATCCATTATGGGTGATATGACCTATAAGAACTTCTATCTCATCTTCTAGGAAGTTTCCATTAACACTTCCTCTAAATATCAGATAGTTACCTTTTTTTCTCTAAAATGGGATTTCTCTCTCTTCCTGGGACAATTTTCTCTCTCAAAAGTGGGAAATAATTTTCAATTAATTTAGTAAAAATGTATTTGATCTAATCTATTAAACTATTCCTATAACAAAAATTAAAAACATGATCTCTACAATAAAAATTGGGAAAAACTCCTAACATTGTCTTAGGACTTAACACAAATCCTATCACTAACTCACTTCATATACTATTGAGCTCCTTGCATATCACTCTTAACCCACTAGGAGAGTTGGTTGAGAACTTATCATTTGATATCGGAAAGTTGGGTTTGAATCACCTACACCTCTCCACCATATATGAATTATAGTGGGGATAATCCCACATGCGAGGGAACTAGGTAGTTGGAGGGCTTAAAATAGCTCACGGGTCATGTTTGGAAATGGGGTCACACCACGCATTGACACTTGTTTAGTTAGTGTTGGCTCTAACTCACTTGTAGATCAGATCTTATCTTTGTGTGGTTGGTTTTTTACTGCATTGACAACTTAGCACTCGCAAGATGGTTGTTTTATTTATTCCACAACATTGGTTAGGAGATCACCCTTAGGACTCAAGCTTGACTGTTAGTCTATCATGGATATTTCTCCTAATGATATCTCCCTTTGATTTCATTTAGGTGATTTGGATTAATTGTTTATGGTGAGGTAGTTATATGATAGGTGAGCCCTCTTCACTCAACCTATAACATGACATTGATCTCCAACCATTAAAACTCAATTGGCCTACTAAGCTTGTCATTGTGACTTAACCCAGTGAGGTGGCACTATGAATTTTCAATGTTGATGTAGCTCACCCCTCAACTTGGTATGCAACTAAACTCCTAGCTCTTCCATAGCTCGGTGAGCTACATGGAAACATGGTGTGGTGGAAAAATAATATGACTAACTAGCTTGGTGATGTCATTATAGTATCAAGGTGGCTAGGCCCCCCTCCCAATGAAAACTAGACCCCACTAGATATTGGGCCCCCAAATGACACATTTTTTGGGCCACACATATGAGTGTCAAATACCGAAGGTGAAAACTATTTTTTCTTGGGAGCTCTTCTACTTGTCTCTTCCTCATTATTCCACTTGGAATTTTGCATCATATGCTCCATTTTTACATTGAACTTAAAATTTTGTGGGTAGTATCTTTGTCATATGTATGTTGGTTTCCTCTATTCAAAAGGTGTCAGAAATATATTTAAGATTAGTTTCATATGCATTTGGTTTGAGGGTATTAATGGAACATCTAAACTAATAATATCCTTTGGATCATACATCCCCGTTCAAAGCATTTGTATGACCAAAAGTTTCCACTCTCAGAAAATGAAGGTATAACTTCCTCATTTTGGTCCTTTCTCTTATCCTTTTAATAAAAAATATTCCTTTTCCCATGTGGTAACGAGGAGAAAAATCAATAGAAGGTATTATTCTCACCTTGGTCATTGATCATTGGTGACAATCTCTCTCTACATGAGGCTATCACCCCTATAGGGGCTAATTATCCTTATCCACAAATGGGAAATTCTCCACATAAGGGGCTAGTTCTCATTTTACCAAGGAAATTTTCTCACAACATGGGAAAGTTCTCCACAAAAGGGGAAAACAATAGTCTCTCTACATATGAGGTTGATTCTTCCATTACAACGCTATATCTTAGAGTGTACTAGAAATTGGTTCGGCTCTCTCTGTTTTCATAATCCAACTATCCCAAACTGGAAGGTGATGAATAAGTATCATAAACACTTTCATATCTCTATCATTTGACCCTCTGCAATATGTGTCTCACTCTCTTTTATAACGGTTTCTATTAGCCATTGTCTTGCTAAAGGCTATAAAGGATATTTATTTCTCCTTGTTTAACAAAAATGTAAACAACCAATGGTAACACAAGTAATTTACTTCATGGATATATGTTAGCATAACTACCATACGTTTAAATCCACTTGTACAATTTTCTTCATTTTAGGATTTTATGCTTTATTACAAAAATAAATGGATTTTATCTACTAAAAATTCCCATATTCGGGTCTTATCAAGTGCATAGAATAAATTACACATTGTATAAGTACAAGTTTCAAATTCTAAGAAATGAATGCTAACATACATTCTTGAAATAATAATACTTGTTACCTTTTTAATGACATCATGCAACCTCTTCTTCCATTTTATAAGATCATTATGGACTGTGGCTCTAATTTCCTATTACATGTCTTACAATCGGTTTTAATCTCAACATTTGTTTTTGGAGAACTTCATTTTTAAGTTCCCTCTTACTACAAAAATATTCTTTACCCATCTTCTCATGGCTACAAGAAATGTAATAAAAATGATAATTTACAATATTAACATGCTTGTGAGAAGGAAAACAAAGTGATATAACTTTCCATCAATTTCTCATGTCGTCTCTCTTTAACTGGAAATGTAATCTGGTTTCTACCTCCACATTTTACTCAAACAATGAGTTAGTTTCCCTTGTATATAAGAGAATAAAAATATGAATATGAGGTGCCAAAAATAAACATGTTAAATACATTTTAGCTATGTAAATTTTTATTCATAAAGGTAAGCAAATTTCTTATAAACTCATTTTCACGAGTGGTCCTTTGTGGGTTTCATTGGATAGTTTGATTTTTGTACATGGTTAGATATTTGATTTTTGTTCCACTTTCATCCTACAAATCTATGGGTGGATTTTCCAGCATTTTTCAATCCTATTTCCACTCGTCTAACAATGAGTACAATTTTTTTGTTATTTCCCATATCTTGTTTAGGAGGATAATATTTATCAATTTTCCTTAATAAGTATTTTCTTTTCCAACACATGGCCACATAGTGGTTACTTAATCCACAAAGGTTACATGGAAATGAATACCACAAACTTTTTGTTTCTTGATCAACCTTTGCATAGTCAAATTCCACGTTGGAATATTTACCTTTCCCATACTTTTTAGGACTTTTACTTGTGCAAGATTTCTGAGGTGAAACTGTTTTCTTTCCTCTTTTGCACTCACTCACATCATCACTTTGTGAGGCCTGCCCAATATTCAAAGAAACATCATCCTCATTAGTAGGATTATCATAATAAATATTGTTTTTACCTTTATTATTCTAATTTTAGACCTCTAGTGGTAAATTCTCTTACATTGTTTTTGATATTTCCCTATTTCTCTCTCACCACTTTGTCATATCCCAATCTTGCATAATAGGGTATTTCCTCTACATGTATGGGATTAGAAATACCTTGAAAATTTATTCTAAGGTATTTTCAATCAAAACCCATCATATTTAGTAATTTGGATCCAATATCTCTAGTATATTCATGATGGGAGGAAAGTAAACTTGATGATTTACTTAGTGCATTCATATATGGTAGAGGGTCGATATTTTCTAATAGAATTATCTGTCTCCTCCATTTCATAACCAATTTTATATATTTCTAAGATCTTATATTTGGCTTGCAACTCATATTGCAATGTTTCAATGACACCCAGGAATATTTCTCCTTGTTTGGTCAATTTCTCTTGAAGTTCCAAGTTTTCATTCTCTAAGGAATGTCATATTATTATCAACTAATAATTCTCTTCCTAAATATGGTAGTTAATGGCTTCTAGCTCCTTAAATTTGAGAGCATTGTATATAGTTAACCTCTTTGCAAAGTGTATTAAAATCCAAATTGAACCCAAGTAATAATCACAAGTGGAAAAGTGTTAGCAATGCTTGAGAAATCCTACTCTAATACCAAACATTATCCAAAATAGTGAAATTTAAACTAGCTTGTCAACCATTTTTAGGGATACTTATTACAATAATCTCAATTTAACGTACTACCTTCAAATTGGCACTTAAAACATATGAAATGTTAGTGTAAACATTAAATTCTATCCATACACCCAATTCCGCATTCATTCCTTTCAATTTATAATTTCTCATAAAATGTGTAAATTATGTTAAATATTTTAATATGCTTAAAATCAGACCATAAATGATTAAAAATAGACACAATTAAGAAAAAATGAAGAATCAAAACACCACAAATTAATAACGAGTTCATCCGTTAGGGACCACATCTCCAAGTTTGGAAAATTCCAAATTGATCCTATTAATTATATAAAATAAGTAATAATCTTACATCAAAGTCTCCATTATATGAAATCAAACCTACAAGAACTTTTGTCTCATCGTTTGGGAATTTTATATTACTTCTTCTTGCAATGATCATACAAGTACTTTCTTTCATTTCTCCAAAATGTCCTCCTCTCTCTTCCCGAGGTGGTTTTCTCTCTCTAAAATGGGAAAAAATACCCATCAATGGGAAAATGTCTTTTCTCTATTGTTTTACATTATTCCTGCAACAAAAGTAAAATATCTCTCTCTAGTAACAATGGGAAAAAATTCCAAACATTTTCTTAGGACTTAACATAGTCCTATCACTAACTCGCTTCATACATTCTTGAACTACCTTCATATCACTCATGAACCCACTAGGAGATTTGGATGATTTCTTATCAATTACATGGGTGAAATGAGTTCAAATCCCCTACCTCTCTCTACCATGGATGCATTGTATAATGGGGAGTTGGGTGGTTGGAGGGCTTCAAATAGCCTATGGGTCATGTTTGGAGATGTGGTTGTGGCCTTGCATGGACACTTGTTTTGTTGGAATTTGATCCAAATTTCCTAGAGCTCGGTGCTTACCTCTATGTGGTTGGTTGGATTTTTCATTGACCACTTGGCACTTGTGAGGTAGATGGTTGGTTTAGTCCATGTCATTGGTAAGAAGCTCACCTTTAGGACTTAGGAACTTCAGGTCTTTTGTGGATATATTTCCCAATGATCTCATCCTTTTATATTAATTAGGTGATGTGGCTTGGTTGTTTTTGTGAATTAGTTGGATGATGACGATCCCTCTAGCTCATCTTATAGATTGAAATTGATTTCTATCCCTTGGAACTTGGTTGGCCTACTTGAGCTACTCATTGTGATCCCCCTAGTGAGGTGACATAATGAGTTGGAAATGTTGATGTGGTTCACCCCTCAACCGGGTCTATAACCAAACTTTTATCTTAGTCTTGGCTCGACAAGATACTTATAAATGTGGTGAGGTAACATTATCATATGGCTCATTAGTTTTATGATGTCACTATAGTGATGAGGAAGTTGGGTCCCCCCTCATAATAAAAATTAGACACCATCAGTTGTTAGGCCCCCAACCAAGACATGTTGTGGGCCCCACATATGAGTTTTAAATACCATAGGAAAAAAATTATTTTTCTCATACACTCTACCACTTATCTTTCCCTCAATTTTCCACTTGGCATTTTACATCCTATGCCCCATTTTTTCTAGTTGAACCTAAAATTTTGCAGATGGTATCTTCCTCATATAGCCTCGTTTTCTTCCATTCAAAAGAAGTCAAAAAAATCTTGGATACTAATTCTATATGAAACTAGTTTTAGTAGATTTAGGGAACATTTGAACTAGGAATATCCTCTAGATCATGTGGGAATTTGGTTCTTTACTTATTGCAATTTATGTTGGGATTAGAAGCTAGAAGTTTATTAAGATTATTAATTGAAATTTAGATGATATATATATATATATATATATACAATTTGTAATATAGTTCAATTAGATAATTATCCAAATTAGAGTAAAGCATGAGAAATAAAATAAGCTTAGATATTTTACTTCTCTATAAGCTACACTAAGTGTGATAGAGTAATTAAGAAATTTGAAATATGCTACTGAGATGCATTTTCTTTTATTCTAGAGGTATAAACTCTATTAGGATAAAATAGTTTCTTTTCGGACAATCATTTGACATTTTCATCCAAGAATATGATAAACGTTTTGAATTTGTTGTGCCCTTGCAAATGTCGAGCTATGTCTTATTATAATGTATAAGGTCTCAAAATGTGTGAAACCATTTGTAATAAAATGAAACAACTCAAAAATATGATAATAGGTGAATTCCCTACAAAATTTTACTTTTGGCTAAATTTTAATTTTTACAACATTAATATGGGTACTAATGTGAAGATGCCGACAACAACTTGTAGTACTTCACCTATAGATGTAATATTTTTATGAATGAAACTACATCCTATAACCCACTTGTTCAAAAATATTCCTACCTCTTTAAATTTAATTAACTAAGAAAGAAAATAGAAATATACTAACCTTAGAAGATGGCGGGTTTAGCGATACCCGTAAATATTGATTGATGATGATCAATGTTGCGCTTTTGAAATATGTATACAAGATATTTTCCTATGAAGAAACCTATGATCAAAGAAACTAAGCAAGATATGATTAATAAAATGGATAAGAGAGATGCTCGACAAAGGCTAATTCCATGAATCCAAAGGGATTCCTCGAAGGATGTCAGCTTGCTATTTAAACAATCAAGTAGATTGAGATAAATAATCAATACATGATAACTGATATAAAAAAGATACTTGATATATGATGAGCTGATACAAAATAGATAGAAAGTAAATAAGCGATGGATGAGTGATGGATTATGGATCTAACTCAAGCATGAAAGGTGGGTATTCTTCTTGTTCTTCCTCAAATGCATCCCTAACAACTTCAAATTCGATGAGTATGTAATCAAATTATGCATGCCAATAGTCTTCTACTACTTGGAAGATTTTGTTAGTGAATTCAAAGATTTTGTCCAATTCTTCTAAAGGGGCACACTAGATGGCACACAAAGTCAGATCATGTAAGATATTGTATTGCTCCTAATAAAAAGGGTGTCGGATTATCAACAAGGAATGAATGTTGGTAATTTCATGAGAAGGGCCACAAATTTCCATCTAACATTGATCCATGCTTAGCAAAATGTTAGTAACAAAAGGAATAATTTGATACATAAGGTTGATTTAGTGTAAAATGATGAATATTGTAGGAATCACTTTGGTGATTGGGCCAATCCCTATTGATTACGGTGCTTTGTAATAAGTTAATAAATTTAAATATATGATGATTAATACTTGGTTTTATATGATATTAATTTTTCAGAGATGATGTAAAAGAGATGAATGAAAAAGTAAGAGGTACCTGGCGGTTGATGTGGAGTTAAAATAAATATCAAACCACGTTATAGAATGATCTATGATGGCTGATGAAATTTGCAAAATGAGTGGTGAAGAGATGATTACAGTGATCCAAAATTGCTCTAAGATATTCAATTAACATGGATGCTAATGTTTGATGTTGATTATATTTTCCAAGTGTTAAATTATGATGCATAGGAAGTTGTGGAACCAAATCAAAAGAAAGAATTTGTGAATTGAAGTTGAGGATCCTGGAGAGAGGCTGGAAAAATTTCTTAAATAATCATTGGCGATTACCTGGATCATCAGTGATTTCAGGTTGTTTGATTTTTCTTTGGAAAATGGTTGGAATAGCTTTCTAAATCAAGGTCTTTGGTTTAGATTTTAAGGGGTGGATTTGTTAGGCAATGCAGACATGTTATGTTTATTTTAGAGGGTGAATAAATAAATTATATTATACTAATTTAGGTGTGTGTGTAGATGATTTTAATAGGTCTATAGATGATAATGATAGGTTTGTAGATGATAACGATATGTGTGTGGATTATAATGATAGGTGTGTTGAGATAAGGGGATTAAAGGTGCTCGTAGATGGATTTTAGGGAGTAAATAGATTTAGGTGGTTTAGAATTAGTATAAATGATTTTTATAAATGTGATTAAATGGTATGTATGATGAAATATTCATACATTTAATTAATTGATTAAAAATGGGGGTGATGAAGGGCATAAGTATGGGATGCAGATTAATTAATAAATTGGTCAAAAATGAAGGGTGTATATTTTCAATATCTACATTTGCCCTTTTTTTCTAGTGGTTTAATGGAAAATCTTCAGAAAAACAATGATAAGTTGTTTGAATCGGTAATCCCCCTCAAAATGGGGTGATCGCAACACATAGTGTAGGGAACACTAGTTTGATACTTGATTGTAATAGGATAGGAGTATCATGTGTTTCATGTAAAAATTTACCCAGTCCCAAGGGTACTTGAAATAGAATGTGCCACCAAGGAATTAAATGATAGGGGAACCAAAGGGTTTGATACCTATAGACATATATTCTATGAAGGTATGATAAATAGATGGGGAAAGTCAAGTGATGAAGGCCAAAGGGCACATGTCCCATAGTCATATGACAAATCGATGTTGATTCCGATGATTTGATAAAATGAGCATGGATGTCAAAAATGGGTTGAATCACTAGCGATTCATGCCAATCGCTAGCGATTTCGAGAGATTTGTCGATGATTTGGGAAATCATCGGCGATTGCATCAAGGTAGTAGGGCTATAAATAGTTGATTTCAATGTTTTAGGCTCATTTTTACTGAGTGTAATACAAATTTGTAGAGCGAGTTTGAGTAAAAAAATGTTTTTGAGCGAAAAAGTTGATATTTGGACATTATGGCTTCAAGAGGAGGCACTTTGGAAATCCACTATGGAGGAGGTAGGTCATTTTAACCTGCTTTTGTGTGTTTTTGTTGATTTTTAGTAGTTTTTAGGATTTTTGTCATTTTGGGGGCATATGAATGCCCTAATTTAGAAATGTATGAATCACTAGCGATTCATGCAATCGCTTAATGATTAATGTGAATCACTAGCGATTCAACTGTTATGTGGTAGTTTTGAATTTTTGATGATAAAACATGATTTTTAAGAAATGTTTTTAATTTTTGTGGTGTCTATGGTTCCAATTTTGTGATTTGATGTGATGTATTAATTTTTATTTTTATTTTTTTGTGGTGTCTATGGTTCCAATTTTGTGATTTGATGTGATGTATTAATTAATTCTAATGTTTTTATATATTTATTTAATTTTGATATTAATTATATTTTGTGATGATGTTGATGTTTTTTTATTAAGGGAAAATAGTTTTGAAGGGACTATACCCTGTATACAAAAGGGCTCAAAAGCCAGATAGTAAAGATGAGAGAAGCAGCCCAGAGAAGGCCAAAACAGTCAACCAAGGAAGGCTCAACAGCCAAATATTACAATATAATTGAAAAAAGGATCTAAACATACAAAGATCCAGAAATGAGAAGGAAAGATAAAAAAGGAACCAAAAGAGAAACAACATAAAGAGCTCTGCCAAAAAACAGCTCCAGAACCGCCAGATGACAGCCACATCGCAGCCAAAAATAGCATCACAACAACCCGTTACTTGATTGCTCTATCAATCTTGGTCTTGATAGCCTGCAGTGACATGAAGAAGGCAATGGCAGTGGCCTGAGAGGAGTCTTGCAAATCCGCTTGGGCAATTGCAATGTCCCTTTTCTCTTTAGGGCCCCATATGTCCTCATTAATCCCACTTAAACTGCAAACACTGTGGACATGTTGTTCAATGAAATTATAAATGCTTTTGAGGGCAGACAATATGCAGTCATTGTAGCTTTTAGCATTCCCCAATCTGCCATCTAAGGACTGTAGTTTCTTGAAGACTTCAGCAATAACCCCCTCTTCCTCCTCACTTTGAAGGATCCTTTTACCCTTAGCTCTTTCCATGTTTTTTATAGCCCCTTTGAGCTCTTGTATCTCCTTTCCTAATCATCTGTCCACCCTATTCAAAGCAATTCCTCCTCTTTGGGCTCCTCCACCGGCTTGCTAATATGCAAGAGGTTTTCAGCTAGTTCCAAGTCTTTGTGGCTCCTTAGGACTCATTGGGAAGTAGGGATTTTAGCTTTGAGGCTCTTGCTTTTCTTGCTGGAGACAACATCTTCATTCTTTCTTTTTAGTAGTGGGGTAGTGGAAGCAGGGTGGGCAGGTGGAGGTATGGAGGAGGGAGGTGGTATAGGATTCACGGGAGGGCAGCTGGAATAATGGCGGTGAATCAAGAGGATAAGACCTTGGTGCAAAGGGACAGCCCTAGAGTGGCTTTGAACTTCCCTTATAGATTTCTCCAGAGAGTTAATCAGATAGTGAGGAAAGTTGATAATGTTATTTCTACGAAAATGATTCAGAAAAATCAGATGCTTTTGAGGTATAGTCACATATCTTCCTTCAAGGGTAACATACCTTACCACCATTTTGGCCAGTTCAGCAAAAGGTTCAGGAATCGATGCCACCTTGAGGCCAGCAGTCACGAACTCAAGATTCTCCCCCTCTTCCAGAAATTTATTGGTTTCCACCTCCTTGTCTACCTTCTTATTGAAGAATTTTGTGCCTTCTAGGCTAAGTCCCATGATCTGAGCTATGAGCTCTTCCGTGATTTCCATTTTCATGTTACTATATTTGACTATCCTATTCTTCCAACCCTGGGTGAATTTGATAGAAATGTCTTGGTCGAAACCTTGAATCCTTTCAATGAAATTAGACAGGCCCCCGATTTGCAGGTAATCCCAAAGCTCCGTGTTCTCTTTCCACTCAGGATTGTGGGTCGGTTCGGTTTTGCATGGCGGACCCCCCATGTTTCCTCTGCTCCTTTTCCTGTTCTCAACGGTAAAGTAGCTACCAATGTGCGGGACAGGCAGAACTTTGATTTTGGTATTTGAATCTTTCCTTCCCATGAAAGCCGGTGTAATTATTATGCTACACTTGTTATTATTGCCCACTCCTCGGCTTTCCTCCTATGCCAAGAAATGATGTTGATGTTGATGTTTTAATGTAAAGAAGTTTTAATATGTTATAGATGATATTTTTGATATTTTTTGTGACAATATTAATGTTTTTTATGTGTGTTTTTTGTTTGCGAGCAAATGTGAAGCTTATGACCTGAGATCGTATCCCTCTTATTTTGGATGAGGTGAGAGAGGATATGACTGATGACGATTGGGAGCATATTGAGGTTGTTATTTTTAATGGAATTAGGGATTATAGACGTATCCACATATGCATGAGTTTGATGTTGGCCTTACTAGAGTAGTGAAATATTTCCACTGTACTTCTTGGTTGCCCACCTTTGGGAGACCACTATTACTTTGGAGGATATTCATTGCATCATGTGATTACTTATCTATGGAGAGGGAATTTATATTATCGGAGGCTGAGAGGATAGATGTGATGATGAGATTTTATGGTGATGAGGCATATTTTTGAGATATCTTAGGGGAATTTGAGTACCATGAATTGTATGATCCTTAGAGAGAGGTCTCGTACCCAAATGATGTTGATGATGATGGCCATTTAATGTTTCTCTCTGCCAAATTAAGGGGGTGGAATATTTCCTTGGCTGATGATAGGTCTAATGATCAAGATGATGGAGCAACGCATAGTGTTTTTGTGGGGGTGAGATTACTTGCACGAGACATTCATAGAGTTGTGGACTGGAAGGCCCACAAGTGTTATGGGATTGACGTTGGATTTCCATTACGGTTTGGGCATACGAGAACATTGTTATTTTTCATATATTGGGCATGTCATGGGGTATTGATGAGATTCATGCTAGTTTTATGAGATGGTTACGGACAAGGGACATGGGTAGAAGAAGAAGAGGGCCAATTTTTATAGAGATTTTTAGCAAGGCGAAGGTGGGGGATGTGGTGTGGAGGTCATACTTAGATTTTCATCATTGGCTTGAGTATCCTTATGAATTGATTGGCCTACAAAAAGACATGTGGGTCTAGGTTTGCAGTGGGGAAGATGAGCTATTGCATTTTGATCACGTGAGGAGACACTTCAAACTTGTACAGGGTGTACCTAAGGATCCTATACAATATAAACATGAGGACATAGATATAAAGACTCCAAAGGTAGTGGTGATGAGGCCTATGCTTATTAGTGAGAAGCAAGGGGCTATGAGCTCTAATGATGAGGATTAGATGGTGCCCATTAATGATACATGACTCACTCTTGAGTATAAAACATGGTGGACTTGTGCCTTGAGGGATTTTGATAGGACACAGGTTGTCTGATAGGTGAGATTGATTCATGCTCGGTATGTTGGTGTGTGTTATTTTCCACATCATTAGGTGAGATCGTAGGTCCATGTGTAATTTAGGGGTCATTATGAGATTCCCTTACACATCAGTGCGTCAGTGTTTCATATGCATCATTGGGAGTTACACTTCTATTAAAATGTAACTCCCCCTCTCTACTCGAGTTGTCATGATTGCAGCACTGGGGGTTACTCAACACCTCCTATATGTACACCCCATTTGATCTATGAGATAGAGGAGAGTTTTATGGCTTAACTAGGTTCTGCCCATGTTTCAAATCTTTGCATGCACATTCGGTTGATGCTCACTCCTCCCGAGATCTCTTCACATTGTCATTCGCACGTCCGTTGATGTGCACATCATCCCTTATGATCCTCTCTTGTGGGTTTTAAACCCTCTTTCATGGTATCAGAGTGGATCTTGTGGATCCGTGCACTCATCGGTGTTTATGTGCATGTTTTCCGGCTTCCAACGTGATATCCAGATCTCGTTGCGTGTGTCGTAATGGTTATTCCGACCGTGCTCTTCTTGCATTGATTTTGGGAATTTATACCTCTATTCGTGTTTGTGGGTTCCGGTTTCTTGCTTGGGTGTTTGAGGTTGTTGTTCGAGTTTCTAGTGTTTTCGGGTTTAGTGTCTTTGACCAATCTATTCTCTGGGGTTGTATGCATGTTTTGTGGACTTCAGGTTGCAGATTTAAGAGTTTTGTCTTCGAGCTATACTCCAACTGCTCACCTTTCTTGTCTGCATGCATCCTCCTCCTGGTGAATCGAGCCTCTCTACATTGGTTCGGTGGTTTAGCTTTTGCATTGGCCCGTGTTTCAGATTATTGGATGACTGTCATTGCTGGTTCATGGATTGTGAGCCTTTAAATCCCTATGTTCGCTATGCTAGTTTATGGATTGTGAGTGTCTCGGACCTCTTTCCACTCGTGGGATCTCTACTTGGCATCCATTATTGCTGCGCCCGGTCAAACACAACAACACAAAAACCTTGCAACTTCCTTCACGTGACTCATAGCTGCCTTGGAATTTCCTCTCTTGGTTCAACATTTCATCTCCCACTTATTACAGCCACCATGAAGAGATTCTGCATTGGAAACCATTTCAAGAAGTCCCGGCATTCCCTCCTACCAAAGACGTTTTTGTTGCAGACTGCATTTTCTACTCCCACCTGCCTTTGAATCCTCCACACATGGCTTTGGTAATTTCTACCTCTGCAACTTGCATGGAACAACATCCTCCTGCACAACATTGGCATGTTTTTCACCTCTCCACACACAAAATCAATCATTACTATTTTTACTGGCTGGTTTCAGTCATTTTTAACATCTCCTCCAGCTCATGCAACTCACCTGTAGCATCCACCAGCCACTCCAACTTCACACATGGCCTTACAATTAGTGTTGTAGCTCAGCTTGGCACTCAAACACCACTCTCCTCTAACACGTGGCGTTGAATCCTTGTGGTTTGGCTCTGCATCCTTGGTCGTTTATACCTCTGCAGCCTTGGACGTTTCTTGCACAAACTTCCACCATGGCTTGACACCATAACATGGGCCCCACTCCTTTTAGAACTTGTTTGGAGGATAAAACAATCCTTTTTTATGTTTTTAAGTTAAAAACATTCATTTCACATGGCATGTAATTAATTTTCTAGGCTTTATTTTCTTGTTTAATTGCCTTCCTACGAGCGTTGAAGATGGAGGGCGAGGTCCTGGTTTGGCAGGAGGGTAATCCCCCCTCGCACAAACAAACCCCTACTAAAATTTAATGCCATTTCCAATGAGCATACATACGACACCCTTTGCATGCATTTAGAGCACTTTTTTAATGTGTTTGCAGTGTTTAGTGACATTTTCCATCAGTTGCGGGAATCGTTTTAATGCCATAACTTTTGACTCGCAGCTCGTTTTTGAGCGCTTCTTTAGTCAAAGTTACATGATTTTTCACACATTACGTGATGACATTATTAGTTTTGTAAATGCACTACTTTATAAAGTGCCACATTCTAGGGGGTTGATTGTACTCTTGGGCTTTCACACGTAGATGCATTATCGGCCGAGTCCGACGTCTTACTTTTGTGCATCTTACATTTTTCATCATGGAGAGTGCTCTTTCCAGACTTGAGCATTGTAGGATCACTTTATAGCCTTCGCCACTTTTCACCGGAGAGGGAACTATTCAGCTTGGTGTGCTTCCATGGAATGTTACTTTGCCCACGAGGGTCTTATACCCTTCTTGCTTGGGCCAGTTCCTACACCTGCTGATCATCATCATCTAGAGGACTTCCTTGACACTTGTGACCATGTCTTTAGTCACATGATGATGCATGTCTCTCAATCTCTCTGGTTTCATGTGGTAGACTCAGATCCACCTCACCGTGTCTGGAGCATTTTTCAGTCCCTCTATGGAGACCCTTCACATACTTTCATCATTGTTATTGTTGCAGATTTAGTTGTCTCCTCTATTTCTTCATGTGATGATAGTTTCACTGATACAGACTCACTTGGTTCTACTTCTGATGATGAGGATTGTACATCCAGTTCTGATGTCGAGAGTACTATAGAGGAATTCTCTCCTCTTTCTCTCACTATTCCAGAGAGTGTTTACACTTCCCACATCTCATCAGATATCGAGCAGTCTCCTTCTCAGTCTCATACATTCATCACACCCACCTCTTTTCCACTTCTAGTGTGCAGGCCCCTTTCACTCCTCTAACTTCATTGGATGACTCATACCTATCTGACATCACTCTTCTATTTGTTGAGCCCCCTCATTGGGATGAGTATCTGTTTGACCTCGCCATCTTATCGTAGAGTCTACTTGTGATGCACTACATGTCCCTCATCCATCTACAGGTATTTCAGAGGAGTTCATAATCTTTGTTGTTGGGAGTGCCCCTTCCGAGAATCATGTCACTTCCACATTTCCAGAGACCTTCATTGATCCACCCTCAGCTGTGGATCCCTTTTCTATTGTGGAGGATGTTTTGTTCCCTTCACATCACTTGGACATCCTTTTTGTGGGTGTTCCTCTTTTATACTTTGACAGTTTTGTACTCATGACATTAACTTCAGTTCCTTGGCACTCACTCGCTAGACCTATGTCACAATTGTGTGCACCAGACTCAAAGTTCTTAATGTTGTTGCATTCAGTTTCCTTTACAGAGTGGGTATACTTTCAGCATGTCATTTCTATCCTTCCTAAGGGTAGGCACATAGTTTGTTGCAGGTGGTTCTTCTTCAGTCCAAAGGTAGAGGATCTCATCATCGACATTAATTTAGAAAACTTCCTAGAGCTGCAGAGTTCAGATCCATCCATGGCATCTTCTGCATTCCTCTCGTCTCCCTCTTCTTCTCTCTTCTTCTTCTTTCCGAGAGATTGCCTCTTTGTACATGGGTACCTTTTCAGGCTCATCTATGGTCGGGACCCATATTTGGCATCTTTCTTAGATTAGAGAGTTTTTGTTCTCTTGTGGTGGATGTTTTTCCCACTGGGTTTTCCTTCACTGCTTGGGACCTTTTTCTTGTGCATGGGTACCTCATCAGGCTTTGTGCCGGGACCCATTTCTCATTTCTGACTTACCGCCTCATCCTAAGTTACGATGAAGGGGGGGTGTTGGTGTGTGTTATTTTCCACATCATTAGGTGAGTCATCTCACTTAGGTGAGATCGTAGGTCCATGTGTCATTTAGGGGTCATTATGATATTCCCTTACACATCAGTGCATTAGCACGTCAGTTCATCAGTGCGTCATATGTGTCATTGGGAGTTACACTTCTATTCTAGGAATGTAACTCCCCCTCTCTACTCGATTTTCATGATTGCAGCATTGGGGGTTACTCAGCACCTCCTATATGTACACCCCATTTGATCTATGAGATAGAGGAGAGTTTTATGGCTTAACCAGGTTCTGCCCATGTTTCAAATCTTTTCATGTACATTTGGTTGATGCACGCTCTACCTAAGATCTATTCACATTGTTGTTTACACATCTATTGATGTGCACATTGTCCCTCGTGATCCTCGTTTGTAGGTTTTAAACCCTCTTTCGGGGTAGAGGGAGGAACATAGGAATAGGATTTGATTTAGGTATCTAATTATGAGGATGATGAGGAGAAGAAGGGTGATGATGCTTTACTGGAAGCTATTGTAGAGGTGATAGCTGAGATGACCGTGATGGAGGGAGAGAGGGATGCAACTTAGAGAGAGAGATAGAGGACTTTCTCGGGAGTTATGGATGCTTTGATTGCTTGAGCAAGACAATGCAATGAGTGAGCAAGATAGTGCATTGATCAACAAGTTAGGACTAGGATTCAAATATCTTAGACAGTCCGCAGATTGGGATAAATATCATGAGTAGGGGGATTGATTGAGGAAGGCCTCTATGAGAGAGATAGAGGACTTCATGGGAGTTAGGGATGTTTTGATTGTTGAGTGAGACAATGCAAAGTGAATGAGTGAGATAGTGAAGTGATTGAATAAGATAGGCTCGGGATTCAGATTAGCTTAGATAGTTGTATATTGGGATAGATATCATGAGTAGAGGGATGGATTTAGGAAGGCCTTTGGGATTATAGGTTCTTCTATTTCTGTGCAGATTTAGAATTAATGGTCCAAGCTAGTGGACAAAGGAAATAAGATAGTAGGGAGAGAGTGGAATTTGCAGCCTCTAGGATGATTTTTATGGCATACTATCAAACATTACAGGTAGAGCTACATTATTATGTTGATATGGCGATCTTTGGTTACCCGATACTACATTACATGCTGATAATTTATGTGCAAAGGTGGCAGTCCTAGCACGAGTGCAGGGAGTGTGGGTCACCCACCTTAGAGATTAGAGAGAGAGAAGGTAGTAGGGGAGGATCTAGTGGCAATGATGGAGTTGTTGGTGGTGTAGGTGTCCAAGGAGGAGAGGGTAGTATTTTCCCTACAAGAGAGTTTCTTAGAGACTTCCATTTTACTTGATTCAAGATATGTATTGATGATAGATTTGATGTATGTCTCTTAGAAGCCTTGGTTGTATATGAATTTTTTTATTTTTATTTGTTTTGATATGACATCAATGATGATATATGTATTTCATACTATATATATATATATATATATATATATAATGGTGATGTGGTTTATGACATATATCTCTTTTAATTTTCATATGTTGATGGTTTCAATGTATATGGTGATATATGTTTTAAATTTGGATATGTTAGTGTTAGATGGATTTTGATAAATGTATATGATGTGATGTTAAGAAATATGGTTTGTAAATATGTTTGATAAAATGTATCTAAATGTGGTTGAATGTTTAATTAAATCAATCATGACATGACTTAAAAATGTGATCTCGAAATGGATTGTATCGAAAATGTGACTAATTAGAATAGGGTAAAAATGAACTAATTGTGCCATTATGGATTTGAGACATATGCGATGGTTTTGAAAAATTGAAAGCTCTTGCACTTGTAGATTTTACAAAAGTTAAATGAGATTATCGGTAGGTAGTTACACAAGATCTTGATAAAAAGTGAAATGAGACATGAAATGGGTTTATATGTGTAAACTAGTGTCGGGAAAGGTTTTTCCTTTTCAACAAGTTCATAGGAAATGCCTGCTGTTTTACATATTTGATTTTGAAGCAAACCGGTTAATGTGGAAAGTTTGCTATGATGGGAAAGTTGATAATTACAGGAAGATTTTGACATTTGATATTTTTGAAGGTTGATTGAGGGAATCCTTTTACATGGGTAACCATCTTTTAAGGATATGGTTTGAATCTTTGATTTTAGACTTTTAGAAGATAGTCATCCTTTAAGGGATTGGTCTATGATTCGATAGGTAGTTGTCCTTCAAGGGATCAGTCTACTTTTTAAATTTTTATAATGATTTTATATTTTGAATAGTTTTCCTTTGAGGGATCATTCTATTATATTTTTATTTTTATAAGAAGCATCCAATGATTTTATATAATTTTTTTAGCTGAGGGAAAGACCCTAATAGACCATTTTGAGGAGGGGAGAAGATGCGTATATGACCTACACACATGTGCCCCATATCATGTTTTCAGTTGGTATAGGGTAGGTGAATGTAATGATTTAAGGGGTTCCTACAAAAGATGAACTTGTCCATAGTGAAATATGCGATGAACAAAGCCGTGGTGCTCATCTTTAAGGTATATTTAGGATAATGATGGATAACCACATGCTTTCAAATCATTACTATGATAAGATGGATGGTTTAATGGAGTGATAAGATCTTAAATGTAACTACTATCATAATGATCAATCATTTAATAGTAGAAAGGTCATAAGTGCAAGGAATTCAAAGGTTCCTTTTTAGGTTCACCATCAAGGGAAGCGAGATGATACGCTCCCGACCCATACTTGTGAGTGATAACGTATGGACCGATCCAATTAGGGGAAAAATTTCCACGTTTACTCCGTTCTAATTGAATGATATTTTGATTTTCTTTGATTACAAGATCACTAATTTTAAAATCACACTCTTTGATATGTTTGTTATAAGCTTGTTTGATGCATTATTGATAGACTTGATGATGATTGAGGGCCATTAGACATTTTTCATATAATAATTCAAGTTGTACTAAGTAGTCTTGGTGATATTATTCATTTGGAATGAAGTCTTTAAGTCACACATAAAGTGATGGGATCGAGATACGCCACCTTCAAATCTATAGATAAGTGAATAGGGGTAGATCCCATAGGATTACGATATACTTGTTCAATAGGCCCAAAGGGTAAATGAGATTTGAAGATGTTAATACCTGCTTGCATTGTCTAATATTTTCATAAGAATTTTGTTAAGAGTTTTATTAGAGGATTCAAACTATCCATTTTCCCAGGGATAATATAGTGATGAAAAGCTAAGTTTAATGTTGAACGTTTCACGAGCTTTATAAGTTCTTTATTCTTAAGATATTTTCCATTGTCTATGATAAATTTATGGGGAACGCTGAAATGGCATATGATGTATTGATATATGAAATTGGTGATAGGTCCTGATTTAGTTGAGGTTACAGGGATAACTTCATCCCATTTAGTGAAATATTTAGTAGCTATGCTAATGGAGTGATGTTGTTTAGATGATTTTAGATTGATAGCACCATTAAGGTCTAACCCCCATTGAGATAAGGGCCATAGGTCATGAGCGGGTTACAACGCTTGATCGGGACATGGATGAGATCCAAATGAGGTTGGCCTTTGACACATTTCTTAACATATGCACAAAAATATTTAGTGATAGTAAACCAAAGTAATACCCATGCCATATGAGATGTTTTGCGATGGAATTTCCAATGGAATGTCCTCCATAAATACCATCATTAACTTCTTCGATTGCTTTGGTTGATTAATGTGATTTTATGCACCTTAATAGAATCTTTTCAAAACTACATTTGTAAAGGATACCACCTATGATTTCAAAGTGGGTGGTGTCTTTGTCGACACTAAAATTTTCCTCCGTAATTTCTATTTCATTAATGTATGTATTAGGAATAGGATGTTGTTAAGTATAATTAGTAGTAGCGTCCGATAGAAAATAACGACACTGCTAGTACGACGCCGCCAATAACGTATAGTACGGCAATAGTCAAAAGTACAATAGGAATGTTGTGGTAAAAAGTAAATAGTTGTCGTAAGTGGTCCAGTAATGTTAAAATGTCAAAGTTGGGGTAAGAAGAGAAGTAGGGTCTACATGATTAGGAATTAGAAATATTATATTGGTAATAAGGACAAGGAGTGAGGTCATAAATATTTTGTATATTTTATTTGTAAAAAGTCTAAAAATGTGGAACCCATGTGAAATGATAAGGTTTATCTTATCTTAAAAGATAAGCTTACATGTACAGATAAGAGTTAAGGTATGGAATATGATTCGTCAGAGTGGATTTCTTATCCTATCTTAGAGATAAGATGGATAAGCCTAGAAGTCTATAAATAAAGAGGCCACCCCCCTCATTTAGCATAGAAGGAAGTAGTGAGAAATATTGTAGGAAGTGCGCAAAGGAAGCCATCAGTTTAAAGGTGTGTTGAAGAAGCCATTAAGATGTGTAATTGTAAAGTTTCTCCCATAGTCTTGGTGAAAGGCAAGTGAAGTCAATAACACTTGAAGTACCTCATGGGTGAGATTGTAACAATTTCATGTTAATATTATAATTTACTCTGATATTTCAGATTTATCATCATTCCTTCTTATCATAGTCTATGGTATTCTTGTGTTATGTTTGTTGTTGTGTTTCCAGATTACATCCACCAAACTAAAGGCTGTGCATTAGTAAATAATCATAGCACGAGGAGTTCCCAATGAAGAATTATCATAGTGCCGGATTGGTGATGACATTTTGGTTCCGCTGGGACCATTCCTCGTTGGTGGATTTTCTGGAGAGATATTCCCACTTAGTCAAAAATCAATTGGAGGGTAACCTTATTTTTACTGTGCATAGTAGTTACCATGGTAAAGTCATTTTTGCCATGAATAGTAGTTACCATGGTAAAGTCATTTTTGCTATGAATAGTATTTATCACAGTAAAGTCACTTTTTACCGTGAATAGTATTTACCGCAGTAACTTCACTTTTTACTGTGAATAGTGTTTACCACAGTAAAGTCAGTTTTTACCGCAGTAAGTCAAGTTTTACCATAGTTACCGTGGTCATTTCTATTTTACTGTAGAAAGGTGTAAAGTCACTTTCTATTACAGTGATTCCAATTATTTGTGCACATAAGTCTTGTTGATTGTACTTGTGGGTTGGTATTTTACGGTGGTTACTTTTGAAAATGGGGAAGATTCCTATTTTTTCAGCCCAATCTAATGAAGATGCTTCCTCTTTCATTCAAGAGTTTAAACGATCTTGTATTTGTAATGGCCTTATAAGAAGGGAACAATGGACTGAATTTTTTCCTACCTTTTTGGATGGTTCAACACTTAGGTGGTTTGAAACACTAGGTGAAAATGTGAAAAATTCATGGGATTTATTAACTGAAAGTTTTCTTGAAGAATTTGGTGAACAACAGAAATATGCAGATCTCATGATCGAGATCACAAAGCTATCCCAAGGAGAGAAGGAGAAGATAAGGGACTATCATGTTTGTTTTCTAGAGCTAAGGAGGAAGCTCGATGCCCGATCCGGAAGGAAGGATTAGTGGATGGGTTGATGAATGGCGTGGATAATCTCCTATGTAAGAAATTTATTCTTGGGATGAAGCCAGAGATCAGACAATGAGTGAAGTATGACCGCCTAGCTACCATTGAACAAGCAAAGGAGATTGCAAGAAGGCAAGAAGAAAGCATGGAAGAGGAGCCCAAAGAAATTGTTGCTAAAGTAGAGCCTACACCAGCACCTTTGGTCCAGAATCCACAACCACTCCCGGTGAGCACAAATATTTCTCCTATTACATCTACTGAGTATGAAGATTTGCTCAAAAAGATGGGTCAGTTAACTATTAATCTTCTTCAAGGAAAAGAATTTAGTTCTCAGGGAGGAGATAGAGGTCCAAAAAGAAATATTTCTGAAGTTATATGTTATGGTTGTTATAAAAAGGGTCATTATAATTATAATTGTCCAGATAGAGCTTCTACATTTGGTAAGGAGATAATGATAAAGGAAAAGCACCTGTGAATTCTTTTGATGTAGTAGATAAGGGTAGAAATAATGAAGTAGATGTGTTTGTAATAAAAAGAAAGAAAAAAAAAGATAATCAAGATGGAAATGATCCTAAGAAGATGAAAGGAGAAACTTGTAAGAAACATAGGAGAAGAAATTTGGGTGTGCAGGATTTTTTGATTTCATAAGGGCAAGGACCATACTCCATCTTGGAAGATCTATCCAAAAGGCCTGCAAATATTACATATGGTCAACTCTTGGCTATGTCTTCTAAGAAGAGGCGGGAGCTGCGAAGTGGACTCAATGCTCGACGAAGGAAGGAGGTTGAGGTCCCTATTTTGGAGGCAGAGGTGGATCCCTATGCTCCACAAGCTGAGGTATTATGTAATGGTATTTCAATTCATGATGTCTTAGTTGATGGAGGTGTTGTAGTTAATGTAATGACCGAGTCTGTAATGAATATGTTGGGTTTAAAAATTGATCTCCCTTCAACACTTATGTTAAGGTCATTAAATAAAGGAAAAACTAAACTAGAAGGTGTAGTTTCAAATGTGGCAATATCTGTTATGGGTGTTGTATGTGTGGTAGACTTTCAAGTGATGAAAAATGGTACTGTTGCGTACCCAATGCTGCTGGGAAGACCATGGCTAAGGAGATTTCATGCAAGAAACTACTGGAATGAAGGTTTCATGACACTTGGACATGGTAGAGAGAGGGTGAAGATAAACGTGATCCCTCGACATCATAAGGTAGAACCTGTGGATTCAAGTGATGAAATTGATGATTGGACATCCTCTGATTACTCTAGTACCAGTGAAGTGGACACTGAAGATGAAGAAAGTGAGGTTGATGTTTTAGTCATGGATATCCTTCCAGTCACACCAACTCATGACCCCATAAAATTATCTGAAGAATAAGTTGATGATCGTCTCCAACAAATAAAGATTGGTGATGCTGGTGATGGAGAGTGAGAAGGAATCCTACCTCTAGCTCTTTCGAAGGTACATACACATATTCACTTTTGATTACAAGGAACTCTGTCAAGTAAGTTGGGTAGAACATTCTATTGAGCTGGTAGATGGTGTTAAGCCTATAAAGCAAATGCCATATAGAATGAATCCTAATTTTTCCAAGACTGTAAAAGAAGAAATAGATAAGTTGCTTGATGTAGGATTCATATTTGCTATGGAGAATTCAAAATGGGTTTCTCCCATTGTGATCTCAATAAAAAAGAATGGGAAGCTACGCATTTGTGTTGATTATAGGAAGCTCAATAAGGTAACAAAGAAGGATCATTACCCTCTTCCATTTTCGATCGATCTTAGGCGAAGTAGCTGGCCAGAGTGCTATAGTTTTGCTGATGGATATAGCGGCTACAACCAAGTTCGTATAGCAGAGAAAGATCAGTTGAAGACCACGTTCACCACTCCTTGGGGAACGTTTGCTTATAGAGTTATGCCTTTTGGGTTGTGTAATGCTCCGGCAACATTCCAATGTTTGATGAATAGGGTGTTCGAACCCTACATTGGGACCTTCATCAAAGTATTTCTGGATGATTTTTGCATCTATGGGAGCAAGTTGGACCACCTGCACCAAATGGAGACAACATTTCAAAGGTTAGATGAAGCACAAGCCTCACTAAACCCTACAAAGTGTGTCTTTGGATGTTCTAAAGGCGTTTTGTTAGGGCATGTTGTATCTAGAGATGGTATTGGTACTGATCCTGATAAAGTTTCAAAAATCAAAGAGTTACCATTTCCTATGAATAGAAGTAAGTTGAGATCATTTTTAGGCCATGTGGGGTACTATAGAAGGTTCATCAAGAATTTCTCAAAGATTGCACAGCCACTAACCCAATTCTTGAAGAAGGATGTTACTTATGAACCAGGAAATAAGGCGCATGAAGCTTTTGGACAACTGAAGGAAGCCCTGGTGTCTTCACCTATTTTAAAGAATCTAGATTGGAGCAAGCCATTCATTGTGTACACTGATGCCTCAGATGCAGCACTAGGAAGTAATTTGAGCCAAAAGGATGAAAATGGGAATGAACATCCAATTTACTTTGGGAGCGCATACAAATGAGCAAAGGTTGAGGTAAATTATATCAGAATCGAAAAAGAGGCTCTGGCTATCATTTTTGCTGTAAAGAAGTTTAGGAATTACTTGCTAGGGAAAAAATTTCTAGTTGTAATAGATCATCAGGCTCTAAAATATATTGTAAATAAGCCTAACCCATCAGGGAGGATAGCAAGATGGATAATTTTGCTACAAGAATTTGAATTTGATATTATAGATAGACCAGGAAAGAAGCATGTCAATGTAGATGCACTCTCTCGAGCCTATGATGGTTTAGGATCATCTTGTGATGATGATGATTTCCCGATGCAACATTGTTATCCCTTGACACAATCCCTAGTGAATACATAGATATTTGGAATTATTTGAATGAATTCAAGTTTCCTAATGGTGCCAATGCAAATACTAAGAGAAAGATTACTCAAGCCAGTCGTCCATATTCTATTCTGCATGGAGTATTATTTCGAATAGGACCTGATGGACAGTACAAGAGGGCAGTTGGACATGATCAAGGGAATGAACTGCTAGAAGAATTCCATAATGGTAAATGTGGAGGGAACTTCTCTGGACAACTTATAGTAAGAAGGATCTTGGATACGAGTTATCACCGGCCCAATCTTTTTAAAGATTGTTATAATTATTGTAAGACATGTGATATTTGTCAAACACATGGTAACCGTAAGACTTCATCAGCTCCATTATGTCCTATTCTTCCACTTGGTCCCTTTGAAAAGTGGGGAATAGACATTATAGGTCCACTTCCAACTACCTCATGCCAAAATAAGTATATTGTAGTTGCCACAGATTATTTAACCAAGTGGGTTGAAGCTTGGCCATTGAAAATAGCTTCCATGGATGAGGTGGCAAGGTTCATATATAAACGCATTGTCACCGTGATTTGGTTGTCCATTAGAAATTGTAACAGATCAAGGAAGCCACTTCATTAATGAGGTAGTAGAATCCCTAGTCAATAAATTTTCTATTAAGCACAGGAAGGCAACAACATACAAGCCAAACACAAATGGATAGGTGGAACGAACAAATTTTGTGTTGTGTCAAATTCTAGCAAAAGATGCAACCTTGTAGGTACATAAGTGGGATAAAAGGATTCATGCAGCATTGTGGGCATATAGGGCAACATCAAAGTCAGCAACAAGATACTCCCCATTTCAGTTGGCCTATGGCATTGATCCAGTTTCTTCTATTGAGTTTGATATTCCCACTGTGAGAGTTATGAAAAATGAAAGGATGGATGAAAGTGATTCAATAAAATAAAGGTTGGTACATATTCATTTGCTAGAGGAAATGAGGGAAATAGCAAAGGATACAAGCCATAAGAATAAAATGAAGCAGAAGGAACACTTTGATCAAAAGATCTCATTGGTCTCCATTTCATGTGAATGACTTGGTTCTAGTATATGATTCCAGATACAAAAAAAGAAGACAGAAAAATTTCTTCCAAAATGGATGGGGCCCTACAAAATAGTAAGTGTGTGCATGAAAATGGTATGTACCGACTGGAGGAATTGGATGGCACTCCCATTACGAAATGGGTCAACCACGACAAGTTGAAGATTTTCCAAGCACCAGAAGAGTCTACTCCGAGGACAGAGTAGAAGCTAGGAAGGGGGAAGATGTCGACACTAAAATTTTCCTCCGTAATTTCTATTTCATTAATGTATGTATTAGGAATAGGATGTTGTTAAGTATAATTAGTAGTAGCGTCCGATAGAAGATAACGGCACTGCTAGTATGACGCCGCCAATAATGTATAGTACGGAAATAGTCAAAAGTACAATAGGAATGTTGTGGTAAAAAGTAAATAGTTGTCGTAAGTGGTCCAGTAATGTTAAAATGTCAAAGTTGGGGTAAGAAGAGAAGTAAGGTCTACATGATTAGGAATTAGAAATATTATATTGGTAATAAGGACAAGGAGTGAGGTCATAAATATTTTGTATATTTTATTTGTAAAAAGTCTAAAAATGTGGAACCCATGTGAAATGATAAGGTTTATCTTATCTTAAAAGATAAGCTTACATGTACAGATAAGAGTTAAGGTATGGAATATGATTCGTCAGAGTGGATTTCTTATCCTATCTTAGAGATAAGATGGATAAGCCTAGAAGTCTATAAATAAAGAGGCCACCCCCCTCATTTAGCATAGAAGGAAGTAGTGAGAAATATTATAGGAAGTGTGCAAAGGAAGCCATCAGTTTAAAGGTGTGTTGAAGAAGCCATTAAGAGGTGTAATTGTAAAGTTTCTCCCATAGTCTTGGTGAAAGGCAAGTGAAGTCAATAACACTTGAAGTACCTCATGGGTGAGATTGTAACAATTTCATGTTAATATTATAATTTACTCTGATATTTGAGATTTATCATCATTCCTTTGTATCATAGTCTATGGTATTCTTGTGTTATGTTTGTTGTTGTGTTTCCAGATTACATCCACCAAACTAAAGGTCATGCATTAGTAAATAATCATAAGCACGGGAGTTCCTGAAGAATTATCATAGTGCTAGATTGGTGATGACAAAGGCATTGAAGGAAAGATCTTTTAGCATTTTTTGAAAAGTAATATGGGATTTCAGATTTAGAAAGGTAGTTATAGATCCGATTATACCACAAATCAATTGGATCATCGTCAATAACGTTGATAAGAGGGAGTTAATTTTGATGTGAGGGGTAATCTAATCATTGAATGACCATAAATACCTTAGGGTTACCTTTTTTCGACTCTTCGATTTCTAATGAAATGATGGCTTCTAAAGAGGCCATTATATCTATAAATTTGTTATAGGATCGTGGGATGGTTTGGATGGTGTAATGATCAAAGGATCCGAGGAGAAAGTCAAATTCAGCTTTATATTTTTGTAAGATTTCCTTTTACATTGATATTATCATTTAACTTGATGATGAAAAGTTGTGAATCTTCATAGATTTCTAAGATGTTAACACCTACAAGAATAGTGGTAGAAAGGCCCATGATCAAGGTTTTGCACTCTATAATGTTATTGGTACATTCAAAGTTGATTTTGAATGATAACGGAATAGGGATACCCTAAGAAGGTATGATAAAAATGCCATCCCCTCCCTCTTGTTGGAACTTAGAACCATCGAAGAAGAGGTTCATTTTGACAAGGAAAAACTCTTATTCATCAACATTGTTGGTGGATTCATTAGGAAATCATTTGTGAGGAAGTTGATTTTCAGGAAGGGGGGAGTATCAACGAGCTCATATGTAATAGCCTAGCCCTTAATAGATTTTTGTGATATAAACTTGAGGTCAAATTCAGTCATAAGCATAAGCCATCGAGTTATATGGTCACTATGGTATGGTTTAGAGTGCATGGTTTTGAGTGGATTGAAGCTAGTGATGACATAAGTTTTATGATTAAGGAGATAATGATGTAACTTATAAGTGGAAAAGTATAAAGCACAACATATTTTTTTAACTTCAGTGTAATGAGCTTCATATTCATGGAGTGCATGATTGATATAGAATACAGCTTGTTCATGAACAAAGTTGTCATGGTGAGCAAGCATGGATCCTAGAGCATGATCTAAAGTAGATATGTATAGATAAAATGTCTCCCCTTCATGAGGTGGAGTAAGCACAGGTGGTGATAAGAGGTATTGTTTAGTTTCGTCAAAAGGATTTCTTACAATCGAATCCAAATAAAAATCTAGGTCTTTGCGGAGATGATGTTGAAATGGTTGACAACGATCAAAAAGTTGTGTTATAAAGTGTCGGATGGATTGGATTTTACCTTGGAGGCTACCCGGTTGTTTAATATTTAATGGAGGAGGCATTTCAATAATGGATTTAACCTTTGTTAGGTCAACTTCAATACCTTAGAAAGATATGATAAATCCTAAAAGTTTTCTGCTGAGAACATGAAAATAACACTTTGTGGGATTCATATGAAGGAAATAATAAATTAGACGAGTAAAGATGGATTCAAGGACACTAAGGTGATATTTGCATTTTTGGACTTTCCTAAGAGATCATCAACATATTCTTCGATAATTTTGTGAATGATGTCATGAAAAATGTAGGTCATGGTGTGTTGGTAAGTAGCTCCTACATTTTAAAGACCAAATGGCATGATACGGTAGAAAAAGGTTCCCGAGGAGTGATAAAGGAACTTTTGTGTTGATCATCGGTGGAGATAAAAATTTGACTATAACTAAAAATCCATCCATAAGGGAGAGCATTTCGTGGTCGGTTTTTAGGACAATGAGCTTAACTATATTTGGAAGATGGAAATCATTTTAAGGACAAGGAAGATTGAGATCCTTGAAGTCTATGAAAATTAATAACTTCCCGAGGATTTAGTTATGGGGATGATATTAGATACCCATTGTGGATAGTCAATGGGTATGATAAAATTAGTGGATAAAAATGTTGCGACTCTTCTTTAATAAGGAGAGCTATATGGGGATGCATCCTACAAAGTTTCTTCTTAACGGACTTATCATCTAGATATGTGACGATGTTGTGTACGATGATATTGGGATCGAGACTAGACATAGGATTTTATAACTAGGAAAATTTTTGACTATATTTTGATAAGAAGGTGGTAAAATCCTCAAGTTCTTGTGGATTAAGTGATTGATGAGACATTAACTATCCGGGGTCTTGAGGGTTTCCTAAGTTAACATTGATATTGTACTCATTGAGAAGAGTTGATGTGTCTAGTGGCAAGGATTTTTGAAGGAATTGATCCTTAGCTCCCATATGGGAAAGGGTGTCTTGATCATTGTGACATTGAAGGATATTAATGGTGGGTGAATCTTCCTCAATCATTTCTATCTATATGAGAGGAACATTTTTGGTGACATGGTTAGATCAATAAGTTAAAGGACCTAAGGAAATAGTATTGACTAAAAAAAGTTAGGCGGGATGGATATAATGTTGTCTATGTCCATAGGATCTTCAGGGTTGTAGGTGATGATGGTTCTAGTTCGGTGATATGTACATGATGTATTGATATTAGATGGATTGGAGCTAGGTTTCTTATAACCTAGGAAATATTTCTAATAAGTTTCAAGGAGCATTTGACAATCAAGTCATGTATTCCCTGTTTATAATGGCTAAGGAAAAATTATTCAATGTACAAAGGTGAAGGTACATATAAGCAAAATTTGGATTATCTAGGGATTTGAAGTCTAATGTGAAAGGAATGATATAGTGTGGATTGATAGGATGAAATGAAGGATGATCAAGTCCCCCATAGAGAAGGTTTTTTGTAGGTAAGTAGGATCATAAGAGATAACATCTCCTACGTTAGGCTTGTACAAGGGTTTCTTATTAGGGTGACCATAAGCCTTAGGTGAGGGGATGGAGTTAAGCATGAGAAGATGATACTCCCCACACAAGAGACATTATACAATGTAAATAAGGGAGGAATCATTTTCTAATTTGGAGAAGGGATGGATGTGCTTGGTATTTGCTTCATCAAATGATTTTGATGTGAATTTAGGTACAAGGACATCATTTGGGAGATATTTTATATAACAATCAGCAAAATGATTTGGATATGTGGGGACCGTAAATGTTTAACCCTCATGTTCATACTTGAGACATTGGTGAAGCGTAGAGGGAACACACTCCATAGTGCATAGCCAAGGGCATCCTAACAACATGTTATATTTGAACTCTCCTTCTATTATATAGACAATTTCATGAAAGGTTTTAACATCACCTTTAATTGGCATGATAACAATACCTAATGTGGGTGCAATAGTGTCGTTAAAGGATCATACTAAAACTAGAGTTTGACCAACGATGGAAGGAGATAGTTTAAGTTTATTTAGAGTAATTGATGATATAATGTTGATAGTTATGCCCCCATAAATCATGACCCTTCTAATAAGGAGGACATCATTGATCTAAGCAGTGATAAAAAGTATGAAGTCATGCTCTTTAGGATTAAGCAAGGGAATCTCGGATGGCTTGAATGATATAGTTGTGGACGCTTTAAGGGCACCTACAAATTATGTGAAATTTAAAGGGTCATCTTCTAATATTTTTATTTATTAGAGAGCTTCAATCATTGATTTTTTATGAGAAGTTCATGTCTACAACAGCTCATAAAGTGACATTTTTACATGAGCGTGGTGTAATTGTTTAATAATGACCTTTTGTATTGAGGTGGATGATGAGGGAAGTGTGATGAGTATTTTTGGCAAGAAAATTTGTCTAGTGGACAAACTTGTGGATTTCTTACCAATGCTCTGGGAATCTAAGTCCCTCTACTTAACCGGTGCAGATGTCGTATATGCATGCATGAGAAAATGTGGATTTCTGTGGTGGTATTTCGACCGGGATCCAACAGGGGCACTCCACTGACCTTGCGGTAAAGCTAGCAATCTCTTGTTAGGGAATAATTTGTCTAAAGAGTGGAAAGGGGAGTGAGAAAAGAGGTAGGAGAACTAATGTTGCAAGTAGAAAATCATATTCTTGCACACACACTAGTTAGAAACTTCAACACATGCATTTATGGGAAGAAACAACTCTACAAATAGCAAAAATACCAAATAGAATTCACTGATCACCAAGTATCAAGAAACCCCTTAGTCAAAGAAAGCTAGAAACTCCTTGTATTTATTTCTCTAATCAAAGTTGTACATAATGTGGGGATCAAATAAATTTTAGAGTCGAGGATAGTAGAAGAAAATGGCTATCTCCTTTTCTTTCTCTAGGTACAATGCACTCTTGAGTTTACAAGATCAATTGCCAACCCTTTGAAATGGGAATGGTGTTACAATTTATAGAGTAGAATATGACTCTTCATCTACCCCCCAATTCCTTTTCATATGTCCTCGCACAACTTAAAACTTTTCAACTTCCTAGGAAACTTTTAAGTCCCTTTTTATAACATAAAGGTGACTTATTACATTATGAACATTAAGACATATGAAAAAGTGCAACCCCAACGCAAAATTAGAACATTTGAGAAGAGAGAGAAAGTTGGGGGAAAGAGGAGAGAGAAAGAGAGAGAGAAGAAGAAGAAGAGGAGACATTGTTCCTAATGAAGTCTCATTGATCCTCATCGATGGAAAGCACCAAATATAGTGAAACTCTAAATCTTCGAACTCCTTACACACTATGAATCTCCTTCAAATCAGCTTGTGAATGCTTTCCAAGTTGAGTGAACTATTCCACTCAGTAGTCATTTTTACCCCCATCATAAAAGGAGGGAATCCCATGCACATCGGCCTATCACCCAACAAAAGCTGAGTGCTCACCACAGGCACACATGGGTACCGAGTCTCTCTTTTATGTGAGTTTAATGGGAAGCATCATCTATGATTAATGCAAGAGTTTTTACAAGGGAGGTTGAAACATACAAGAACCATAGGGCTCAAAACGGCCTCTAGATCCTTGCAGTCACTTTAGACCAAGTGTTTTAACAGAATCCAGAACATGCATTATGACATAAAGAATTATACAAGCATTCATTCATAGCATGAAAGGAAGGAGAGCTCATAAGATAGAATTATGCATTACAACCATTGATATTCACGTATATATTATATTAGTAATCGTACGCTCGGAAAAGCGACAGGCGAGCATGAGAATCAACAAGTAACTCTTCCGCGTACCCGACCTCCCGAGGTCGTGCCGAGACAATGGTGGGGGTAGAATATGCGAAAAACTAGTTAGGCGCCTAATGTCTTCGACCCACACTAGTGGAATTTGTGAATCTAAGGCAAAGAAGGCCCTTCTAACTTGGATCGGTGTGATAGATCGATCAGCAAGGATGACTGCTAAAAGGCTCCAATCAATATTGAGCTCTGGCGTGATTCGATCTATGGGTTGCGAATATGTGAAAATGACTCGGGATTGTTTCGTGTATATCTCTCGATAAGGTCATATAGTGGATGATGAATATAATTGACTCTATGGATGATTTTCTCGCCTAGTCCAAAATTCCCTAGCTTCGTTAGCCACTATATCTAGTAAGGACAGCTGTTCGATGATGATAGGCGAAGTGGAGTGGACTCGAATACCAAGATGCGTAGGCTAGTGTCTATGTCTAACTGACTTGTGGATTCATTGGGTCATGGATCTGCGGATCACAACCATAGACTCTTGGTTGTTGCGCTCTGTTATGGTCATACGCGGGATCAAGTTCTAATCCCTAGTATCCAAAGAATCGTATGCTTTCTCGCTTCTATGTTTAGAACCAATAGTTGTGCAATCTTCTCGTAATACCTTACAGCATTCTCGCAACCCGGGATTCTTAAGATGGTATCTATATCTACGAGGGTGTCTCCAAATCTGGTCATGGAACTAGAGGATCACACCCGAATGTTTGTTCTCTTTCGAGCCCTTCTACAGTCATGTGGATGTTTTCTAGGGTAATATGTAGTTTGGCTGACTTGATCAAAACGCGTGTGCTTGGTCGTCTTCTATGTTTAATCCTCTTAACTGAGAACTGATCAGTTGTAAATTTGTGGTTATTCGGAATACTTGTATCCTAAGATTTTGGTCTATGTCAACTATTGCTGTGACTACGTTTGGTTGAGGCATGATTGGTTCGAATATATATTCCCTGGGCTCCTGAGGTCCCGTGATTGTCATACGAAACAAAATGCAAATCTAACTGTAACGAAGCAAATTCTAACTATGTGAAATAAATCTAACTGTATAACTTTTATTCTTCTAAGAAAACTTTTAATAATTTTAAGGAAAGCAAACTATTTTAAGCATATCTAGAAATAATAACTAAACAATAATTTGAAACAGACAAGATAACCGAGTGTAGTTATTTGCCTGTGCGATTTTGTAGAATTACTCTAAATAAAACAGTTTGTCTAATCTACCGGCAAGATTCTCGATCCTACCTCAGAAGTGAGGAGTGAATCATAGTTTCTCAGAAACTATCAATCCCCACAGCTTCCCTGGCAATATCGAGAATAGAATGAAATGAAATAAAGTGATTAACTACTCTATTTGATATGAATCTGACTAGAACTTTGAAATGTAAAACCTGGACTCCGCAGAACAGTGGCGAATCCGATGGTGTATGTGATCTCGTCCCCTCAGTATGATCTCCTCGTTCTTTTGTGTTCACGTGGATCCAGAAAAGCGTGTAATGCTAGCACCGATAAGAGTAGATTTTGGGACAAGGACAGCTCAGAATGCAGATCGAGAATGCGAGTAGGAGAGGGATAGCGCAAGAGTACGAGCTTGGCTTATGTGATTCCTAGTGGGATTTTACTTGTGAGTCATGCAACATGAAGTGACCGTAACCTATAACTATCCTATACGAAGAGCAAAACCTGCAACTTTAATGGCTTCCTAAGCTATTCTGTTCCAATGGATTGGATAAAATAAAGACACTGCTTGCACAAGTTGGATATGTGGCTTACCAACAACCGAATAAAGAACCAGAATATAATGGATTGAACTAAGAACTCCAAGACACAATAAAACAAATCTACAGCAAAGAGAAATTTAGAGGCAAGCTTCTAATTGGATTGGGATGAGATAACAGCACTGCTTGCACAAGATGGGTGTGTGGCTTACCAACAGCTGAACAATACTAACCAAGTATGAAATGAACTATGCTATCAATCCTAAGCAAGCTGACAGACCAAACCACTAAAAATCAGAAGACTTTAACAAAAAATGGTGGCCATTTGGCTCAGCACAAGCTATGCATTTATAGGAATTCCAACACTCAAAAACCAAAACCAAATTGAACTCCTAAACAATAAACAAAGGAAAAACACTATTCCAGGGGACCAAAAACATACATGCATGCTCAAGTCGGCAAAGAAAAGCTGGTGAATCATGATATTTCATGTGAGTCTTGTCAAAAGAGCATTCTGGAAAATGCGCACAGGATCGCCGCTGCACAGGGCGGCGGTTAGAGACCGCCGCCGCCTGCAGAGCGGCGGTTTCGCCATCAAGGTCAAGAGGCCAAGGAAAGAGGGAAAAAGGGGAAAAAAAAGGGCACGGGGGTAAGTGGGGCATGCGGGATGTTAATGCATACTCCGAGGGCTTTTCCGGATCTCGAACACCTCATGCGAGGAGACTCAGTATCATCATCGGGCACTTGTTACACTGCTCGGCAAGATATAGTACCTTACAATTTTGGGTACATACATATTGCCCCCTCGAGAAGTGTTTTAACCATGAAGAGGCATAAAATTCTGGGTCCGAGTATGGTAGTCCCGAAATGGGGAGTTAGAAGCTATACCTTACTCGTCCGTGTGTTGAAATGACGCCATTGAAATTCCCGCTACCTGCAAAATGAAAAAAAAGAGCTCAAGTGCGGATAGATACAATAACTTGGAAGATAAACACTAAAATAATAGGGAAGGAGAACGTACCATTCGTAAGGGGGATAGAAACTTACCTCCATCAGCGCTCCAAACCTACGAAAAAGTCATTTTAAAACGAAATAGAACGATATATATATGAAAGTGGGCCCATTTTCCTATTCATTTACGCGAGTCGATTTGATTGATTTTGAGCTCTGGGACCCACGGTGACGGTTTCTCACGCGAGTAGAGTCGAAACATTCACAGCGAGATCGTGATCATGCCTCCATGAGTGGAACACCGACCTCAGCGATCACAGGTTGGTTTTCTTCCATTTTGCGTTTTTCCCCCTTTAAAATTGAAATGCTAAATTCGTCATAATGGGGGGGTTATTTTTGAAAATGTTAGGTTCAAAAGGTCCACCTAGGGGGGGCGCCTACTGGGTAGGCTCCATTTTTAGTTTAAATGGTCTATTTTTTCTCATTTTGGGCTTTTTGGGGTTAACAACCCACGCGGGTTTTCGACCGAGACCGCTGCCTTTCAAGGCCGCCTTGCACGTAATGCAAAATGAAAAGAACTTATTTTGGAGACTGCACTTGTATTTTCTTGCACTTCTATGCGTTTTTATGATTCTCTTGGTATTATTCAGATACTAACTTGCCCTGTTTTGTGTGTTTTTGGGTGTATGCAGGCGAGGGAGGAGTATATCAGATGGAGCCGAGAGAGAGTGTGATTGGCTTTCGGGGGTATTGGATGCCCTTTCTCAGGATGAGGAGGATACATTACAGAGGGCCGGCATATTGCGTATATCACGTGTGCCCCATGTCACACCATCCAGTCACATACTTTGTGACTTATTTTCATATTGGGACATAGATCGGAACACTTTCCGACTGCCAGGGGTCCGTGGTGAGTGGACCATCACTTTGGAGGACGCCTACCGTATCCTGGGGGTCCCGATCATCGGGAGGAGACTCACACTAGAGACGGCAGGGTCCCGAGACACATCGATGCACAAAGGGGTAGGCTACATGGGAGATGCAGCTATCTCAACAAGGTCAAAGAAGGGAGTGAGAGTTCGATCCATTCCTTCTTTGCCCATCCCCGTATTTCGATAGGCTATCATGGGGATCCTTGCCTCGAGGCTGATCGGGGACAAGGGAGGGGATACTTTACTATACTGCTGGGCCCCCATCATTGCATAGATAGAGGGGCATGGCCGGATATATGCCTGGGGCACAGATATTCTGGGGACCACCTACCATGATTTATATAGGGTGGTCCGTCTACAGGGACAGTCTTTGAGCCACCCTACTCTAGTCATGAGTTGGGTGTATGAGCGTTTTATCCCCTATGGCAGAGGCGTGGAGGTGGCAGATCCCGGCTGTGAGGGCAGCCAGATGGACAGATATGTCGGTGCTTAGAGCACCTCACCAGCCAGTTGCCTCTCTTACTACAGCAGACATGGAGGTGACACCGTACCAGCTTATGGCCGGTATATGGGGAGAGGAGACTCTTACATTGATTTCTTGCTCCACCACAGGGCAGCTTATTGACCGCGTGGGATGAGTGGAGGTACATCCTTTCAGCAGGGTTCCTCAGCAGTTTGGCCTACCATATACGGGCATGCTTCCTCTAGTGGCACCAGTCTATAGATCAGTCCGCGAGGCTAAAGGGGGGCCTAGAGGCCGTGGTTGGACAGTAATTACTCCTAGCACTCCCATTGCAGCCAGGAGGATAGTTCGGGCTAGAGGGAGAGCTAGTGCGCCTCGGGAACCTTTGCTTCAGATTGCTGTGGGTCCTACTCACAACAGCGATGACCCCATAGATATTGACTCCAATCCGAGGAGTTTACAGAGGGAGGATCGGAGGAGAAGACGGATGACAGTGATCCTGAGTGGTATGACACTCAGGACATCATGCAGCAGAGAGAGGGCCGAGTAGAGTGCGAAAAGAGAAACTCTAGTTTCGTGAGGAGCCACTCTCCTGTGGCCATGGTGGAGGATGAGTCCATTGGGGCGTCATGTTGCTCCTACTACAGGAGCAGCCCCTTAGTCGGCAGCGGCATCTCGCGGCGGGTGCCGGCCCTAACGACCCATCTTGGAGGCCCGGTGATCCAAGTAAGTTATATTTTCTTCCTTTCAATGCTTGTTTATTTTAGGATTTGTTTTAATTGCTATTTCTCCTTGTGTTTTGATATTGTATCTTTTAGCCTCTTGTCTAGTTTCTGATTCATTTTTCTCCTTTGTTTGCAGAGACTGTCGATGAGTGGCGGGATCTGATCCACAGGGTATGCACTGATTCCCTGATGATCCCCATGGATAGGACCCGTGCGGAGCTATCTGTAGATGCCGGGGAGCCCTCAGCAGCCGGTAGGCATACCGACGTCTTCGCTCCCGTTTGGCACGTGGCTAGGATGGTGTCGACTCTCCATACAGAGTTGGCAGGCTATAGGACAGCCGAGCGTCTTATGAGGAGCCATTCTCGTGGCGAGACCGCGGCTGCCCCTCGGGACCCTGAGCCCTCCGTGCATTCAGAGCGCCGGCAGTAGCCGAGCCCTAGGCGAGGGCGCGCACCTTCAGAGGGGTCGCGCAGGGGTTGAGAGACTACTTGGCTCCTATGCGTTTTGTACTATAGATTCTTTTGTATATCACGGGCTCTTTGAGCATTTTGACCATGCCTAGAGCATGATGGCATTGTATATAAACATTGATTATTTATATATATGCATTCGTTTTTGGATCAAAACTTGTCACTGGTGTTTTCCCTTTCTGTTTCCAGCTTCCTCATGTATACTACGATGTATGTTCTATATGCTTTTTTATATGTATGCAATGGAGAACAGATGATGCAAATGCTTGCTTTCTTTTTGTGTTTCATGATGTCGATACATGATATCAGTAGATATATTGTGATCTTAAATCTTAGCTTCGTGAGCAATTTGGATACCTCATGTTTGTTTTGGCAAAGTGATGAAAATAACCAAGATGATGATGAATGCAGTTAACTTGCCCCACTCCTAACTCCACGCAACTAGTAAGATGTGAGGGCTCATCACCAAGAGCCAAGAAGGGTGCAAGTTATGAAATATGTTGAAACAATAGTGATGAAAGATGACGAAGCTTTGGTGGAACCAAATTGAAAACTACAAGCTTACTCCACTCCACGAATGACTTCATAGTTTCGGATGCAACTTGCTTTGCGGTTTATCCAGACTTAGACACGTAGATGGCCACATAGTAGACAAAACCTGGGTTTTTAGGATTTTTGACTCTTTTTGGAATTTTGAATATCTGATTCATTTGTTTTTGACTCAAAGTTTGAATAGTTTGTTTATGACCTTTTAACGTTTGCTTTGTCAAGAGGACCCCCTACACTTTGCCCCATGCTACTAGTAAGAAGTGTGGGTTTATCACCATGGGCAAGGCATAGGTGAGTAAGGGCATTTCCATCCTTTCCCAACCCTACGTCACTAGTAAGAGACGCAAGCTCATCACCGAAGGTTGGTGGGGCAAGGAAATGTGTAAAAATAAAATTTTCTGTTTAATCACTTTTTGACTTGTCTTTTTGAGTAAGATGTCAGTATATGCTTATTTCCAAAGAGATGTATATATGGGATAGATGTGACACCATGAAGCTTCTAGAACAGACCATAGGCAAGACACCTATCCTAAGAAGAAATCAAAGCGAGAACAAACTTGCAGATCTTGGTATGGTTACCGTTAAGACTTCGTCATGTTTGATTTTATTTGATAAAAGATTCTGAAGTGATTGATGATATCGTGAAAATGGAGAGATATGATTAGAAAGTTTTGTGCCAACAACATCATGAGTTTGTAATGAATTGCTTTTGAGAATAGACTCCTTGATCACAATTTGTGTAAGAAACGAATGGACAAAATGATCCTAATTTATATGAAAATGCAATGTAGATAGCTATATAGGTAGCGTTAGCTGCTTATGCGTAGAAACGTTTGAGGTGCAGGGAATTGACTGTTTCGCCAAACTCCTCACCTTCTAATGTACATAAGAGGTATGCACCATTTCCATAGTCCTTCATGACTCGGTATGGGCCCAACCATTTGGGCCGGAATTTCCTTCCTTCGCCGGTCTTCTTATCGATCCGGTTGTCTAGTCTTAGAACTAGATCACCTTCGTATATGTCACGTTCATAGACCTTCTTGTTATACTGCCGGCACATCCGGTCGCAGAGACTCTATGTCGCTGTTCAGCATCTAGCCTGGTTTCATCTAGGCTTTCTAGTTCTGAAAGACACGCTTCTCTGTAAGCGTCTTCATCCAGAACTCCTTGTAAGGAAACGCGAAGACTAGGTATTTCAACCTCAAGTGGGAGAACTGCTTCAGCCCCAAATACCAGCGAGAAAGGATTTGCTCCCGTTGGTGTTCTTATTGAGGTTCAGTGGGCCCATAAGGCCGGGTATAACTTTAAATGTCAATCTCGCTTGTTTTCTTTTACCATTTTAAGGAGAATGGATTTCAGTGTTTTGTTTGTCGCTTCAGCCTGTCCGTTGGCTTGGGGATAATACAAAGAAGCCGTATGATGGCTTATTTTAAATTTATTGCATAACTCACGAACCCCTTCATTCTTAAAAGAAGTTCCATTATCGGAGATAATGATCTGCGGGATACCGTACCTGCAAATGATTTGGTTCAAAATGAAATTGGCGATCATAGAACTAGGTACAGTAGTAAGAGGCATGACCTCCACCCATTTGGTAAAATATTCAGTGGCTGTGATTATAAAATTATGGCCGTCTGTGGATGAGGGAGAGAATTTCCCTATTAATTCTAGACCCCATGTAGAAAAGGGCCATGGAGTTGTGATTGGTTATAGAGCTTGTGCTGGCATGTGGATCTCGTGGGAGAATTCTTGGCACTTATGACACCTGCGTGCAAACTCTATCACGTCATGTTCTAGAGTGGGCCAGAAATAGCCCATTCGATGTATTTTTCGAGCGGTGGCATGGCCACCGAAGTGGCCTCCACATATACCGCTGTGGGATTCATGGAGAATCCTCTTGGACTCTTCTGTGTCGACACACCTTAAGAGCATTCCATCGAATGCTTTTCGATAGAGCACCTGCTCTATAATGACATATTTGGCTACAATTATGCGCAACCGCCTTCTTTGCTGTGGTGTAACTACCTCCGGGTACGTATGGTCCATGATATAATTAACGATGTCAGTGTACCAAGGACATTCAGAGATAGCGGGTCGTGTTTCAATGTAGTATACGCATTCATCTGGAAATTCTAAATCTACTAAATCGCCTCCGTCTAATGGGTTGTCAGCTAACCAATCCGCGATGATTTGTCCTTTAACCGACTTCTGGTTTACAAATGTTAATTCGAACTCTCCCATTAAGGTTATAAAACGTCCAGCCTTTTTAGACAAGGAACCTTGTGTGAGAAAAGTTCGTAAATGGTCCGTTTTTACCATGACCTTCGTTTCTTGATTCAACATATAATGTCTTAGGCATTTAGTAGCAAAGACTATGGCAAGGCATTCTTGTTCTACCTGTGTATAGCGTGTTTCATAGTCAAGAAGTGTTCGGCTAATGAAATAAATTGCACGTTCTCTTTTGTTATCATCTTCTTGGGCCAACATGCAAGCCAGCGAGACATTGGTAGCTCGCGAATATAGGATTAACGGGTGATCCAGCTTAGGTGGCATTAGCGTAGGTGGTGACAACAAGAAACGCTTAACTGCATTGAAAGCTTCGTTGCAGTCTTCGGTCCAATCAATGCTATAGTCTTTCTTGAGTAAATTGTTGATTGGATGAATGGCGAAGCTTAGGTCCGGGATAAATCTCCGGATTGCACCTAGCTTTCCGAGAAATGACCTGATTCCAGATTCATCCGAAGGTGGAACCATTTCGAGGACAGCCCAAATTTTGGTTGGATCAACATCAATCCCTCGTGACGATATGATGTAACCTAGGAGCTTTCCTCCTGTTACACCAAAGATGCATTTCTCTGGATTTAGCGTGACTCCGTATTCTATTAAACGTGAAAGAATGATGCGGAGTACTTTGGGATGGTCACAACGCTTCTTAGCTTTAGCCAATAAGTCATCTACGTAAGATTCCACGATTTTATGAATTAGATCGTGAAATATGTATGTCATGGCCCGCTGGTACGTAGCACCGGCGTTCTTGAGACCGAATGGCATAACAAATAGCAATAGGTTCCCCAAGGAGTTATAAACGTGGTTTTAGCTTGATCTTGCTCGGATATTCTGATTTGGTTGTATCCAGAGAATCCATCCATGAGAGACAAGAGTTCAAAACCAGCTGTTGCATCAACGATAACGTCTATGGATGGTAATGGGAAATCGTCTTTAGGACACGCTTTGTTGATGTCTCGGAAATCTATGCAAATGCGTATCTTTCCATTCTTCTTGAGAACGGGAATGATGTTAAATACCCATTGGGAGTAGTCAACTGGCTTGATGAATCCTACCTGAAGGAGTTTTATTACTTCCTCTTTACCATGAGAGCTACTTTGGGCTTCATGGGTCTTGATTTTTGTTCTATTGGCTTTGCAGATCTCGATCTAGTGATGAGGTTGTGCACCGCAATGTGGGGTGCGACTCCCGTCATCTCCTTGTAATTAAATGCAAATGCCTTCTGATGTTCTTTGAGGATCTGAGTATGTATTTCCACTTCTTCTGGGGTTAACGAAGAACCTAGTTTCAATATTCTTGGTTCCTCTTCTGTCCCGATGTTGACATCGATTGTTTCTTCGATCAAAGAGGCGTTACCCTCTTCAACTCGTGGTGCCGAGGTAAATCTAGATCATTCCCGTTTCCTATTGCGTATATGCTAGGTTACATTTATGAGGGAAGATCCGTTATGGGATTTCCGAAGTAGGAAGATGAATGTGGAATCAGGGATAAATCTAGCATGTGATAGGAGAGATGTAGTGCTGCATAGGCATTTAAGTAATCCAAAGTAGCCGCATCATTTCCAACATGGTCTAGGACGGTAGATTCACTTCCGCTTGAAAGAGGATTTGTCATTGTTTTTATCAATGGTTTGTCACGAATGGATACTGTGAAGTGAGTATCTTCTAGCTCATTGCTTGGAGTAAAACGTGATGCTGAGGTTGCTATTGAATCGGCGAGAAGATTTTTCTCTCGAGGGATTGCTTCAATGGATATAAAGCTAAACGCCTTGCTTAAATCTAATACAACATTTTTGTAGAGTTGCAAATGTTCGGCTTTAGTTTCATATACTTCAGAAACTTGGTTTGTCACTAATTGCGAGTCTCCCAGGACTCTGATGTTATCAATACCAATTCTTTTGGCTAAGGTAAGGCCAAGGAGGAGGGCTTCGTACTCAGTGCCATTGTTTGTGCATTCAAAGTTTAACTTAAAAGAGAATGGGAGGACCTTCTCCTCGGGCGAAGTAAGAATTATACCTGCCCCCGCTCCATAATGACATTTAGCTCCATCGAAATGAAGAGTCCAATACTTAGCCGGGAGTATAGTTGTTGGGGCATCTGTTGCATTTGCGCACTCTAATTCTACCATACAGAGATCTTCTGCTGGCAAGGAACAAACACCTAGGGAAAATCCTATGCCTACTGAATCGAATGGTAAGAACATTAGTGAATCTTGTTCTATCAACTCAACGATTTTTGCAGTAGTCCCTAATGATATTGTTTCTTTAGTTTTACCTTTAGGGGTTGGAATTGTTTTGGATATGTTGGTAGTTTCAAGATCCGTCGTAGGTACCAACTTTTCCTCTGGCTTTGGGTCAGAGGGTTTCGAAGTTCAAATTCTGAGTGCACCCCTGGTCTTTTCTTTAAATCAGCTAGGTGTAAATCGAAAGGTTTTGGATCACCTTTGGCTACAAATACCTTTCCTAGATGCAAGAATCTTACTTCTTGAAATAAAGTGGAAGGGATTGCCTTCATTCGATGTATCCAAGGTCGGCCGAGGATCATATTATAGTTAGTTTCCCGATCTATAATATAAAACTCACCAAGATGGTTTTGGGCCCTAACGTGACCGGCAGTATTATAGTTCCTATCGAAGTGGCTTTAAGGCTATCATAGCCTCTCAAGGTATTTCGTGTAGTGGAACAGTTTGTTTCTCCATATCCAAGTTTTTGGAGGAAAGAGAAAGGGACTATGTTAACTGCGGCCCCATCGTCAACCATTGCCCATTTTACATAGTTATTATAAACCCACACTTGCAAGTGTAAGGTCAGTCACCTCAAGGCGTGCGATCTCAAAGATCTATGGGCATTTTACTTATTTCAAAAATGAATTCGACATCCTTGTCCACTACCCCCGCAGGGTGGATATCAAAATCTACGTGATTTACTTGTGTTTCGGGAGGTGGAGTGATGTTAATTAGATGGCCTAGACCTAATGCTTCTAAAAGAGCAGCTCTGTGAGGGGGAGAGTTCTTTAGTAAGTCCAAAAATGAAATGTGTGAGAAGGTCTTTGTTAGGTCACTAATTAAATCATAGGCACCGATGGGTTTTTCAACTATTTGATGACTCTTATCTATCTCTGGCAGATGACTTGGGCTCGGTTGAGAGAAATACTCTCGTGTTCTTGTTATAGCTTCGATAGGTAGTTCAGCGTCTAATTCTACCAAACTGACTATCTTAGGTCTCGGTTGAGCTCCCAACTGTGGCGCAACTGACGGATTTAATGAAGTCGAGGCTTCATGATCATTGTTTCCCGTCACTGCACCTTTGTTTGTTCCGGTTGGATTCAGCCTATTGCTATCATGATTTGGGAGTGGATCATTAAAGATCTTGAGGGGAGCATTCTGAGGAGAAACTGCCCCTGCGAGAGTATTTGGTGATGATGAGACGGGATCCGCCAAAAACAGGTCTGTGAAGAACTGTCTTTGTTCTTCTGGCAAGCGTTGCATAAATTTATTGTAGTCACGGCACGTTCTAGTATCGTGACCCTAAATTTTATGGAAACCACAATAAGAATTGGGGTTGTAATTCCTGTTTTGTTGGTTTGGTGTGTATTGTGGCCTAAAATTCCGATCAAACTGTTGCCTATTAGGACCAAAGTTTTGGAATTGTTGTTTCTGGTTTTGACTTTGGTTTTGGTAACCAAATGAGTTTTGGCTTAGCCCTTGTATGGGATTTCGCCGTTGTTGTGGATGGTTAAAATCCATTGTATTGATTATTGGGGTAAAGTTGTTGTTTCGTTGGTTGTTTGTTTGTAACGGAGCATTAACAACATTTACCCTCTTGGGCTGGTCGGTTACCCCATCCGTTGTTACCCCATGATTTTTGTTAAGGATTTTGGGTCCTTGATTGACATTTGTGGTAGTTATAGTGTTTTGAGTGGAGGTGATTAACCTCCCGTTTGTTCCATATGTCTTACGACCACTATCTATCGCTGCTTGGTCTATTCGAAGAGCGCTCTCAAGTACTTCATCGTAAGTTCTTAGTGGGAACTTCTGGACTTCTTCCTTCACCTCTTTGCTGAGAGAATGAAGGAATAAATCACATAGTTCCATCTGATCCATGTTTGGAGCACTTGCTGATGAATAAAGGATGGTATGCCACCTTTGGATGAAGTGGGCGACAGACTCGTTATGCTCTTGTTTGATGTGTAAGAACTCCCTGATTCCTATTCTTAATAGTTTTTTCATGTCGAAGGCCTTGATGAAATCAGACACAAGTTGTTTGAATGAATGTATGGAAGCCTCAGGTATTCTGTAATACCAATCGAGAGCAATGCCTTCCAGCATTTTGGGGAATATTTTAGCAACAACCCCATCCCATGGGAGTAATTCCCGAATGGCTGTAGCGTAAGCTTTGATATGTGCATTTGGATCTCCCTCACCCTTGAACTTGGGCAAATCAGGGAGAGGTCTTGGAAGCATGACGCTTCGTATGGTGAAATCTAAGGGTTCCTTTAGGTATTCTGAATAAGTCCCTATCGCATAGCTTTCGACCATTGATGGTGTTTGCTGAGGGAGTGGTGGTGGGATAGGTTGTTGATACGGTGCAGCGTATGCGTTGGCAGGGGCATAGGGAGGTCCCTGTGTTTGAGAAAACATGCCGGGAGAGGAGAACATATCTCCTTGTGGTGATTTAGAGTATATGTTTAAGTAGGACGGGGTATTGTCAAGGAATGGACTGTTCGACACTAGACCAGGAGGAATTGTGTTAGAGATGATAGGCCTTGTTGGCATTTGTTGTGGATATTGAGGAGGCATGCCTAACGTGCCTACTCCCGTAAGGAGATCTACCTGGCCAGAGTGGTATGGAGGATTGGAACTTCCTGTTTGTATGAACGGAGAATTGTGACTTGCTTGAGCCAGTTCTAACCCTCTCACTCTTTCTACTAACGTTGAAATGACTTCATTTGGTGAAGTCACGGTATTTTGCCTAAGCGGCGTTTGTTATATACCTTGGTGTTGTAAAGGTACATGATATCCTGTCATAAACTGATCGCTATCTTGCCAAGTTTCTCCAAGAATATTTCCTGTATGCAGTGGCATAGAGGTATTTTCTTGAAAAGAGATTTCGGGTTGTATTTGTAAACCTCCTACAGGTGGGTACATTCCCCGGGAGCGTTGTTCACTCCTAGGATAACATATTGATTGTCCATCATTTAAGACCGTGTATGGATCCGATTGGCTACTAATTTGTGATCTCGAGTAGCATTTGAGGAGATGAACCAAATTCTCCGTAAACGTATCATATTGTTTGAACCTGAAGGCTCTGTTTGTTGGGTTCGAGGGGGTTGATCTAACTCCTCAATTTGAAAAGATGAACTATATCTGATTCTTGGGGTTTGTGTTGACAACTGATTAGTTGAATAGTTGTCACCCCATATTGAGAACGAGGGTGATGATTACCTATTCTCGCTGGGTGTAGTATGCCTCAAGACCCGTGGAGGGGTCTCGCCATATGCGTGCGTCAAATCCTCGACATATTCGAGGGTATATGAATACCCACAATAATGTAATAATGGGAAGGAAACGAAGGTGATTGAGAGAAGATTTGAAACTTCTCAAAGAGAAGGTGAAATAGTTGTTTGTTTCACGTCGGGTTCACCAATTTTGTACATCAAAAAAGTGACAGGCGAGCGTGAGAATCAACAAGTAACTCTTCCGCGTACCCGACCTCTTGAGGTCGTGCCGAGACAGCCGGTAGGGGTAGAATATGCAGACAAACTAGTTAGGCAATCTAATGTCTTCAACCCGCACTAGTGGAATTTGTGAATCTAAGGCAAAGAAGGCCCTTCTAACTTGAATCGTGTGATGGATCGATCAGCAAGGATGACTCGCTCAAGGCTCCAATCAATATCGAGCTCGCGCGTGATTCAATCTATGGGTTGCGGAATACGTGAAAATGACCTCGGGATTGTTTCATGTATATCTCCCGATAAGGTCATATAGTGGATGATGAATATAATTGACTCTAAGGACAATTTTCTGGCCTAGTCCAGAATTCCCTAGCTTTGTTAGCTGCTATATCTAGTAAGGACAGTTGTTCGATGATGATAGGTGGAAGTGGAGTGGACCTGAATACCAAGATGCATAGGCTAGTGTCTATGTCTAACTGACTTGTGGATTCATTGGGTCATGGATCTCGAATCACAACCATAGAATTTTGGTTGTTGCGGTCCTGTTATGGTCATACACGGGATCAAGTTCTAATCCCTAGTATCCAGTAATCGTATGCTTTCTCAGCTTCTATGTTTAGAACCAATAGTTGTGCAATCTTCTCATAATACCTTACAGGCGTTCTCGCAACCTGGATTCTTAAGCTGGTATCTATATCTACGAGGGTGTCTCCAGCATCTGGCTGTGGAACTAGAGGATCGCACCCGAATGTTTGTTCTCTTTCGAGCCCTTCTACAGTCATGTGGATGTTTTCTAGGGTAATCTGTAGTTTGGCTGACTTGACCAAAATGCATGTGCTTGGTCGTCTTCTATGTTTAATAATCTTAACTGAGAACTGATCAGTTGTAAATCTATGGTTGTTCGGAATACTTGTATCCTGAGATTTTGGTCTATGTCAACTATTGCTGTGACTAGGTTTGGTTGAGGCATGATTGGTTCGAATATATATTCCCTGGGCTCCTGAGGTCCCGTGATTGTCATACGAAACAAAATGCAAATCTAATCAAATGAAGCAAATTCTAACTATGTAAATAAATCTAATCAGTATAACTTGTAAGGAAAGCAAACTATTTTAAGCATATCTAGAAATAATAACTAAACAAAAATTTGAAATGCAGACAAGATAACCGAGTGAAGTTATTTACTCAGTGTGATTTTGTAGAATTACTCTAACTAAAACAGCTTTGTCTAATCTATCGGCAAGACTCTCGATCCTACCTCGAAGTGAGGAGGAATCATAGTTTCTCGAAACTATCAATCCCCACAACTTCCCGGCAATATCGAAAATAGAATTAAATGAAATAAAGCCATTAACTATATTTGATATGAATCGACTAGAAATTTGAAATGTAAAACCTGGACTCCGCAGAACAGTGGTGAATCCGATGGTGTATGTGATCTCGTCCCCTCAGTATGATCTCCTCGTTCTTTTGTGTTCACGTGGATCCAGAAAAGCGTGTAATGCTAGCACCGATAAGAGTAGATTTTGGGACAAGGACAGCTCAGAATGCAGACCGAGAATGCGAGTAGGAGAGGGATAGCGCAAGAGTACAGAGCTTGGCTTATGCGATTCCTAGTGGGATTTTACTGTGAGTCATGCAACATGAAGCGACCAGAACCTGTAACTATCCTATACGAAGAGCAAAACCTGCAACTTTAATGGCTTCCTAAGCTATTCTGTTCCAATGGATTGGATAAAATAAAGACACTTCGCTGCACAAGTTGGATATGTGGCTTACCAACAGTTGAATAAAGCTAACTGGCATATAATGGATTGAACTAAGAACTCCAAGACACAATAAAACAAATCTACAGCAAAGAGAAATTTAGAGGCAAGCTTCTAACTGGATTGGGATGAGATAACAACGCACTGCCTGCACAAGATGGGTCTGTGGCTTACCAACAGCTGAACAATACTAACCAAGTATGAAATGAACTATGCTATCAATCCTAAGCAAGTCGAATGACCAAACCACCGAAAATCGAAGACTCTAACAAAAATGGTGGCCATTTGGCTCAAGACAAGCTATGCATTTATTGGAATTCCAACACTCAAAAACCAAAACCAAATTGAACTCCTAAACAATAAACAAAGGAAAAACACTATTCTAGGGGACCAAAACATAAATGCATGCTCAAGTCGGCAAAGAAAAGTTGGTGAATCATGATATTTCACACGAGTCGTGTCAAAAGAGTGTTCGAAAACGCACACAGACCGCCGCCTGAAAGCAGGCGGCCCTTGCAAGGTGGCCGCCGCCCGTAGGGGGCGGTTTGTCATCAAGGTCAAGAGGCCAAGGAAAGAGGGAAAAAGGGGAAAACAAAGGGCGCGGGGCTAAGCGGGGCATGCGGGATTTAACACATACTCCGAGGGCTTTTCCGATCCCGAACACCTTGCGAGGAGACTCAGTATCATCATCGAGGCACTTGTTACACTGCTCGGCAAGAAGACAAGACCTTACAATTTTGGGTACATACAAGAACCTCATTACATTCATTGATTCATTACATAGTGTCATAGAGAGCAGACCGCAATCATGCATATTACTGGACTTGTGTAACTAAGCTATAAAAGAAAAATTACAACTCCATGCCCAAGACATTCTAGCCTTGATGTAATTATCCATTAACGGAATCCTCGCATCATCTCTCGCAGGGCTCCACTCACTCTTTAGATCTATATATCAATTCCCACTTTCTCTAACCCACTGTATCTCAAACTTGTATATCTTTTATTCCGTAGGCACTTGTATTTATAATTCTCCTACACTACCAACTCACCTTCCAAAGACCCTTAGATCTGATGCTAAGTGTCAAATTTTGTCCTTCATGCGAGCATGCCTCTCTAGGTCTGAGCTTTCCACTTTATCTCATTATGTTCTTCTAGAAGATTACAAGGCATTCCCTATCGGGGCCAACCTGTCACCAGCCGGCATCTTATCCATGTGTAAACGATCATGATTTTCACGTGTTTTTCCCTAGGTGCTAGAAATGACCAAGTCCCGAACCTCCTTTCGCACACCGCGCATACTATGTGCTTCCTTAGACCTTTCTCTTGTGTGCTTTTTCCTTGCGCACCTTTTCATAATTGGGACCTTGTGCGCCTAAGTGCCTTCATACTTGGCCAATATTCTAGGGGTCCAACATCACCCCACACTATGCCTATTCTCCATCCTTAGAAACATTTTACTTGACCAAGATGCATGTTGTCTAGGGAATCAATAAATATTCTTACACTTTACAAAGAATAAGGAATGAAATAATTGGGGAAAGAATGAAGAATGGGGGAGCATCAATTTAGCAAGCTAGGGAAATCTTTTCACAAATCACCCTCTAGCTTATTCCAATCTTTGACCTCACCCTGTGCCTTCTGGTAGAGGTCACCCACCAGTGGGTACTCAATTCATAAAAACTTAGGCCAATTCCCAGGTGCCCAAAGTGTCCATGATCTATTCTATCTTTTTCCCGATCCTCAAGTTTATCCATCCTCCTAGTAATCTGGGGTATAGTTCCTTTAGTCAGGCCTTAATTGACCTCCTTAAAGCCTCAATTGCCTCTGATTTCTTCTCTACTTCGGCCAGAACCTTATCCCTCTCCACTTTGTTCCCCTTGTTCTTTTCTTGGAACTCTTTTAACTCTACTTCGAGTGTGGTGACCAAGGATCTTGCCACCTTATCCCTATCTATGCATGTATCATACGTGGCTTCTACAAATTGGGAAATGACCTTAACCTCCATGAGTACTTGGCTATACTCGGAAACAAGCACTACCACTTTCAATCTATCCTCCTCTTCAAGCGCGTGGCCACTTCTTCTATAGATTCCAAGGCCAAGGGTCGTCTCTCCATAGTGAGGATGATCTTCTAGACACTCCAGGAGGGACGAGTACTTCTGTGCAGGGAGGTGCTAAGTATGGGTGCTTCAAAAGGATGGCACCTTTAATAGACTCCATTTTCTTGTACACTTCCTACACCTTTACCTTCTCTTCCTTTAACTCACACCTTAACTGTGTGCTGATCAGTTCTTCCTATTTCAAGCTCTTGGCCTTTTCTACCAGTTCTTCTTCCTTCTTCCCTAACTTCCCCTCTAGCACTCTGATCCTATCATTGCGCATGAATAATCTAGCCTTGGTCTCAACCGTGACCTTGTTAAGTGCATTGCATACTTGCTCATCCAAGAGCTCCTAAGCATTCACTAAGGGATTGACCCCCTTAGATTCTGGCAATGTTATGAGCACCCCTAGTAGACTTCAAGTCTGGCTCATCAATGTGGGACTCAAACGCCCAAGAGAGCATCTTCTTGGTTCTGGGGTATGTGCCATCCTTTTCAAAAGACCCCATGGCTAGGAGCCTTTCCGTGGGTACAGTGCTTTGGAATCACATGTGTAACACCTTCTTTGTGTCATCAACATAGCTCATTAATTGTCTCTATTCTGCATCAAGAATTATTCTTCCCGAGCGTGCGCCTTTGGGTAAGCTTATTGTCAGAGTGGGGCCTCTTAAGCTATCATGCTCTTTTTGATGTTCTCCTCCTTCCCTTCCTTCAGCACTATGTCTCAGGCTGTGCTCCAACTCTTGGTCTATCAGGACTTCGAGAATTTTTTGAGCTTCTCTTTCCACCACCTTAGTGATCTACTCCTTCGTAAAACTTATGGTTCCCTATTTTTCCCTGAAACCTCCTCATCCCCCTTCATGTCTTCGGTGTCTTCCTCATCCTGTGTGCCCTTGCACCACGTGAAGATGAACTCCTGCTTCCCATCTCCACTCTCCTCTTTTGAGTCATAGATACTAAACACATGTGGCTCCTAGTATTTCTCTGCCTCTTCTTCCTTTCCGACATCTTCCTCACTCTCATCTTCTCTTTCTCCCAAGTATTTTTCCAAGCTTTCGGTCACCTCCGAGTCAGCTTCCTTATCCACCCTCTACTTTTTCCTGAGAGGTGGCTCCTGATCAAGGGATTTGGCCTTATCTTCTTCCTTAGGCAACCCTTCCTTGGTGATGGGTTTCCTAGGCACCTCTACCTCTGGCATCTTTTCCTTCACCGGAGACTTCTTTCTCGTATGTAGGTGCTTGGCTTGGTGCTTATTATTGGAATGCTCACTATCTAAGTAGTCGGCACACTTGGTGCTTTTTCCTCTCTTCCCCTCTTCTTGGGTGCGTGGGATTATTTCTCTCCAAGGGATCCTTAGGTATGGAGACTTCACTCTCTAGATACACACCCTTCTCAAACTTTGGCCTTATATGGAGGTATACGCACGCCATGGCTCCTCCAGTGATGGGTAGTGTTATCAGCCTAGTCATCTGGATCTCGTGCGACATGTAATTTTCCACGTATGCACGCTTGCCATTGGGGTAATTCAGCTTCTTTCTCATCTCCCTATGTTCCTAGTCTAGAATACCTAGCTCCAACCTTAGCTTCTTTGACTCCTTAAATCTATTCACTCTCGCCTAGAAGTATTGGGTAGTGAACACAAAGAGAAGCTTGCACCAAGGGCTCCATGATTCGTCTATTAGCTTAAACCTACCGAAGTAGAAATGTTGATAAACCATGAACTTGGCTTCCCCCTCGGTGGCTGCTGGGAGTTGTTCAGGGATTCTCCACTCTACCCCAAACACATTTCTCAGGTGCGTGTACCATTTCTCCAACTGCACCTTGTGGGGTGTTTTCATTGTATCATGCAGACATACTTTTTGAACCTCTTTCCAAGTGAAGGATCCTTAGCGAGGTACTCCCATAAAAAAATTTCAATGCATCACACACCCCAATCTCCATGAATACAATGGTGAGTAAGACATTGTTGAAGAGGATCTTGTCCCCTTCCTTCACGCATTTAACGATTTCTTCTATGATGTATGTGGATAGGTTGTATATGGTTCCTTCTGTAATCTTCCTGCACATGTAGCCAAGGTTTGTTGACCTATGTCCACCTTTCCTGGCCATTTAGCTTAGTCACTAGATGTGTGGCCATTTTCACCATGGGGTCCTTGATGTCTGAAATGTCGTAATATCATGACCCCTTCTTGCAAGCATACTCGGTGATGGTCTCTTGAATAGCCTCCTTGTCACCAAGATCATCTTCCAAGCTATCTCCCTCACATATGAGGCCTGTAAATTATGAAATAAGTTGGGGAGTCATGTGCATCTTGCACCCTGCAAAGTGGAAGTAATCTTCATGTACCCATGACATCAACCATTGGTATAGGCACTCTGGCTTTCCAAAATAGGGCAACTCATAGAGTTGTAGTAGCCCTGCCTTCTCCATTCTAACCTTAACGTCATCATTGTATATTGGTAAACCCTCTGGTGTTTGTTTGTTATTAGGGCACACTAATTCTAGTTCCATTTCCTTTTCTATTACATTTGTGTGGTGAGTATAGTCACTAACAGGTACACTTCTTAGGTGGTATTCCCATTCCTTACCCATCATCACCCCATCTGGGTATTACATCTCTGCATACCATCCTTCATTTGTGTTTACTTCGGGTTCTTGTTGTTTGGCCTTGTCCTTGCCCTTTCCTTTCTTAGGTACCATGGTCAAGGTCTTCTTATCACTCCTACTCTCTCCTTGTTACTCTGTCTTACTTCTTTAATCCTTCGATCTCAAATTTGTGATACAACTCTTTTGAACACGTGCCCTAGTTTTTCGAACCCTAACTGGGATAAAAATCTTCACAAGACAAAGCACCTCTTCGACTCTTTCCACAAACTCAAACCGCGGCTCATGCTTCAATCCCACATATTTTCCTTTACTTGATCGAATCAAAAAGCCTAGTTTATAGAACTCGCTTATATCTCAAACTCATATATTTCACAAAGTAAGAATGAGAGTGCCCAGACTGTTTACTTATAGTATTTCTCTTTTTTGAACATTAAATGCTACTTCACCTACCACCATAGTTTGTTCATTTAATGTATATTTTTCAAACAAATCCCGTCTTCAGTACCTTCACTTACGCGCTCATCCTACGTGAAAACTCCTCCAACCTGATAGGAGACTCTTGCACACGCGTAACCCGCATCGAAGGCACTTCTTCTGTCCTAGTTATTTCTCTCTCCTACCTTATGTTACTTTAAATTCAATTTTTCCTCCTTAGTATGTGGGATCTACAAGTAGCTTTACCCTGGCACCAACCGTTCTTCCATCTTTCTTTGTATACCTCTTTCAACCGGGCCAATAAACAAGGATTTTCAACACAACTTCCTTGGTACTTTAATCATGCACTCCTTTACATTTCTCCACCCCACACTTAAAATGATGTGTGGTCCTCTGTGAACTCAAAAATTCTCCAAAAATAGCAATAAGGTTACCGCACCTAAGGTGTAAAGAAAAACAAGAAAGGGAAAATGCATAAATGAAATTTCTAAACTAACTCACAAAATTACCTTATTTACAAACACCAAGAAGACTTATTTATAGTAGGGCTTCATCCTACTCCCATTGAAGTGTCTAGGAAACTTCATCCCATCTAACACTTGTAATTGGCATGTGCCCAAATCAAGGATGTACGAGATTGTGTAAGGACCCAACCAATGGACTTTCAACTTCCCAAGATGGCACAGAAACTTGGAATCATATAGTAACACCATCTGCCCAACCTCAAACTTCTTGTTTCTAATGTGGCGATCATGCCAAGCCTTTTTCTTTTCCTTTTCCACTATTTGGCTCCATCGGTGAGTGATCATCTCTCATCCAATTTTATTAACTCATCAATTCTTTCTTCCAGTGCTTGTTCATCGGCTAACCCTCCTACACGCACTATTCGTAGAGAAGGCAACATAAATTCAACCGGAAAAATAGCTTCCACACCAAACACCAATTGAAAAGGTGTGGCTTTGTTCAGCCTTTTATATGTTTTCCTGTAAGCCCATAATACTACCGATACTTTTTCATCCCAATCTTGTCTTCCGACATCACAAATTTTTGTCAAGGTATGACTTAGTATCTTGTTGAATGCTTTCGTGGTTCCATTTGCTTGTGGGTGATAGGGCGTAGTATTGTGATGAGCCACCATGAACTCTAATAATAGGATCCTCATGGTCTCATTTAGGAAATGTGTACCCCTATCACTAGTCAAACTCAACGGGCATCCATACCTCATGATAATGTTATCCCATAAGAACCTTGCCATTGTTGTTGTCGTGCAGTCTTTAGTCGGGGCTACCTCTAACCACCTTGTGAGATAATATGTGGAAGTGATGATATAACGTGACCCATTCCTACATTTTGTTGGTGGAATAGGTCCTACAAAGTCTATCACCCACTTTTCAAAAGGCTTCGGCTAGGAATAGGGTGTAAAGGCATCTCATCTCTCCTCCCTGGTTTACCAATGTGCTGACAATGGTCACATGATTTAAAATAGTCTCTATAATCTCTGTACAAATTTTTCCACCACAAACCTACCATTAATATCTTGCACGTGGTGGCATCACCTACATAATGCCCACCCGCACTTCCTTCGTGTGCTTCCTCCATGATGGCCAGGCACTCATGCTCTAAGACACATCTACGCAAAACTTCATCACGTCCCAACTTGTATAAGTCTCCACTAATTAACATGTAGGGCGCAGCACGTATGGCCAACTACTTCTTTTCCAATGTCTTCATTCCTTTCATGCCACACCTTCCTTTAAAAATATTGCAATCTCTTCCAAATCTGAGGGTGTGCACCGTAACTCTAATAGTTACACGTCCGACATTGCTTCCTCAATACTCTACGCATCCTCCCTAAATCAATTCTTGATAGATGATCAAGCCCATAGTTGATTTTTCCAAGCTTCACTACAATGGTGAATTCAAACTCTTGAAACAACAATACCCATCGACATATGCATCCTTGTAGAACATGATTATTCACTAAATATTTTAATGCCATGTTATCGTGTAAAACAAAGGGTGTTGCCAAAGAGATCTTGTCTAAAATTGAAGAGCACGTAGATCATTGACAATGCCTCATGCTCGGTTGTGGTATAGTTTTGCTCATGGTGGTTACAAAACATAGAGGGTGATCAATAGTCCCTTCGCCTAGTTATGCAAGCACCGCTCTCTAATGGTGGTCCCCGAGGCATCTACATGGACATGGAAGGGCTTGTCCCAAGAGGGAAAACATAAAATAGGCATGGTGATAACCCTATCTTTTAATGTATCAAATGCCCTCTACTGCACCTCTCCCCAATGGAAGGCACTTTTATGTCTAAGCAGCTCCTCTAAAGGCACGAAGATCTTGGCATATCCCTTAATGAAATTTCTATAATAGCTCATATGCCCAAGGAACCCATGCACTGAACTCTTGCTAGTAGGCTCCCTTAACCCCATAATAACTATAACCTTAGCGAGATCTACCAACAAGCCCTCCTTACATATGATATGCCCCAATAAAGTCCCAAAGGGTGTAACAAAAACACATTTCTTAATGTTGAGGGATATCTTCAACTACCTACATCTCTCAAACATTAACCTCAAATTGTCACAATGGTCTTTAACCAGACCATATACTGTCCAATCATCCAAATAGACCTAAAGAAACTTATGGATGAAGTCCTGGAATGCTTGCACCACTATGCACGAAAAGACAACTGGTGCATTCTTCAACCCAAAGGGCATGACTATATATGCAAAACTTCCCCACTTGGTGGTGAAAGTTGTCTTCTCCTGGTCTTCCTTTGCAATCTAGACTTAGTGGTACCCTGAAAATCCATCTCTAAAGGAATAGATTTTGTACCCAAAGTGACTCCTTCAAGAATTTCTTCAATGAAGCGGGTCAAAATGGATCAATGACACAAACTTCATTCAATTCTCGATAATCCACACAAATTCTAATCTGCCCATCCTTCTTGATGCTGATTACCATCGAGCTTGTCCACTCCGATTCTTCCACCGCCTCAATGATCCCAAAAGCTATCTTTTTTTCTCTATCTCCTCCTTGACCTTCATGTAGAAGTTAGGATTCATCCGATAGGGCCTTTTTCTAACCAGGTGTGCACCGTCCTTCGCTTTTCTCTTCATCTCTCCCAAAGAGTGGTGAACACATTTTAGATCATGGTACCCACATAGGAATAAATCCTCAAATTCATGCAAAGAGATCAATGATATTTGATACTTCCTTCTCTCGTCCCAAAGTAACCCCCAATAATAGCTTCCTTAGGTTCTTCTCCTGAACCGATGTTAACTCTCTTTTATGGTAGGCATGTGCGCAAGTATATGCACTATCCACTACCTCATGCATCCCCACGAATGGATAACATCCAAGCTTTCTAATTCCACTCTATCAATCACATACACCAAATTTCCCTTCTCCTTTTCCAAACATGTTCACTCAAGTTGTAGCTCTTCTACTTCCTCTTCTTCAAAATGCACCTCCAATCCTGGTTCACCTAGTAATTTCCTATCTTCCATCTTGGCACTATTCCTCATGGTAAGGCGTTTGATACCCTACAAGGCCTTATCAACTGATGGCTTGGTACTCTGATATTCAAAAGTTTGAATAAGGTCAACTACGAGCTCTTGCCAATTCCTTGTCTCGCGGCATGTCTCTGAATGAATATACCATGCACACACGTAACCCTACAGTAGTGTAGAATACAACTTTTACACCTAGAGGGATGGTGTAAAAGCTTCCACACCTTATCTCTCGCACTCCATTCACACTCCTAGATATGGAGAGAGGTGTGCTCCTTCCCATGGTACTCCTTGATGATAGTGGGTACATTACTCTTGGAAAATTTGACAGAGAGAGAAATTCTTACCTCGCGCCACTCTAAAAGGCTCTCCTAATGTGTGGCCCACAACCAAGCTATTGTGCCAATCAAGACATAACTTAACATCCCCCTTCATTCCTTTCTATCCTTCCATTGAGCTTCCACCTCCTTCAAAAAGATCTCATGGAAGGATCCTCCTGAATACTTGGGAAATTCTTTTCCTCCAAGGCACCTAACTATGTGCACCTTAGTCACCTTGGTCACCAACCCTCTTAATCTGTTGTCCCATTAATTTTTAAGTTCCATGGACCTAATTATCTCATGCCACACTAGTGGTATCACTCACTGATTGAGCATCTTCAAACTAGATAACCTTGTTAGTAGGGTGTATCATCTCAGGGTCTCTGATTGAGCGCACATAAATCCTGTCCAGAACTTCCTCTCCCAATGGTTCAATATATGGTGTTGACTTCCCATCAGCCAAGGGTATAATGACCCATTCCTCCTTGTTCTTGAAGCTAATGTACCCTTTGTTGAACCGAAGGTCCGCATTGTTCTTGTAACACCAAGGGCGCGCAAGTAGTGCTGGGAAATTGGCCGCCTCGGCGAGTGCCAAGACTTCAAGTCCCTAGTAAACTTGGCTCCCTGGATAGTGATAGCTACATCCTTCAAGACACTGATGGGCATTTCCTTAGTCTTGTTTGCCATATACATCACATCTGAAGATGGCTGTAATGCAGGGGCTTCCCATCTCGATGACATGCACCCAAAGTTAGAACATTAACCTTTGTGCTTGTGTCAATGAGGATATTGTTGAGAAGCCATCCATCTACAACTACATTCAATATAATCTCCTATCATATTCAAGGTTGTGAGGGGGAAGGTTCATGTGCAACACTTGTCTCTCGCGCTCTTCTCCTGGTGCATGGTACCTTCTCTCTCAACCAGATCCTAGCAAGGGAATGATATTCTACTACCTTAGTATTTTACACACTTCCTTGACCTCTTCCAGGTCATCCTTTTGTGCCTCAACCCTCCTTCCTTGTTCCTCCCTCCCCGGATTGCTCCTTTAAATATTGGATCTCCCTCGTAAGCTCCAAAATAACATCCATGGTGTCTTGATATATCTCCTTTTGATGCGTAGGGTCCTGATACTTTTCATGAACGACCTACTCCCTTTAAACCAAGGTTTTTATCTTGGTACCTATCTTGTACACGTGGCTTCTACCTTGTTGTTACCAAGATAGGCTCCAAACCTTCATCCCATGTTACCCGAGGCATCCACTGTATGTCTTCCTTCTTAATACTAACCATTGCAGTGCCCTTGTCCTTCCAATGGTGCTTGATTCATATGCTCAAATAATTCCAGGCACTCCTCATACTTATGCTTCTTTCCACACCATGAGCACTACAACAGGTCCAGAACTCACATTTGTAATGTTTTGTAGATCCACAGTTGAAACATGTTCCACACGGGAACTCACACCTTCCTCCACAGTTACCTCTACCAAGGAATCCTCCTCGAAAACCTCTTCCATGCACACCTCCTTCTATGCACTCCTCATAACGGTGATTATTATCATTGGAACCACTGGCAACACTATTTTGGCACACCCCATGATCAATGGCCTCATGGATTTGATCGATGAGCCTATAGGCCTTAGTATCATGGGTTGTAGAGGTGTAAATTTTGTAATAACAAGACACATTCTTCCTGATCACGTGCTACAGTGAGGGACATCTACTTACATCATGATCCTCATGACAAATTTCACAATCTACTGTCATAGCACATACCGTCCTCTGGGGGAAATTATCCTTAACATGTCCCTCTATTTCACAATCTGTGCACCACAAACCACTGTGAGTCTCATAGGCTGAGTTCGCAGATAATTTTTCCAACTACTTTACCATAACAACAATTTGAGTCTCCAAGAATGGGCTAATGTCGGTATCAATACTACCAATAGCTTCGGCATGTAGGGCAGCTTCTAATGGTTCGTGTGGGTATTTAAAAGTTTTATGAGACAAGGCCCTTCTAAAAGGGGTGATCAATCCTCCAAAAACCACTATGCATTCTCGAGAAGGATGAATATCATATGATAATTTAGACAAAAGAGTTTTAAAATGTGCATCATACTCTCACACATTCTCTGTCATTCCTTGTTAAATCTCCTCCAAAGTGCTAATGCTCTTATGCTCAAACTCAGGAATGTGGAACTCTACCAAGAATGATTCTTTACAGAAGTATAGTCCACCACCATTTGATGAGGGTCATACTTCCTATACCAGCTATGTGTGCGCCCTTGCAACGTGGTTGTAAACTGACTAGCATTTCGTTCTGGGGTTGTGATACCCTTCACGTGCCATATCAGTTCACACTTGTGAACATGTTTCGCAACATCCTTAATGCCCATGTAATCTGGTAAATACAGAGACATTTCAAATAATACTTGTGGTGGTGGCGTGGGTCCCTATCCTCCTGAGCTAGAGCCTTGGTTCCTTCTGGTGTTTCCTCCATCACCTGATCCACCTGGTCCACTAGGTCCTATGCCTCCAGAGCCACCAGATCCACCAGAACCACTAGGTCCAATAGGGACTGTAGGAGCTTTACCAAGAACCCCCATGGTCCCACTAAATTATGTGCCTAAAGGACTATGATGTCGCTCCGCTACCACTAATGTGTCCCACGCCACTCCTTGAGGTGAGACTGAAAGCTTTTACACTTTCTCCTTGTCCAAAGAATCCTCCAAATACTAGAATATGTGTAGCCATAGAAGAAGAAACTATTAAATTATAACTTCCAGGCATGGATCTGTCTCTTCCACTAATATTTACTAGGTCAATAACACTTTTTCTTGGTTCAGAAAACCAAGCCCCAAGGCTTGATCACCGGGTGGGCTCGGATATGTGCTAACGACTCTCCTTTCGCCATGCAATGAACTCTCACTAGAAGCTAAAGGGGTCTTCCTCATGCACTTACCAAGATGGGGTAGCACAAACTACTCAGGTTCCACATCTTTCATGTGAACCTCAACTCCTTCCCGTAACGTCTATCTCCATAGATCCATCACACTAGCATCCTTGCGTCATCTAACAATCTCCCTTTCATGCACTACACTATACTTGAGCCATCTCTCTTCCCTCTCCTTCTCTATCATGATATCTTCCATCTTCCTCCACCCAAACTCCCTTACCCAGTGCTCAAAAAGGTCTAGCTAGCCATTGGGAAAGCCTCTAAAGTCATGGTAACCATCAATATCTTCATAGCTAGAGGAATAGCACATAGAAATGTTTCTCTAGGTTCTCGTAGAAATTCAAACTCAGCAACCTCCAGACAAGAGTACGTAGAAATGGCGTACTCCAGAGTGTAACTAGTCGGACTCCTCTCACCAATGATCTACAAAGACGGGTCTACGCCAAATCTACATCCTACAACCTTTAGTAGTCTTCTTTGTTCCACATATACGATCCATAATGCCAGCTTGATCTAGATGCATAGGCTGAAATCCATTCATATAGTTCTATTAGGAAGCAGCAGAAGAAGGTATCATACAGATTGTGGTAGAGGTTCTCTTCTACCCATCTACATGCATTAAACTCAGGTCAAGTGCTAAATCTTTGAGAAAATTCATCCTCGATGCTCTTGAACCATGATTCAACATTTTCCAAGGTTAACCACTCTTTCATTACTCACTACATAGATCATGATGTATGCTAAATCCCACTACAACTTCGAAAAGAGGTCCCAAAATGAAACTAAGATGTATTCATTTTTACCCATCACAAAAGGAAGGAATCCCATGCGCGCTGGCCTATCACTCAACGAAAGCTGAGCTTTTACCTGAGGTATGCATGGGTACCGAGTCTCTCTTTATGTGAGTTTAATGGGAAGCATCATCTATGATTAGTGCAAGAGTTTTTATGAGGGAGGTTGAAACATACAAGAACCATAGGGCTCAGAACGGCCTCTAGATCCTTGCAGTCACTTTAGACCGAGTGTTTTAACAGATCCAGAACATGCATTATCGAAATAATTATACAAGCATTCATTCATAGAATGAAAGGAAGGAGAGCTCATAATAGAGATATATGCATTAGAACCATTGATATTCACATATATATTATATCGGTAGCCTCATTATATCCATTGATTCATTACAGAGTGTCACAGAGAGCAGACCGCAGTCATGCATATTACTGGACTTGTGTAACTAAGCTATCAAAAGAAAAATTACAACTCCATGCCCAAGACATTCTCACCTGGATGTAATTATCCATTAACAGAATCCTCACAACATATCTACAGAGCTCCGCTAACTCTTTAGATCTATATATCAATTCCCGCTCTCTCTAACCCGTTGTATCTCAAACTTGGATATCTTTTACTCCATAGGCACTTGTATTTATAATTCTCCTACACTGCCAACTCACCTTCTAGTTCCCTCAAATATGGTGCCAAGTGTTGAATGTGGTCCTTCATGTGAGCATGCCTCTCTAGGTCTGAGCTTTCCAATTTATCTCATGATGTTCTTCTAGAAGATTCCAAGGCATGCCCCTATCTGGGCCAACCTATCACCAGGTTGACATCTTATCCATACAAAACCGATCATGCTTTTCACGTGTTCTACCCTAGGTACTTGAATTGACTAAGTCCCAAACCTCATTTCGCACACCGCGCATGCTATGTGCTTCCTTAAACCTTGCTCTTGCGTGATTTTTCCTTGCGCATATTTTCATAACTTGGACCTTGTGTGCCTAAGCACCTTCATACTTGGCTAATATTCCGGGGTCCAACATCCACTAATGATCGTAACTCACATCCTATGTATGATATACTATTTTTAGTGAGAGGTGATTTTTTCCTCTTCTTGACCATCGTGATGTGATGAACTCCCTCATTCGATCTTGCACACCCTACCCTTACCTCAGCCGCTTCTTTAGGGTGACTTACTATTTTTAGTAAGCACCCATATAAGGGACTTACTATTTTTAGTAAGTGGTCATTTTCACTGCTTCTCTCTCGAACACTCATTCTGGCTTCCTCGTGATCTTCAATTCCTGTTGCCTTTGTCTCAGCTTCTTTTGATGATGACTTTCCAAACATAGCAAGTCTATATAGGAAAACTTACTATTTTTAGAAAGTGTGTTTCCAATGCTCGATTTGCGATGGAACATAATTTTTGGACTCGTCTTGTCATTACAATCACACCCTCTGAATTTCACATAGTTTTGTTGTCTAGAATGATTGGAAATAAATTTTGAAATTTTGACCTAGCAGTGGCTTTGGGCACGGAGCTACCATGGTGGCCATTAATGGAGCTTGAAATTTATAGGTCTGGTTTTTGTCTCCATTTGAGATGAAAACAACTCCATTGCAATAGGTTTTTCATTTGGAGCTCATGTGTAATTTTTTATCTCACTCCTATTGCTAGAATGATGGGAAATCTAACGAATGTGAGCCGGTGCATAAAGTGGGATTTTTATTGGAGAAAATGATTCAGAGCACCATTTGACCTCTTGTTTATTGCATCTTGATCACCTTGAAAAATGAGGAATTTTGCAAAATATGGAATCTTGATCCAACTTGTATCTTGTGAGATATGAAGATTTCTCGATTAGGTGACATCACGGTTATTTGGAAAAAAATTACATTTTCTCTTCGTTCTTCATCATTTCACTCCATTTTTTTCCGAGACCTACATATTTCTATGCATTCATGGTTTGGAGAGTTGGGAGATCATTATGGAGCTGGTCTTCAACAGCAATGGTGAACAGGTGTCCGACAAGCAAGAACATGGCCATGGCATGGTGACGAGCTGTGAAGGAGGAATGAGGGGGAAGAAACAACTAAGTGTTGGATTTAAATTTTCAAATAAATGTACATGGAGGGGTTGGGTGCATTTTTTGTCCCTGACCTCAAGGACATGAGGGACATCAATTTCCATGGTTTTCAAGGTGATGCCATGTGTCCTCGATCCGACGGCAGGGGATTTGCTTGAAAAATGCACCTAGGGAATGAAAGTCAGTCACGTGGGTGTCAAAAATACTCCCCATAAGGAGCTAGGTGAATTTTTACATGTATTATGTCCCTCATCTTAGGGACATAATGTACATCAGTTTCCATGGTGGTTATGGAGCTGACACATGGCACTTGATTTGACAACAGAGAATGAATGCTCCAAAAATACACCCAGAGGCTGAAAGTCGATCACATGGATGTCCAAAAGGCTCCCCATATGGGGACGGGTGCATTTTTCAAGGTATTATTTCACTCACCTCAGGGACATAATGGACATTATTTTCCATGGTGTTCCCAGAGCTGACACGTGGTGTTTGATCTGACGCAAGGAATGGATGCTCCAAAAATGCACCCGAGGGCTGAACTGTCAAGTCTGGAGGTCACATGAGGGTCCAAGAGGTCACATAGGAGCTGAGAGGGATTCAAGGGGTTAGGCACACTTTTACAACCTTGATTTACCTGACCTTGAGGGAAAACAGGGGACACAAAATCTCGCTAGGCTCTTAGAGCTGACACGTGTCCTCCTAAAATTTGGCTAAGTACCGAACTTGTGATAGTGATAACTTGAGATCCCAATGGAATTTTTCAAAAAAATTATATGATCCTGACTAGAAATGTAATTTTGGATCCATTTGTGGGGGTATAATGTCTTTTTCAGCCATATGTTACCTAAACCACTAGATTTTTTATTTGAGACTCTATTTATGCCTCGTGAAACACCGCCTCGCCAATCCTATGCGCCAAGGTGTTATGAAAATATTATTTCACCGTCATGTAGTTCTTGGAATTATATTTCCTTAAATGTTTTTTTTTTTTTATTCTAACTCCATCTAGAGCTCCCAGCATTCTTCTCAAGCCCAATAGTTGTTTTAGGCTTGTGAATCGCTGCTAGGCTTGGCACCCTGTTTTCACTCGACGCCCCAAGTCTTTCAAAACTTACCCAAACCTTCCAAAACAATTTCCATGATGTTAGAAGGTATCAAATTCACCACCATGTTTAATTTGGCCTTTCTTTCTACTCTAGGGGTTGATTCAGTCCTAGAAAGGCCTGTGATAACCCTTCTCACAACTACCCTGTAGATAACATCTTTTAGAACTCCCTAAAATCACCTAGGGAGAATGAATAGACTTTCCTAAATCACCTAGGGAAAATTTTGACATCAAATAGGGGTGATGGTACACACCCAAAATTGCACGTGCTACATTTTCGGAAAACGGTTACAAAAGTCCCCAATGATGATTCAAAATACTTTCGAGAAGGTGTTCGAGCTCCAAAGCCCACTTGCAATATATATTTGTAGCCTAAATAGCCTTACATAGCTTCTCCTTACATTTTTATAGTTTCCCCTTCATTATGTGCTTGCTTTGGCCTTAAGTGTCAAAACCACCGCCCGTTAGGGTGGCGATTTGCAAACCGCCGCCCGCGCAGGGTGGCATCCTAATTGATTTTTCTAGAATCTTCACGTGAGAAATTACATGCGACAATTCACTTAAGTTTATCTTTTGAACGTGTCCATGAGTTGAATTTGCTAAAAATAGCTTCATTTGCTTGGTTCTCCTAGTTCCTTCTATTTTAAATAGATTTAATGAGTGGAACTACCTCTTCAATTCCTTGTGCATGAAGTAACCTTCTAGCCTCCATTCCTATATATTCCATGCTTGTATTCAAGCAAAGGGCCTGAGAATTTTGTGTATCTTGCATTGTTGTGCTGCAATAATCTTGCTAGGAATTGCATAGCCAAGTTCAGATCTCGTTGTACTATCTTTCTTATACCCGAATTACGCCTTATTGCTTCCAAGTTGTCATTGCTCAAGCGCCATCCTCTTGTTTCCGTTCTTTGCATTCCCATCCTTGGACTCACATGAACACTCGTAGGAAGAAAGGAAATAACCGAGGGGACATATACTCATACTTCTAGATTTTCCAAACCTCTTGCTCTTCTAGGTTGGAGTTGTGTATTTGTTTGCTTTGTTTTGTCAAATTGCATATCAAATGGAGTAGAGAAATAATTCATTTCAATTAATCAAATAGTTACAATTATACCAATTCAATAGGAATTTTTCTCTTCAATACCGCCAGGAAATAGTGGGTGAATGATAGCTCTGTTAGAGTCGGATTTATTCTTCACTTTTGAGGTAGAGTTGGAGAGATTTTATTTGAATTAGAGTATATTTTAGATTTAGATTCACACATATACACAGATAGCTAGCTAGATCTAGAAAGCTATTTGTTTTTCTTTAAATTTTTTGTTAGATTAGATTCATTTTCTGAAAAGTTAGAAAATCACAAAAATATTTATTTCCATATATTAGCTTGTTTATTGTTTTGTTCTTATATATTGTGAAAACACCAAAAATATAGTTTAGATTTCATTTGATAGATAGTTTATTCACCGAAAATGAATCAAATTCACTTTGTATGACCATCAACGGTCCACAGTAGGAAAATACCTACGGTTTTGATCCTCTAGTCCCACAACCCAATGGGCCAAAGTTAGTAACTGACATTGACACAAGTTTGTGCTTAACAATCTTACACACACCCACCACATACACAGATAAAATAAGACAGTTAGAGACTTTAAACATAGCTACTAACAAGGCCTACAACTTTTGGACTGCTCCTAGGAATAGGATTTGACTGCATGTATGACCATTCCAGGGCCTCAACCTCAATGAGTCTTTGGTTATGACCCATAGGTCCCGCAACCCAACGGACCTACTAGTCAGTTAGATATTGACACTAGCCTATGCACGTAGGTATTTATATCCTCACCGCTTCCACTTGATATCATCACACAACTTTCATTGTTAAACATAGTAGCCGATCAAGCTAAGACTTTCTGGACGAGACCAGAGAATCACCCTTAGTTCCTGCAGCTCCGCTACATCTCTTGTCTCAATTTCCATGACCTTGTCTGGAAACCCATATGAGGCACCTGTAGGCTACTTTCCACGTATTCCACAACCCACCAATAGAATCTTGGTTGAGCTAGAAATCGATTGGAGCCTCCAAGTAGCTATCATATCAGACCCTGCCATTACACCCCTTCAGGTTAGGAGATCATTCTTTGCTTTAGATTCACATATTCCATTATTACATGTCGAAGACATAAGGTTACCCAATTAGCTTGGTCATCGCCATCACTTTCACTCCCATTTCAAATTCCACACCGGCTATCTCGGCACGACCTCGGGAGGTCAGGTGCGCAGAAGGTCACGTGTTGATTTTCTGTCATACAAATTGGTGAACCCGACGTGAAGAGCTAGTCTCTAAAATTTCCACTTTCATCCATCCTTTATTCTGTGGGTATTCTTATACCCCCAGAATATGTCAGGATATGATGAGTATGGTTAACCCATCCTAGATTTTGGCTTGTACCAACACCATTCAAACATACCACATTAGTCACCTTTTCTTTCAACATGGGCAGACAACCAATCATCCACTCAAAATCCTCTACTTCAAGGAACCAATGTTGGTTCTTCTATGCGCATTGAAGAACTGGATTAGATCACTCAAACTTACCCCCTTGAACAATCAAGTTCAAATAACATGAAATTTACTGGAGAAACTAGTTCATCTCCTCGGGTATTGTTTCGATAGCACATCACCATGCAATCTGATCTACTCCCCCATCTTGATGAGGATTATCTAGCACGATATGCTAAGAGTGAGCAGAAATTTCAACAAATGAACCAATATTTTAATAGGTTACAAGGGCAAGGTAGTGTCCCGCTTCAAAACAATAATGCTACCTTGCCACCAACTGATAATACAACTAATGAGGGGTGGCAACATCATGAATAATTCATAGTGGGAAACCATATTCCTCAACAACCTTCAAGGGTTCAACCAAAGGAGTCTAAGCAGGGCACCACCCCATCAATAGGTGATGTCATTTCAGATTTGGTTGATAAGGTCAGGGAGTTAGAGCTTGCCCAGAATACACAGAATTCATACGTAGGGAAAGCATGGACTCCTTCTTACCCACAGAACCATGGGAAAATAACGACTGCCCATAACTCGCCAGTCTACATGAATATTTTGAACCATGTGGGCTTTTTAACTGGGACAGTACCTTGGGTATGCCTCCTCAAGCCACATATGGTCATCTACAATAGGCGCCAGCCGGAAGTGCGTTCTCAAATGCTATACTAGCTGAAAATGTGACATTCCCTGGCTTTATACCTTCAGCTCCATATCAAAGTAACCAACCCCCTTATATGCACATGTATTCTAAATCTCCATAGGGGGACATGTACACCTACCCAGGTCCATATGGAAAATGCAAGGAATGTCATACGCCCCACCAAATATTTATGTTGTCCCATTTCAGTAGCCAACATAGCCCCCACCTCCCTAACAAGCGTCTTCAATGGTGGAAACATATGCAATGGGGACTTATTATGAATATCTCAAAGAACCCCTAGATTTCTCCATTCGGGTTGTCATGCTCCCGAGACCCTTGCCTGATCTCTTAAAGTTCAAAGGGGAGGGTGATCCAAATGCTCACATCAAAGCTTATGTAATGGCCATTCAAGAGCTGCTCCCATGGGATGTAGTCATTGCAAATATTTTCCCTAAGACACTTGAAGGTATTGCTCTCGACTAGTATTATAGGATACCGGAGGCTTTGATACACTCGTTCAAGTAACTAGTGTCAGATTTTATCAAATCCTTTGATATGAACAAGCTTTTGCAAATAGGAATCAGATAATTTCTTCATATCAAACAAGAACATAACGAGTCTACAACTCACTTCATTCAGAGGTGGTGACATGTTCTCTACTCTTCTACAAGTGCTCCAAACATGGACCAAATGGAACTTTGTGATTTGTTCCTCCACTCCCTCAATAGAGAGATGAAGGAAGAGGTTCAAAAGTTCCCAGCTAAGGAGCTATGAAGAGGTGTTAGAGGGTGCTCTTTGGATCAACCAAGTGGCCATCAATAGTGGTCATAAGACCTACGGAGCAAATGGGAAGTTAGTTACCCCTTCTCAAAACACTCCCGGCTACTCCAAAAATACAAATAACAATCAAGGACCAAAGATTCTTAACAAGAATTGTGGAGTCATGACCGACAATGTGACTGACTAGGCCAAAAATCCTAATGTTGTTAGTCCCACCAGTAAAGGTACAATGAATAACAACAACAATGGGAATAATAATGACAGCAATCAGAGGAGAAAAAATTTCTCACCCTCAGTAAACATTGTGGATTTTAATCATCCCCAACAACAAGAAACAACCTCAGCCACAATGATAAATACTAACCCCAAGCCCTAGTCAATACCCCAACCAATTCCAAAACCAAGGGAAAGGGTTCCAAAGTGTTAACTATAACAATCAACAACCAAAAATAACCTTGGTTTTGGACCACAACAAGGAACCAACCAAAGGCCTCGGGATTATGATCCTAACTTGTATTGTGGTTTCCATAGGGTCCATGGGCATGACACAAGAACTTTCCGTGATTGTAATAAGTTTTTGCAACATTTTCCAGAAGACCAAAGATAGTTGTTTATTGACATGTTTCTAGCCAATCCAACTACGCCTAATCAAAACACCTATATGGGACTAGTGTCTCCATAGAACACACCATTAGGAATCTTTAATGATCCTCTCCCCATGCGTCTGAAGGACGGAAGACTAGATCCTAATGGTTTGAATAAAGGCATTGTAATAGGGACTCATGATCATGAAGCCTCAACTTTGTCAAACCCATAAGTGGCACCTCCTTTGGATGGTCGCCAGCAAACGAAGATCATAGGTTTGGTTGAGTTGGACGAACTCCAGATTAACGCTGCAACAAGAGCCAGAGACTATTCATCATAGCTGATCCCGATTTACCTAGTTGTCTCGAATAATGCTCATGACATGCTAAGCAAGCCAGTAGGGGCTTATGACTTGATCAGTGATCTAACCAAGACCTTTTCACACATTTCCTTCTTAGATCTACTGAATAATTCTCCCGACTCATCGAGTTGCTCTCTTGGAAGTGCTCGGTCTTGGCCATTTGGCTAACATTACCCCACCGCTAGAGGTGCAAATAAACCATATAGACTTTGACGTTTTCCCTCTAAGACAGCCCAAAAGGGATATTGGGTTTGTATTTGACATAAGCAAGATGCCTACAGATGCCAAAATAGCTCGTAGAGGCGATCCAGCCTATTTTTGCAAGTCTGGATCTATAACAACTATGTGAAGCATGCGATGATCGATGATGGGGCAGTAGTTAACATCGTCCCCTTCTCTTTTCTTCAGAAGTTAGGATATGGGGAGACTAATTGCTCCTTGACACGAAACACATTAAGAGGCTATGATAGTCTCAAGGTGACCTCGATTAGGACCATAGTATTATCAGTCACTCTTGGACCCAAGAAAATGCTTACTAAGTTTTATATTATAGATAGGAAACCAACTATAATATGATTCTTGGTCACCCTTGGATACACCGCATGAAAGCAATCTCATCCACCCTATTCCAAGAAGTTAGATTCCTACATTTAGGGAAATTCTTTATCACTCAGGTGATCTAAAGCCCTTTGAAATACACTTGGCCAACTTGAAGAAAAGGCTAGGGGTCCACTCTAATTTTGAGCTTCCCACTAATCAGCTAAAAAACTAGTAAGCATGTTACCAGAAGAAAATTTTGCTCCCATGACGGAATTAGAGGTTACAGGTTTGATCGAGGGTATTATGGCCTTCAAAAATGAAAGCATTGTTGTAGAGATAGTTTAGCTAGGAACTACAACAAAGATTGTTTAATCATAGAAAAGGATTTTCATATTCTTCTTCCCTTCGATTCCATGGGTATGGGATGTGCTTTGGGACCTGGTTCCTTCATACGATGAGGTTTTCATGGTAGATGTAACCAAAATAAAAGAGGAACTTACAAAGGATGAATCAACATCTGTCTTTCTCGAGTGATTACCGGACTCTCCACTTTGATGGAGCCAGTGTCACTTCGTGTCGTGGCAGTGTGCATCCTTACCTCACCCAAAGGAAGGGTCTTACATTTTTCTTTCAAATTGAATTTTGCATGCACAAATAATGGGGCTGAGTATGAAGCTCTTCTATTAGGTCTCATTATAGCCAAGAGAATAGGCATCCTAAATATTAGGGTGTTGGGTGATTCAAAACTAGTCGCAAATCAGGTATCCGAGGTATACAGGACTAGGGCTAAACACTTATAGCTCTATAAAACTACCATGTTGGACCTAACTAAGGGATTTGATTTCATTTCAATCAAGGTAGTTCCATGTGAATAGAACCTTTTGGTAGACTCTATAGCGACTTCGCCTCACGCTTCACCCCAAGTAATTATTTAGAGGACACCAACTTCATGGTTTCACTCCGCACTAAATCCTTGATTCACAAAGTGCCAGTGGCATCAATGTTGACATACATGGAAGTCTGGGGGCCATTTTGACTCTACGGACCCTATCAATGGGGATGAGTCAACCTTAACTTATTTAAACACTTTGGTAGAATTACATCTTACTTGTCAAGAGGTAGAATTTTCCTTAATTCTACGTTCCTCCTCTTATTTTGGGAATCCAATGATTGAGTCATCTCCGGGAAGAGATATTGAAATTTACGAGGTAGAAGAGGAAGGGACTTGGAGTTTCCACTATCCCCGCATGATTTTGAGGAGGGTAATGCCTCCTTAATTGAGGGAATGATTGATGTAAACATCGGAATGGAGGAGGAACCAAAAATCTTAAAACTAGGGTCTTCTTTAACTCCAGAGGAAGTATAAATTCATACCCAAGTCCTTAAGGAACATTGAAAGGCCTTTGCATTTAGTTATAAGGAAATGACGGGAATTACACCACACATTGTAGTTCACAATCTTGTTACTAAGCTAGATGCTAAACCAATTAAGCAGAAATCAAGACCTATGAAGCCAAAGGTAGCCCTTATGGTAAAAGAATAAGTAATGAAGCTTCTCCAAGTAGGATTTATCAAGCTAGTTGATTATTCACAATGGGTATCTAACATTGTCCCCGTTCTCAAAAAAATGGAAAGATCCATATTTGCATAGAATTATGGGACATCAACAAGGCTTGTCCTAAGGATGATTTCCCGCTACCATCCATTGATGTTATCATCGATGCAATGGCTAGATTTGAGTTATTGTGCTCATGGATGGGTTTTCGGGATACAATCAAATCAAAATTTTCACAGAGGATCAAGCTAAAACTACATTTATAACTCCTTGGGGAACTTATTGTTATGTTGTCATGCCATTTGGTCTTAAGAATGCTAGTACTACGTACCAATGAGCAATGACCTACATATTCCATGATCTTAGTCATAATATTATGGAATCCTACATGGATGACCCATCGCCAAGGCCAGAAGTGCTGCGATCACCCGGAGGTGCTTCGTATCATTCTCTTATGATTGATTGAGTATGGAGTCACATTGAATCCAGAGAAATGTTTATTCAATGTAACAGAAAAGCTTCTAGGCTACATTATATCTTCATGAGTAATTGATGTTGACCCAGCCAAGATATGGGATGTGTTAAAAATGGTTCTGCCATCAAACGAGTGTGGTGTTAGATATTTCCTTGGGAAACTCAGTGCAATCCAAAGGTTCATCCCTGACTTGACCTTTTCATTCATCGAATCAACAATTTGTTAAAGAAATATTATAACCTAAATTGGACAGAGGAATGTGATGAGGCATTTAAGGCATTTAAGCGATTTTTGTTATCCACTCCCATGCTAATGCCACCAAGGTTAGATCACCCTTTGATCTTATATTCATGGGCTATAAATGTTTCGTTGGCCTTGTATGTTGGCACAAGAGGACGATGACAAATGAGAACGGGTTGTTTATTTTATCAGTCGATGTTACTCGATTATGAGACGAGCTACATTTAGGTAGAAAAGGAATGCCTTGCCATAGTTTTTACAACCAAACACTTAAGACATTACATGTTGAATCAGAGACAAGGTTCATCGTTAAGACAGACCACTTATGGAAATTCCTCATGCAAGGATCCTTGTCTAAAAAGGTTGGGCACTTCATTACATTAATGGGTGAGTTTGAGCTAACGTTTGTAAATCAAAAATCAGTTAAGGGTCAAATCATTATAGATTGGTTGGCTGATAATCCATTAGACAGGGGTGATTTGGTAGATTTGGACTTTCCCGATGAGTGCGTATACTTCATTGAAACCAGGCCCCCTATCTCTGTATGTCCTTAGTACACTGACATCATCAATTTCATCATGGACCACACATACCTAGAAGGGGCAACGTCACAACAAAGAAGGTGGTTATGCATAATTGCCGCCAAGTACATCATCCTAGAACAAGTGCTTTATCACAGAGCCTTTGATGGAATGCTATTGAGATGTGTTGATTCTGAAGAGTCTGAAAAGATTCTTTATGAGTCACATAGTGGGGTATGTGGTGGTCACTTTGGCGGCCACACTACTTCCCGAAAGATACATCGATGGGATATTTCTGGCCCACCCTTGAACATGATGTGGTAGAGTTTATGCGCAGATGCCACAAGTGTCAAGATTTTTCCCATGAAATCCATATACCGGTGCAAGCTTTATAACCGATCACAACTTCATGGCTCTTCTCCACGTAGGGCCTAAATCTAATAGGGAAATTCTCTCCTCATTAACAAATGGCCATAATTTAATAATTACAGCCATGGATTACTTTACCAAGTGGGTAGAGGTCATGCCCTTACCACTGTCCCTAGCTCTGTAATCGCTAAGTTCATCTTAAACCAGATCATTTGTAGGTATGGGGTGCCACAGGTCATTATTTCTGATAATGGCACATCTTTCAAAAATGACAAGGTGCATGAGTTGTGTGCAAAGTTCAAAATAATTCATCACATAGCTTCTCTCTATTACCCTCAAGCTAATGGACAAGTCGAGGCTACCAATAAGACTTTAAAGTCCATTCTTCTAAAAACTGTTAAGGAGAATAAACGAGATTGGCATCTGAAGCTTTTTCCAGCCTTATGGGCCTACTGAACATCGGTTAGAACACCAACAGGAGTGACTCCCTTTTCTTTAGTGTTCGGTGTTGAGGTAGTTCTACCACTGGAGGTTAAACTACCCAACCTCCACATTTCATTACATGGGATCCTAGGAGAAGAGGGTTATCGAGAAGCTTGTCTCTCCCAATTAGAAATCCTCAATGAAGTTAGATTGAATGCTAAGCAATGGCACAATGTATACGCTGACTGCATGGCTTGACAATACAATAAAAAGGTATATGAATGTGAGATCTATGAAGGAGATTTGGTGTTAAGGCTCGATAGCCAAATTGACAAGAAGACCGGCGAGGGAAGAAAGTTCAGACCTAGGTGGATAGGTCCATATTGAGTGGTGGAAGATTATAAAAATGGCACATTCCATTTGTGTACTCTAGAAGGTGAGGAGTTTAGTGAATCTATGAACTCCCTTCACCTAAAGAGATACTACGCATGATCCATCAACATTCTCATATGTACATTATTGCATCTGCATTACATTTTCATTTGTCCATTCATTTTGTAAATTTGTGATCAAGGGACTTATTCTTATAGCAATTCCTAAAAAATTATGAAAAACATTGACAAAACATTCAAATCATATCTCTTCAAATTTTCATGGTGTCATCAAATGTTTCTAAATCATTTATCAATCCAAACAAGACAAGACAAAGTTTTGATAGTAACCATACCAAGGCCTGCATACTTGGTTCTACTTTTGGTCTCTTCTTAGGATAGGTGTCTTTTGTTCATGGTCTATTCTAGAAGCTTCATGGTGTCACATCTATCCCATAAAAATATCTTTGGAAATAAGAACATTCTAAACATTCTTCCCAAATAACTAAGTCAAATGCAAATCAACAAAAAAAAATTATTTTACACATTTCTTTTCCCTACCAACCTTCGGTGTTGAGCTTGCGTCTCTTACTAGTGAAATAGGGTTGGGAAAGGAAGGAAATTCCCTTACTCGCCTATGCTTTGTCCACGGTGATGAGCCTGTGCTTCCTACCGTAGTAAGGGGTAAGGTGGAGGGGGTCTCTTTGACAAATGTGAAAGTCATAAACAATTAAATCAATTACTATGAAATCTTAAGTCAAGACAAAGTGAATTAGATGTTCAAAATTCCAAGAAGAATTCAAAACCTTAAAAACAAATTTTGTTAACCAAGTGGCCATCTATGGATCCAAGTCTAGATAAACTGTAGAGCAATTCACATTCTAAACTATGAGGTAGCATTAGTGGGGTAAGGTTGTAGCATCCCAATTTGGCTCTGTCAAACCTTTGTCTTCGTCTCACCATTACCATTCAAGAAATTTCATGGCTTGTGCCCTTTCTAACTCTCGGTGTTGAGCCCTTGCATCTTACTAGTTGTGTGGGGTTAGGAGTGGAGCAAACATATATATTCATCATATCATTATGTCATCATGTTTTGTCAAGACAAATACGAAGTACCGAAGATTGCAAAAGAAACTAAGTTTAAGATCACATTGTGTTTGCATCATCATATATCATCATCATAAAATAAAAAAGAAATCATTCTATTGTCATTTCATATCTACCGCATACATTTTGAAAAGCATAGAAAATTAGAAATTCTAAACATCTAAGAGTACACACGTGAATCAAATCATCAATGTAAGACAACTCTATGTAAGGAATAACCAAGCCAAAAAGAGATATATGTACATATCATGGTGTGTCATAGTTTTTACAATTCCATCGCGCACTAGGTGCAGTCAAAATGCTCGCAATGAGCACGAAATACCAAAACATCACATATGCCTCACAAAATAGAGACTAAGCAATAAAGCCACTATGCCTATCCACCCCTTTGAGGCCCCTTATGACTACTCTAGTTATGAATTTCTTAGGATTTATTCTCAAAAGTATTCAAAAAGAAAAGGGGCAAGGCTAATGCAAATCCATTCCAATTCAACCATTCTTAAAAATGAAAAAAATGGTCATTGTGGGCTCAGAGCTCAAAAATCACCAAGTCAGTATGCACAAATGAATTTGAAAATGAGTTTTCTTAGATATATATATGTTGTTATAACTTCATTTTGAGTGTATGTGTTCATAGGGATGGAGCGTTGGCACAGGTATATTTCTATATCCCCGCACAGATGGTAAGTCCTCTTGTCGTTTTAATTTAGTGTTTATTTTTCAATATTTTATCTATATGAACTTGAGTATTCTTTTCTCCTGCAGTAACAGGAGTTTGGGTACATGAGATTTTGACACACGGGCATGTAAGGTATATCTTCTAACTCCCCATTTGGGAATGCCATACTCAGACTCTACATTTTACGCCTCTTCATGGCTAAGACGCTTCTCCAAGGGGGCAATATGTATGCACCAAAAACTACACGTGCTAGATTTTTGGAAAACGGTTACAAAAGTCCCAGTGATGATTAAAAATCCTTTTAAGAAGGTGTTTGAGCCCCAAATCCCACTTGCAGTATATATTTGTAGCCTAAATAGCCTTATATAGATTTTACATGCATTTTTCTACTTTTCCCCTTCATTCTATGCTTGCTTTGGCCTTAAGTGTAAAAACCACTACCCTACCCGGTGGTGGTCCTGATCAATTTTTCTAGAATCTTCACGTGAGAAATTACATGCGACGATTCACTTAAGTTTATATTTTGAACACATTTGTGAGTTGAATTTGCTAAAAATAGCTTCGTTTGCTTGGTTCTCCTAGTTCATTCTATTTTAAATAGATTTAATGAGTGGAACCACCTCTTCAATTCCTTGTGCATGAAGTAACCTTCTAGCTTGCATTCCTATATATTCCATGCTTGTATTCAAGCCAAGGGCCTAAATTTTTTGTGTATCTTGCATTGTTGTGCTGCAATAATCTTGCTAGGAATTGCATAGCCAAGTTCAGATCTCTTGTGTTGTCTTTCTTCTACCTGCATTACACCCAAATTTCTTCCAAGTTGTCATTGCTCAAGTGCCATCCTCTTATTACCATTCTTTGCATTCCCATCCTTAGACTCACATGAACACTCAAAGGAAGAAAGGAAAGAACTCGAGGGGACATATACTCATACTTTCAGATTTTCCAAAGCTCTTGCTCTTCTAGGTTGGAGTTGTGTATTTGTTTTCTTTGTTTTGTCAAATTACATATCAAATAGAGTAGAGAAAAAATTCATTTCAATTAATCGATAGTTACAATTAGACCAAGTCAATAGGAATTTTTCTCTTCAATATTGCCAGGGAAATAGTGGGTCAATGATAGCTCATTAGAGTCATTATTTATTCTTCACTTTTGAGGTAGAGTTGGAGATTTTTATTTGAATTAGAGTAGATCTTAGATTTAGATTCACACATCTACACACGAGATAGCTAGCTACATCCGGCCAGCTATTTGTTTTTCTTTAAATTATTTATTAGATTAGATGCATTTTCTGAAAAGTTAGAAAAGCACAAAAATATTTATTTCCATAGATTAGTTTGTTTATTGATTTGTTCTTATATATTGAGAAAAAACCAAAAATATAGTTTAGATTTCATTTGATAGATAGTTTATTCACCGAAAATGAATCAAATTCATTTTGTATGACCATAAATGGTCCACAACAAGAAAATACCTATGGTTGTGATCCTCTAGTCCCACAACCCAACGAGCGAGTTAGTAACTAAAATTGACACAAGTCTCGTGCTAACAACCTTACGCACACCGCCACATACAGAGAAAATAAGACGGTTAGAGACTTTAAACATAGCTTCTAACAAGGCCTACAACCTTTGGACTACTCCCAGGAATAAGATTTGACCGCATGTATGACCATTCCAAGGCCTCACCACAACGAGTCTTTGGTTGTGACCCAAAGGTCTCGCAACCCAACGGACCTACTAGTCGGTTATATATCAACACTAGTCTACGTAGGTAGGTATTCATATCCTCACCGTTTCCAATTGATATCATGACACAAATTTCATTGTTAAACATAGAAGCCAATTAGGCTAAGACTTTCTAGATGAGACCGAGAATCACACTTAGTTCTGTAGCTCTGCTACATCTCTTGTCTCAATTTCCATGACCTTGTTTGGAAACCCATACGAGGCACTGCGCAGCTAGTTTCCACATATTTCATAACCCACCAATAGAATCTCTGCTTGAGCTAGACATCGATTGGAGTCTCTGAGTAGCTATCATATCAGACCACTCCATTACACCCCTTCAGTTAGGAGACCATTCTTTACCTTAGATTCACAGATTCCGTTATTCTGTGTCAAAGACATAAGGTTGTCCAATTAGCTTGGTCATCACCATCACTTTCACTCCCATTTAAAATTCCACACCGGTGTCTCAGTACAACCTTGGGAGGTCAAGTGCATAGAAGGTCACCTATTGATTTTTGTTGTACAGCTACCACACTTGACATATTTGACTTGGGGTTCCAGGGAATGATAAAACATGAAAATTTCAGCATAGGGGTATAGGTGTCATTCTCATAAATTGTTGATTTCCCCGTTGAAAATTTGCATGACAATAGCTGGCTCTAGCTTGGGGGCATGACATGGACTAATCATAGTGAAGACATGACATGGGAATATAGAATCTCAATTTTAGACCATATAATTCATTGACTAGTGCCTTATCCATTGATCTCTGCGAGTCATGTACAACCTATAACAAGAGAGAAAGAGAGCGAAGAAGGAAACACACACGCACATGAAAAGGATGAAAAAGAAACACACGACATGTAACAGGAAGGGAAAAACATGCAATAGAAAGGGAAACAAACCTAATAATCACCTATGGTACAAGGGGGGGAAAACCCACTTTCACTGAAGCACTTTTCATTTCTCAAAAGTTACCCTTGAATGGGAAACACTGAGTGATGATGTTATGTGAAGCCATTGACTACTTCCGTAAAGTAACCTCCCTCATCAATTTTTATGGAAGTCGGTGCTTCCATGATTTTCCTTTACTTTTTAGGAGTGAGTCCATGTGATCTTTTTAATGCTCAGGTCTTCACTTGGAAATTCCACTACCTTCATGTTCTTTGAAATCGCCTTTCATAGTGCCAGTTTCTTCCATGTTTATCCATATATTTGATTCTCCATCGAGGTGCTATTACTAACCCAGAGCTGATTTTTGTTCTAATTACTTTGATATTCAGAGTTACTTTCTTTCCAGGGTCTATGCTCATTGACATCTTCTTCATGAGAAACATTTGATTCATCCTTTATCTCTACTCCACTATGAGGCGTTTGAGTATTGATGGGAGGATTGGAGGAAAACTCATACTTATCTTGTATATCTATGGCACAAGTGAAGAGATCAAGAATAAGCTCGGGGTCTTCCAAAACTTCTACTACGTCTAAGATTTCTTACACTGAGTTATGCTTTGTCGTTTCCTGCAAGCTCATCTTTATACACCTTTGAAGAATGCAACTCAAGGAAACTATCTAGAGGAATTACCTCATCATCTTGGGAATCGTTGTGCTCTACCGATCCTTCATAAAAATAGATTCATCTTCAAAGGCCTCGAAACTTCTTGCTTTAGTTTTTTCATCATGGAAATATTCTTCCTCTTCAAATGGGAAATAAAATACCTCAATTTCATCATTGTATCCACCAACCATTGGCTCAAGAGGGAGATCATATTTCTCATCTAGATTTATTTCAACATAGCCTATCCTCACACTTGGTTGAGGTTTCCAAGTCATCTTTATGCTTGTCTTCTAGATTCATGGCTTGCATTAAAAGTTCAAGACTGGTCTCAGGGTCTTTTGTTTCTTTCGCAGCTCTTAGTAGTTCTTGTATAGATGGTTCTTCCCCACTATTTGAGGGTTCATTACAGACTAGCTTGGTCTCTTCCTGGGTGACATGATCAAGGGAGTCCTCATCTTCGAATGGGAAAGAGAAAATTTCTTCATCACGGATAAACACATAAGCTGATTTTTCTATTTGAAAATCGTCAAGAACCATTTCCTCTTCTTCATGGTTTACATCATCCGGAAATTCAAGGTCTCCCTCTTGTAACTTGAATCTCCTCAATACTTCTTCAAATTCCAAATCTCTCCGGGAAGGCATGTCGGGACCTATTAAGATGGGGATATCCTCCTCCTCCTTAGTATCCACAAAGTGATTCATCTGCCTACTACCTTGGTATAAATTGTTAGCTTCTGGGCTTCCGTAATTTCATACCGTGTACCTCAACTTATTTTCAGAAGTAATTTTTACATGTCTCCCTTCACATGTATGGTTTCAAAAGACGAATTCATCTGAATTTTACCTCCCAAGTCTCAGCAACAATTTCTACTCAGCAACATTCCGAATGAGGTTAGGACTTCTACTACCAAAATCATCGCAAAATTTTTCTTTTCTAAAAATCGCAAGAGCCACTTATGCATCTTTGACCTTACCTACAAGTGGGACCTCTCTTGACTCCAAAGAGTAACAAGAGCCACTCAATGGAATCATGGTAAGTTTAAGAGATTTAGCAACCTTCAAAGGCATCATGTTATCTAAGGCACCAAAATCTATTATGTAATTGTTTAGTTCATATTCTCTAACAAGCAGGGAGATGTAGAAAGGTTCAACTTTATCATTATTTGATGCGCTCAGAGAAAGCATGTTCTATGAGGGAGGTGTAGGTGGGTTTGGTAGTACTCCTTTAGGACGATGAGCTACATCATTGGGTGTTAGACTACCATTTCTGATGTATCGAGACAAATCTCTCAAATTGTTTAGGATGAGTCCTCAAATATTCGTTTTCAGTAAATTTGGACTTTGTCTTTGTTCGCATATTCTATGAAATCAAAAGGATTAGATGTAGATAAGGGGGTGAAGGGACTGATTTTGGAGTATGGACAAGCTTAGGAGTAGGATTTGATGTTTGAGGTATTGACGATATTTTAAAGTCTCACTAGAGCTTTCAAGGTATTAGATTTTGTAGGAGAAGATTTGGATTTAGAATTGGGAGAGGCATCAGAAGACTTACTTGGAAAATTGGGAGCCTTCTTACTTGTTACAGGATCATGCTTCAACAATTTCGACTCCATAGAATATGGAAGTGAAAGTCCTCAACTGATTTTTTTTTGTGGAGTCGCCATAAGAAGATCATCAACCTTCTTTTTCTTAGTAGTGGTGGAGGAAGATGCTCTTTTCTCATACTAATAATAAGTGAATATCACACATGAGAAATTAGGTGTATCTTCTTCATCTCCTTTGTCACCTCCATAATACTCACAAAATCTTATTTGTGTATCATTCTCAAGCTCATCAACTTCTATGAGATCATCACCTTCACTTTCTTGTTGAAAATATTCTTCACTTTCTTGAAATCTGCAATTTACGTTCATGGGTAGGGCCTCCAAGGTGATCGTTTGGGGTGCTCCCCGCAATCTAATTTATGTTGCTTCTTTAAGAAGATACTCGTTAAAATAATTCTCTCTTCAAATATGCCATCTCATTCACCAACTTTTGTAGCGATGGATTGGTTCTCTCATCTTCGTGGATGTTAGGTCTTTCCTTTGATGGATTCTTGATCTTTATAGAGAGGATGATATCATCATCAAATTCAATAGCCATCCTTTTTGCTTCTACAATGTTCCTTGGTTGGGATCTTTGCATAAAAAATCCTACTTCTGATGATTGAGCATTGAGGAAGAATCTCTTCACATCATTTTTAGATGGTGAATCCTCTTCGATATCCCGTGAAGCAACCATTCAAAATGAGTCATGAAGTATCTAATGGTTTCATTTTCTCCTTTCTTAATTTGAGCCAACTATACTAGGAGGTCCTGACAGTCTTCAATTGATTTAAATATCTCTATGAACGAATACTTAATGTCATTCTAACCCATGATGGACCAGGAAGGTAGGAGGTAAAACCATTCTACTTGTTTTTCTTAGAGGGACTCTATAAACAGATCTCACAATGATGTCTTCATGTTGGACACCAAGAATTCCACATGATGTTGTGAAAGAAATGATTTGTTCTTCAGGATGTTGTGCGTTGTCTCCTTTGAAATTTGGAAAGTTCTTATGGGAACCCATTGGTAAATCGTGAAGAGGAGGTTCAAGAGCAAGTAGGCCTGTATTACTTCCCCACAGAACAATGGGTTGAGGTATTTCTTCTTCATCTTCCATTTTCGTTTCTTCTTCTACTTCATCTCTTGATTCTAAAAATTCTTCTTCATATTTTTCTTCTTTTGGGAACTCAATTCTCAAGGGTGATTGAAAAATGAGATAATTTAAAGGGGGGTATCAATAGAGTCTTGACAGGATTTCTTAGTGAACTGGTTGAAGAGTTGGATGGAGAGGAGGATTGAGATAAGAAGTATGGATTATATCTAATTCATTCTTGCTGATTTTTCAAAGCCTCGAAATTGGAATAAACAACACCTCTTGACCTTCTCAACTTGGTGTATCTTCCTTCAACCAGCTTTTGGAAACTTTTGCAGTGGGAACATGAAAGGACAATGTGGAATGTGAAAATTCACGTGTAGAAATCAGCAAAGTGTATCTTTCAGAAATGGAATTTCATGAACTTCTTTTTTTATTTTTTCAATATTTGATTTTTTTTTGAATTTTTAGACCTTGCGGTCATATATTGGGTGCAGATGCTGCTAAATCTACCCCACGGTGGGCACCAAAAACTGTTGGCGAGAAAATTTGTTGGGTGGAAAAACTTGTGGATTTCTTGCCAACGCTTTGGGAATCTAAGTCCCTCTACTTAATCAGTGTAGCTTTCGTATATGCATGCGTAAGAAAATGTGGATTTCTATGGTGGCATTTTAACCGGGATCCAATAAGGGAACTCCACTGACCCTACGACAAAGCTAGCAATCTCTTGTTAGGGAAGAATTTTTTAAAGAGTGGGAAGGGGAGTGAGAAAGAGGTAGGAGAACTAATGTTACAGGTAGAAAATTATATTCTTGCACACACACTAGTTAGAAACTTCAACACATGCATTTATGGGAAGAAACAACTCTACGAATAGCAACAAGACCAAATAGAATTCACTGATCACCAAGTATTAAGAAACCCCTTAGTCAAAGAAAGCTAGAAACTCCTTCTTCTATTGATTTCTCAAATCAAATTTGTACATAATGTGGGAATGGAGGAAATTTGAGAGTAGAGGATAGTAGAAGAAAATGGCTATCTCCTTTTCTTTCTCTAGGTACAATGCACTCTTGAGTTTACAAGATCAATCACCAACCATTTGAAATGGGAATGGCATTACAATTTATAGAGTAGAATATGACTCTTCATCTACCCCCCAATGCCTTTTCATATGTCCTCGCACAACTTAAAACTTTTCAACTTCCTAGGAAACTTTTAAGTCCCTTTTTATAACATAAAGGTGACTTATTACATTATGAACATTAAGACATATGAAAAAGTGCAACCCCAACGCAAAATTAGAACATTTGAGAAGAGAGAGAAATGGAGAGAGGAGAAGAAGAGGAGACATCATTCTTGATGAAGTCTATTGATCCTTGTTGATGGAAAGTGCCAAATACAGTGAAACTATAAATCTTCAAACTCCTTGCACACTATGAATCTCCTTCAAATCAGCTCGTGAATGCTTGCCAAGTTGAGTGAACTATTCCATTAATGACCGCAACTCCCATCCTGCGTATGATATACTATTTTTAGTGAGAGGATATTTTTCCTCTTCTCGACCATCGTGATGTGATGAACTCCCTCATTTGATCCTGTGTACCCTTCTTTAGGGTGACTTACCTTTTTTAGTAAGCACCCATATAAGGGAATTACTATTTTTAGTAAGTGGTAATTTTCACTGTTCTCTACTCTAAACACTCATTTTGGCTTCCTCGTGATCTTCAATGCCGTTGCCTTTGTCTCAGCTTCTTTTGATGATGACTTTCCAAACATAGCAAGTCTATATAGGAAAACTTACTATTTTTAGAAAGTGTGTTTCTAGTGCTTGATTTGCAATGAAACATAATTTTTTGAATTTTCTTGTTGTTACAATCACACCCTCCGAATTTCACATAGTTTTGCCAACTAGAATGATTGGAAATAAATTTTGAAATTTTGACCTGGTAGTGGCTTTGGGCATAGAGCTACCATGGCGGCCATTAATGGAGCTTGAAATTTGTAGGTCTATTTTTGTCTCCATTTGAGATGAAAAAAATCCATTGCGATAGGTTTTTCATTTGGAGCTCGTGTGCAAGTTTTTAGCTCACTCCTATTACCAGAATGATGGGAAATCCGATGAATGTGAACCGGTGCACGAAGGGATTTTTGTTGGAGAAAATGATTCAGAGCACCATTTGACCTCTTTTTTATTACATCTTGATCACCTTGAAAAATGATGAATTCTACAAAATATGGCATCTTGATCTAGCTTGTATCTTGTGAGATATGAAGATTTCTCGATCGGGTGACTTCACAGTTATCTGGCAAAAATCTCCATTTTTCTCTTCGTTCTTCATCATTTCACTCCATTTTTCTCTAAGACCTACATATTTCTATGCATTCATGGTGTGGAGATTTGGGTGATCATTATGGATCTGTTTCAGATCAGCAATGGCGAACCGGGTGTCTGGACAAGCAAGAACATGGCCATGGCATGGTGAGGAGTTGTGAAGGAGGAATGAGGGGGAAGAAATGACTAAGTGTCGGATTTAAATTTTCAAATAAATGCACATGGAGGGTATGGGCACATTTTTTTTGTCCCCTCAGGTGAGGGACATCAATTTCCACGGTGTTCAAGGTGATGCCATGTGTCCTCGATCCGACGATAGGGGATTTGCTTGAAAAATGCACATGGGGGCTGAAAGTCGGTCACGTGGGTGTCAAAAGACTCCCCATAGGAGGCTGGGAATATTTTCCATGTCTTATGTCCCTCACCTTAGAAACATAAGGGACATCATTTTCCACGATTGTCTGGGGTGACATGTGGCGCTTGATCCATGACAGGGGAAGGAATGCTTCAAAAATGCACCCGAGGGCTGAAAGTCGGTCACATTAATGTACAAAAGGATCCCCATAGGGGGATGGGCACATTTTTCAAGGTATTATGTCCTTTAACTCAAGGAATAAAAGGACATTAGTTTCCAGGGTGATCTTGGAGCTGACACGTGGCGCTTGATCCTACGACAGGGAATGGATGCTCCAAAAAATGCACCCCAGGGATAAACTGTCAAGTCTTGAAGGTCACATGAGGTTCCAAGAGGTCACATGGGGGCTGAGAGGGATTCAAATGGGTTGGGTACAACTTTATAACATTGATTTCCCTTACCTTGAGGGACGTCGAGGACAAAAAATATCCCGCCAGGGATCCTAGAGCTGACACATGTTCTCCCAAAAATTGGCTAAGTCGTGAACTTGTGACAATGATAACTTGAGCTCCTGATTGAATTTTTTAGAAAAAAATTATATTATCCTAACTATAAATTTCATTTTGGATCCAATGGTGGGTGTCTCATTACTTGATTCAGCTATATGATCCCTAAAAAATAGATTTTTTATTTAAGACTCTACATATGCCGTTGAAAAACTTCCTACCAATCCTATGCACCAAGGTTTTGTGAAAAATATTATTTCACCATCATGTAGGTATTGGAATTATCTTTCCTGTTGATGTTTTATTTTACTTCTAACTCCATCTAGAGCTCCCGAAATCTTCTTCTAAAGCCCAACAGTTGTTTTAGGCTTGTGAACTGCCTAGGCTTGTGCACCCTATTTTCACTCAGACTGCCCCAAGTATTTCAAAACTTCCCCAAACCTTCCAAAATCATTTCCATGATGTTATAAGGTATTAAATTCACCTCCACATTGAATTTGGCCTTTCTTTCTACTCCGTGGGGTTGATCCACTCTAGGAAGGTTAGTGATAGCCCTTCCCAAATCGCAGTAGATAACATCTTTTCAGAACTCCTAAAATCACTTAGGGGGAATGAATAGACTTTCATAAACCACATAGGGAAAAAATTTGACATCAAATAGGGGGTTACCACACTAACAAATTTGACTTAGGGTGACTGGGAATTATAAAACATGAAAATTTCGGCATAGGAGTATAGTTGTCGTGTTCGGAAATTGTCAATTTCCTTGTTGCACATTTACACAACAACAATATCAAAACTTTTGTTTTGGGTGACGTTGTTTGTTTAAATTCTTTGAGATCTATGGAGATAGATACTTTAGGCTTATCTCATGAATTCGATAACTCTAGAGGTGGAGGTATGGCTATGAAATTTTTGGCTTTCGTAGGTTCGAATGGAACCATATAGTGGACAAGTGGTTATGTGTATAATGTCAAGTTTATGGGAAGATATTTTGGACATGGGATCTTTAGATTTAGAAAATTAAGATAATGATGTTATGTGTGGTTCAGAAGAAAGGAAACCCGATTACCAATATTTTGAGTGATTAGATGAAAGGCCTTACAATATTCGATGGAATGACCCGTGTCCTATGATAATGACAACGAGATGTTGAATTCATACTAAGCGGGTTTCCATCCTCATGGGTCTGATGGTTTGGGAGGTGGTAATATTATAAGTGATTTTTGAAGGAGGTCATCTAAAATAGTTACATAAATCCCCCTAGGTGTAGATGTGGATGGTAATGAAGTCTTGGGTATCTTATGCTCTAGCAAAAGTAAGACATTGATTACGGGTTGTCGGATCGTCTATCACTAAGGAGTTTTAGATAGTTTGATGGATGAAGTACAAGGACCTAATGTGGAGGCTTGGTAGGTAGGAATTGGTCTTGACATGACAAGGTGTTTACTAGGAGTGGAAATTACCTTTCTAGAAGGAGGTGGAAGAAAGGGACGAGGGCCATGAAAATAGTATGATTCATATAAAGTATAGTAAGGAATTTTAAAAATTTAACAACACCTTGTTTATGTGGTCCCTTTGTGGTTGTGGATGAGCTAGGTGTGGATGTAGAGGTAGATATTGGTGAAGGGGAGTTTGGATGATAGTATTTGTATATTTTGTAGATTTTGGATTGGTTGGTGTAGAGGTAATATTTTTGTAGATGGTAGGGAATATGGTTCGTGGTTTACCTTAGGCGGAGGTGTTTATGTCATAAATGTTTCAAGAGATATCATAGTTATATCTACAAATTGAGGTGTAGACATAGGTGTGGTCATGTTAGAAGATATGATTGATGTGGAAGCGGACTTAGTAATAACAGTGACAAGGAAGGAAGAATGGTTTCAGTATTGTTTTTAATGGATGAGGGCTTGGTGGACATTGGTATAGGTCCGGTAGACATTTATTGTGGTTATGTAATTGTGGATTTAGATTCGTTAGGGTTTGATGAGGAATTGGGAATGGGTAGTATTTTAGTGATGGTGAGCATGAACGAAATTTGATTGTGGTTGATCTGTAGATGGGGATGATTAGGAAAGGGTTATTTGAATATGTCAAGATTTTGATTTTGGGGTGCATTTGGATTGTGTAAGTGGAGCTCACCTCTGTCAATCAAATCTTGAAGGGCATTACAGAACGTGTGGCACATTTTGATGTCATGTCCCTTAACCATATGGTATTTATAATAATCATTATATTGATACCAATAGGGTTTGGATACGGATGTATCAATAGGTCGGATAAGTAGGAGAGATATCATGTTTACATAGACCAACTTGTGAAAAATTGCACTATAAGTTTCTCCTATGGGTGTATAATTACGTTGTTCATGGGAACTCTTAGAAGTGGGATTTTCCCTAGAAGTAGATTTAACTACTAAGACATTAGTAGCTAATTTGGAATTTTTCAAGATTTGAAGATGACTTAGATAGGAATTCGGTCTACGGTTTCTTAGGGAAAATTTTAACAACTTATTTCTAGAGCTCGCAATTCCAACTTACCTGACCATGGTAAAAGCTTCATAAAATGTTTGAAAAGATTGGATTTGTAGTGTTGTTGAAATGTGTTTCGCACATGAACACGAGAAAATTTCAATCAGTTTAGTTAGTAGTAATGAGAAGGATAATTTATTAGTTATATCTCTCCGGTGACCAAAAATTCGATAATAGACTCATCCCGAACTTGTTTGATGGCGTATGAGTAATTAATAGTGATTTTATGGGCTATGTTTATGGAGAAGTGTTCTAGGAAAATTTGTGTGAGTTTTGGGAATGAGAAAAGGGAAAACCGAGGAATGCTATTATACCAATCCAAGGCAGGACCGGCAAGGTACATGGGGAAATTCCTCAACATGAGATCTTATTCATGGGCTATTAGATAACATGTGTGACTGAAAGAACATATGTGTTGTTAGGGATATTCCTTGTTGTATTGATAAAATTTGGATGATCCGAATGGGGTGGATATGCTTTATATGGCCTTGAGGAGTGAATGGGCTCATTTGCAAATTTGGTCATAAGAGAGAAATTATTGGGTCATGATGAGGCAACTTTAAGATTAGATATATGGTTCATCATGGCTTTAAGAGGATTGAGTTGTGATGGTTGGTGCAAAGATGAGCCGAGGTTGACATGAGAACCGGCTAGGTTGTGTGTATGTTTCATACTACCAAGGGATGTTTTACTAGTAAGGAATATTTTTCTGTGGAATGTTCTACTAATAGGGAATGTTTTGTTAAGGAATGTTAGTTGGGATATTTTGTTGATAGGGAATGTTTTTCTGAGACAAAATGTTTTGTTGAGGGATATTTGTTTTAGGAATGTATTGTTGAGGGATGTTTTGTTGAGGTATATTTTTTTGATATGCGATGTTTTGTTGAGATAGAAATATTTATTGTGGAATGTTTTGTTGTAGAATGGTATAGGTAGGTTGAGACACTAACGGTTGTGATGATTGAATATACTAATAAGGATGTGGGATAGATATAGTGATGAGAGGTTGTGAATAAGGTGGTGGTTGTTGGAAGTATATTACAGAGGTAGCAGAAGATGGTACTTCTTGTGGGATATTTTGAATTAAAATAGATTTTGGTATGGAAATTAATGTCTGTGATGGTTGTGGTACATGTTTTGTGACAAGGGGTACAAGGGATTGGACTGAAATAGGATGAGGGTGTAAATGACACTAGTATTGATTAAGGAAATAGATGCAGGAATATAAATTATGATGTATTTCGTGGGATTACTAACTGGTTGAGAGTATGCGTTCTTGAGATACATTGACTGAAACATAAATAAAACTTTCTAGTGGTGTTTGGACAACTAATATGTTAGAGTGGTAGATGAGGAAACACTAGTATTACTTAAGGGAGGTGTGGAACTAATGGAAGGCTTGGGTCAATATGTGGGTTTTTGAGTAGATGTTTCTTGAGAAGAGATCATATGGAGACTAAGAACATGAATGGAAGACACAACACCGGATGTTTCAGGTTGAATGATAAGAGTGGAAGATTTGAAATTTGATGTTTTAGATTAATTAATAGGAATGGAAGATTCCACATTTGATGTTTCATATTGACATATGGGTGGATATGAATGTATATGTTGGACAATGGGTTGTTTATTTCAATCAATAAGGTGTGCAATAATAGATGAAGGGTCGAGAATGTGTGGTTCAGATACAAATGGTTGGAGTTGGACACCCCTAGCTATAAGATAAACATTAAGAGAAACATGATTTAAACCTAAGATCTCTTTAAAAACATGGTTTCTAATATCAAATAAAGGATTTTCAGATAATTATGATTGAGAGTTAGGAGAATATGGTTGTTTGGTTTCGTCTTTCTTCGGTCCATAATATATTTGACTCGTGAAATTAGCATGAAGAATCTAAGAAATTTTGTCACATTTCTTCATTATATTTCTCCTCTATTTCATCCCAATCTCGTTGATCATTAGTAATAGGAGTAGATGTGATTGGTTGATAAAATGGGTTTTATTGTTGTAATGGTGTAGAGAATGTGGTAGGCTAATGGTGTAGGAAATGGTGTAAACAATGGGATATGATTTTGTAATGGTGTAGATAATGGTGTAGGTAATGATGTCGAAATGTTTTCAAGTTTTATTACAAGATTGTTGTCTAGAAAAGTACCATAGTAAACAAACAAAAAATCACCTAGAAATGAAAAATAACTAAGTGGGTTGATTACAACAAACCGGAAAGAAAGAAACATAATTTTTTTAGATTATCTTGATTTTATTAAGAAAAAGTGAAATGTGAAAAATGTCTTATGGGTCCTAGGAAAAGGAAAACTATGGCTAGTTTCAAGTATTTTTATGGGCGGTGTCCTGATATGCCTAAAGGTACTTGAGGCTCAACATTGTATTGCTACGACACATGATTGTTATTAGGTCCTACCCCCTCACTTCACGGTCCTGCAGTGATAAGGGAGTCATGTGCTTTGCCAATATATTGATAGACAAGTGTTTATACTTGGCCAAAACATCAAGTTGGTTTCCCTATTGGGTGATGAAATCCCAATAGTTATCACATAAGTGGGAATTATTTAAATGTGTTTGATGTTTTAATTGCTTTGGTTGTGTGTGGGGGAAAGATAAAGTGAATGCAATGAATTAACTTTCCTAATTAAAACTATGTGAGCAAGAAGGATGTAATTGTTTGTTTTAAGAACTAAAATGAAATTTTATTTTTGACGAGAAAACAATCAATTAATGCAATCAAAGCAAAAGAAAGTTATAGGACTCACCGTGATAAATGGTTTTTTTGCAATTTTAATTTTTAAGCAACAAGCAATCCAAAAATTCAGCAAGCAAAATCTCCAGAAACAACAACTTACAAAAAATAGGTTAGCAGAAATAGGGAAGAAACAAAAAAACAAATATTAGAAGGCTAACTATAAAGTAATCAAAAGGATTCAGAGAAATCATCGAAGATTGTGAGAATCGTTGGCGATTCACCAAAATTGCGACTATTACAAAATAGAAAACCAGATGTGGAAAAATATGATATTCTAGATGAATGAAAGTTTTTTTTAAGACTTTGATAGTAAATATATAGAAATAGAAATCTGCAAACCTAACCTAATTAGAAAATAGAGAAATGACTAGAAAATAGTAATTAGAAGGAAAACTACAAAGTAAAAAAAATTATTCAGAAAAATTGTTGGCAATTTACTCAATCATTGGCGATTCACCCGATCACTAGTGATTCACTAAACCTCTAACATTTACGAGTAGAGAACTGAAAAATAAAAACAAAGGATATTTTGATGAAATAAAACAATGAATTAAGGGAATCGGTCCCACCAGTGTGCCAAAATGTTCAAAAATATTCCTACCTCTTCAAATTGAATTAACTAAGCAAGAAAATAGAAATATACTAACCTTAGAAGATTCGGGGTTTAGTGATATGTAGATGTTGATTGATGATGATCGATGTTGTGCTCTATGAAAGATGTGTACAAGCTCCTTTCCTGCAAAGAAACATGTGATCAAAGACACTACACAAGATATGATTAATAAGATGGATAAACTAGATTCTCGGTAAAGGCCAATTCTAGGAATCCAAAGGGCTTCCTTGAAGGATGTCAGCTTGTTGTTTAAACAATCAAGTGGATTGAGATAAATAAGTGATACATGATAACTGATATAAAATAGATAATTGATATATGATGAGCTGATACAAAATAGATAGAAAATAGATAAGAGAGAGATGAGTGATGGATTATGGCTCGAACTCAAGCTTGAAAGGTAGGTCTTCTCCTGTTCTGCCTCGAATGTAGCCCAAACAAGCTCAGCTTCAATGAGTATGTAATCAAATTACACATGATAATATTCTTCTACTTTGCTTGCGAGTTGGTGAGTGAATTCAAATATGTTGTCCAATTCTTCTAAAGGGGCATAATGGATGGTGCACAAAGTCAGATCATGCAAGATATCATATTGCTCCCAGTAAAAGGGGTGTCAAATTATTAGAAAGGAATGAATGTTGGTAATTTCATGAGAAGGGCCACCAATTTCCATCTAATATTGATCCATGTTTAGAAAAATGTCCGTAAAAAAGGCATAATATAATAGATAAGGGAGATTTAGTGAAAACTGATGAATATTGTAGGAATGTAAAAATGATAGGAATCACTAGTGATTGGACCATTCGCTAACGATTCTAGTGCTTTGCAATAAACTGATAAATTCAAATATCTGATGATTAAAACTTGATTTTTCAGAATATTAAATGTTCAAAGATGATGTAAAAGAGATGAATAAACAAGTAAGAGGTACCTGGAGGTTGATGTGGAGCTAAAATAAGCCTTAAACCTTGCCAAAGAATGCAATGTGATGGTTTATGAAATCTACAAATTGAGTCATGAAGAGCTGATTATATGTGATCCAAAATTGCTCCATGATATTCAAGTGAAGATGGATGGTAATGTTTGATGTTTATTCTACTATCCAAGTGTTGAATGATGATGCATAGGAAGTTGTGGAACCAAATAAAAAGCAAGAATTCATGAACTGAAGTTGAGGATCCTGGAGAGAGGATGGAAAACTTGCTTAAATAGTCATTTGTGATTAATCTGAATCACTTTGTTGATTTCAGGTTGTTCAATTTTTCTTCTTAAAATGTCTAGAACATCTTGCTAAATCAATGTCTTTGGTTTAGATTTTTGAGGGTGTATTTGTTATACTATTAGAGGATATGTTGTGTTTGTTTTGGAGGGTGACTAAATAAAGTAGATTATATTGATTTAGGTGTGTGTGTAGATGATTTTGATGGGTGTATAGATGATAATGATAGGTTTGTAGATGATAATGATAGGTGTGTGGATGATAATGATAGGTGTGTTGAGATAAGGGGATTAAAGGTGCTCTTAGATGGATTTTAGGGAGTAAATAGATTTAGGTGGATTTGGGTGGTTTAGACTTTGGATAAATGTGAATAAATGGTGTGTATGATGAAATATTCAATTAATTGATTGAAAATTGGGGGTAATTAAGGGTATAAGTATGGGATGTTGATTAATTAATAAATTGGTCAAAGATGAAGGGTGTAGACTTTCAATATCTACACCACTCTCTTGATAATACTTTATAATGAATTTTTTTGTTTGTGCTTAACTTGGATTTAAGGGATCTTGCTTTGAAAGCTTAGATCTTAAACCTAGTTTAGAGTGTTTCAAACCTATGTGGGGGTTGTTCCTTATCTCTACTACTAATTTTAGGAAAATATAAAATCTTTATATAATCTTTGAATGATAATTTCTATAGGATATTTTGAAATTCCCGGAGTGTTAGTAAATGAGTGCATTTGACTTGCTTATTCAAGTTTTTGAAGGTTTAATTTTGCATTAAGGAAAAACCATGCAAAGATAGTGAACCATAAAATAAATCAAATTAAAAATGATTTTTGGGTGACCCTTGAAAAAATTCCAGTTCCATACCAAACTGTGGATGGTTTGGTCTCTTTTAGATGGTTTTTTCCACTAGGGATGTGAGGTGTTGTAAACTTTTTGTACACAAATTATGATGACTATACTACTTTGGATTGATGTGATATTAATTACTCAAGTGAGTGATAAATGTAATGTGGAGAGTGGGTCTTGTAATGAGATAATTATATAGGTAATTAGCCTCCGAGTAGGTGCACAAGTAATGATTTAGGGATTAATCCAATGATGACATTATCAAGTGATAAATTACCAAATTAAGGTATTTATAGTTAGGTCATGTGCACTTATTTATCCCTAACACATGTCTACTTATCACAATAGGTGTATTATTAATAATTGATTGCTCCAAATATGCCATTTAACCCCTAATACACGTCCTATTATTATATTAGGTGTATGAATATGGTTTGGTTGGACATCTTTGCATGAATTTACCCATAACACAACTATTTTCTTCACTAGAGATATAATTAGGTTTTTTGGTGAAGAAAATCCACTGATCCCTATGTAGACACAAAATCACACACTTGGGTACATTTCTAGGTCATAATCACATATAGTATTATTCATATGATTCCTAAGCGAAAAAACTATCAATCGAAATATATCTTTAGCCTCTTTTTTTGTCTTTCTTATTTCCTCTTTAATCTTGCACACCCCACAACCCAGTCGGTATTTCACTTACTTATATTTCTTCACTCTTGACACCAACACTTTGGTGACCTCGTCCCCTCGGTCACCCTTGACCTCTTTGTATCTTGTTTTCCCCTTTTGGGCCTCTTTTATCTTTTGGGCATATTTTTTTCTTATGGGTCAGCCTTTTAGCTGTGAGTTACGAAATTAAAACAAGGGAATCATATAAATACAAATCTATGTGACCATAATAAAGTACAAATCTCTAAGAATCTACTATCACCACCTAAGGTTGCATCCAAAGGAATTCTAAGAGCATCAAGGCATCCATCTAGCAATCATACAAGGGACAAGGGACTACATTTTCTACATACACTTTATAGGAGGGGAAGTTAATTATTCTAACCATACATATATTTGCATTTCTCCATCTAGCTATCACTCGCTATCAAGTGCATCTCATACAAAAGCTTCCTAGGGCATGATTTCACACTTTTCACAAGAACTACATGGATTATAAGATGTAGTGTAGTGCTCAATCGTAAGTTCACTTTGTTGGGTGACCATCAGGGTCGTTCTAACTCCCCATTTGTATCTTTATTTGTTAGGATTTGATGTTTTTTGTGGGTTTTTAGGTTATCTTTTTGTTTGTAGGTTACAGAAAACTTTTGTGGACATGGTGCGACATATATGCAACCAACAATGAAAGTTAGCAACTACCTTGTGACACAAGAAAAACTAGATTCTGAGCTCTTGCACAATCATAGGTACCTACCAATGGTCTCTAGTATCTAAGAACCCATGTCCTATTCAAGGAGCCCTAGTCCAGGCTCATCCAATAGTTCAAGGATTTTCTATGTTTAGTTGAAATAATCTTATCCTCATGTTAATATATGTTCTAGTCCATAACACTTTGGAATTTATTGCGAAATCAACTAAGTTTTCTATTCCCTCTTGCACCTAGGGTTTTAATTTTCATTAGCTTATTGATTTTCTTAGATATATGCTCTAGCATTTATTTATCATATGTGACTCTGAAATATCTAAGGGTTTTACAATATTAAATATTTGTAAAATCATTTGGTGAACCCATCTTTTGAACACTCTTGAATTTTTCTTTCTTCTTCTTGATTCAATATCCTACTCTTCTTCCCCCATGGATGTCTCCATCTATGCCTTTTTTAGGATCATCTTGATTGTGTCAATAAACTCAGATCTTATTTAGCTAATACTTATATTCCTCCTCATACTTTACCTGAATATGTGTATCATAAGTTTACTTCATCTCTATCTCTTAATGAAGACCACATTACTTTCACATCAGATGATTTTCCTTCTCAAGCCATGTTAGAGCATGATTCCCCCATTTATATTCATGTTTGCATCAATAATGTTGGGGTTAAATGTGCCTTAGTTGATAATGGATTAGGGCTTAATATTTGTAATATCATATTTCTCCACAAACTTAGCCTCTCGAGGCCTCTTTTTCTCCTTCATCTATTTCTATTCATGGATTTGACAATATCCCCAGCATGTATTTGGTCTTATCACCCTCCCCATTACTTTGTCAGTCATCTAAACTACTCGATTCATGCCCCATAATGCCTAATAATATTAATTATAATATGCTTATTGGGAGGCCTTAGATCCATTTCATGCTTGAGGTTCCTTCTGATCTTCATACATTGCTCAAATCCCTTTATCAAGGAGTTGTTTGCATGACATTCCAAAGGGATCCATCACCTTTCACATATTATAATTCTATAGAGAATTCGAAGACATTCCTAGCTATTTTGCATCCAACCAACATTTCTTCAAATATGGTCTTGGCTATAAGTATTTGCTTCGTTATGGTTTCTCTGGTAATGGTTTAGACTTGAATGGTCAAGGAGTCACAGAACCATGGGTTCTCCCCACTCAATCTAATAATATTGTCCTGGGATATCATCTTCCCTCTACATATTATTCGGAGGCTTATACTATTATACATACTTATTCACTTCCTCTCATATATCCATAACTCATCAGTGACTCTATTTCTTCTACTTGGCCTAATTTGGACACTTTTTCTACTAATGATTCTCTTCTAGAATACATGGGGGTTTACAATCACCTCCTGTCTTTCCATCATAAGAAACACTCTCCATCACTTCTTAACACTACCACCTACTTTGGAGAATCTGATACGCCTACTGAAATTTTTGATGCTCCTGATACCATTCCTACTGACCCATACATAGAGGACCAGTAAGCTCTTCTCAATGAAGATACCATTCAATATAACCTCAGCACTGCTACCAACTTGCAAATGGTTTTTATAGCCACTTGTCTTACACTTGCCGAGTAAGATTTTATTCAATGATTTCTTCATGATTTTTCGACATATTCACACAGGACTATGGTTATATACCTGGTATTGATCCTTTTGTAGCCATGCATAAGATCATTCTTAACCCCAGTGCACAACCAACCGGTTCAACAAAAAGTCACAAAATACATCCAAAGGTTGAACTTCTAGTAAAAGAAGAAATACAACAACTACTAGATATTGGTTTTATTTTTTTCTTTGGATTATCTAGAGTGGGTGTCTAACAGGTAAGTGCATGGAGATGGGGGACAAAGGAGTGTAAAAAGGGACACCTTTTTCCCTAAATCAGCTAAAGTTTGACTTCATCGAATAATTCGGCATGCCTATGCTCAAGATTTGACAAAGTGGAAAGAAAATGTACCACAAATCTCTTAATCTAGTTTCTAAACTACTAATTTTATTTTAAATGGTTTAGATTTAGAGGGTCAAATGTGGTGCGCACACAAAGTATGTCTATTTTTGTGTCAAAAATATAAGAACCTATTGTGTGTGTGCCACCCCCATTCTTTGAGTTCTATAAATTTTCTTTTAAATTTGTTTATTATTAAGTTAGCTAAGACCATGCATGAGGTCCCATGAAATTTTCATAATTTTTGGATGAATATATAATTTTTATTAATTTTCAAAGTGCACATATCCCAAAAATGAAATATTTGTGCGTGCACCACCATAACTTTGAGAAAAAAAGTTGTTTTTTTATTTTCTTATTTTGAGTGCATGTAGAATGGAGTTTTGAGAAAACCACTTTTAAAAAAAAAAAATTGGATTAAAAAGTTATAAATTGTGCACCAAAATGTATGCATATGTTTTTGCATGAAAACAAGGCACTAGTAAAAGAAATTATGGATGAAAGCCTTAAACTAATTGGATTTTAGAAAGAATTATATTATCATTAAGGTAAAATAGAGCTTGACATCTTATTAAAATTTATTTTTGAATATTATGTTTTAATGTACGAGATATTGGGGTGCACATGTGAAATCTTGATGTTTTTATGTTAAACACAATTTTAATCACATAGAAACAATCCAAACCTTTGGTTTGGAAATCCAAGAAAATCCAAACCTATGGATTGGAAATTTTGAACCCCAAAAAGATGAAATGTGAGCATGCTATAGCATGATCGTGCTATAATGTGCTCGCGTTTTAATGTGTTATGTGGTATATGTGTTTGTGGCATGCTTATATTGACTAAAATAAATGTATAAGTTTTTCTTTTATTATTATTTATATTTTATTATTTCTTATACTTTAAATTTATTTTAGTAAATATAAGATGTTAGGGTCACTCTGCACCTTATAAAACTAGTCTCACAACTCCATCTGTCATGGTTTAAAAGATAGTTTTTCATATTCTAATATAGTCAGTACATAGGTATTTTTTAGGATTTCAGCATTCAATCTTTTAGGGTTTAAATTATACAATCAATATATGTTTTGTGAAATAATATAGTCATTTTTTATGTTTTATGGCCTTTTGGATTAGTTATTGACATTTTTATGATTTTTTAGGAATATTTAGGAAAGGTTTACTCATTCAAGGGAAATCTTCTCAAGAATGATTTTTCTAGGTGCAGGGAATAAACAATCTAATGGTGAAATTGGACTTCTTAGGATGATTTTGGGAGCTCTGTATGGAGTTAGGAGGAAAATAAATAGGCACTTTGAAACATATGTGAATGCTATATACATGTTAGTAACATCCATTTTTCTTTAATACTTTAAGGTTTCATGAATAATTTCAATATAATGTAACTACCCATTTCGGTTCCCAGGACAAAAATGGCCCTAAATTTGTAAGTACTAAAGATATGATCACCACATAGTGATAGGTTAATATTTTCAAATTCTAAACCCTAAACCTTAAACATTCAACCCATAGCCCTAAGCCATAAGCCCTAAACCTTGAACCATGAGCCATAAATGCTAAACCATAAACCTTAAACCCTAAACACTAAACATTAAAACCTAAACCCTAAACCCTAATCCTTGAATAGTTCTAAGCTAATCACACACTCTCTAGGATAGTTCAAGAAATATATGAAGCATCTAGAGGTGATTTCGAGAGAATATTGGAAGTGTTGGAGGAATTTTGAAAGATTTAGGAATATTTTTTAGCGCTTAAGGTTTAGGGCTTAGGGCTCAAGGTTTAGGGTTTAAGGTTTAAGGTTTAGGGCTCATGGCTTAGGGTTTAGGGTTTAAGGCTCAGGGTTTAGGGTTTATGGTTTAGGGTTTATGGTTTACGATTTAGGTTTTAGGGTTTAGGGTTTAGGGCTCAGGGTCTAGGGATCAGGGTTTAGAGTTAAGGGTTTAATATTTATGATTTAGGGTTTACTTTAACTTGATTTAGGGTTTAGGGTTTAAGGATAATGGTTTAAGAGTTAGGTTTTAGGGGTTAGGGTTTAGGGCTTATGGTTTAAGGCTTAGGGTTTAGGGCTTAGGGTTTAGGTTTGATAGCTTAGGGTTTAAGTTTTAAGGTTTAGGGTTCATGGTTTAGGGTTTTGAGTTTAGGTTTTAGGGTTTAGGTTTTAGGGTTTAGGGTTTAGGTTCTAGGGTTTATGGTTTAGTGTTTAGTGTTTATGGATTATGGCTTAGGGTTTAGGATTTAGGGTTTAGGGTTTATGATTTAGGGTTTATGATTTAGGGTTTAGGTTTTGGGGTTCAAGGTTTAAGATTTAGAGTTTTAGGGATCACAACTTAGGGCTTAGGTGTAGGATCAGATGATACTTCCCCAGGTGCAACTCCCTCTTGAGGATCATATTCATATTCGATGTATCACCGTCGAAGAGGGAAACTCCCATATCAAATCGGTTATTCAATATGACATGGAAGATGAGTAAATAAAATGAAAGTTAGAGAATTAGATTTCATTAGTAATTAGTACTAAGTATCAATAAGACTAATATGAATTCGACTACTTGACTAGGAGGGCATGACAACATTAGGACCATATTTCCTATTCTCATGCCTAGAACCATCATTGAGTCTTTTTGTGTTTAATAAACATAGAAATAGGGGTATGAATAAGAACACAAAGGAGTTAACAATCACCTAGTAAATATTTCTTGTTTAGTTCGAATGCGAGACAAGTAGCCTATGGCTTAGAGACCTTCCATTTATTGGTAATTCTTTCTATGATAAATCCATGGATGCTTTCAAATTTTCCTTACAAAGATAGGTGTAGTCATCAAGCCTAATAAATGGTATGATGTGATGTGTAAAACCTATATATTCACAAGAACCTCTTCTTCCTTTAAAGTGTCTAGTTTTTCCCAAAGTAATGATGTCTCCTTGTATCAAAGGATTGAGGACTCACCGGGGTTTATGGTAGGATTGGACATTTAGGAATCATTGAGTGTCTGAATTAGAATTTCATTGCGTCCAGAGAAACATTCTCAAATATTGGAGTAATGCATCTTGGAAAATAAAATTGAACCTCAGAAATCCTCTCAAATTTCCAGTCTAGGTCGTGTTCCTGGTCTTATTTTTGTTTCTAGTTCTAGTCATGGTAATTGAATATGAAATTTTTAGGAAAGGCATCCACACTTGAATAATTATTCCCATTTACATTGTTGGTAATGCCAATGGAAATGGCAGTTCCTATGGAATTCAGTTGGTGGAAGTCGGGGTTGTGCCCTTGTTGGTTTTTCCCCATGACATCATAGGTAGCCTTTTTGGTATTATCATAGAGAAATCCCCATGCTTGTGTGATAAGTTTAAAATATCCCTCGGCTCTTAGGAACTTATTTTCAACATGATGCAATCACAAGACTAATTTTAAAAAGTATTAGCAAAAAAACATTTTTAAAAATTGAATGGAATTACTTACGAAATGCATTCCTTTGCTTTGAGCTTATCTTTATAACTGCAATTCAGCTTTCCAAGCTCTCCATTTTTGCAAAATTTGGGTTGAATTGACATTCTGGACCTCCGAAGGTGTGAATAAAATGGCGAGTTCATTTCCTCCAACCTTTTTGAAGTGAATTTAAACAAAATGAAATGTATAATTTGGAGGTGACACGTGGTAGACATTGATTGTCTCACCACTGATTTTGAGTGAAGAAACTCCTAATATGAACTTTAAACACTAAACCACGAACCCTAAGCACTAAACCATAAACTTACACCCTAAACCCTAAACCATCAACCATTAACCTTGAGCCCTAAATCCTAAAATATAAAATGTGAACCTTAAACCTTGATCCCTAAACATAAATGCTAAACCCTAAACCTCAAACCCTCAACCCTAAACCATAATTCTAAAACTTTTATCCCTAAACCCTAAACCTTGAGGTCTAAACCCTAAACAATCTACCCTAATCCCTAAGCCATAAACCTTAAACCCTAAACCCTAAACCCTAAACCCTAAATCTTGAACCCTAAACTTGAGCCCTAAACCATAAACCATTAACCCTTAACCCTAAGCCCTAAAATATAAACCTTGAACCTTAAACCCTAAATTTTAAACCTTGAACACTAAAAATTGAGCCCTAATCCCTAGACCCTAAACCTTGAGCCTGGAGTATTGATCCCTAAACCCTAAACCCTAAACTGGTAACCCCGAACATCAAACCCTCAACCATAAACCCTAAACCCTTATCCCTAAACCCCAAACCCTAAACTTTAAACCCTAAACACTAAACCCTAAACCCCAAACCTTATTTACCATAAACCCCAAACCCTAAACCTTAAACCATAAACCATAAAACATAAACCCTAAACCCTAAACCATGATCCCTAAGATCTCGAACCCTAAACCCTAAACCCTAAATACTAAATCCTAAACCCTAAAACCTAAAAATCCTAAACCCTAAACCCTAAACCCTAAACATTTAGTCTTTAACACTGATCCCTAAACCCTAAATCCTAAACCATAAACCAAAACCATGAACCCTAAGCATTAAACCCTAAAGTCGAAGCCCTAAGCCCTAAATGTTAAACCCTGAACCCTAAACCATGAGTCCTAAATGCTAAACCCTAAACCCTAAATTGAGAATAACAAGTTCAGTGGTATTTTTGGGTCTGCCATATTAGGATATTGAGTAAATTTTATCATTTTTTACACTCTTTTGAATAATTCATTTAGTTGCAAGCTATCAAGAAGGAAGATTTCATTCGAATAACATAGCATGATATGTCTAGTGTTTTTGTAAGCATGAAATTTGAGAGGATTTCTGAGGTTCAATTTTATTTTCCAAGATGCATTACTCCCATGTTTGAAAATGTTTCTCTAGATACAATGACTTTCTGATTCAGACACTTAATGATTCCTAAATGTCCAATCTTGCCACAAACCCCAGTAGTCCTCGATCCTTAGATACATGGAGACATCATTACTTAGAAAAACTAGGAACTTTTAAGGAAGAAGAGGTTCTTGTGAATATATAGTTTCGATACATCTAAAACTCCTACAAATGTTAATAACCAATCAAAAAGGCCTCTAAAAGCTTGAAGGTCAATGCTGAAATCCTAAAAATACCTATGTCTTCGACCAAATTAGAATCAAAAACTATCTTCTAAACCGTGACATGGAGCTCGACACTAGTTCCATAAAGTGTGGAGTGACCCTAAGATCTTATATTTACTCGAATTAATTTAAAGTATAAGAAATAATAAAATATAAATAATAATAGAAGAAAAACTTATACTTAAACACATTGAAATATGAACGCATTATAACGCACTCAAGCGTTATAGCTCGAACTTACAAAAACATAACGCGCTCATGTTATAAAGACGACCCTAATTTTTCTATGTAGCATTATAACATGTCTAAGCCATAAGACGACCACGTTATGGCCAAAAACATATTTTTGACTACTTTTTTGCCCCCATCCGTAACGCCCCACCTCGGGACACGGAAAACCATACCAAAATGCAACTAAAATTTTAGGTAATTTTTTTAAAGGTATACGGTTACTACTAATGTTTGTTTAATTTGTTTCCCACCAATAATTAATTTTATTATAAATTTGATTACCCAAAATTTAAATGAAACTATTCCATAATTGACTTAATTATTTATTCTTCTTAAGTTAACTAGAGTCATGAAATAATAGTCTACAACCCCCATATAATAATTAATTTGTCTCCCCTTTTAATTTATTTTCCCACACACTAAACTTTATTTCCCATTTATATTTAAAAATACCCATGGTTTAAAAGTGCACAGGTTATTTGTGAGCCCTTGGATCAGATCTGATCTTGACCCTTGGTTTTGAAAAAGAACCCTAAAGTTTTCCCTAATCCTCTCTTTGTTATTTTCTTCTCTTTCTTTTCATTCTATTTCATTTTGTTTTCCTTCTCCTTTTGATATGCGGTGGAGGAGCTATGGAGGCTTGATAATTCCTTTGTATTCCCTTTGAGGACATCCATACCTCCGAAGGCTTTTGTTTTATTTTAGATAAATATATATATATATATATATATATATATATATATATATTATCTTTTAGTTTTTTTTTTATGTTTGAGAGGGGGATTAGGGTTTCTCGTAGGCTGGGAGGAATAATGTGATGGAGGAGAAAGAAAGTGGGGGGCGGTTGGCATGTGGGGTGGGCGGAGGGTCACCATGCGGGGGAATCGGGAGGAATGGATGTGGGACAAGGTGGAGGGAGGCGCGGGGGGGGAGGACAGGGCGTGGGCGAGGGGGAGCCGTAGGGATTGCGAGAGGGGGACATGTGCAGCGGACGGGCGGTCGGGGAAACAACAATGGTGGATGGGGAGGAAGGGTTCGGCCTCCCCCACCAATTTGTTTACATTTTTTTTAGCTTAAAAACTTTTTAAAAACAATGTTTATTTTGTTTTCCTGTTTTTTTTGTTTATTGAAAACTTAAAACATATATTATACATTAATATGTATAATATATATAATATATAAGATATGATATAATATCCTATATATATATATATATCATTCAAAGAAATTAAATTTATAATATTTAATGTTTTTCTATATATATATATATATACATAATGAAATAAAAATATAATAAGACTAATGGTGTTGCTCTTAGCAAAAAAAGACAATTTTAAAACTATAAATCTGCAAGACTTGTTTTCAATAAATAACCAAGGAAATATGATTAATACAATTTTAATTTATTTCATTATTCTTTTGACAAATATCACAATAACCATGTTCCCAATAAATCAAAATTTCCTTTAACACAAATAATCAGATTTCCAAAAACATTTAATTGTAGAAAAATATTTTTTTGTCTAATTTCACTTAGTATCTAAGTCTATGAATATTTGCAAGGGATGTACATTTCAAAATGATAATATTTTCTTCCACTATTAAATACCAAACTTCATGTAACAACAAAATTTCCTTTCCAATGCAAGGCAAATTTAAGATTTTCATATTTGCACACACAAGCAAGATATCCAATAATTATGATATTTTCTTTTGAAGGGACATGCTTTCAAAATCAACTTTTCATTCAAAAAGGAGTTATTTCAATCATTACAAACTCAAATAATAATTCTCTTACAAGGTTTATTTTCCAATAGCTTAGGCACACTAATCCAACATGTTGCAATCTATGTGAAATACTCAATAACCTTATTACAAGTCTCTTACAAGTTTGATGAAGGCACCAACAAATGTGACTCTAGCTTTACAACAGTAATACCACATACAAACAATAGAGATTTTACAAGAATTACAGGTTTCCACTAAGCCATATCTTTAGAGTTACAAGGATATATCAAGAAGTCACAAACTCCAACTTTGAGACCCAACTTCCATGCCTTCAAGAAATCCATGCAAAGAGAAGAAGCTTGTTTTTCCACCCAACCATAGGCATCATTACATTCCTTTCCCAAGGTTGGGATGCATGCTAGCCTCCCCCAAGCCCATGGGAAAGAGGACAACTAATCACAACTATGCACAAGAGAGAGGGTGAACAAACAACATTACATCCACACAAAAACAAGGCAAAGATTAAAACAAGACTCCAAATTTGTAAAAGTGAAAAGGAGAACCCAAGTTCTACCTCTAAAATGGGGAAGAGAAAAGAGAAGTTCTCCAAAATTTATAACCAACATTAAATGCACAAAAGCAAGATCTCCATATCCTCCTTATTTCTCCATTTTCATTCAATCCCTCCTTATTCCTCCACCCTTTCACCAATCCTTCTTGGAAGGATTTTCAAACCCCAAAGGGGTTTCCTTACCAAGAATGGGGAAGGGGGTTCATGCCAAATGACCCACCTTCTCCACCTCAACCATTTGAGGGGAGTACTAAATCCTACAAGGCTTTCCCATCAAGCCTATAAGGATTGAGAGGGAAAAATTCCCCTCTCTTCCCCCACAAGCTCCAAAACTCCATCATGCCATATGATGGAGGGAGAAAAATTAAATAAACAACAAACAAAATATTCATACAACAACAAACATTTCCAAGAAAACAACTAATATCTAGCATGTATAACAAATACAAAGAAGCTCAAGAATCCTACCTCAAAGAAAATCTCTCCAAACTTCAATCTCTTCCACTTCTTGACCCAAGAAATCTCTAGCTCCAAATCCACAAGACTCCAAGCAATAGCTCCCAAAAAAAAGTTCTCTTCTTTTCCCATGAGGGGAATTTGAAGAGGAGAAAGCAAAAATCCTCACAAATGAGGGGGTGACATGTGTCACCCCTCTCCTCCTTCAAGGTCAAAGATGCCAAAGATAAATGAGAGAAAGGATAAAATGACTTTTAGCCCTCTTCTCCCAAATTACTCTAAATGATAACAAAACAATACTTGTGCAACTTTTAACAAGCACACTAATCCATACCCCTTACATGGATGTGACCAAAGGAGGTAAAAAGAGAGGGAAAACTCCCTCTAGCCTTGGAAATAAGCCCCCCTACCTATTGGGTAGGGTCCAAGGGCTCATTTTCATGTTAAGGGAACTCCCAAACTAAAAAGAGATCCATAAAAGTGCCTAAAATAACCCAATTTCGGGTTTGGAAAATTTGGCACAAAGGTAGAGGGTGTGGGGCCCACCCAAGGGTTCACATGTGACCCTAAACCCTCTAGATTAAGTACATCATTAAACTAATTCAAGACTTAATGCAAGTGGGGTCATTAATTCCCCAAAACAAGTTTACAACACAAATTAAACACCCTAAGAAAAATTAATAATTACAAGACATATTACATTACAAATGAGGGTCACCCATGGTGCCCAAAACAATAATTCTAATGCTAAGGCCTCAAGCAATAAACATGGCTAGGACTTAGCCCCGTGGCTGCTTGTGCAAAGTTATGTAGCTAGCCTGAATCCCACGTTCTCCTGTAACCTGTCACCTACACACTCATTGCACACATTAAACACACCTATCTGATAGAATATAAATCAACTACTAAATAAGATATCAATAAATTCTAGACTAACATATCATCTTTCTGAATTGAAAGTGCGACAATGTGCACAACTATACATAATTCACCATAAGTTAGTCATAATGATAAAATGACATGTATCCATAGAATCCCAACATGCAAAAACTAAGTATCCATCAATATAATTACATTCCAAAACATCATCATATCAATTAGTATCCATGACATCATAAGATAATGCAAATATTATAGTAATCAAGCTAAGTTGGTGTCATACGCCTAAATGTCCATCATGTCTAATCGGATCAAATCTCCTAATGTAATGTCCAAAACATATCAAGTCTCTGTCACAAAACATGTCTATGAGTAAATGAGAAACAAGTAATTGAGCTATTAAAATGTGGGCACTACATCCTCCTCTACTAAAATTAGATTTCCTCTTGAAGTCACTGAAAGAGATAGGGATATCTAGCCCTCAAAGGTGTCACATCCTCCCGGTAGTTGTTGTCTTATCGTATTAGTCCCACCACTCTCTAACCTGGTCCAAGTCTTGACCCCGAAGGGCCAACCTCCGATGCTCCAGTATGCATACGGGATCCAATCTCCACTGTCCTCCATCCTCTACATATAATTCCGACCAATCCAAAACATGAGAAAAATTTGGTACATATCTACATAGTACATAAACATGAAATACATGGTGGGCTCATGCAAGGCATGGTGGCAAAGCTAGCTAGGTGGTAGATGACAACTAAAATATCAAAAGGCCCCACAAAACAAGGTGATAGCTTAGAACCTTTTCCATAAGGATTGGACTCTTATGCGGACGAACTCTCAAGAAGACCTTGTCACCCACTGAGAAGTGATGATCAATCCTCTTGGTGTTTGTATAATCCTTCTAGCGTGCTCTAGCCTACTCAAGTCATTGTCTAATCGAATAACCTACTACTCTAAATCTTGTAGATAAGCTGGTCCCAGAATAATCTTGTCATCTAGTATATCCCAACTCAAAGGTGTCCTACAAGGTCGTCCATACAAATCCTGGTACGGATCCATACCAATGGAACTATGATAGTTTGTTGTTGTAATAAAACTCAAATAAATGCAAATAATCTTCCCATTTCTTTTGATGGTCCATTTGACATACATCCTCAACATGTCCTCCAATACCGATTAAATCTCTTTGTCTGTCCATTTGTCTTTGGATGATAAGCTGAACTAAAATTAATTTGAGTACCCAGAGCAGTTTAAAAGGAAGTCCAGAAAACTAAAGTCAAGATGGTATCCCTGTCATTGATGATGGTCTTCGGAATCCCATGCAACCTAACAATGTCCTCCATAAATACTTTGGTGATGGCCTATGCATTATAGGTGACCTGGTTGGTGAGAAGTGCGCAACCTTGGTCAACTTATCCATGGTGACCATGATGGCATCATGATGATAAGAAGACATAGGAGTCGACTATGAAATATATGGAGATCACATCCCATTTCCACTCGAGAATATCATGAGGATGTAAAAGTCCTGTGGGATGAGAATGTTCTGCCTTGACCCTCTGACACTCAGGCAACGTGCAACAAAATCTGCTATATCCCATCAAAGACCTAGCCAATAATATAACTCCCTCATATCAGCATGCATTTTCTTCACTCCTAGATGTGCTGCATATGGGGCTCGATGGGATTCTATGAGGATGAAGCTACATAGATCACCTGACTTAGGTATGTAGATGCACCTATGGTACCAAAGTAAACCATCTGTCTCTAAAATACACCCTGAATATCTACCCTCTAATGAACCCTGTGACTCTAACATCTGTCTAGCTCCCTCATAAAACCTATCCTCTGGAAGGTGCTCAAGAATCCTACCTCTCAAATATGATTGAAGTGTCAATGAAGAAAGCACATGTCATCATCTACTAAGTGCATTTGCAACAACATTTTCCTTTCCTTTGATATACTGCACTCCATGTCGTACTCACATAGGAACTCCATCCAACACCATTTACGAGCATTGAGGTTCAGGTTTTGTGAGAATATTTGTTGTAAGCTACAATGATCTGTCCTCAAAATGAAAGGTCTACCCAAAAGTAAATTTCACCAATGTACAAGTGCATGAACAACTGCTGCAAGCTCCAAGTCATGAGTAGGGTAATTAAGCTCGTAGTCCTTGAGCTTACGAGACTCAAAGGCAATAACCCAATGCTCTTGCATAAGAACTACTCCCAAACCCTCTAGTGATGCATCAGTACAAACAACAAAATCCTTTGTAGGGTCCGAAACTGCTAAGATGGGCACCATGGTTAACCTTTCCTTAAGCAACTAAAAGGCCTGCTCACACTTTTCTAACCAATCAAACTTCTTCCCTTTTCTCTGAAGAGAAGTAATAGGGTGAGCAATCCTAGAAAAGTCCTATACAAACCTACGCGGTAATACCCTGTTAAACCCATAAAACTCCTCACCTCAGTAACTGATGTGGTGCTTTGGCTAGTCCATGATAGCTTGTATCTTAGAGGGATCTACTGAGATACCCTTGCCTGATATGATATGACCCAAGTACTAAATCTCTGTCTGAAAGAAGCTACATTTTTCCAAGTTCCCATACAACTTTTTCTCTCTCAAAACCTGAAGTACTTGCCTCAAATGCTCCTCGTGTTCCTCCTTGGAACGAGAATATATCAATATGTCATCAAGGAACACTAAGACAAAGTGATCTAGAAAGGTCCTAAATACTCCATTCATGAGGCTCATGAAGACAGCTTGGGGCATTGGTCAAACCAAATGGAACAACTATGAACTCATAATGCCCATAACATGTGTGAAACGTTGTCTTATGAATGTCTGCATCTGATATACGCAACTGATGGTACCTGACTTGAGATTGATTTTGGAGAATAATCTCGCTCCCCACATCTAATCAAACAAGTCATCAATCCTAGGGAGTGGATAACGGTTCTTTATTGTGACCTTGTTGAGCTTCCTGAAGTCTACACAAAGTCTGAGAGAACCATCCTTGTTTTTCACAACAATGACTGACACTCCCTAAGGAGATACACTAGGGTGAATGAGGCCCTTATCTAACAACTCCTCTAACTGAATCTTGAGCTCATGAAGCTCTAGAGTCATCATCTGATAGGGTGCCCTAGAAACTGGTGCAGATCCAGGTACTAAATCAATGGTGAAATCCACCTCTCTATGGGGTGGTAACCCTGGAAGCTCACCTGGAAACACATCGGCATACTCCCTCAAAACTGCATGATCATCCAAGGGTGAATGCTCTGGAGTGCTCTCTAATCAATCACTGATGGTGATAGCAAACAACTGACATCCCTTACACATGCTCGCTTGAGTTGCTTAGCCGAGATCATGTGCAAGGAGATTGGTCTCTTCATCCCTGATATCACAACTACACTCCCAAGATCATCTTGACACTCAATGACCTTATTTCTGCAATCCACCTTAGCTCGATGAGCCTCGAGCCAATCCATACCCAAAACTACTTGATAGGATCCTAGAGGAATAACTTGAAGGTCAAGTGTAGTGGAGAAGGCTCCTAAATCAAGTACGTAACTCTCCACATATGAGTCCATGGTGAGTTTGGTCCCAGAGGCCAACTTAACCTACCAACTATCTAGTTGCCTAGCCACCACTAGCCCACACTAGTCCACTATAGAGGGTGATATAAAAGAATCTGAAGCACCTGAATCAAAAAGTACTGAGACAGAAATACCCTTGATAGTACCTGTCATCTCAATGACTATGGCCTGATGCTTGGCTTGGCGGTTGTCAACCACTTCATATACATGATGGGATCGCCCACATCACCCACCGTCTGCTCAGATCTAGTAGCTCTCTATGCATCCATGGTATTGAGTTTGTGTGGGCACATGTGCACATAGTGATCAGGAGACCCATAAATAAAACATCCTCCTGTACCCCTCTGAGATGGGATCCCTCCTAAACTCTGGTGTACTGATCCTACCGGTCTTACCCTAGTAGACTACTGCGTGTGAGCTTGTTGTATCTGTTGAGTACCCTACCTCTTATCCCTGGCTCCACCAAAACCTCCTCTAGTACCACCTCTTTAAAAGATCTGAGTCTGTCTAGCCCTTTGTTGTTGGTGGTCATGATGTTACGTCTGTTGCTATGGGTGCGGTGGAGCCCTTGTGGCTGCTGGTGCAGAGAGGCCAGAATCCTCCTCTAGGGGGTGGTGTTGTACCCTGTGACCTCTAACTTTGAAGGCCTGTATTCTCTCCTGAAACTTGCTCTTGTTTCTATCCCAAAGGCTCCAGTGCCTTGGTCCTATTCTCCTCAGCTAAGTAGGCCTTCTCCTCAACCTTCTCAAGTGTGGGAGAAGATAATATCCTAATTACTCGTACTATATCTGCATTAAGGCCTTGAATAAACCTGTTAACCTACAATTTCTCATCTTGCAGGTAATCCACATACTGTAGAAGATCCAGGAACCTACTCTCATACTATGCTACTATGTCAGATCCCTGTCGTAAGTCATGAAACTCATCGATCCTCTTCTGCATGAAATTCTCTGACATATAGCGAGCCCTGAATCACTCCTCGAACATCTCCCAGGTCACTGTCTCTTGAGTCAAATGGAGCTTCCGCTCCTCATTCCTCCACCAAATGCCTATTGCATCTCGAAGGAGGTGTATGGAAAACCTTGCCTTGACATTGCTCTTGTACGAGTGCAAGCCAAAGCAACTATCCAAGCTAAGGAGCCATGACTCAACCCCAAAGCCATCTGTAGAGCCGGTGTAGGTAGGCGGTTGTAAGCAAAGAAGATCCCTGATCACACTACCTGTATCTCGATCTTGGTGATGTAGTCCAATAGGTGAAAGGGGTCACCTATCTCCAAATGGTCCCTCGAGACTGTGTGAGTGGCTACGACGGTATGAGGCTACCCTCTCATGATGAATGGAAGGGCTATGTGACCTCTCCCACCTTAGTGTATCATGCTTTGGCAGCTCTGAATGCGCATCCTCGCCTATTGGCTCCTCGTCTCCCAATGGAATCTCCTCTCTCACCTCCTGCGGTGGTGGAAGATGCTTTGCTACAGGACCTCTAATATCTGAGGCCCAAATTCAGGTGCCGGTGGCTCCCGCGTAGGTGCACTACACCCCAAGCCTCTAGCTGATCATCCCCTCTTGGGTGCCATCCTGTGCACGAGGTGAGTGAAGAGGTTATTAAATGGTTGCGGAAAATGTTTAATTATTTTATTTATTTATTTAATTTTAATGTTATCACCAATGTTGTTAACCAGTTGATTGATTACCCAGAGTGTCTGCGTGTGTGAACCTCCGCTCTGATACCAAATGTAATGCCCCACCTCGGGACACAAGAAAACCATACCAAAATGCAACTAAAATTTTAGGTAAATTTTTTTTTTTAAAGGTACACGGTTACTACTAATTTTTGTTTAATTTGTTTCCCACGATAATTAATTTTATTATAAATTTGATTACCCAAAATTTAAATGAAACTACTCTATAATTGACTTAATTATTTATTCTTCTTAAGTTAACTAGAATCATGAAATAATAGTCTACAACCCCCATATAATAATGAATTTGTCTCCCCTTTTAATTTATTTTCCCACACACTAAACTTTATTTCCCATTTATATTTAAAAATACCCATGGTTTAAAAAGTGCACGGTTATTTATGAGCCCTTGGATCAAATCTGATCTTGACCCTTTGTTTAGAAAAAGAAACCTAAAGTTTTCCCTAATCCTCTCTTGGTTATTTTCTTCTTTTTCTTTTCATCCTATTTCATTTTTTTCCTTCTCCTTTTGATATGCGGGTGGAGGAGCTATGGAGGCTTGATAATTCCTTTGTATTCCCCTTTGAGGACAGCCATACCTCCCAAGGCTTTTGTTTTGTTTTGATATATATATATATATATATATATATATATATATATATATATATATATATATATATATATATATATATATATATTTTTTTTTTTTTTTTTTATTTGTGAAGGGGCGATTAGGGTTGCGCGCAACTAGGGAGGACCGGTGTGATGGAGGAGTAGGGAAGTGGGGGAAAGTCGACGCGTGGGGAAGGCCGGAGGGTAGGGCTGTGTAGGGGAATGGGGAGGAATGGATGTGGGACAGGGTGGAGGGAGGCATGGGACAAGGGAGGACAGCACGATCGAGGGGGAAGCCGTAGGGATTGGAAAGGGAGGCATGTGTAGCGGATAGGAGGTCGGGGTACAACAATGGTGGATGGGGGGGGGTTCGGCTTCCGCCCAACCAATTTGTTTACATTTTTTTTTCTTAAAAACTTTTTAAAAACAATGTTTATTTTGTTTTCTGTTTTTTTTTGTTTATTGAAAACTTAAAACATATATTATATAAATATGTATAATATATATACTATATAATATATGATATAATATCCTATATTACATATATATATATATATATATATATATATATATATATATATATTATCATTCAAAGAAACTAAATTGATAATATTTAATGTTTTTCTATATATATATATATATAGACACACATACACACACACACACACACACACACACACACATATACACACACACACACACATACATACATAATGAAATAAAAATATAATAAGACTAATGGTATTGCTCTTAGCAAAAAAAAGAGATAGTTTTAAAACTATAAATCTGCGAGACTTGTTTTCAATAAATAACCAAGGAAATATGATTAATATAAGTTTAACTTATTCCATTATTATTTTGACAAATATCACAATAACCATTTTCCCAATAAATCAAAATTTCCTTTGACACAAATAATCATATTTCCAAAAACATTTAATGGTAGAATTTATTTTTTTTGTCTAATTTCACTTAGTATCTAAGTCTATGAATATTCGCAAGGGATGTACATTTCAAAATGATAATATTTTCTTCCACTATTAAATACCAAGCTTCATGTAATAAAAAAATTCCTTTCTAATGCAAGGAAAATTTAATATTTTCATATTTGCGTACACAAGCAAGATATCCAATAATTATGATATTCTCTTTTGAAGGGACATGCTTTCAAAATCAACTTTTCATTCAAAAAGGAGTTATTGCAATCGTTACAAACTCAAATAATAATTCTCTTACAAGATTTATTTTCCAATAGCTTAAGCACACTAATCCAACATGTTGCAATCTATGTGAAATACTTAATAACCTTATTACAAGTCTCTTACAAGTTTGATGAAGGCACAAACAAATGTGACTCTAGTTTTACAAGTAATACCAAATACAACAAATAGAGATTTTACAAGAAGTACAAGTTTCCACTAAGCCATATCCTTAGAGTTACAAGGAGAGATCAAGAAGTCACAAACTCCAACTTTGAGACCCAACTTCCATGCCTTCAAGAAATCCATGCAAGGAGAAGAATCTTGTTTTGCCACCCAACCATAGGCATCATTACATGCCTTTCCCAAGGTTGGGATGCATGCTAGCCTCCCCCAAGCCCATGGGAAAGAGGACAACTAATCACAACTATGCACAAGAGAGAGGGTGAACAAACAACATTACATCCACACAAAAACAAGGAAAATATCAAAATCAGACTCCAAATTTGTAAAAGTGAAAAGGAGGAGAACCCAAGTTCTACCTCTAAAATGGGGAAGAGAAAAGATAAGTTCTCCAAAAGTTATAACCAACATTAAATGCACAAAAGCAAGATCTCCATATCCTCCTTATTTCTCCATTTTCATTCAAGCCCTCCTTATTCCTCCACCCTTTCACCAATCCTTCTTGGAAGGATTTTCAAACCCAAAAATGTTTCCGTACCAAGAATGGGAAAGGGGGTTCATGCCAAATGACCCACCTTCTCCACCTCAACCATTTGAGGGGAGTACTAAATCCTACAAGGCTTGCCCATCAAGCCTATAAGGATTGAGAGGGAAAAATCCCTAAGCTCCAAAACTCCATCATGCCATATGATGGAGGGAGCAAAATCAAATAAACAACAAACAAAATCTTCATACAACAACAAACATTTCCAAGAAAACAACTAATATCTAGCATGTATAACAAATACAAAGAAGCTCAAGAAGCCTACCTCAAAGAAAAGCTCTCCAAACTTCAATCTCTTCCACTTCTTGACCCAGAAATCTCTAGCTCCAAATCCACAAGACTCCAAGCAATAGCTCACAAAAAAAGTTCTCTTCTTTTCCCATGAGGGGGAATTTGAAGAGGAGCAAGAAAAAATCCTCACAAATGAGGGGGTGACATGTGTCACCCCTCTCCTCCTTCAAGGTCAAAGATGCCAAAGATAAATGAGAGAAAGGATAAAATGACTTTTAGCCCTCTTCTCCCAAATTACTCTAAATGATAACAAAACAATTCTTGTGCAACTTTTAACAAGCACACTAATCCATACCCCTTACATGGATGTGACCAAAGGGGAGGCAAAAAGGGAGGAAAACTCCCTCTAGCCTTGGAAATAAGCCCCCTACCTATTAGGTAGGGTCTAAGGGCTCATTTTCATGTTAAGGGAACTCCCAAACTAAAAAGAGGTCCCTAAAAATGCCTAAAATCGCCCAATTTCGGGTTTGGCAATTTTGGAACAGAGGTAGAGGGTGTGGGGCCCACCCAAGGGTTCACATGTGACACTAAACCCTCTAGATTAAGTACATCATTAAACTAATTCAAGACTTAATGTAAGTGGGGTCGTTAATTCCCCAAAACAAGTTTATAACACAAACTAAACACCCTAATAAAAATTAATAATTACAAGACATATTACATTACAAATGAGGGTCACCCATGGTGCCCAAAACAATACTTCTAATGCTAAGGCCTCAAGCAATAAACATGGCTAGGACTTAGCCCCATGGGCTGCTTGTGCAAAGGTGCGTAGTGGCACAGAATCTTACGTTCTCCCGTGACTGTCACCTACACACTCATTGCACACATTAAACTCACCTGCTCGATAGAATATAAATCAACTACTAAATAAGATATCAATAAATTCTAGACTAACATATCATCTTTCTGGAATCGAAAGTTCGACAACGTGCACAACTATACATAATTCACCATAAGTTAGTCATAATGATAAAATGACATGTATCCATAGAATCCCAACATGCAACAAACTGAGTATCCATCAATATAATTACGTTTTAAAACATCATCATAGTAATTAGTATCCATGACATCATAAGATAATGCAAATAACATGGTAATCAAGCTAAATCGGTCTTATACACCTAAATGTCCATACATGTCTAATCAGATCAAATCTCCTAATGTAATGTCCAAAACATATCAAGTCTCTGTCAAAACATGTCTATGAGTAAATGAGCAACAAGTAACTGAGCTATAAAAATGTGGGCACTACACCATCTTTGTGCATTTTCCCAACATTATGTTAGATATGAATCCGAGAAGACAAGGCCTATTGTTGCATAGATTTTTTTATCTTAATAAGTTTGATCCCAAGGATAGTTTTCCATTTCCACATATTGATGACATCATTCATTCCACTACATGGTATGATATCATTTCTTTTATGGATGGCTTTTCTGGTTATAATCAAATCAAAATCAATCCAAAGCAGATCAAGTAAATACTTCAATGACTACGCCATGGGGAACATTTTGTTACATTGTCATGACCTATGGCCTAAAAAAGGTCAGGGCCACTTACCAACGAGAAATGAGGCATATCTTTCACGATTATATTCATAATATTCTTGAAGATTATGTTGATGAAATACTCACCAAATCACGACATCACTTATCCCTTAGGATATCACTAATGAGAAATCCATGTCCATCATCCAACCCCGACAATGAGACCTCTACCGATCATTCACCTCTCGTAGTTTTTGCCATCACATGCAATAATGACCATCCCGAATGGTTCATTCCAATCTACAAATTTCTTTATCAAAAACCATTCCCGATGGCCTCCAACCTCATGAAGCTCGTCACCTACGACGTGAATCTATGCAATATGTCATCATTGGTGTGGATTTATTTAAACGATCATGTGATGATCATTTGCTATGATTTCTAGGACTCACGTAAATCCCCACCACTGTATCTCATGTACATGATAGTCAATATGGTGGCCACTTATCTAGAAATTCTATGTCACACAAGCTATTGGCTATGTCTAGGGCTACTATTAGCCTACCATGGAACAATATTACCTAGAATATGCTAAGCACTATGATAAATTCCCAAAACTTGCAAATATCCACCATGCACCTGCATATGACCTACAACTTATTCATCTGTCATTCCCCTTCTCTTTATGGGGTTTCAATCTTATTGGCATGATAAATCCTAAATCAGCTGATGGCCACAAGTATATTATTACTGCCATAGAATATTTTACTAAATGGGTTGAAGCAACACCATTACAAACTATCACTGGTCTTGATATTTGTCATTTCATCACTACTCACATCATTACGTGCTTTGGCATTCCCTCTGTTATTATCAATGACAATGGGTATTATTTCAAAAATAAGGATGTTAAAAATCTTTACGCAAGATTTAAAATTAAACAATTGTTCTCTACTCCTTATTACCCACAAGGTAATAGCCAAGTAGAGTCACCAATAAAACCATTGTCAAACTCTTATGCAAGACTGCTGACACTAGCATTGACGAATGACATAATCAAATCCTATATGCTTTTTGTTTACCATACTAGTGTGTGCACACCTACCAATGCTACACCATTCTTGCTATTTTACAATATTGAGGATTTTATTCCATTGGAACTTGAAATACCGTCATTACGGGTCTCACTCAAAGGCATACTAAAAAAAATCAGTATCATGAACAATTCCTACATGATCTTGAAATGCTCGACACTAACTGTTTCCAAGCTCTTGAACATCTTCAATTATACCAATCTCACATCACCTAAGCATATAATTGCAAAACTCTTCCTCATGAGTTGAATGTGGGTGATCTTGTGTTAAAATAAAATTAAAAAAAACATTAACGTCGAAGCTCCCCTAAAGGGAAAATTTAAACCAAACTAGCTCATTCATTATTTCATCATAGGAAAGCTTTGGGGTGGTGTCTATCACCTTGACACTATCCTAGGTAAGCCACTTAAGAATCCACTTAATGTAATGCATATTATATAATATTACACATAAACCGCATTCATTACCCTATGACACACTCTTGTGCTAAGGTACATACTTGACTACCGAGGGCCTAAATCTGAAATTAACCTCATGATATGAAAACTCTTTATGCTCTGTTCTTCATGATCTATCTCTCTAGCACACACATTTCAAACCATTTCCTGATGAAACACTCATGTTATATGGTTCATTCTTGATTGTTGAGTGGTATTTTATAAATGAATCTCATCTCACATACATCCATACACATCCTCTCAAGGGGCATGCTTATTCTATCACATTCACATTGCATACCATTCCATCTCACTCATTCACAACATGTTGCATATCTTGGTTGTATTTATTCTTTCTTTTTATACTAGTTACATGTACATTTTGTTTCACATGCTAGACAGATATTTTATATGTCATTATCCTTTCTATATACACATGCGTGTTCACTTGTTCTCTAGTTATGAATTCATACTTTATATAAATATTTAAACATAGCATGGATGTTTTGCACTTTACCTCTTACTAGTCCCACCAAGGCTCTTGGGGGCATTTACATTCTTACACACTACAAGTGATATTGTTTCACTTTACACTACTTCTTGTTCTTACTAGCACACTACTCTATTGATATATACATGCCTTAACATAATTTTATCTCTCTAACATGCTAATGGGTTCTTTATGTCCAAAATTTTCCTTACAAGAACTATTTTCCACTATGGTTGTTCATTACAAATTTTTTTCTCTTATCTTCCAATGTATGCCATTATTTCTGGGCTATGCCCTATGTCTTCCTTGATCATTGCTTTTATGATTTTGGCCACTTTGACCACGAATGTATTGTAACATTACGAAGCGATGTACCATGTTTGAAACAAACTTTTTGTGGTCTAATTTTTCTACACTATTACTTTTTTTATGTTAGGGAAATGATGGGAAGTATAACTAGCAAATTATAGATCCACATAATAAATTTTTGAAGATTATATATTATGATGTGCGATTAAATTAACCATAGACTTAGTGTTTATATATTATGCATTACAAACATGAACTGAAAATAAAATAAATGAGATAGAAGACACCATATTTATAGTGGGGAAACCCAAAGGAAAAAAACCCCACTGAAATAAAGCACTTCCTTTATTAATAATTTATCAATACTTTAACCTTATGCTTCTACTTCACTCCTTGGTCTCACGAAACAATTACACACCGGTTCGCATATATAAAAATAGCTTGAGCATATATATTTATTGATATGATTACAAATCCCATGGGGTCATCCTATATATATGATGGGTGAATGGTCGCACTATCTCACTCTTGTTGTGAAAGACCAACTCATAAAGTTTATTAAAATAAAATTTAAGACAAGGGGTTTGTGAAGTGGTGGTCCACCAAAAGGTATCCTCACTTTACATTACTACCCCAACACTCCCCCTTGATTTTAAGTGGGGAAATCCAAAGAAAACATGCCAAATTTACCTTTTTCTATAAAAGGATTTACATATCCATAAATCAACAGCAGTGATCCAGGTTAGCATACAAACAAGGAAATCATATATATCTTCCTATACAAAAATTCTTAGGACAAGTGCTTTATATATGAAGACTTATATCAGATTATGGAGCCTTTTATAAAACAAGGCATTCCCATAACTAATGCTTCACTTTGGGAGTAAACTCACATACTTTGTGATTATTTACTTATTAATAAATTGAGGAAGTATTAGACAATTATAATAGTGGTTAATAGGTGGAATTTTCATGCACTCTCTCCTCAAAGGAAATTCTGAAAGGTCTAACAAGGCACAAAACTTGCAAAACTTCACTGCACATAGTGACTTGGTGAAGATATCTACAACTTGATCTTCAATCAAACAGAACTTGAGATCAATATCACCATTCATGAATTCCTCTCGAATAAAGTGCATATGAGCTTCAATATGCTTTATCCTCTAATGGTGAACTGGATTGTTTGCAAGAGTAATGAAACTCTTGCTATCACATAGAAGAGTAGTGTTCCCTTTAATGCCCATATGCAGTTCATCCAATAGTCTTTTCAGCCACATAAATTCCATAACAAATTTCATAACAATTTTATACTCTAGTTCGATAGAAGAGATAGAAACTATTCATTTCTTCTATCTGCTCCAAGCGATGACACCTACACCAAACTTGAAAAAAATATCCAGTATATTTTCTATCTATAACATCACTAGCATTATCAGAATCACAATATCTAAATAATTTTGCATCATCACAAGAAGAATAAAACAAACCATAATTAACTATTCCTTTAACATATTTCAGAATTATTTTTTCCATTTTTCAATGATCCTCATAAGGATCTTGCATGTATATGGAAAAAAATCCTACTACATATGAAATATCATGCCTAGTAATATTCAAATAAATTAGACTACCAACTAGTTGTCTATACATAGTAGGATCAAATTTAGCACATGTAGGTTTAGGATCTAATTTAACACCAACCTAAATAAGAATGACAACATGATTACAATTAATCATGATAGTTTTAATTAAATTCAAAACATAATAAGATTGAGATGCAATAATATATTTATGATCTTGAAATATAACCATGCCTAGAAAATGATTTAGAAAACCTAAATTAGACATTTCAAAATGTTGTTTTAATATTTCTTTAATTCTAGAAATTAAATTTTTACCATTTTAGTAATCAAAACATCATCGGCATATAATACAATAATGATAATATGATTGTTTTCAAATAAATCATTGTCAAAATATTATTTTGTGAATCTAAGATCCTATAAGAAACTATTAATTTTAGTGTACCATGTTGTAGGAGCTTGTTTAAGACCATACAAATATTTTTCAATTAAAAAACATATGGCTCCTTACTAGGTTCTTCAAAACCTTTAGGTTGATGCATGTAGATTTATTATTTCAAGTCACCATTTAGAAATGCATTTTTAACATCCATTTGGTGAATCTCCCAGCCATATTGGGCATCCAAAGCAAGAAGAATTCTAATAGTGCTCATTTTAGCTATAGGAGAAAAGTCTCAACATAGTCAAGACTAGGTTTTTGAGTGAAACCACAAGCTACCAAACTTGCCTTGAATTTATCAATTTCTCCTACAAAGTTATACTTGATATTATATAACCATGTGGATCCTATAATGCTTCTCTTAGAAGGAAGGAAGAGGGACTAGTTCCTAAGTGTCATTTTTAATCAGTGCATTGTATTCATCTTTCATAGCTTTGAATATATCTATCATCCTTATAGGCCTCTTTAAAAAATATTGTGGTTCAACCTCATATAGGGTCATCAAATAATGATAAGTATGGTGACTACAAGATACTTTTCTAAGACTAATAGGATGAGAGTCTTTAAAAATATTTTGAGCCCATTTAGGAATCTTGGGTTGGAAGACAATTTGAGATTACTCCCCCTCAATCTCCATCATATCTAGATTAGCATAATAGACCTTTTGAACTTTTGTTTCCATATTGTTATGAGGAGGATTACCAAGATCTATTTCAAGGAAACAAAGGATGGTTCATAAGAATCATCACAAAATGTTTTCTCTAAGACATGAACATTCCTATTTTCAACTATGTCATGCTTGAAAGGGTCATAGACTCTTAATCCTTTAGTTCTATAGCCATAGCCAACAAAAATACAAGAGAAGGAGGTTGGATCAAGATTCTTCCATTTAACTTTTGGAATGAAGATAGAAGTAGGACTACCAAATATTCTAAAGTGAGATATATCTTTTTTTTTCCATACTTCATGAGGAGTAGCTTGATGAAGAGATTTAGAAGGAACTCTATTAAGAATATAGACTACAATGTTCATAGCTTCTTCCCATAAAAACTTAGGCACATTAGATGCATGAATCATAGTCTTAGCCATTTCTAAGATAGTCTTATTTTTCCTTTCTGTGATGTCATTTTTCTATGGGGAATATGGAGTAGTCAACTCTCTTTGAATTCCATGTAAAACACGTAAACTCGTCAAAATTTTTACTAAAATACTCACCTCCATTATCAGTCCTAGTTCTTTTAATTTTCAAATCAGATGCATTTTCAAATAAAGCTTTAAATTCTTGAAACTTAGAATAGACATCATGATTTTTCTTAATGAAATAATACCATGCCATCCTATACAAATCATCAATGAAGAAAACAACATACAAAGCACCACTAAGAAAAATAACTTTAAGAGGACCTCTCACATCACTGTGAATCAACTCTAATAACTAAGAAGAATGTGTACCATGATGTTTGTGAAAAGGTTCAACATGTTGCTTACCACACAATAAACTTTCACATGTTTCATGATTAGATTTCATTTTAGGAAGATCAATTACAATATTTAGGTGAGACATTTCATACAAAATTTTGAAATTCACATGACCTAATATTTCATGCCAAAGCAGAATATTATTCCTAGAAAAAAAAAGTAAGATTTAGACACAAATCCATCAAAAATATATAAACCATTTTTCCGAATACGAGAAGTAATAACATTATCGAGTTTATCATTTATCTACCATTTGTCTTGTAGTAAAACAACTTTAGAGTTTTCTTTAGTTAGATGAGAGAAAGATAGGAGATTATTTTTCAACTAAAGAACATATAAGACATTCCTAATTACCCCATTTGCCAATTTAACATTCCCACAACCTTCATATATGACAATGTAATTATCCCTAGATATATATTTTCCTCACATTTGAGAGGATACTATAAATATAGTTCATTTAACTAGAGGCACCACTATCTAGGTTTCATTCATTATCATTTGAAGCTGAGAGAGTAGTTATCATTTGAAGCCGAGAGAGTAGTATACAAGGCAATAGGCTACTCAACAATATTTTCTTGATTTTGCTTGTGATTTTTCTTTAAACTATTAGGCTTACTATCTCTAGTATTCTTAACATATTTTTATCTTTCACATGAAAATCATACTCTTTATGACCAAATTTTCCATGCTTGTTACATGTGCCATTGAATTTTACTTTAAAATTCTGATTGTTTCTAACATAATTAGACCTAGGATTGGATTTAAATTTTGATCTAATTTTAAACTTCTGATTAGGCTTACTATTATTCATATTTTGAGAAGACTTCTAAGTCTCGAGAGAACAATTCTTGAGAAGGAGTATCTTTTGAATAAAAATTCTCCATTACTTGTTCTTCTTGAATTAATAGAGAGGGCAAAGTATCTAAATCAGGAAAATCATTCTCATTCTGATATTTAGAGTTAAGAATGGAGATATAGTTCCTAAATTTTTCATGAATATTTATCTGAATAATGAAATACAAAAGATTATCTTGAAACAATTCACAATTTCAACCATCCAATTGATCTTTAATTTTCTTAATTTTAACTAGGTAATTAACTATTTTCTCATCCCCCTTCATGGGAGTTGTAAACAATTCTAAAATTAGCTTAATTATCTTGGATAGACAATTACCTTCATGCATAGTCTCTAATTTCTCACACGCATTAGTAGGAGAATCCATTTGACCTATATGGATTAAAAATTCATCTCTTATTCTTTGAAATAGGATTGATAGATCTTCCTATGATCTTTGGGAGAAGGAGCTAAGGTTTTAGGAGATGCGCAAGTCTTCTAGTGGGTCGGTTGTCCACACCAATCACAAGATCCCATAATTTTATTTCCATGAAACAAGATTTTAATATAAATCTCCGGATATTGTAATTCGTTCCATTTAATAACTAAGATTTATCCATTGAAAAACTATATGAATTAGCCATTTTGAGAAAATTTTGAAAAATCAAACACAATCCACAAGTCGTGGAATGTTGCGAAACCGAGTAAAAATAGTTATAAACTTTTCAAATTTATATAACCTATAGTACAAAGGAATTCAAAACCCACAAGTACAAAGAAAATATTGAAAGTTGTAGTACAAAAGAAATTTTTAAATCCACGGAATAAAGACATTTGAAAAAAAAGGTTATGAAGAAAATTTGAAAACCTTGACACAAACAATATGTAAAAAACACACAGATAAATAAAATTTTGAAAACCTATGGATGAAGAAGGATACAACATGTGTTAAAGATTAAAACAAAGAAATAGAACACGTATCGTATTTCTACAAAATTCTAAATCAGATCTCGCTAGACATACATGAAGTCCCTAGAATTTAAAAAAACAAATAGATTATTGGATCCTGACAACATTGTTAACAAGTTAACAAAAATATGTGGAAAAAAACAAATTGACACATGGAAAAAGATACTAAAAATTGACAATGTGAAAATCAAAATACATGTGGTGCTTTTCTATTAGATCACACTTCACCGTAACAAACAAATCGAAGACCAACTAATAGAAAAAAAAATGGATAAACCATACATATGTGTCATGGCTACTTTTTGGGATAATAAATGTTTTACTTGATACGATTCTCTTTGAAACTAGTAACCATCTCATTGTTAAATTCCATGTTATTGAAAATAATTGTAGTTGGATCCTCTCCAATATCTATGCACCCAATACTATTAGTGGAAGAATGAAACTTTGGAAAGATCTAAAGATTTTTAGAATTCAGCATAGTGATGACAACTAGCTCATTATGGGTGAATTCAATTCCCCATTAAATCTAGGAGAAGAAAAAGGGGGTAACTCTTGTTTCTCTGGTGCGGATGATTTTTCTAATTTCGTGGCTGATCTAAATCTCATGGATGTGGATGTTCATGGCAATCAATATACCTAGACAAACCAAAGGTTGGGAAGGGATATGATTCAAGTCAGATTGGATAGAGCTCTTATCTCTGCAAGTTGGATTCTTCACCAAGACTTTCATCTCACCTCTTTGCCTAGAATCGGATCTGATCACAATCTGATAGTTTTAAATTTTGTTAACTGGGTTAAGCCCACCAGAAACTCCTTCAAATTTGAAAATATGTGGATGGAGCATGATGACATCTTTGATAGGATCAAGGAATGGTGGAATTGGGGGAGGAGGAACTACTCAATTTAGGCTTATTCAAAAGCTTTAAAATGTCAAAAACAAGTTAAAATCTGGAATAAAGAAGTCTTCGAGAATGTTTTTGTGAAAAAAAGGAATTAAAATAGAGAATCCAAGATTTAGAAAAAAAAAAAAACTTATAGGGGAGGTATTTGGAGGATTATTTAACAGAAAAAATATCCTTTTCAGATTTGCACATGGTTTGTAATAGGGAAGAATCCCTGGGAGACTTAAATCAAGGGCTATATGGATGAAAGAGGGTGACAAAAATACAAAATTCTTCCATATGACCACATTGAATAATAGAACCTATAATAGGATTATGAAAGTCTCTAAAATCAACGACATCATCATAAAAGATCTGAGGATCATCAAGGAAGAAGCTCTTAGATTCTATGAAAATTTTCTCAAGGAGAAGAGTTCTACTAATGATATGCCTGGATATTTTATGTTAGAAGCTATCGCATAAGATAAAATAGAGGATCAGACATTTAAAGATATTACCAAAGTTGTTACTTTAGAGGAGCTTCAGAAAGCCTTTTTTTCTCTTAAGGGAGGTAAGGCTCCGGGACCAGATGGCTTCTCAGTCAATTTTTTTCAAAAATTTTGGGAAAGTTTCTTAGATGATCTCCTTAGGGTTGTAAATGATTTTTTTAGAAATGGAGATTTATTAAAAGAGCTTAACAATACCCACATCGTGCTGGCTCCAAAAAAATGGATGCTAAAGATTTCAAAGATTTTAGACCCATTAGCTTGGTTAATGTTATCTATAGAGTTTTTACTAAGATTATTGCCACCAGACTGCAGTTCATTTTGAATGATTTAATCTCAAAACAACAAAGTGGGTTCATCAGAGGAAGGATAATTCAAGATGGTGTGATCATGGTGCATGAGATTATTCACTCTATGGATAATAATAAAAAAGCAAGCATGGTCCTTAAACTTGACATGAATAAAGCCTTTGATAAAGTCTCCTAGTCTTTTCTTGACAAAGTTTTGGCCAAATTTGGATTTCTCAACAAATTCAGAAGAATTATCAAGGCTTGCATTTCAACTGCTAGATTCTCTGTGGTGGTTAATGGTGAACCAGTGGGGTACTTTACCAGCAGTAGGGGATTAAGACAAGGGGATCCTATATCCCCTCTACTCTTCATTATTATGGTGAATAGCCTCAATGAGAACAATTACCAAAGTTGTTAAAGATGGTCTTCTAAAAGGCACTAAACCTACCTCTACGAATCAAACAACTTCTCATCGAAATTTGCAGATGATACTATCCCGATATTAGTGGCATCTATCTTTGGAAGCTAAGGTGATCAAGTCCATTATAAAATTTTATGAGGCTTCTTCCGACAAGAGATCAAATTTGACAAAAGTTCTATTTTCTTTTTCAATACTCCTTTGGAAATACGAGAAAAAGATTGCTAAAGTATTGGGTTGTAAAATCAATTTACTTCCTACTACTTATTTGGGGCTTCCCCTTGGTACTAAAAAAGTCTCAAACAAAGTCTGGAATAACTTATTGGCAAGATTTCAAAAGAAATTGTCCGGATGGAAAGGAGTCATTCTTTCCAAAGTGTTGGTAAATGTCTGCTTATCAAAAGCTCTCTTCAAAATCTGCTTATCTACATTATGTCTCTATACAACATTCCTTCTACCTTCGAGAGAAAAAAATTGAAAGGATTCGAAACACTTTTTATGGCAAGGAACGGAGAAAAAATTCAAATATCACCCGGTTTCTGGGATCAAGTGTGCACTCCTAAAAGGATTGGGGATTGGGCATAAAAGATATAAGAAAATGAATATGGCCTTAATTGTAAAAATTGGTTAGAGAATGCTATCAGAGGAACAACCATGGATTGAACTCATCAAGGCTAAATATCTTGAACAACAAACAACTTTCTCCTTCCTCCATGTAGAAAAACTTCCTCATGGTTCCATTTTCTGGAACAACTTGATTCTAGTCAGGAATTTTATCAAGCAAGGGTGTAGATGGAAAGTGGGAAATGGCAGAGACATCAATTTTTGGGGTGATAATTGGTCTAATATTAGCCTTAATGATAGATTTGGTGCAGCAAAGGATAGTCTTGAACATAAATATGGTACTAAGGTCATTGATTACATGGAAATTGATGGAAATAAGAAGAGATGGAAATAACTCTCAGTGGATGGATTTGATTTGAACTCCATGTTTTCCTCTCTTCATGAGCAACTAGACCTCATCCCCTTGAATCAGATGGAAGTCAAAGATAAAAAATTTTGGCAAAATTCTATAGATGGGGATTATATGTTAAATCTGGATATAATTCTTACTTTGAGAATATCTAGAGTGAATTTAATTGGAGCAAGATTTGGATGATTGAGCTAACCCTAAAATCAAATTTTTATTTTGTCTTGTGCTAAGAGAAAGAATTCTTACTAATGATAACCTGATGAAGAAAGGTTTCATAATGCCTAATCAGTGCCAACTTTTCAAAAAAGATTCTAAATATACTAAGCACCTTTTTATTGATTGTGAGTATGAGTATGCTACCATGATATGGAGTTATGCCTTTTCCAAGTTCAATGTTTTCTGGATGGTTCCCAAGGACTTCATTCAATTTTGGATCCAATGGAATCCTCCTTTTAAGCATTGTGTTGTGAGAAGACTTTGGAAACTATTCATGCCCCATATTATATGGAGAATATGGAAAGATAGGAATGATATCATTTTCAGAAACAACAAATAACATTGCAAGCTCAGCTTTGTTAAGATTGGGCATGCTATTAAAGATAATATTGGGAGATTCAAACCTCCCAAAAATAAGAAATATCCTGAAGATGAAGAATATATTCTTTCCAATTGGAAGATAGGAACTGCTAGTTTGTAGATTAGGAATACCTCAAACATTGATAGGTCTTTGATTCATTGGATTCCTCCTGAGAGAAACTGGCATAAACTAAACTTTGATGGTGCCTCCAAGGGTAATCCTAGTTTTTCTGCTGGGGGAGGTGTAATTAGGGATCATAAAGGTTGTTTAGTTGCTGCTTATGCTGGTAAAATGGGGATTCAGATGAATCATTATGTTGAAGCCCTAGTTGCTCTATGGGGGCTAAGGATTGATAAAGATTATGATATAAAAAATTTAATTTTGGAAGGGGATTCTCTTAACATCATCAACCACCCCAATCAAATTTCTCCTCCTAGCTAGACTATCAAGGAATTTATTTTGGAAGCTAGAAATATTTGTCAAAATTTCAAGAATATCATCATTAGACATACTTATAGGGAGGGTAATAAGGTTGCGGACACCTTGGCCAATGTTGCCATCAATAATAATCTTATCAAATGGGATAATGAAAATTACATCCCTAAAGAGGTACAAATTAGCATTAATGTGGATAAATATGGGAATCCATACGTGGAATAAAAATAATAATGGCATGGAGTGGGCCTTAACAGAGGTGAAAGATCACACATGTGTGAATTACCCTCCTTATTACGGCCATATTAACACCATTGAACCTCACACATGTGGAAGGGATTTCAAAAAATGGGACTAGCAAAAGGAAGAAATAGATTCAAATGAGGGTTTGGAGAAAAAAATTTATAGGATTAGCGGGGAGAAGAAGAAAATGGGAGGGGCACCATGTCATTTGGATCTATGTTGAGATCGCTGGAAAAACAATGAGGAGATTCGGAACCTCCCGCACAAAGGTGCTATTTCCAATTTCATTGAATGCATTCAGGGTCATGATTAGAACATTTCAATTCATTTTGCAATGGACTAGAAGGATAGAAGGGTCAAATATGGTGGCCACCGTGTTACTATCCCGAGGCTACGGGCCTCAAATTGGAGGGTTATCGATTTTTCAATAAAAGGATTGATAGGGTCACCGAGGCCAAGAAATTTTCTGACGAGGGTGAGGAGCTTGACTTTGTTTCTGTGGGAATTAGGGTAAGTTATATTCCCAAGCCATATGATGAAGTGACAAATATGATGGTTAGGTATATTTCTCTAGAAGGGTGTTACAAAACGGTCCTTGTTAAACACCTTGTCTTTTTAAATCATTTTAGAAGGCATTATGTGGTCTGCTTCCCGCACTACCTGCTAAATTCCCTTCAGCGCTCTGTTATGGACTTTTAGAAGCACTCTCGTGCCATCCCTCTCCACCAGGGCCTCATCTTCCTGTTGCATAAGCTTTATGTCTCCAAATTCCCTAACTTCTTGACTACTCCCAGTGATCCACACGTTACCACCTCCTCTGCTCCTACTCCCATTATGGACACCCCTTCCAAATCCAAAACCAAGAACCCCAAGCTTCCAAAAACTGACACCCCTCACACTACCTAGATTCTCAGAAGCACCAAAGAGATGGAGGTTGTGTAAAACTTGTTACATATCAACAATGTTGGAATGGATATGGCCCTGCATCAGGAGGGGAATCATGTGCCTCATAGACTAGAGTCTCTGGAGAAAGAGATGAAGCAACTGAAGAAGGACCTACAACGTATGGAAAAGTAGAAAGGAAAAAGAAAATTTGATGAAGATAATGACATTGGAAAGGATCAGATTGCTGATATTTATAAGAATTTGAACTCTCTAGATAGTAGAATGGGGAGAGCTAAAGATAGACACGATCACAACATGGCTATCTTCAAAGCCATAAGTGACTTTTTAAAGTAGCAAGTTTGAAGCATTACCATGCTTAGTGGGATCCCTGACACTATTTGGGGAATGATAAAGAGAGGATTCGAGACCATCTTGCAGTTGAATGCTTTGGACCCAACACACATCACAATATTAGTGTTCTTCACCTCGCTTCAAATGATCCAGTCCAGAAATGAAAGAGTGTCCAAGAAGTAAACTCACTTGGGCTGGAGGGAGTCGTTATAGATGCTAAACTTTTGTGGTATTTTTCTTTGTGACTTTGCTATTTTTTTCTGTGTTTTTTTTTAAGTCTGTGTCCTATTTCGTTTCTTGTTTGTAACTATTTCTTGGTTATTGATGGACATAGTGTTCTATCTAGATTTTTATCCTTTTTGTCACATCTTCATAGTTATATCTGGTTATTGAGTCAATTTTGTAACACGGTATAGTCCCTTTAAAACTATTTACTAATAATAAAAAAACATACATACGTGTCGTTAACTTATTGGATTATTTTTTTGCACTTTGACATGGTTATAAAAAAGGAAAATAAAAATGTGAAAGAATCACGGAATTATTCTATTGGTTCCCAACTGATAAGATGATAAAATATTTAAAAAGTGAAAAACAGTGGCTTAATCTTATTGGTTGGCCACTAACACTTTTGAAAATAGATTTACAATTTTTTTAATTTTTATTATGGGTAAATAGTTTTGAAGGGACTATACCCTATATACAGAAGGCTCAAAAGCTAGATAACAAAAGAGGTAAAAACAGTCCAAAAAGGAGCAAAACGTCCAACATCAAAGGGCTCAACAGCCAGATAAGACAAAATAGTAATAAAATAGGATCAAAACGTACAGTGATCCGAACAAAAGCAGTAGAGACAAAAACAAACAAGAGATAACCATCACTAGACATCTCAGCCAAAAGACAACACCAAAACCACCAGTCAACAACAACTTCACAGCCAGTAAACAAAAAAAACTCCGCATCACTTGATAGCCCGGTCAATCTTGGCTTTGATCATTTGAAGCGAGACAAAGAATGCAATGGCGGTGGCCTGGGAAGGGTCTTTCAAATCCCTGAGCAATTGCAATATCTCTTTTCTCCTTGGAGCCCCAAATGTCCTCAGTAATACCACTGAGACTGCAAATACTATGAACATGTTGTTTAATGAAATTATAGATACTTTTAAGGGCAGAGAGGATACAATCATTACGACCTTTTGCATTTCCAAGTCTTCCATCCAGAGATTGGAGCTTCTTGAAAATTTCAGCAGTGATATCCTCCTCTTCATCATTTTGTAGTTTCCTTTTTCCCTTAGCTTTATCCATTTCTCTAATAACACTCTTAAGTTCTTGAATTTCCTTTTCCATCTTACCCACTCTGACCAAAAATCCTCATCCTTAGGCACCTCCACCGGATTACCCATTTGCAATAGATTCTCGGCAAGCTCCAGGTCTTTATGACTTCTAAGAACCCTCTCAGAAGCAGGGACCTTTGTTTTCATCTTCTTCCTTTTCTTGCAATATATTTACAATTTTGAAATGTGAATAAATTTGGAGAAACTCTAATGGCTCAAATGTTTTAAAGATGAAGCAAGCTAACACAAAGCTGACAATGAGAAATGTGAAGAAACTTAGAGAAAATCTATTGGCTCAAATTTCAAAAGTGAAAGAATAAGCTAACACAAGACTGATAAAGTAAAATGTGAAGAAACTTGAAGCAATTCTATTGGATAGGGTTTTTCATGTGAAAGAGGAAAGCTAACACAAGACCGACAATGTGAAATGCGAAGAAACTTGGAGCAATTCTGTTGGCTCAAATTTCGAAGTGACAAAAGAAGCTAACAAAATACTAATAATGCAAAAAGTGTGGGATGCCCTTATTGGATCATGCTTTGCAAAGAGAAAAAATAAAAAGAATGACATAATGAATCTAGATGGAGTCTATAATTAGCTCGAGCTTCACAAAAATGAAAATATCTATTAAAATTTCTCGACACAAAAATGTTATTTGGAATTATCTTATTTCTTGAAGCTTCGCAACAATAGAAATTGCAAAAAAATAATAATTAATTTTAGGGAGGACTTAGAAGCATCAAACTAACCGTATCTAAGGAAAAATTTAGATCCACACAAAAAAAAACTAGCTATAATGGTTATAAAAGGCATGAAAAACTTTTAAAAACTTGCAAATGATGGATTTAAACTATGAAATACCAAGAACATGTCGCAAAAACATAGATCTATGAACACAAATGCATAGCCAAGATTTAAATAACCAATTAACCAATATTTCAAAAATATTTGGGTGAGAATTGGAATTTTTCACCTGATTAGCTTGAAGTTGACAACAGAACAACTACGGTTTCACAGATCTGAAAACAAACTTCAAGCTTCTTCACTCCTGCAAATTAAAAAGATCCAAATTGATCTTGCACACACATAATTGCCAACTCTAATACCATGTTAGGGAAACAATGGAAAGTATAATTAAAAAATTATAGATCCACAAAATAAATTGCTAAAGATTATAGATTATGATGTGCAATTAAATTAACCAAATATTTAGATGTTTATATATTGTGCATTACAAACATGAACTGAAAGTAAAGTTAATGAGATAGAAGACACCATATTTATAGTGGGGAAACTTGAAGGAAAAAACCCCATTGAAATAAAGCACTTCCTTTATTAAGAATTTATCAATACTTTAACCCAACACTTCCACTTCACTCCTCGATCTCACAAAAACAACTACAGACCAATGTGCCTCACAATTTTATAGTTTTGATATATAAAATAGCTTGAGCATATATCTCTATCAATATTATTACCAATCCCATGAGGATCATCCTATATATATATATATATATATATATAGGATGGGTGAATGGTCACATCGTATCACTCTTGTTGTGAAAGACCAAATCATTAAGTTTATTCAAATAAACTTTAAGAAAAGGGGTTCATGAAGTGGTGGTCCATTAAAAGTTATCCCCACTTGACATTATCACCCCAAAAGTTTACATTATATTCTATAACATGCTTGTCACTTTTTCTACTAACACATGTTTCTATCCATATTGTTTGCATGTGCCTTAGTTTCTACCATGCACATTCCCCCAGTAGGGCATCGGTTCAGATAAGATTCAAGTCCTCTCCTTTGGGCCACATCCTCCTAGAAACATTTTCTGCACCCAAAATGAGTGGGGCATACATTGTGTGAATCATTCACCCCATACAGTAGTATACGGCTATAGTTCAGTCTCATGCACACAGTGCGAACATAGTATTCTATAGTTATAGAAATAGACCGAGATCCCGACTTGGGTCATTAGTTCATCATAGAAACCAACACCCAAATACAGAGACATTACCGCTTGGGGGCTCTTGACCTTTCTAGGTGAATATAATCAAGGGTAAGTTAAATTTATTTTCTTATATCGTGTAGTTTTCAGAAATTCATAGAGTAGTTTTCACATCCATGAAAAATCCTCCAAAGAATTAGAATACATTTTATCTCCTTTTTCTATTTCCTTGGATCGAATCCGGAAAAATAAAGGAACTAAACACATATTACACCATTTGCAATGGTGTATTAATTAAGGAAGCAATTACGATGGAGAATAACACTAGACATTTTCCCCCAACACTCTTCTCGTCCTGGTGTGAGATCACCCAAAAAACTCACACTTGGTGTGAGATCTCCCAAAAACTCACACTTGGTGTGAGATCTCCCAAAAAATGTGTTCTTAGTGTGAGATCTCCCAAAAAAATCACTCTTGGCATGAGATCACCCAAAAAACTTGCTCTTCCACAACATTTTCAAGACACTTTCTATCCTTTTAACTCATCATGGATCAAGTGCACACATTTCTTTTTACTACTTTTTCATATTTTTAAATACTTTTATATGCTTTTACATAGTTTTCATAACACATGACTTTGACTACTCTTTTTCTCTTCTTTTGCAAGTCTGTTCTTAATACACAACAATAAGAAAACCTTCATCAAGCCACAATAACAACATGTACAACACGATACAAATCATATGCTTCACCCCTAGGGTCACCTCCTCTTTCTTAACTTCCACGATTCATTTTTATCACTCCAAACTTTTACTTATCTTTTCGAATGCTTTCACCATCGATATACATGGTTATCAAGTACACATCTCTTATCTACTTTATGTTATCAAGTATTCACTCAACAACATAAAGTGGGGAAAATTTAAACATAAAATCATGTACTTGGGTACATTTCTAGGTCCTAATCATATACTACTATTCATATGATTCTTAAGAGAGAAAACTAGTAATTAACATCTATCATTAGCCTCTTTTCTATCTTTCTTGTTTCCTCTATAGTTGTGCACACCCCATGGCCTAGTCAGGTATTTCACTTCCTTATCTTTCTTCACTTGTGACATCAGCACCTAGTTAGGAATCTAGCACCTAGGTTCATTCATTCCCTTTAGGTGCCCCCAACCTTTACGTATCTTGCTCGCCTCTTTTGGTGATCTTGTTTTCTTATAGGTCAGTCTTTTAGTTGTCAATTACAAAATTAAAACAAGGGAATCATATAAATACGAACATTATGACCATAATAAAGTACCAAGCTCTTAGAATCTACTATCACATTGCATCCAAAATAATTCTAAGAGTGTCAAGGCATCCATCTAACACTCATACAAGGGACAAGGGAGTACTTTTTTTTTACATACACTTCATAGGAGGGAATTTCATTTTCCCATCCACACATCTACTTAAATTACTACATCTAGCTATCACTCGCTATCAAGTGCATCTCACACAAGACATTCCTTGGGAATTATTTCACACACTTCACAAGAACTACATCGAGTTTGAGATGTACTTTGCAATGCTCGATCGTAAGTTCATTCTATGAAGTTATCTTTTTTAAAGGATTTAAGGTGTTTTTGGATTTTACGGGTTATCTTTCTCTGTATGGGTTATAGGTAAATTATACGGACATAGTGCGACATACATGCAACCAACTTGTGGCACTAGAAAAAAATATTCTAAGCTCTTGCGCAGATCACAAGCACCTCTTGGTTGTCTCTAGCACTCAGAGCCCCTTTCCTATTACAAAGCCCTAGTCTCGGCTCATCCAGCAGTTCCAAGATTTTTGTGTTCGGTTGTGACATTCTCTTCCTCATGTTTATATATTTTCCATTCCATGACACTTCATGATTTATTGTGAAATCAGATAAGTATTCTATTCCCTCTCTTACACCTAGGGTTTCAATTTTCATTATCTTATTGCTTATGTCAAATCTCTTCTCTAGAGTTTATTTATCATACGCATGACTCGTAATATCTAGGGTTTATCATAATTCCATTTTTTTAATCACCCTAATACACATCTTATTTTTACATTGTGTATAATTAGGTTTCATTTGATGTAGATAGGGCTAATAATCCCCATTACATGTCTTATTATAAAATTGGGTGTGTAATTATGGTTTTTAGTGCATTTAATGTTGATTGATCGTTAATAAATTTCTAATTATCACACTAGTTATATAATTATGCTCTAATTGACTTTAAAATACCATGTTAATCCCCAATACATGTACACTTATTATCACATTAGGCTTTTGATTAAGGTCAAATTGGTGCAAATGAGTCTAATTAATCACCAATACACATCTTATTTTTGTACTAGGCATATATTTAGGGTTTGGTTCCCCCTTTATGTTAATCGAGCCCTAAAAAAGTTAAATTTTTGCACTAAGTTTATAATAATGGTTTGATTATAGTAAATGAGCCAAATGATTCCCAATACAAGTATAATTGTTGCACTAGGTATATCAGGGCCCAATTTGCATAATTGGGGACAATTGATCCCTAATACACATCTTATCAATGCACCACATATATAATTAGCATTTGTTTGGGCCCCTTGTGCCAATTGATTGCTAATACACATATACTTGTTTTACTAGGTGTATAATTAGGTGTTGAATAGTGCAAAAGGGGGAATTGATCCATAATACATATTATTATTGCATTAAGTGTTTAATTTGGGTTTATTTGGCCCTCTTTACATGAATTGATCCTAATACACATTTATTTGATGCGTTAGGTGTATAATTAGGGTTCATTAGTGAAAATGGTCCAATTAATCCTAATATATGTCTTATTGCCATAAGAGTTGTATAATTATGGTTCTACTTGGCATGAATGAGCTAATTTAAATTTAATACACTTCTAATTATCACACAAGGTGTATAATTAGGGTTTGGGTAGAAAAATAGGTTAATTGATTCTCAAGACATCAAATTTCTACACTAGGTGTATAAATAAGATCCAATTAGCACAAATGAGCCAATTAATCCCCAATAAACATCTAGTTGTCATACTAGCTATATAATTAGGGGTTTACTAGTGTTTTCATGTATAAGTTTTCTATGTTAATGAATTGAAACTAAACACTTAATATTTTCAAAGAAAATGAAAACCTAACAATTAACCATCAAGATAAGAGCTTATGGAGACTAAACATCCTCAATATGCATGCAACTTTGAACAAAACCAAACTAACATACTAAGATTAATCCCTACTCTTTAGATTGTTAAACTACAAATGAACCTAGTTAGATCCATAACAATCAAAGGTTGATTGTTTGTTTGATCTCAAGGTTTTGAGAATGGAATCTCATCAAACATGGCTACAAGACCATTTGATTCTTCCCATATTACTCAAATCTTGGATGGATGAAATGCAAGATGAAGATGCTAGCTCAATTCTAATGGAGAATGCTCAAGATCCAAATGCCTATAGTTTATGCTATAACAAAGGTGGTGTTCTAAGAAGAAAGGTAAGAGGAGGGTTATTTATATAACCCTTTGGTTTGAGAGAGATTTGCATCCTATTGTATGTGGGATAAAGCCCAAAGTAACTTTAGTTTAGTTGACCAAAGCTAGGTGAGTTAGCATGTGGGTTATTGCTTTAGTTAGCACTTTGTGGGAGTTGCGGTGCATATAATTAATCAAAGGTGATTAATTAATAAGCTAGAATAAGATTTTTATGCTATTTGAAGGAAAATTAGTGTGATTTAGCTGATGTAATATAGGAATTTGATCAAATAAATGGAGATTTATTGATTTAGACTAGCGGTCGTAGTTAATTAATTGACCTAGGTAGAAGGGTTCGCTAATTAACGAAAGGTTGTTAATCAACATCTTGAGTGATAAGAGGGTTAATGAATTAGTGAAATGTAATTAATCAACGGCGATAGAAGAGAAATGGTGTGTTATTGACAACATATCATCAATTTGAAGGAAAGGGGGGTAGTTAGCACAATTTAGGTATTAAAATTGTTTGATCGAACTCTAGGTGTCTACATTTTCCCCTCTTTGGGGTGGTGTAGTGAAGCCACTTCAAAGATAATAGATAAGTATAGAAAAGTGAATTTTTTTGTTTTGGAGCCTAATAGAGATGATGGTTAGAAGGGGGCTTTCCCCCTTGTAGAATCGGGCGGTGCCCCAAAGCCACATTTTATATGTATTTATGCATTGTGAAATCTGGACCATTCATTATTAGGTCACAAATCTAACGAGTGGTTTTCTATGTTTCCCCAAAATGATAAAAACCCTAATATCTTTAAAGGGTCATTATGTATGAGGCTCATTGTATTAGTGGTTGCACTATGAGAGAGAGTTTTGCTGGAAAGAATAAAAGTATTAGTTGTTTCTGGTGGACGTAGCCCATTTTGGGTGAACCACGTTAAATTTGTCTCTGTTTTATTACATTCTTTTGTGTTTTACGTTTTTGCATTATTCATTGCATGCTTATTTATCTGTATAACTGGTATAATCCTAACAACTGGTATCAGAGCATGTTTGAGATTTATTTGTTGGTAGTATAATCACAGAGGGATTTCTATTTAAGTGGGAGAAGAAGTAATGGAAGAGGAGAATAAGTTCATAGTTGAGAAGTTTGACAGCCAAAATTACTAGCTATGGAAAATGCAGGTGGAAGATTACCTATATCAAAAGGATCTATACCTACCATTAGGAGGTGAAGAAGTGAAACCCTCAATCATGTCTGATGAGGAGTGGAAGGTTCTAGACAGGAAGGATCTCGGTGCAATTCGATTGAGTTTGGCATCATCTCGTAGCTTCAAATATCTCACAGGCGAAGAGTACGGTAGAGTTGATGAAAACCCTAGCTAATTTATATGAAACACCTAGTGCATCCAATAAAGTTTATTTAATGAAAATATTGTTTAATCTACAAATGCAAGAAGGTGGATCTATATCTAGCCATCTTAATGATTTCCACACTATTGTAAATTAGCTAGATTCAGTTAATATCCCATTTGATGAGGAGGTTAGAGCATTATTATTCCTGTGTTCTTTGCCAGAAAGTTGGGACAACTTAGTAATGGAAGTTAGTAATACATCATCTACTTATCTTAAATTTGAAGATGTAGTAAGTGTCATTTTAAATGAGGAAATGCGCAGGAAAAGTACAGGGAAAATTATTCTTACGGAAATGCATTGAAAATGGAGATTAGAGGGAGGAGCAAGGAGAAATCAAAGAGTAAGGCTCGTGGGAGATCTAAATCAAATATGGGAAGATCCAAATCTAGGAGTAGAGGCATTACTTGCTAGAACTATGGAAAGAGAGGACATGCTAAAAAGGATTGTTGGTTCAAAGAAAACAAAGAAAACTAGCCTGAAGGTATTAAAGAGGAAAATCCGATAGGTAATATTGTTCAGGATGCTCTTATACTTTCTCTTGATACTAGAGTAGAATCTTGGGTAATAGATTTAGGTGCCTCTTTCCATGCAACCCCTGATAAGGGCTATTTTAAAGATTATGTCTAGGGAAATTTTGGACAGGTTTATTTGGGTGATGATGAGTCGTGCAACATTTTTGGGAAGGGAAATGTACACCTGAAATTATAGAATGGAAATACATGGATATTGAGATACGTGAGGCATGTACCTAGCCTCAGGAGAAATCTCATCTCTGCAGGACAATTGGGTGGTGAAGGTTGCATAGTCACATTCACTTCAGATGCTTGGAAGGTTTCCAAGGGTACCCTGGTAGTGGCACGGGGTAAGAAAGTAGGCACTCTTTATTTTTCTACTTGTATATCTAATTCTTCTACCATATTATCTACTTTAGATGAGGATGCCATCATGTGGCACAATAGATTGGGACATATGAGTGAGAAGGGCATGAAAATTCTACATGAAAAAGGTAAGCTTTTAAGTTTGAAGCAATTAGACTTAGAATTTTGTGAGCATTGCATTTTTGGGAAACAGAAAGATTTTGATTTCTCAAGGCAGGGAATACCAAGAAAGAGAAAAAGTTGGAGCTAGTTCATACAGATGTGTGGGGCCAGCCCATGTTGCATCTCATGGTGGTTCTCTATACTATGTCACATTCATAGATGATGCCACAAGGAAGGTATGGGTATATTTTGATCGGTAACTCGGTTTTGAGTTCCGTTTTTGCAAAAGTGCATAGTTTTTTATGCTCTTTCCATTGGAAATATTTATTTTGAGAATTTCACTATAATTATAAAGTTCCATATTATAACACGCACTCATTATAAAGTGCCAAAATCTAGGGGGCTCTTGTTGCATTTCTTGGGGGTCTTGTTGCATTACTTGGTTCTTCCATTTCTTTTGATAATTTTTTTTTAAGATGGCATCTACTTCTACATTAACTCATGTTGAGCCATTAACAACACATAATTACCACACATGGAAACCAAGAATGGAAACAATAATTAATCAGAAAGGATTATGGGCTTTAACTTCTAAAGAACAACCAGTGTTCACTAGAGAATATGAGAAATTTCAGTACCAGTGCAAATTTGATGAGTGTATGGGTTTGATAGGAACTTATGTAAGTGACAGTCTTTTATTTCATTTGGAAAAGTGTGACTCTCCTTTCAAAATATGGGATAAATTAGAGGATTTATTTGGTAAGGTGGATCGGATGAGAGCTATACAAGTTGAAATTGAGATCACCTCTCTTAATCCTAAATATTTTCCAACAATTATAGACTATCTTACCAAGTTCAAGCATTTGTTGACATAGTTGAAGGGGAGTGGAAGAGATAAAAATATGAAGAGTGTGTTTACTTGATTCTATCCAAGTTGAGAGGACCATTCCAAATTTTTGCTTCTACCTTTTTCTCTAGCATGGATGCCTTAGGTGACACATTCAAAATTCCTAACTTAGAAATTTTTGTGAAAGACTTACTAGGGAAGAATCCAAATTATCTCACCTTGAGTCTTCCACCTCTCGAAGGCGTTAGTTGCATCTAATCCTAAGGGTAAGGGAAAACCAAATATTAAAACCAAATCCACACCTTCTCCATCTCAAAATGCTTCTAAACCTAAAGAAAACAACTCAAAACCCAAGGATTCTTCTAAATCCAAGAATAATTCTAGCCGTTCATGTTCTTTTTGTGGGGTAGTAATCATGAAGAAAATAGGTGTTATAAGTGAATGCAAGCCTTAGAGGATGCGAGACAAAAACACAAAATTTCTATCTCCACTCCACCTCCTTCTAATCAGCATGGAAAAGAATTTAATGTTATTGGAAGATATCAGTCACCACTTGCAGACAATTGGGTTATAAATTTTGGTGCTTCTCATCACATGACTTCTTCCAAGGAGTCTTTTGTTTCTCTAGGTTTGAGTTCTACTTCCAAAATTGAGGTTGGAGATTCTTCCTTTCTTTCTGTTGAGGGAAAAGGTGATATACAACTTGATGGTGGCAATATCTAAGATGCACTATATGTTCCTAACATCACTACAAATTTGCTTTCTGTATATCAAATTTGTCATTCTGGTCAAGGGAAAACAGTGACTTTTACACCACATGGGGCAGAAGTAAGAACTTTGTTGGAGCCTTTTTCACTTGTTGCTCAGGGTATTGTTGATCATAGTTCAATACTATATCACTTTGAGGGTTTTTATGACACTTCTTCTATAGGGACAAGATTGGTTTCTCATTTAGATTCAGAGAGTAAGCTTTGGCATGAAAGATTTGGACATCTCAATTACATATATTTGAAGGAGTTGAGCACTCATGGTATGGTAGATGGTCTTCCTAGAGTTTCTAGTCTTGAGGGAGTTTGCTCTAGCTATGCATTAGGGAAACAACACCAAGATCCATTTCCTAAGAATTTGTCTAAGAGAGTTTCTTCACCACTTGAGCTTGTACATAGTGACTTGATGGTTTTTCCTACCCCCTCTTTCAATGGAGCTAAGTATACACTTACATTTATTGATAATTTCTCGAGGCGTACTTGGGTTTATTTTCTCAAGTACAAAAGTGATGTTTTTCACACTTCAAAGTCTTCAAGGCTTTGGTCGAGAAATAATCTTCTAGTTGCATAAAGAACCTTCGTATTGATAATGGGGGGGAGTACTTCAGTGATGAGTTTTCTAAAATTTTAGCGACTCACGGCATTATTCACCAGAATTATGTTCCTCATACTCCACAACAGAATGGCTTAGCAGAAAGGAAGAATAGAAATTTGAAGGAAATGGTTAATTGTATGATGCATTCTAGAGATTTTCCTCCTATCTACTTAAGGCGAAAGCGATTGATTGTGCTAACTATATTCAGAATCGCACACCACATAGAGCACTTGAGAATTTGACTCCAGAGGAAGCTTGGTCCAACACTAAGCCAGATGTCTCATTTTTTCGAGTCTTTGGGAGCCATGCTTGGGCCTTTGTGCTAAAGAAGAAAAGGAAAGCTTTGGATAAGAAGAGTAAACCCTTGATCTTTGTAGGGTATTGTGAGGACATGAGAGCTTATCGTATTTTAGATCCTGATACACATGATGTTCTTTTTGAACACATGTTTAGTTTGATGAGCATTTCACTCCTCATGATTCTTCATCTTCTTCCATTCCTTCTTCTTCTTCATCTCATCTTGAGGATCTTTTCTTTAAGGAGATTGATGAGGAGGTTATAGATGTCATTGAGGATCCTATTCCCATTGATGTTGTCACTATGCCTAAGTGGGCTCGTACTATAGTTTCTAAGGTAGCACCTTTCATAGAGGATCTTCCACCCACTAGGAATCATCACGCACATTCTATAGGTTCTAGAATTTTATGTCAGGTAGTTTCTGAGGATCCACAGTCTTTTTCAAAGGCTCATGGGATACAAGAGTGGGATGATGCAATGATGGCAGTGAGTATTCTTCTTTGATGAAGAATCATACTTGGGATTTGGTATCTCTTCCTAAAGGAAGAAAGATGGTTAGGTGTAAGTGGGTATACCAAACCAAATACGTAGTTGATGAGTCCATTGACAAGTATAAATCTCATCTTGTTGCAAAGGGTTTTTCACAAGTCGAAGGTATTGATTACTTTGAGACTTTTGCACCCATTGCCAAGATGGATTCTGTATGCCTTGTACTTGCTTATTGCTACATCACAGGGGTGGCCCGTATACCATATGGACGTGAAGAGTGCCTTCTTACATGGAGATCTAAAAGAGGAAATATATATGGAGCATCCGGATGGATTTGTTCGAGATTCTTCTCTTGTTTTTGGCTCAAGGTCTCTCTACGGTCTCAAACAAGCCCCTCGGGCTTGGTATGGTATGAGAAGATGGATTATTTTATTCTATTTACTGGTTTTGTTCGTTTCCACTCCGATCATACAGTGTATCTCCAGCATGTCGGTGAGGATATTTTGATACTTGTTTTGTATGTTGATGATTTGTTACTTACTGGCAGCTCTTCTTCCCACATTCAGACTATTTAGAGGGCTCTTTCTACACAGTTTGACATGACAGATCTTGGGCTATTGCATTATTTCCTTGGTTTGTAGATTTCTTAGACAGATTCAGGGATTCATTTGTGTCAACAAAAATACACCCATGATCTTCTTAGGCGCTTTGATATGGCTGATTGCAAGCCAAGTCCATCTCCTTTTAGTCTTGGGGTTACTCTTACATCCACATGTACCACACCACTTTGTGATCCTACATTGTATAGGTAGTTGGTTGGGAGTCTCATGTACTTGACCCATACTCACCCTGATATTTCATTTGTAGTAGGGCTTGTATCTCAATTTGCACATTCTCCTCATAGTAGTCACTGGCAAGTTGCTAAAAGGATTTTGCGCTATTTGCATGGCACTTCCCACTTTGGCCTACACTACACTAGGGGCTCTACTTAGTTGGTTGGATATATAGATTTAGATTGGGTAGGTTCTATTGATGACAGCATTCCACTTATGGCTATCTTTTTGTCTTGGTTCTTCTCCAGTTGCTTGGGTGTGTAAAAAGCAATAGGCTATTGCACTTTCATCTTCAGAGGCAGAGTACAGGGCAGCAATTACAACGAGTCAGTAGATTCTTTGGCTTCACCAGTTATTGACAGAGTTCGATTCCCATAGGATTCATTGACTATATTTTGGTGTGACAACCAAAGTGTAATTCACATTTCTCACAACCCAATTGAGCACTAGCGGACCAAGCATATCGAGATACACATCCACTTCATTCGGCAGCACATTCAGGATGGAGTTCTTTTCTTGGAGTACCTTCCACTCAACAGCAGGTTGTAGACATCTTTATGAATCCTTTTGCATCACCTCACTACCTTGAGTTGCGTGGAATTCTTGGGGTTTCGGAAGTTGTTCTTAGGGGGTGTTTGTGAGAACATCTTCCTTCTTCTTCTTCTTTCTCTTTCCTTCTTTTGGTTTGATATTTCTTCATGGATATATTGTACATGAGTACCTCATCAGGCCTAGTTTTGGGACTCATAATGTGGACATGCCACTTCTATTTTGGCCCCTAGCTTCACTTGAGGGGGTGTTAGAGTAGGTATTTACCTTAGCTCATGTTCACCTAGGTACATTATTTACCTTTATTGTATTTATCCTCACCCACTTATGTGTGTGGATATTTCTTTTATTTATTTAGATATTAGGAGATATTATCTAGTTGTTAGGTATAGTTCTTTCCTTGATCTATGGTATTGACTAGTTCTTTCCTAGATCTATGGTATTGACTAGATCCTTGATGTCTAGTTCTCTCATAAATCTATGGACTTGACTAGTTCTTTGATGACTAGTTCTTTCCATGATTTATGGCTTGATCTACGACCTTAATTGGTTCTTAGATTGTTATTCCTTGCCTATATAAGCAAGGCCCATTCTCATTGTATTTCATTGAGTTCCATAATAATATATGATATTGCTGCTCATTTGTTTGCAAAGGTTTTGTGTAAAGTTATTATAGCGAATTGCTTTCATATTATTGATCGTGGTGTTTGATTAGCATCTATGTTCTTGGCTTGGTATGATCTGGTTATCGTTCCTTTTAGATTTTAGTTTTGGGATCGAGATGAATCTAAGATAATTAGGATTTGTGATGTTGTTTGGCGAAAAAATATAATGTACATGGATCACGTATAGGATAAAAAATCCCAAAGAAGAATTGGTTGAGGATATGGCTCTAAAAAAGAACTCTTAGGTGGAAAATATCCACCTACAGTGCACCGAGGTTGACTATTCTTTAGGCCAAGCACAAAATCTAGTTTCGCATCAAGACCTCTCTTAGAAATTCAAGAAAATGAGAAGCAAGAAAATAATGATCCCGTAACACCCCCATCTTTAGTAAGAAGGTCACAACATATTAGTATACCTCCGAGAAATATTTTCCCCTACTTTTTATTACTTGTTACTAACGAGATAGTGGTGATCCAAAGAGCTTTGATGAGGCAATGCAGGCGGAATCCACTAAGGAGTGGGAGTGTGGCATGAATGAGGAGATGGACTCCTGGAGAAGAACCAAACATGAAATTTAGTCAAATTATCAGTGGGAATAGATTACTACAAAACAAATGGGTCTACCATGTGAAAGAAGAAGAAGGTGGATGGAAAAGGTAAAAAGAAAGGCTTGTAGTGAAGGGGTATGAACAAAAGAATGGTATCAATTTTGATGAAATTTTCTCCCTTGTTGTAAAGATGTCTTCCATTCATATCTTTGTATTAAGTTTAGTAGTTGTTGTTGAATATTTACACTTAGAGAAAATTGATGTCAAGACAACATTTCTCCATGGTGACTTGGAGGAGGATATTTATATGCAACAACCACTTGGGTATGAGGTGAAGGGTAAGGTGAAATTGGTTTGTAGGTTGAAGAAGAGCTTATACGAGGCTCAAGCAAGATCCCCAAAGAATGGTATCTAAGGTTTGATAGTTTTATTCATGAGCATGGTTTTACTAGATGTCAATCAAATCATTGTGTGTATGTTAAATGGTTGGATAATAAGAGCTACATTATTATTCTATTATACGTAGACAATATGCTTGTAGCGAGGTCTAATATGTAATAAATTGTAAATTTTAAGGAAAAGCTTACACAAACATTTGCAACGAAGGATTTAGGTGCAGCGTAAGAAAATCCTCGAGTATGTAAATCAAGAGGGACAGGAAAAATAAGAAATTGGTGTTGTCTCAGGAGGACTATGTAGAAAAGGTGTTAGAGAGGTTTCAGATGTAGAATGTGAAACCGGTTAGTACACCATTGGATGGGCATTTTAGATTAAGTAAAGAGCAATTCCCAACAACACAAGAGGAAAAAGATTATATGACATAGGTTCCTTATTCTTTTGTAGTTGGCAGCCTCATGTATGCCATGGTTTATACCAGGCCAGACATTTCCCAAGCAGTGGGAGTTGTTAGCAAGTATATGAAAAATTTGGGTAAAGCACACTTTGGAAGGCGGTCCAGTTCATTCTCGAGTACTTTAGAGGGACCAATAGTAAGCACTTTTTCTTCAAAGGGTCAAATTATACTTTACATGGATTTGTGGATTCAGATGTGGCAAGAGATATGGATAGTAGGAGGATCACTACTGGATACGTGTTTAAAGTAGGTGGTGTGGTAGTGAGTTGGATCTCAAAGTTGCGAAGGTAATTTCCCTATCTACTACAGAGGCGAATATGTTACAGATGACTAAGGCAAGTAAGGAAATGTTATGGATGAGTAGGTTCATGGAGTTGGGTAAGGAGAAAGGGGATTGTAAGTTACATAGTGATATTCAAAGTTTAATTCACCTGGAAAAGAAATCGGCCTTCCATTCTATAACTAAACACATTCAGCTAAGATATCACTTCATACGACATGTGTTTGAGGATGGACACTTGAGTTGGTGAAGATTCATATAGATGATAATCCTACCGATTTGTTTACTAAGACAATGATAAAGGAGAAGTTGGATTTTCATTCAACTTTTATGGGTTGTCAAGATTGATCTTGAAGTGGAAGAAACAAGCCAAGAAGAAAATTCCAAGCAGGAGTTGTAGTGGTGGAGTTACAACAATCAGTCTCCAAGTGGGAGATTGTTGGTTGTGGATCTTGATAGCGATGGGGGTTACAAGGGGGGATTCACCCCCCTTACGGGGTTTGGGGCATGCGTCTGGCGGCAGGGGAGTTGGGGGAAGTGCCCCAAAATCCACATTTTATATGTATTTATGCATTGTGAAATCTGGACCATTCCTTATTAGGTCACAGATCTAATGGGTGGTTTTCTATGTTTCCCCAAAATGATAAACAAACCCTAATATCTTTAAAGGGTCATTATGTATGAGGCTCATTGTATTAATGGTTGCACTGTGAGAGAGAGTTTTGCTAGACAAAATAAAAGGATTCACTATTTCGATGGACGTAGCCCATTTTGGGTGAAACACATTAAACCTATTTCTCTGTTTTATTACATTCTTTTCTTTTTTACGTTTTCTACATTATTCATTACATGTTTATTTATTCATATAATTGGTATAATCCTAACAAATTTTGAAGAGATAGAAGAAAAATTAGTAGAGTGAAGGATGCCCCCTCGAGTGTCAATGGGTTGATGAAAGAGGTCGATAAATGATCAAAAAGATGAAGGAAATGGATATAAGAATAAGGAGGGTAGGATGCTCCAATTTAGTTAGAAGAATAGTGCAAATAAAAGAAAATGATATAGAAAAAAAAATTATTATGAAGGGGGATTGAATTATCTTTTATCTAGTTTTTGTCAAAAAACAACTTTATTTCATCATATTTCCAATGATCTACATCATCGGTCCTTATTAAAAATATAAGGATACAAAAAAAGTGTATAATGACATGAAAAGCCATAATACGAACAATTTTCCATTGCTAAAATACTAACTCCATGTAACATACAAAGTTTACTGCAATAAGAGAAAGTAAACAAGCTAACCTAATATGGAAACAAGTACAAACACATATACTCAAACCAACAATGTTCAAAACGTTTGCACAAATGTTTTGTTATCGAGCTATAGATCCCAAATGTTCATGATTAATGAAAAGGGTTAAAAGTGGTTCCCTAAGAAAGGATACATGTGAGGAGAATAAGGTTGGATACGGGGTCCAATGAAAAATCATTCGTGCGCCACGAAACAATGACTTTAGAAACTCGTTGTGCCAAGATAGTACAGACGAAGCAAGCAGAGCAGCTTTGTTAATGAGGTAGATCCAAATGATCCGTGAGTAGTTTTTATATAAACAAGCAAAAAAACTAGAAAGCTATGATTTAATACCATGCACTTGACACAAGATTCAACTGTATCATCTTTTTACTAGTTTTTGCAAATTTTTACAATTTTTGTATTTTTAAATTTCTGATTTTTAGGATTTTGCGATTTTTTTTTTTATTTTTTTGAAAATGTTGATTTGTTTCAAATTTTTAGATTTTATTTTATTTTTTAGAAGAATTTATAGGAAGGAAGATCACCTAAAAGCAATAAAAATTCCCCATGGAGAAGAAATAGTTTCCAAGTAACAAAAAGATGCCCCATTGGGATGAAAAAAGCGAAAAAATGATCATTTATTAAAAATAAATATCACGGATGGTGGAAGAATTTAGAACGATCATGGAACTTAAATCACACCTATCAACCATTGCAACGGGTGAAAACACATACAGAGGGGTAAAAGGTTATATATATATATATATATATATATATATATATATATATATATATATATATATATATATTATATATCCCACCGAGGGTAAAACATCGTGAGTAGTTCATTTGTTACCGAACCCTTGCTGATTTTCCATTGATTTTTGCTCTTACCCTTGAGAGATATGGTGCGAGTTCCCAATTGTAGGAGGCATGTAGACTATGTTTGAGAGTACCAACGGTATCCCGAGGATTGTGTATGGGTGAGTAGAACTAAACTTCGTCTTGTTTTTGCCATTTAAGTGCATTTATTAGCATTATAAAAATTCATAGCAGCGTATGCACGTACCTTGGGGCACACATACACTATCAAGGGTACATAGGTATTAGGGGAAGGTCTAGGGAATATGTGTCAATGTGCATGTGTAGGTAGGAGCATGTGTGCACTAGGGATGGGGTTAGGACATATGCGTCAAGCACGCATGTGTAGGTAGGAATACATGTGCACTAGGGGTGGGGTTAGGGCATATGAACTAGTGCACATATGCATTAATTAGTGTTTGGGTGCTAATAAGGGGGCGTATGCAAAAGGGATTGCATACACCAATAAGAGAGCACATGCATTGTGAAGAAAACATATGCATTGGGGAGGGTTTTGGTCAACCTTAGAAGAATTTTAGGGAATTTCTAGAAGAATGTAGGGATGATTAGGATAATGTTAGATGATGTTAGATATAAGAAAATAAATCTAATGAGTGTCATGCTTGATCCTAAAAATAAATATACATGTCTTACATACAGGAGCTGCGCATGGAAAGCTAGCCACCTTCAAGGTGACCTTATCTCAATGTGAGAGGATTTTTCTAGAGATTACCTTGGATGTGACGGGGCTTTCATACATGGCGCAGATGCCACGATCACCCTCGATCATAGCCTTTTCATAGCCTTTGGCTGAGAGGTGGCACAGTGAGAGTCAGTGTTTCAGGTTGCCCACTAGTGAGATGATTGTGACTCTTGAGGACATTTGGTAGATACTCAGAGTAATGATTTAGGGCCAGTTGATAGAGTATGATGGGGACCCTATTCAGATCACAATTGTTTGATTGAGGTTTTTGGTGTAGATGAAATACCATGAGAGGGGACATCAATGCGATTAAAGTCTTTCTTCGAGATCTCGAGGCTGTCATGTGTTGTGGTGTATCTTATGGTTCTTGTCAAACAACATCACAATACCTGACAAGACCGGTACTTCATTTCCATTGGGCCTAATTCGAGTTATCTCGTAGTTTAATCTATGGGGAGAGGTATTATTGAGTGCGGTGTTTGCTTGCAAATTTATATTGGGATCTACATCTTATCACTTGCCGTGGTAAAAATACCGTGGGACCGGCCAACCTATCACGATATTGGCACAAGACCATATTGCTATTAGTCTCCCTCTATAGTATTATGAGGTTGAGCCCTAGATGAGCCCTCGCCTTTTATTGGGAACCTTTTGGTGATGATGTTTATGGTCACATGGGGGACACTTATTATTATCAACGTGCTTTTGATGATATACAACTATGAATGTTTATTTGGTGCCCATAGATATCATATCAGTGGCCTGAGGATGTGTTGGAGCTCATCATTACATTATTTGATCACTTTCTCATCACTATCCATAGCTATATCACAGAGTGGTATCGGATTGATTGCACTCAGAGATAATTTGGTGTTGTTCTGGACATTCCTACATCTAAGTTTTTGTATGGTCACCACCCCTGGGATAATTTTGATATTGGGCCACTAAGTAGGACCTAGTGAGCTAGAGATAGTTTTGAGAAGATGGTTCCATAGCCTTGGATACATTTAGAACATTTTGTAAATCCGGGGTGACGATAGCCTATCCAACATGGTATGTGATAATACTACCTAAGTGGATGACCATTACACAGCCACATTGGATATAAGGGAGGTGCTAGCTACACAGAGGACTAACCCCACCGAGGAAAGTGCAACCGAGAGTACAATAGGATGGAGACGATGATGGGGGAGAAGGTGGTGGGGATGGAAAAGGAGTGTAGGGGAAAGGAAAGATCAAGCACCTCAACATTTGATTCCTAGGTTAGTATACAAGTTGGGATTCATGTTCCATTACAATAGGTTATCCCTCAAAGACCATTACATCAAGCTCCTGTCTCTATTCTAACACACAATCCACAAGGAGGTGGATGGGGTGGGGGTGGAGGAGATGGGGATGACTTGGTGGTCCCGAGGAAAGTTCAATAGATGGAAGGGTAGATGCGGCGAGTCACAATGTTTCTACTGAACAATCTACAACCCAGATTCTGATAGGTTGCGGTGGAGAGAGATCAGCTCCGGATAAAATGAGATCACCTTTGGGGAGAGTGGATGTAGTTTTTCTTTGAGTGGACTTAGTTTTAAGAAGATGTGGCGAGACTCATAATAGAGATCATTGTGCTCAAATAGGAAGCCACTACGGTGGCTACCCCATAGGTGTTTATTGATTTAGCCACAACCGGTGGTAATGCAACATACTACAGAGCTTTATATCATGCCACTATCTCGAGAGGGCGGAGAGATACTCCATTAAGTAATTTTTCAATCAATAGGTCTTTATCGAGATCATAGAGACCATCTTGCTCTGCGAGATCGATCACAGACAAGGTCCTATAGTACAGCAAGTAGATTTGTCCCACCGATGCCACCTCCACAGGGGTCCATTACAAATGCCACATCCGATTTGTTCACATCGATGCCACCACCCGGTGGTTCACGTAGATGCCACCACCTAGAGGGATAATGGACAATCTACATATGGAAGAGAGTCATATTTTACTCCTTGTATTGATATATATGTACAGATGTATCTTTTCGATGTATGCCTCGATAGGAAGGCACATTTTTGAAATTATAGATATGTATTGTTTTTGTTCATGCCTCAATATGAAAGCACATTTTTTATTGATGCCCATGATGACACACATTGTATTCGATGATTATGTACAGAGAAAATTATATATGGACATTGATATTTTTACATATTTACATGTTTATGATGATGGAATTTTATTGATGATGTATGATTGTATCACATGTGTTTGATTTATAAGATAACATTAGATGATATCACATTTTTCTGTTATTTAACGAGATACTTATGATTTTACATGTTTTTAATTTTTGATATTGGGGAGGGGGGATAGAAGGCGGTCCCTATTGCCCCATTGGTGATATGGCATGATGATAATAGCTTAGCATACATGTTGGATGTTTATTTTCATGATGATGTATCTTAGCTGTTATTATTGATGAGATATATATGATGCATGTGATGTTATATGTGATGATATAGATGATTATAGATGATTATGATGATGATGATAACAAACAATGTACAAGCATTAAACAAACACAGGAAAAACTTAACAAATCTAACAAATATACACATACATGAAACAAGCAAAACAACACAACTATATACAGGAATGCAAGAAAAAATGAACTCAAAGCTTTTAACAACAAATTAAAGTAACATTCAATCCAAGCAAGCAAATGAATCTAATCAATGCACACAATAAAGGTAAAACAATCACAATAATGTATAAACAAACAACTAAGTAAGCAAATACAATTTTGTTTTTGTGAGACAATTTTTGAGACTATGTTTTACTATTTTTGGGAATTTTGGAAACAATGTTCTATTGTTTTTGTATTTTCTGAGATTTTTTCTAATGTTTTGGATTTTTCTAACCATTTTTAATGTTTTTGAATTTTTGTGAAACATATTTGAATGTTTTTGTGTTTTTGAAAGTTTTCCAAAGCTATATATAGAAAATAGAGAAACATGGATGCCCCCAATGTTATATGGGATATACAAGGGAAGAATGCCATGTGCATATGTGCAAGAAAGTGAAGATGTGAATATTCCCCAGCGTTAGATGGGAATGTACAAAGGAAAGTTTCTTCACACATATATACAAGAGTAAATTAGCTAGATCAAGGCCATGAAGGATAGGCTCAAAAGGAATCTCAGATTCAGGAAAAACTAGCCCTAGATTAAAGCAAGTGTACCCTTTTAGATGTGAGATTGCTTGTAAAAAAAAACCTCACGAAGGTTCTCGAAGCCATTTTTCACCCCCAAAATTTTCCAAAGTGCCACAATTGTATGGTTTTCACACTTGGACGACTTGTTTTCTCTTTACTCTTTTCTTAATTTTTATTTTTTTGTATTTTTTTATCTTTTATACTTTTTTGGTTGTTTTCGATATTTTCCCCCATGCTTAAGTGTAGAACCACTTGAGATGCATGGTATTCATTGGTTCAGGGATCTCTTCTCCATTAGGATAAGCGAGCTTGTATGCTCCTAACCCATATTTCTCTATCACCACGTAAGGTCCTAACCAGTTTGGCTCAAATTTTCCTTTCTTTTCTCTTTCCTTGATAGTGTTAAATTGGTTCTCTTTGAAAAAATATCTCCTATCTTGAATTAGCGAGGTATGATGAATTTAGTGTAGCTTTGTGGCACTCTATTATGATACACTTTTAAATGATTGAGTGCATGCATGTGTTTCTCATCTAACAACTCCAACTCTGCCAGTCTAGCTACCCAGTAGTCTTTGTATTTATCCAGATAGTATCTCTGAGATATATTCTATGGGAGGAAGATCAATTTCCAATGGTATGATGGCCTTAGTGAAAATACTATTGAGTAGGGTATAGCACCAATGGGGTGCGGATGGAGGTTCTATAAGCCCAGAGGGCGGGATGGATTTGTAAGTGTCGATTCTGATCTCTTTTTCTTACAATTTTTCCATAATATGAAGAAGCATTTTTTAGTGGCCTTTTCTTTTCCATTACCTTGAGGGTAAAAGGGGTGGACAACTTTATATGGATTTGGAAGTGCCAACACAACACTTTAACTATCTTGTTATTAAAATATTTACCATTGTCAATGACAATGGTGGAGGGGATGTCATAACAACATATGAGGTGGTTCATGATGAATTTTGAAATTTGCACACCGGTAACATATGTAAGAGGCACAACCTCTACCCATTTAGTGAAATACTTGGTGGTGGTGATGATATGGGTATGGCCATATGAGGAAGTAGGAGTGAGTTTCCTTATGAGATCTAGTCCCCATTTTGAAAACGGCCATGGCATTGTGATTGGTTGTAAGGATTGTGTTGACGCATGAATCAAGTTTCCATAATTCTGACACAATTCACACTTCTTGACATAGTTACAACAATTTGATTCCATGGTAGGCCAATAGTAACCTACTCTTAACAATTTCTTAGCGAGCACCATTCTGCTTGTGTGTGCCCCACAAATACCTTCATGTACCTCTTTGATCACTTGGACTGACTCATCCAAATTAAGATAGCGCAATAGATTCCCATCATAGCCATGATGATAGAGGGTTCCTTTTAGGAGGGTATAACGAGGATATGTATCGAGATAAGGTTTCTTTTCTGATGGAAATATCTCTGGGGGAAACGTATCGTCTTGTAGGTAATTGAATATGGGTTCATACTAGGGGAGAAAGGACCAACAACTTCACATACCAGACATGATTCTAGCATGTCATATGCTTGGCACTTGCAAATGTTCAACAAAGAAAGGAATTTTCTTTTCCTAAGGCGAAATGTGAAGCAAAGCTCCGATTGTGGCCATGGCATCTGCTGATTAATTATGTGCCCTTGGCATCTATTCAAAAGTAACACGTACAAAATATTCCTTTAGAGTATTGACCATCTTCTTGTATGGATGAGCTTGTCATCCTTGACCTTATACTCGTCATTGACTTGTTTAATGATCAATTGTGAATCACCAATGACTCTTAATTGTCTGATATTCCATTTGATAACAACTTTCAACCTAGACAAGAGTGCTTCGTACTCTGCTATGTTATTGGTACATGGAAAACTCAAACAAAAAGCATGTGGGATGAATTCTCCTATTGGAGTGATAAGTACCACACCATCTCCTGAACCATGATAAGTGAATGATCCATAAAAGTGAATTTTCCATATGACGGACTCTTCAATAGACACCATGGAGGCATTTGGCAGATCCAAACACAATGGTTTCAATCCTGGTAGGGGAGCTTCATCTAGTTGATCGGAATGAACCTATCCTTTGAGTGATTTTTGGTTGGAAAAATAAATGTTGAAGTTACTTAGGAGGATGATCCAATTAGACATCTATCCATTAAGCGTTGGTTTAGATAAAAGGTACTTCAAAGGATGAGTTTTGGAAATAATCTTGGTTTTGCTATGGAGCAGATAATGGTGAATATTTTGAAAGGAAAATACCACAACTAAGTAATATTTTTCAATTTGGGGATAATTTATCTCATAAGAAATTAAAGTGCAGCTAAGGTAATAGATTGCTCTTTCTTTTTGGCTTAGATCGTATTGGGTTAGTAGTGCACCAATAACAAATTGGGTGGCTAAAATTTATAATACAAGAGGCTCACCTAAGGTAGTTGGCATGAGAATAGGAGGACTAGCCAAATATTGCTTAAGTAACTCAAAGGCCTATTGGCATTCTAGGGCCCCAATGGAATGTAACATCTTTCTTAAGCAAGTGGGTGAAAGGATGGCACTTGTATGCATAAGGTGATAAATGAAGCGGTGGATTTCTGAATGTTTCAATGATATAGTGCATAGCTGCTTAAGGTTCTTTGGTGGAGGTATCTCAATAATAACGACAACCTTAACAAAATCTACCTCAATCCCTCTTCTTGAGATAATGAATCCGAATAATTTTCTTGATTACACGCCAAACACACACTTCTTTGGATTCGTATAACTTTACAATTGTGAAGGCATTGAAAGATACACCTCAACACTTCTAGATGTTCTTTTCTAGTTTTGGATTTTCCCATGATATTCTCAACATAGTCTTCCATGATGTCATTCATCATGTCATGGAATATTGTTGTCATTTCTCTTTGATATGTTTCCCCAACATTCTTGAGACCGAAAGGAATCACTTAATAGTAGAAATTCCCTAAGCGAGTGTGTTATCCAATTTCTCCCTTGGGGAAAAATTGGACAATGGGAACCTATTGATCCTTGGGACTAAAAATTCCTTCATGAAGCATTAGGGACATTACAGGTTCCAAGCTTTCCTAAGTTGGAAATTGGCTTGGTGGGGCCACTTTAAGTCAACATGAGAAAAAAATGACCAAAGTGAAAAATCATGTTGAGGGTCTTCTTGTATTCCCATTACCCAATGGTTTCAAGGAAATGGCCCAGAGAAGTAAAATTAAGATAGAAGTCGGTTTAGAAGGTCAAGCTGGGCTTTAAGCTTAAACAACTCGTTGGGAAGCTTGGTGAGCTAAAAACAAGTTGTTGGTTATCAGTCCACTTTGATAAGGTTGAGTCGTTTATAACTCATGGGATGATCGAAGGAAATTTCGGGCAAGAGGTTAGGAAGAACATTGGTTAACTTCTACGAGCTCATATCTCGGGTGAAATCTTGATGAATGGTCAACTCATCAAAGATCGAGCTCGACACGATAAGCGAGGTTTGAATGATGCATGGTGATTAACGATGGCATGAAGGGTCTCGAGCTTGGTACCGGGGTAAGTGTGGTGAGCTCATGGTGATCCTAGTTATAAGGTGACATTACATATATGTATGTAGGCATATCAATTTTAGGAGCACAAACATGGAAATTTGAAAGGTCGAGGACTAAACTCAGCGGCATGATTGATGCATTGATGCATGGGAAGATTACCAGTAACTCGGGATGCACAAGTGAAGTTCTTGAGCTTGATGCGTGGCGTGGGAAAACATTTAATGGTGATTGGAGACATAACACGATGATTGAATGGGCCCACAGAGCCGAGGAACTTGCAAGAAATATGACCGAGAAGTTTTCTCACATAACTCGATGGGATTAATCGAGCTTAGTCGTGGCTTGACTCGGATGATGAAGCCCGATGTAAAGTAGAGGAATAATGGATGAGTGAACTCGTGGAAGAATTTAGTGTGAAGGCTTGCATCTCTCACTCGAAGGTTTTGGTTCAACACGGGAGAGTTTACAAGTTATGTTGAGGTTGAAGCAATGTATTTAGGTGCTCAAGTTTGGAGATCGAAGTTGAATCCGGGGGTCGAGAATGGAGCTAAGTCGGAGAATCTTGGTGGTTGAATTTGCAATGGATAAGGGGCTTTGTGAATGCATTAGACCAAGGCGGGGTGCCCATAGGGCCGTGATGATTGGAATGGTAAGCTCATGAGATCAAGTTTTACGGAGAGCCGAGACTTGTAGGAGAAGCCGATACCGGTGAATGAATTATTGAGTGGCTCATTATGACATGGAGGCTCGAGTCGTTAGTAACAATATTTACATGCAATACCGAAAAGAGGAAGCCAAGCTCGGTGGGTAATTTGAGCTCGGAACTTAGGGATTAACTCATGAAGAGCTTGAATGGGAGCTGCATTGATTCATGGTAGTAAGGAATTCACAATGTAGGATGTCTTAGGCTATGGAGCTAGTGAGTCACTCACCGGCCAAGCTCGTTAGGGTTTCACTCATGTAAGGATGGTCGGTCTTAGACTTATAGAGGGCCAAGTTAAAAATCACTAGGGGAATGGATGAATTCACGGGTAGAATGATGTTCATCAAGGCATGGATTCGGGAGTAAAATTCATGATAGCACCGATCAGATTGAAGGAAGTCTCAAGTGCTTTGGACTTCAAAGATATAAGCCTTGATTTCAAAGGTAGTCCATTTTGAGCTTTCGAGGATTGCTAGATCAGACAACTCGGGATGAGCCATAGTGGAAAATGAGCTCGCAAAACATGGCATGGTTGCTTCGGACTTTAGAGGTGTTTTATTTCAAGCTTCGGAGTTCATGAGCTTTGGGTTCGAAGCATAGTGATTTCGAGGTCGGAGATTTCAAATTAGGGAGAGTTCAACGCATCAAGGGTCTTTAGTATCGAAAATTCAATTTACTTGGTTGTACACTGAAGTTCGATTTGGAAGTGGTTGACGTGGCGGTCGGGTAAAGTTCAAGGTGGTTAGAAAATCAATGCCAAGTTGCTTGGTTGGCCTTTCAGTTCGGGGTTTTGTGTCAACCGAGGTGTTTGATGGATGTTCGAGGAGCTACCAAGACATGTCAAGCACCAAGCTGATGAACTCGGTGCAAACAAAGTACTCATCATTCAAATGAAGTGTGGTTAGCAAGATGTTGGGAAGGCTTTCTAAGTTTCTTGCATAACAAGGTTGAGCGAGGTGTCACCAGGGGATCAGGCCAAATGTCAATCGACATGAAAGACTCGCTAGGTTGTTAGAGGTATAGTGGGCACCGGGATTCCTATGTGCTCAAGAGATGGATGTATGAAGCTTGGTAGGATTATAGCGAAGGTGGAGAAATAAACAAGGAGCCTAATCGATAGGAAAATGTGATCATTGGAGTGTTTTTCTTGGAAAAAGTTGGAAATCAACATGGTCAAGTGCCATTCAATGTAAATGTGTGGCGGGAAAAAAATTAAAACATTAAGCAACTGAAACATAATGAAAGAGCTCACCAACGTAGAAGAAGGGGCTCGCACGTAGAAATAATAAGGAACTTGTAGTGAAAGAAAGCAACTCTTCAACTAGCTTGCCAAGATGACATATGATTTGGCTAGTGATTTTCCACTAGACAATCTCAAACACCCCGAAATGTAGGTTTTCAACCTATGGAACCCACCATGGGTATAAGGGACCTCTAAATTTTTTTATTAAAATATATATATTTTTTAAGTGGAGGAAAATTTAAAAATTTGAATTTATGAAGTATGATGGGGAAGTTTTCCGGGCACATTTGATGATGCAATCAAACATAGACAATTGCAAGAAAGCATGACCGAGATTAACTTATCTACTACATTTCTTCCTTTCTTCTCTCACTAGCTCAACAATGTTATAAAATGTAAAAGGAATGTAAAACTCATGAGTTAGATAATTTTTCCAAGCTTCCCCTCTTCTTTCAAGATGAGCTATTGTGAATTTTGGAGGCTTTCAAGCCTTCCTTCCAAATATTGTAATGGAAACTTCTTTCCGTTCCCTATTGTAATGATGTTATGTGCATGTTCTTTGAGTAATGAAAATTATGTTTGTGACTAATTAATCTTTCCTTGCATCACTTTTGTTGCTTCCTTTTTCCTTTCTCATGTTTGTAGGTATACTATGTAACCTTGGTTTCCATCATAAGTTTTTTGGGAGTTGTTGTGTTTATATGGAAATGAAACATTATATGCGGTTGGGTTTGTAATGCATGTCCATTACTCCATGTTCATCTTTCTTCATTGAAAGACCAAAAAATTGTCTAGCTAAATCCCTTTCTTGGTGCATCACCACTTCTAGTATAGGTTTTATTTCATGCAATCTCTCTCCCTAATCCCCTGGAAATGTTAGTATAGGTCTAGTTAGCTATTTTTCTTGCATTAGGAGTAGTGTAGTGCTTAGTTTAGGAAGAGGAAGTCGACCTTCTCCATAGGTTCACCTCAAGCCCGCAAGTCCCACACTGAGCTTGAGAGGTGATCCCATGTTACCCAATCACACTGAATGTCCCATTCACACTCAGGCCATTTGGGGGTGGTGATTTGGTGATAATAGTTTTGGCACACCCAGTGGGACCACAAGAGTCATATATTTCATAGGTGTGTGTATTTTTGTTCACTTTATTTCATTAATTTGTTGTTCTCTTAGTGAAATTTTATCCTTAGGAGGTAAACCCAAGCACTACTGGTGACTCCATTGGTCTAAGTAACCCACTCTCTAAGTTGCAGACTTTCTTTTTTCACCCATTTCCATCCATTTTTCTTCCACATCTTTCCATTTTCTCCCATTCATGAAGCTATGCAATCATGGCTTCATTCCCACAATGGAATTCCCACTTGCAGCAGACAACAATGCTTTCCATCTTCAGGATATTATAATCCACCTCCAAACCAATTTTATGATGAATATCAAGTTGAGTATGGATTTCCACATGAACAAGATGTAGATTAGTTTGGTCATCCACAAAAATTTAGGGCTATTGAAGAAAAATCGAATGCAAATTATGGAGGCTATCCTACACCTAAAGAAGACCAATTATAGAGAAAAGTTAGAGATATGGAGTATAACATTTTAGAAATAAGGATTAAGGAAATGACAAAGGTAATCTAGATTGGTTTAAAAATTTGATATCCCTAGACTGGCCCTAGCCTAGGTGAGTTTAATCCTCATCAAAAGATTCAATTCATAATCAAAATGATGACTCAAGTTGGAGAATGGATCAAGGAGAGAGATACTTATGAACCTAATGCTAGACAATCCTATCAATGGGAAATCCCTGCATTACCACCTCACAACCCTCTTCTCATGCCTCCATCCATGTAGTTTCAGCCTAAACCCCAATTCCCAAGCTTCTCATCTACTTCTCATATGGTGAATCCCATTTCTCCATCTCTTATATTCCCATCCCATCTTGATTCTCCTACCCATCCTTCTTCTAAAATTTCTTCTCTTCCACAAAATCCACAAGTTTCACCTCTTCCACCTCCTCAAATAGTGAAGAAATCAGTTGAATCGCAACTTACCCCTCTTCTTATAGTCCAAAACCATTTTGGGAATAACATGATCTAAAAATGAGCTCCAAGGAGGTGGATATTGAAGAGCTTAGCAACGAATAACATGCAAGGAATTTGAAAGAGTGGGTTGTAAGACTTAACATCAAGAAAATTCCACTCATGGTTAAGCCTCTAGCCAAGGTTGAGATTCAAAAGTGGATGGTGGAGACTAAATTTACACAAGAACGAATACAAGGGGATGATTATCATCATTCTATGTGTTCAAAATGCAACGTACATATTGGCACTATGTTTATGGATATTGTTAATTCCCCACAAGTTGCAAAGCTAGTTGTAGCAGAACAAAATTTAGCTTCAAATCCACTAGGAAAGGAGTATGTGCAAGCAAAAGAGGAAAATTTGTCAAATGTGCAAGGTGTTTTGAGTGAATCCACTCATGAGGAGATTCTTTTCATGAAGGAAACTAAGGTGGATTCAGAGGTTTCAAGTATAGAATAGGATATACAGGAAATTTCAAATTCTTCTCTTTCTTCATTTTCCCAAAAATATAATTTCTTAGATGAATTTGATCTTGCAAATTTTATGTTTGAAGATGAAGAAGGCTATGGTGAACAAGTTACCAATCTAGAGAACACTATGGAGGAAGAAGTTGAACCCTTGACATAGCTAGGAAATGGAGAGGCTGATTATTTGTTAGATTTGGAGAAGCATTTTGATGGACAAGAGCCTATGGAACTTGATAATTTTTCTATTCCATCACCTCTTTTCAACACGAAAGCATGTTGCTTTGGAGGGAAACTTAGGAGAGAAATATGTTTTTCATAATCATCTTCTTGAGCCAATATTGGAGGAATTGAATCTTCCATATGACTCATTGAATGAAGAGGAAAATAAGCACACGGAAGAAACTAGGTCATATTCAGAAGCATTGAGGGGATATGATATCATTAAGAGGTTATTTCTCTCAATTGTGGAACTTGATTTGGTAAATGAACCGGTAATGGTGGAAGAAGGCCAAGAAGATCTTGTTTCTCCCAATATTTCTCGAGAAGAAGAAAATTAAGGAGTTTGAATTTGCAGGTTTTATTTTAGATAAGGAGGTTAAAATTTATATACTAGTTTTGTCTTCAATTGGAAGAGGAAGAAATATTAGGTGAGCAGCATACTTTAAGCACTTACAGTAATTCAACAATGATTCCATTCAAGGATGTAAGAAATCTCAAAGAGTTACATGTTGTGAAGGGGATTCGTGTTGTCAAAGAAGGAAAAGGAGATGAAGAGGACATCATTTTAACACCATTCATCTAGGGGGAAGATCGGTTATCTCGTAAATGAGCAACGAAAGGAAAATAAGCTCATGGATAGTGAACTTTTCCTGGAATGTCTATAGATTAACTTCTCATTTGAAGTTGAAGCTCAGAATAGTGGGTATATTTAAAGGGTTAGAATATGTCCCATTAGGTATTTGGCTTCATTGAGGCCGGAGGAGGAGTTACAAGAAGTCACATTCACTTCAAAATGTGAGGATAAGTTTCACAATCCCAAGGATCAATTGCAATGCCTCTACAAAACAAATGCAGAGCAACTAAAAGAGGCATAATTTATATTTCCATTTTATGCCTTGGTGAATGAAGTGGAGAAATGGGATTGCTTCATTTTTTAACTCTTAGTTTCAGCCATGTCCATTGTCAAATTATCTACATGGCTGCCTATTGTGAGGAAAGGAATTTATTTTACACAACCAGTTGTAGGGTTTGTTTAGCTCACTTGTTCCTCTAGTTAGCATAGAGTAAGAATAGGTTTTCTTTAAGCAAGATAAGTGCATGGCACATTCTACCCATTTCATTTGAATCATGTATGGTTTTTAGTCATTTTGTGTGTGTTGTGTTTTGTCATTGCTCTTGAACAATGTGTAGAAGGTGAATTTTTTCGAAGGAAAAAATTCAAGTTTTAATAGAGTTCCATGATGTCCTAAAATCAGTAAATGTTTACTCAAAATTCTATGATGTGTTGTGCATGCTAAGAAATCATGAGTTCCAATTTGCTTCATACTTAACAATATCAGATTCCATGACAAGTTCAAGTGGTCTACTTTGACTTCAGGATCAATTTTGTGATTAACAGTGACTCCATGCCCAACAAATGTTTAAGGAAATTGGACTAATTCTTAGTAGGAAAGTATCCCCAAGATATCGCCAAAAATATTATCCAATTTTTCCCTTGGGGAAAAATTGGACAATAGGGTCCTATTGGACCCAGGACTAAAAATTCCTTCATGAAGCATTCTGGGACATTACAAGTTCCAAGCTTGCCTAAGTTGGACATTGGCACAATGGGCCCACTTTAAGTCAACATGAGCAAAAAATTACCAAAGTGACAAATCATGTTGAGGGGTCTTATTGTATTCGCATTACCCTCTAGTTTCAAGGAAATGGCACAGGAATGTTTGGTTTTTCAGTTCAATAATCATTCCCAAATACCTAGTAGGGAATGTTTTAGTCACACAACCAAGAATACTAGTAATTTTGGCACATCTTCTTTTAGGGGTATTGATAAAAAATACCAAACTTTTACCATAATTGATCATTTGGTCAAAATATTCCTCATCATCTATTTAAACTCTCTAGCCTCTAGGATGGTAGCCTCTCTAACCAACATAGTGTCATCAACAAAATGTTGGTGAACAACATTGTCACTATTAATAGCAAGAAAAATGCCTTTAATTCTTCCTTCCAAATTAGCCTTATTAAGAGCTCTGTTGAGAGTTTCAGCCATGATTATAAATAGAAAGGGAGAGATAGGATCTCCTTGTCTTAATCCTCTGGAGCTATTAAAAAAACCACAGGGAGTCCCATTGATTAGAACAAAAAAATTAGCTATGGAAATACATGTCTGTATCAAAATCCTGAAGTCTTCATCAAATCCAAACCTAGTTAAGACATTAAGAAGAAAGGACCAAGAGACACGGTCATAGGATTTCTCCATATCAAGATTAATGAACATAACTTCCTTTTTATTTTGTATGGCTATATGAAGAGTCTCTTTAATAGTGAAAATACCATCTTGGATCTATCTTCCCATTACAAACCCTCCCTACTGATCAAAAATAATGGAAGGTAGAAGAAGTTGAATTCTTAAAGCTAGGATTTTAGAACACATTTTGTAGATACAGTTACATAGGCTAATAGGTCTAAAATTCTTAAAATCCGTAGGATTGTGATTTTTAGGGACTAAAGCTAGGAAGGTGTTATTTAATTCATGAAGCATATTTTTTCTTGAAAAAATCTTGAATAGATTTGCACGTATCATCCTTGACAATCTCCCAAAAAATTTGAAAAAATAAATCCTAAAATCCATCATGTCCTAGAGCTTTGTCAGGGCTCAAAGTTTTCAGCATAAATTCAATTTCTTCCATTGAGGGAATCTTAGTGAGCATATTATTGTCAGTCTCATTTATCAGCCAAGGAATGCAATCCAGAAAGTACTCTTCCTTATTGTTGTTAGATGAAATGACTGTAGAAAGAAGTCTACTGAAAAGGAAGTGGAAACATGTTGAATTTCCTTAGTATCAATGAGCATCACACCATCTTCCCTTGTGACACACAATATTCTATTAGTGCTTCTCCTTTTTAGGGTTGAAATATGGAAGAATTTCATGTTTTTATCCCCTTCTCTAAGCCATTGAACCCTAGATTTATGTCTCTAGAAATTCTCCTCTTTCAAAAGAATGTTATGGTAATCAGACAATAATTCACTCTCTTTTTGTTGTCCTACCTGAATACAGTCATTATTCAGAGTTTCCAAAGTAGCCTTGAAGGAAGATATCTCATTTTCTAATGACTTATTTTTCTCAAAAATGTTACCAAAACATTTTTTATTCCATCCTTTAAAATTATTCTTAACATGAGAAAGTTTCTTAGAAATTCTAAACATTTTTGTTCCTTTGATTTTCACATTCCACCAATCTTTCATAAGATCAAAATTTTCCTCGTTTTGTAACCACATCTTCTCAAATCTAAAGGGATTTATCCTCCTCTCTTTATCTTTGATTTGGAAAAGAAGCAAATTGTGGTCTGAACCAATTTGAGGGAGAGAAAAGAGGAAAGCTTATTTATTCAACCACCCCCATGAAGTCAGAGCCTGTCAAGTTTGACTTGAATCAATTGATCTCCTTTTCTCCTATTAGACCAAGTGAATCAAGTTCCCTTCAACTCAATATCCATGAGATTATTTTGTATGATAAAATCCTGAAGATCTTCCATACTCTCAGTTAAATCAATATTACCACCCTTCTTTTCCCCAGGACTCAAAGGGGTGTTGAAGTCACCCATAACAAGCCATTCAGTCCCTTTAATAATGTTTTGAAATTTAGAGAGTTCAACCCAAAAAAATTCTTTCTCCTTTGCTATTTGGAGCATATATATTAGATAAAACCAAAATTCATTAGATTTCTTATCTCGAAATAACATAGCCATGTGCTTAATTCTTTTAAGAAGATTCATACCTTTAAGTTTTTCCTTGTTTCAAATGACAACCATTCCTCCTACAAATCCTTTTGAACTAACAAATCAATCCCACAAGTCTCTTGCAGTAGCTTTACAGCTTTGCTTCCAAAAAATATCCTTCCTCCATATTAGTTTCCTGCAAGACCATGATTTTAGGTTTGTGTTTAGAATCTAGTTAGTTTATTAACATCCATTTAAGAGGGTTATTTAAACCCCTAACATTCCATGAAACTATATTCATTTATACCCTTGGTTTTTGGTTCTTCTAAAGCTCCGTAGATAAAGTTTAGAATGATTTCCATTGTCAATATCCTTTTGAATCTACTTTTTCTAGCAACTTGCTTAGTACGTCTCCCTGAACCTATTTTATTCTCTTTTGGGGTGGCCTCTAAAGACTCCCATTTTTTAGATGGGCTTTTTAAAGAGATTTCTATTTCCACCTATTTGGGATCCACTTCCGCTACTTTATTTTGGTCTATAAGAGATTCTTGTTGTGGGGATAAAGCTTCTTGGATGATCCTTTGGACTTTGGTTGTTTCCATATGTTCTTCATTTTCAATCATTAGATCATTCTCCTCACAACCCAGAAGAGTATCCAAAGGATTAGTAAAAGGACCTAAAGTTTCATCAATACTCATTTCCCTTCGTTTATGTGGGAAATGTTCCTTAGCAGCTTCCTTCAGAATATTATCCAAAAAAATTGATGGTACAAGTTTCTTGTCCTGAGCATGGTACTTTTCCATCTAGAAATGAGGTTCAGATAAGGCTTTCCATTGATTCTTCTTATTCCTTACTTCTATAAAGCCATCATCTGTTAACTTAGGAGTCTGAACTTGTTTTATATTTGACCTCTCTCCATTATTCTCAATAATGATAATGCCTTTATTTGGATTAGAATTCTTTGTAGTATTTTGTTCCAAAGAGGCTACTTCCTTCCCTTTAACCTATTCCTTAACTGGATTCTCCTTATAAACCTTTGAAACCGTCATTTTACATTGTTGTTTGACATGACCCCAACCTTAGCATTTCTCACATTTTTAGGGTAGTTTTCGAACTTGATTCTTTGTTCCCAACTTCCCAGTCTAGATATGAGAGTTATGAATTTTGTTAAAGTCGACCCCACCAAAGAGTAGATACGAGAATCGCACAAACAACACATGTTTCAATGAGGGCCGCACTATCTAAAAAAAAAGGTACCAAGAGTGTTTGCAATCCCTTTAATAACATCAACATCCCATAGTTCCAATGGAATACCTGTAACCTCACCCAGACAGGGAACTAATTTATATTTTCTTTATCAGGGTTGAACATAGGATTCCATTTCCTTAGGAACAGTTCAAGCTTCCCCAAGAACCATAGGCCATCATTTAGGATTCTTTGGGGGTCTTCTGGATTGTTAAAATTGAACAAGAAGAAGCCATTTGGTAAAGTTGTTACTTCCATATGCCCTTTGGGTTTCCATTTTAGAACTGACCAAGATCTTATTGATTCTATATTGGGTCTTCCACTAACAAGTTTCCCTATCAAATCATTCTCCATATTTCTCAAAGTCCTATCAATAATGCTATCAAGGATTTCTAAATAGTTACCTAATTCACCTTGTTTAAGTTGTGGAATGATCCCTAAACTTTTTTCATTCCCATATCTCAAGATTTTTGCATACGTTCTAGGGGTCCCATTTCCCACATGGGTCCCGGACACAGGTCTAGTCTCATCCTTACCTTGTTCTATAAAGGACTAGTCCTCTGAGACTATGTCCCCCGGGAGGAATCTATCTACTATTAGTTTCCCACCCATCACTATTCAAAACCTTGTCTCTCTCCTCGAGCTCCTCACTTTGCTCCTACCCATTGCATAGTCCAAACTCAATTGGTAAAAGATTTCTAAATATTTGTAGATTTAATAATAAAATCCTTGACTATCCAACTAGGGGTATGAATTTGGTTTAAATTATTTACAATATTCATTGAATCCCCTTCTATTATGAGGTTAGTAATATTGCACTATTTGGCTATTCTAATACCCCACAATACTGATAAGGCTTCAACATAATGATTTGATTGATGCCCCATATTACCAACATAAGCAACAATTAAACAACCTCTTTGATCTCGAATTATCCCTCCTCCACCTCAGTAACTTCGTTCCTTCCCTTTGAAGCTCCATTAAAATTGAGCTTCAACCAATGAATATATGGTGAAATCCAATGTATTAAGGATCTGTCTACATTAGCTTGACCTATTTTCTAAACAATGTCAAGGTTTCAAGTTGAAAGTATAGCTTCTTCACCCTGGGATAATTTTTTTTTGAGGTTTGAATCTTTCAAGATTGTCTTTCACCCCTATAATAATTTCCTTTAGTAATTTTTTGCATAATTGTCTGTGATTCCTGAAGATGATTTCATTCCTAGTTTTCCAAAGTTTCCAGATGGTATGAGGAAAGACCAATTTCCATAACCTTCTAACTATACAATGTTTGTAGGGGGTTCCCATTGATTCCAGGCCTGTAAGATGTTATGTGGAAGAATCCATTCCAATTTAAATTTTGTAAAAATTAGACCCCATACCTTTGTAGCATAGTCACAATGAAGTAGTAAATGCTTTATATCCTCTACTTCTTTCATGCACATTTAACAAGCCAAAGGAAAATATTTACCTTAGGAGTTAGTTCAAGCATCCAAATTTGATTGCGTTGAACTCACATTATATATTCTCAAAGAAGGTGTTATATCCAGATTTGACAGTGTAGTCACCATCAAATGAATTCACCCAAATGAGTTCATCCTTGGAGTCATTTTGATTTAGAGGGATAAGATCTAGTTTTTCTTGTAGAGAGGAAACTGCGAGCTCTAAATCAACTTTATCCACCCTAAGCTTTTTCCAAATTCTCTTATTTCTCTCTAAGTCAATATAGTCTTTCACTTTGTTGTCATAATTATCAATCAAGCTATCTTTTATGATTTCAAATATATCTTTTAGGTTGAAGGAAGTCCAATTATCCTGCCAGAATTGAATATCATTGCCATCTCCCAATTTCCATCTACTTCCTCCTTTAAGAATATTTCTGATTTGAAGCAAGTTATTCCAAAAATAGAGCCACTGGGTAATTGTTCTTCATATAGAAAGGTATTCACATTATTTTGAGCCAAATACTTGACTCTGATTAGTTCAGTCCAAGGTTTCTCCTCCTTCAACAATCTCCAACCCATTTTAGCAATCATGCAAACATTCATCTTTCTTATGTCTTTGATTCCCAATCCTCCAATTTTCTTGGGCATGCAAACTTGATCCCAAGCAACCAGATGGTATCTAAATCTTTCTTCAGTTCTATGCCAAGAAAATGCTTTTGGATTTTTTCAATGCTTTCCATGACAGAGGAAGGGATGTTGAACATGGAAATAATATAAATGGGTAAGTTCTGGAGTGTGCTTTTGATTACCAAACATTTTCCAGCACTTGACAAAACAACCCCTATCCATCTAGTTAATTTCTTATGAAATATATCCAACAATGCATTCCACACTTTCATAGATACTTTATTTGTCCCAAGGGGAAGACCAAGATATGTGGTGGGAAAAGAGCTAATTTTGCAACCAAGAATCAATACAATTCTCTTATGTCTTTCCATATGGTTGTTGAAGAAGTATACGAAGCTCTTCTCTAAACAAACTTGTTGTCCAGAAGCTGCCTCATAAAATTTGAGAATAGTTTTGATATCTTTTCCCCTTTAACACTTGAATAAATAAAACCCCATTCACACACCTTATCAAATTTATCTATTGTTAGGGTTGAGTAAATATTGAATACTATCATCATTAAATATAACATAGGATGTTCTCATAAGTAAGTTAAAAATTTATGATATTGATACGAGACATGAATGTTATGCTCTTAAAGTTATACAACAATATGATTATATTTTACATAATTACACTATGAAATCACACAAACCAAAACAATTCAACAACTCGTAAATTGTATTCAAAGAAAATAATCCACAATGATAGAGTTCGATTGCCAATGATACAACCTTACTACTCACCAATTCTAGGAGGATGAAATTCATTCAACATAGCAAGCTTCTCAAATTGCATCTAAAATTACACACACACACACACACACACACACACACACACACACACACACACACACACACACACACACACACACACACACACACACACACACACACACACAAGGAATATATAGATTTTATACCCTCTACTTCAAGCCTTAAGATTGCTTCCTTTCTCTTCCCTCCTTTACAAAGCTAGACATGAGTTACTTAGATCTTAAGATAAAATTTCCTATGGAAATTGGGATTTGTTTATATATCCATCTCATGCCACAAACATAAATCTAAATACTAGTATGAAATTGTGGTAAAAGGGACCTACTAAAGACAATATTATTTTCCAAGCTGTCATAAACTTAACTTAATCATCCTCCAATGTTTTTTGGCTTTAGAATAGATTTGTATTATTTTGTATATTCAAATATTTACACTCAAACTGGTAGTATATTTTGTGGCTACCTTTAAGATTGCATGACTCCTTCAATGTCTTGTAGCTCCTAATACACTTGTGTATCTTCCTTAGTGTTTTATAGAACACTGTTAATTCTTATAAGACCTCTAAGATATTGTGTGTTTTCATAAAAGGAACCACTGACTTTCATAGATTGTGAAACAAACCAAACAATGTGTAATGGGATTATGGACAACATTGACATTATGCAATATACTTTCACACAACTTTAACAATAAATAAAATGAAATAGAGTACTCTATAGCCCACCAAAAACATACTTCTTCATGATGTACTCTTCCAATAACACAATTCAAAATATAATGAAAATAAATTACTCAAACTATTTTGGTTAACATAATATTTTCCTATGAACTTAGACAATCCTACATCATACAATGTAGGTAAGAATAAATGTGATCATGATTCTCACATTACTTGGTCAATTGGTAGAACCACCCTTTAATCCTTCCGATAAGGAATTGGCATGTTTGCATGCTAATAAAAATTACTTGAATTAGAACTATATGATTCAATTGGGTTATCAGCCTCCCACCTCCACCAAGTAGATATTTGAATTATCCCTTTTTTAATAGGCTAATAATATTTGCAAGGTGTGACTCTTTCTTATTCCAAACTTGTGTATCATTTCTATGCATAATCCCTTACTTTTTTCTTATGTAATAACTCCACACACTACTTATAGACATGAGTTTGTTTTGTGTTCCACATCTTCCCACACTATTATCATCCAATATTTGGTTATTACACCCTCAATTTTCACCCATATTATCTATATTCTTGTGCATGTCATGTCCTCACATTGCACTATTTTGCACATTCCTTTTTATCATTACACAACATCTGAATCTGGTGGGTTTCCTTATTTTCACCTTTAGTGGCTTCGAATGTAAGTCCGCCCTTCCTTCTTCACTCTCACATTATTTTATCTCCCATCATACAACATATTCCTATAAAACTTCCAAGGTCTTCCTAACAAATAATGGCATGCTTCTATCATTAAAATATCACATTTTATTTCCATGAATATCCCAATCATTATCTCTACTTTGCATTGCTTCATCACAACCCCTACTTGTCTTTCTATTAGATAAGGTATTATGTAAGGAGTTGAATACATCTTATATTCCAATCCTAATTTACATGTTATCTTTTCAAATACCAAATTATATCTTCTTCTAATATTAACCACCATTATGCAGCAATTCCCTTTATATTTTACCTTGTGTAGAAAAATATATCATCTTTCACACCATGAATCATGTTTCATCCCCAAAGCCTTCCATACTTTCCTTGCTAAAATAATGATATCCCCTAATTTTATTTCATCTTATTCATGACTTCCTTCTGTTTACATAATGTTTGAACTCAAAATCTTCCTCTTCATATAATCTCTTTGTTGATACTTAAAATCCCAACACCTCACTTTGTCACATCGAATACACATACCACTAACTCTTGTGTTATAACCTTTACCTCTTGCACATGTAGTATTTTTCCTACTTTTTAGTTCCTGCATGTTATGTACCTTGGGTTATAATATTATAATGCATATGGGTTGATGGAGATGCCGACATGTGGCACACATCCCGTTAGTTATATGTATGGGTTCACATGGGATATAATGTTATGATGTATATGTATTGATGGAGATGCCGACATGTGGCACACATCCCCTTATCTTATTATATAATTCATTTATGATTTATTATGCTTAGGAGGTCGGCCTCAGTATTGGCCATAGGTTATAATGGTATATATAGGGGTTAGAAGGTTGTAGTTAATCATGATATTGAGTATTGGAGTGTTATTGTATGGTTTGGAGGTTACCCCCTCGAAGTGGTATTGGAGGTTGCCCCCTCGAAGTGGCAAAGCTATTATATGAGCATATTGTCATCATTTATCTATATTTTGGTGTACTCTCATGTTATTCTACTATATATGGTCTGATTTATACAAGTAATATCCTTACAAGTGCTTTAAATTATTGCACACTTGTCACCAAGCTCGATCATCCAACCACCCATATGAAATCCTATCCTGTGTAGCAGCTTCATCATCAACATCTTCTTCTTCTTCTTCTTCTGATGTTGCTTCTGCTTCTGATTCTTCTTCTTCTACTTCTTCTTCTTTTTCTTTTTCTTCTTCTTCTTTTTCTTCGTCTTCTTCTTCTTTTGTTGCCCATCTATCCATGAAAACTTGTTCCAGTTCCTGCAAAGACCAATTAGACTTTTCCTTTTCTAACTCAGAAAAGAAAATATGTGTAGGGCCACTAATCCACAACTTGAATAACCAAATATCTGATGGTTTAGAGAATTTATCCCTAAATTTGTTCCACCATTCTCTAGCATCAATCCTGCCATCTCCAAAAAAAGCTACCATCCCCATGATCCACAAAACTAGGGTTTTAGGAATAGACCCTTTTGATAAAAAAATTTCTAACCCTTTCGGCTAAAGGTCGGCCAAAAATCAGAAATCACAGAACATAAACCCCAATTTAATTTTTGAGAGGTTTTTGAAAATGTAAGAAATTTAGGAAAATTCCTCAAATTGCGGCCTGTGGAGCAAAATAGTGAAAAACAATAAAAATGAAATAACTCTGACAAAATAGATCCAAAATTTTGAAATTTTATTGGTATCACCTTTGAATATCATACCATCAACCCAAAAAAAATTATTTCCTAATTCATCATTATTCAGAAGATATAGATGAAACCATAAAATTAGGGTTTCAACCCTAAAACAGACACAACTTTTGCAAAATAGCTCCAAAAACTATGAAATTTGGAGGGAAGATCACTTGAACTATGTATCAACTCCCCAAAAAATATATGAAAAATTCCAAGTCTATCTTCAGATATAGACGAATCACCAACATTAGGGTTTCATCCCACAAATTACCCGGATCACTACTCTGATACCACTTGTAAGGATATTACTTGTATAAATCAGAACATATACGAAGAATAACATGAGAGAACACCAAAATATAGATAAATGATGACAATATGCTCATATAATAGCCTTTCCACTTCGAGGGGGAAACCTCCAATACCACTTCGAGGGGGTAACCTCCAAACCATACAATAACACTCCAACACTCAATATCATCCTTAACTACAACCTTCTAACCCCTATATATACCATTATAACCTATGGCCAATACTGAGGCTGACCTCCTAAGCATAATAAATCATAAATTAATGATATAATAAGATAAGGGGATGTGTGCCACATGTCGGCATCTCCATCAATACATATACATCATAACATTATATCCCATGTGAACCCATACATATAACTAAGGGGATGTGTGCCACATGTCGACATCTCCATCAACCCATATACATTATAATATTATATCCCAAGGTACATAGCACTGCATACTTATTTTTGTACTTTATATACACTCCCCACATTCACACGCATGCATTACTTGGTTCTTTTCCACCACACAGATTCCCTTTGTTCTTTTTTACATTCTTTTTGTACACCAAATTTTCTTCTACTCTCAAGGAATATGGATATGTCTCTTATACTATTTATTTCTTTATCAAGACAATCACATCCTTAATTTCTTGTCAGGATTTAATAACGTACTATTTTCCAAAATTATACCCCCATGTAGTTTTAAACAACTCATTTTAGTTGTGAATTTAAAAACTTTTTCTCGAGAAAATCCACGAAACATTGTAAGTTAGTCTTACGTGGAGTGCATAAATGTAGTGTTCCAAAAGTTCTATTAACCTGAAGGAAAAAGGATTTGAGCTCAATACTTAGGCATATTTTTTATGGAGATAGTGTTTAGTAGAGGTTGAAGTTGGATGTTAGACCTTTGCAATGCTAAGGAATTCAATCTTTGACGGAAATCAAAATTATTATTTCATGGATTGAAGGAAAGTTAGAGCACCATATGGTTTATACACCTATGAAAAGTTAGAAAATCAGTTAAGGACATGATCTCGCAAAGCAAAGAAGTGGGAAATATTAGTGCTTGATGACATGGAAAATACATTGTTACATGAACTTAGAGAAATTTGGTGTTCTGTGGAGTCATTAAAAATTCCATGCAACAAATGAATTCCACCAAGAAAAATCCATGATACAGGGGGAGAAATATGATAAGATCCTTGTAGCAAAAGAAAAGGATTTTGGAAGCAACTAAGGTTGGAAACTGACAAAAACTCATCCTAGTATTATGTGGGTTTCTCAATAGAGTATTTAGCAGATTTTAGAGTCCATAGAATAAAGAAACATGGTCGCGTGTCAAAATTCCACACAATGAAGATATAGAACATCACGACATAGTAAGAGTGTGAAATGACTAAGTGTGGAAGCTTTTGAAGTCACGTAACAAGGAATAACTATGGGACATTCAAAATTTCGTAAGGTGAAGAGACTCTATGGATAAGAAAGGTAAGAATTTCACGCAGTGTGCAAGACTTATTCTTGTGGGTTTCCCAATCCATTGAGATGTTCAAATTTAAATCCGAGAAATGTTGTAAAAGCCACGAGAATGTTGTAAAAGCCACGAAACAAGGTGAAGTTGGTTTTTATCCATAACTTTTGACTCAGATATCTAAATTACATGAAATTGGTGGCATTGGAACCATCTATATAAGAGATTAATTTTGGCATCATGAAATGTAGGATTTGATGTTGGTTTGAGGGTGAAAAGTGGAAACATGGGTTGGTAGGGAAATATTGTTATTTTTGCATCGACATGCATATAACCACTCTACCAACTAAATTTATTGCTCCATGGCAGCCCATAACTACTCTTACAAGTCAAATGATCATATGCATGACATTTCTAAAGTTCCCACGTGTTTTTATAGTAAGTTATTGCATTTGGTTGACGGTTGGCATGGATAATGGCATGCCCTCTCTCTTTCCCTTCTCTTTCTCTCCCTATTTCTTGATATGTTTTCAAATCACTTCATTTGTAAAGTGTTGGACATCTCAAAATGTAAGGGCATCATGCTAATTTTCTTCCAAGTGTTTGTGAGCTTCAAACGTCTATTTGGTGTCCGAATTTGTTTTTGGGCCTTCTACACTACGTAATTATCTATGCATACTCTTTGTGAAATTGATTTAATATAATTTAAATTAAATCTATATTTTAGAGTATCTAATGTAGCAAATTATATTCAAATAGTTATATCATGGAAAACATATAAACAATGAGCATTCAATGATGTAATACCCTAAGTGATTGAGAGAGGAAATGTGACTTAGCTGATTTTGAGTGATATGGAAGTCATTATAAGTGTCAAATGCTAGATGTGACTAGAAATGATGTCACAGTGGCTTCCAAAAATTTCTAGGACTTTGAGATGTCTTTGGATAGAAGCACTCAGCACTAGTGTTCGTCTAGGTTCTATTTATTGTGTGAATATTCACGATTTGATCTCTTCCTAGGTCTGAAGGTCCTCACTCCAATATTTATTTTTTCACTCCAAATTTTCTATTAGGGTTTTGATAACACATGTAACCTATATAATAAACAATATCTATCTGAAAAATATCATAAACACATTAGGTATGAATAAAAATATCAATATGTGAATTTGGATGACCCAGATGGTCACTCGATGAGTGAACTTAGTACCAAGCGTTGCACTACATTTCAAATTTCATGTAGTTCTATATGCTTGTGTGTGAAATAGTGTCCTTAGGCTTCCCTTTCACCAATGATGCCAAGATAGAAGGATATAACTAGCTTTGATGCAAATGTCTTATATGGAATTCAACACTTCCCTTCTATGTAGTGCATGAAACTAATTTAACGAAAATTAAATTTATGTTAAACCCTAGATATTGCGTAGTCACATATGATAAATAAATGTTATAACACATATTTGACACAAGAAATAAGCAAATGAAAATTAAAACCCTAAGTACAAGAGAGGGAATAGAAGACTTAGCTGATTTCACACTTGATACCGAAGTATTTTGGAATGGAAAAGCTGATGAAAAGAAGGAGAAAAATGTCATAGTTGTGCACTGATAAATTTTTTAACTACCGATGATGTGTCAAGACTAGGGCACTTGGACTAGGGTGAGGGTACCTAGGTGTTAGAGACCTCTGTTGGGTGCTTGTGACTGCACAAGATCTCATAATATGGTTTTTCTTGTGTCGCAAGGTGGTCGCTAACCTTCGTTTTTGTCACCTATGTGTCATACTATGTCAACAAAATTCTCATGTAACCTATAAAAAGAAAAACAACTTACAAAACTCCAAAACACATCAAATCCTAAAAATAAAAAATATGCAAATAGGAAGTCATATTGACCTTGAGGTCACCCAACAGAGTGAACTTACGACCGAGAATTGAACTATAGCTTAGACTCCATGTAGTTCTTATGCGTGTGTGTAGAAATTGTTCCCTAGGAAGCCCTTACGCAAGATTTACTTGATAGTGAGAAATATCTAGATGTAGAAATGTAAATAGATGTGTGAATGGAAAAATGAACTTCCTCTCCTATGTGTGTATGAAAAAAATGTATTCCCTTTTCACTTATACGAGTGTTAGATTGATACCTTTGGACACAATCTTAGGTGATGATAATAGATGTTTAGAGCTCGGTCCTTGGTCACAAGGCTTTGTATTTATATGATTCCCTTTTTAGAATTTTGTAATTGACAACTGAAATGTTGAACCATAAAAAATTAAATGCCCAAAAGATAAAAGAGGATCAAAAGTGGCGAGTAAGATATAAAGAGGTTTGAGGCACCCAAAGGGGACCATGGTGCCTAAGTTCGACATCCCTAAAGGGCCTTTGGTTTCCAGAGTCAATAAAGATAAAGTAATGAAGATAAAATTAGGTTATTTTTAATTGCCGGTCTTCTTGCTTAGGAATCATATGAATAGTGGTATGTGATTAAGACCTATAATTGTACCAAAGTGCATGATTTTGTGTCTACATTTTCCCCCACTTTATGTTTTTTAGTGAATACTCAATTACATAAATTAGATAAGAGATGTGTACCTGATAACCATGTAGATTGATGGCGAAATATTACCAAAGAGACAAGAAACTACATGGAGTGATAAAAATGAAGCATGGAAGCTCAAGAAGAGGAAGTCACCCTAGGGGTGGAGCATATGTATAATTTCATGTTGTACATGTTGTTATTATCGATTAATGAAGGGTTTATTCTTGTTAAATATTAAGAAAAGACATACAAAACAAGAGAAAAGAGTAGTTAAATATGTGTATATGAAAAGTTCGCAAAAGTATGTAAAAAGTATGAGAAAATGTGTAAAAAGGAACATGTGCACATGATCCATGATGAGTGAAAAGGGATAGGAAGTGTCTTGATATACCTGTAGAAGAGATTTTTTTGAGTGATCTCATGCCAAGAAATAATTATTTGGACGATATCACACCAAGAACGATTATTTTTGGCGATATCATGCCAAGTCTAAGTTTTTAGGAGATCTCATGCCACAACAAAAGAGTGTTGGGAAGAAAGGTCTAATTTTATTCTCCATCCTGAATGGTTCCCAAAATTTATACACCGCTACATATGTTGTGATTATCCTTTTTATTTATTCGATCTAATTCATTTCAGTTTGATCAAAATAGAAAAAGAAGATAGAATGCATTCTCTTTGGAGGACTCTGCTTGTACTATGAAAACTACCAAAAATTGTGCTAATATCGTAGAAAGTAATTGTAACTTCCCATGGTCATAGGTGCCTAAGAAATTTCTAGAGTGCCCAGATGCTACTATTTGTATCTAGGAACTACTAACTATCTGAAATGTAGACCCAATTCTGAATCTGGTCCATTTTTGTAATTCAGAGATTATTATGTTCTTTTACTATGCAGACTATACTAAAGCTTTGAGATGTTGTACGTGGTTACTAATTCACCCAATGTATGAACCCCCTATTTAGGATGCATGTGATGTCACTAGAAGGATGCACCCAAATTTAGAGGATGGGATGATGATCTAAAACTCGATACCCCGCAGAGGGAGGGAATGTGCTTAGTAAAAACCAAGGCACATGCAAACAAAGTGGCTAGAAACATGTATTAGTGCAATCATGAAAAATATGCATATAGAATATGATGTGTAATATAGAAATCAAGAATACAATTTAGACTACAAAAATTGGTTTTCAAACATGGGACATCTCTCAAAATGTTGCAATATAAGAAACGAACAAGAAAGATATAGTGGATAGATCGCAAACAATGAAATATAATAGAAGACAATGGAAATCAGACAACCATGGTGGCAAGTTGTTTCTACAAATAAAATGTTCCACATGAAACACTTGTTTTCATGTTATAAAGATAAAAAGTATGTTAAGATGTGTATACATCGATAAAGTAGTGTGCTAGTTAGAATAGTAAGTAGTATAAAATTAAACAATAGCACCTGTAGTGTGTACAAAATCATATTCCCTAATAGCCTCAATGGGACTGGTAAGAAGTACATTTCCATGAATCCACATTGCATGTAAAAATATGTGTAAATTCTACATTCACAACTAGAAAAGAAGTGAATCTGCATGTCTATATAGAAAAAATAATGACACACAAAGTATTTTTCTAGCATGTGAAATGAAGTGTGCATGTAACTAGTATAAGCAAACAAGAATATATGCAACCAATATATGCGTTATGCTATGAATGAGTGAGATGGAATGATATACAATGTGAGCATGATAAGAGAAATGTGCCCCAGATCATATGTGGATAAATATGTATGAGGTTCATTTATAGAAGACCCCTCGACAGTGAATAATGAACCATAGAACAAGAGTGTGTCATTGGGAAATGGTTTGAGTTGTGTGCTTGATAGATAGATCAATGGAGCATAGAGTGTAAAGACTGTGAATGTGGTGAGGTTCATTTTAGATTTATATCCTTAGTAGTTGATTATGATCTGTAGCACAAGAGTGTGGAATGTGTAGTGTGTGAGGTTCATGGATGTAGTGAGTCCTCAACAATCAAGTTTGAACCATAGTACAAGAGTACATAATAGGGTAATGATGATACAAATTATGTGTATTAATTTGTGTAGCATGAATGATAAAGACTAAATATGAAGAACAAAGTGTGATAGTAGAAATGCAATACACCTAATAATGCTTAGAGTGGGGGAAGTAAGCATGATGCACCCCTAAGTGTATGATGAGGAGTATGTTATCTTAAAAATTTGAAGGAAAATGGTCTTGCACCCGATTCTTGAAGAGATAAAGTCCTATGACCATGCTCTAAGATTGGTTATGTATGAGACAGATGATGTATTGGTGAATGAGGCCTATGTGCATGAGACCTAGGAGGTGATGAACACCTATGTAAATGAGACCGATTAGGTGATTTGCACTTCTATGAAGAAGACCAAAGAGGGGATGTGCACCTATGTGAAGAATAATGAGGAAGTGATGAGCACCTATATGAATTATACCTAAGAGGTGAGGAATAAGGTGAACTCCTATGTGAAAAGGCTTCCCAAGAAGGTGACTTAGGTAGAGAAGAGAGAATAGAAGACCAATGAGGATGAGTAGGTGGTGTGTTAATGGGTGAGCTAGGTGTAAAATTTTCCTTAGATTTGAGAGGTCCAAGGGACTGGATGTTTTAGCTACTTTGCAATGGAAACCATAAGAGGGGATTGCTTTGACACGGTGTGTATGGTGGAACATCCTTAATGTTGAAAAATTTCTTATTATGAATGAATTTGAGACACAAGTGATTCATTGAAATGATATCCTTAGTGGCACGGAACCAAGGAAGACTTAATAACATGTCACACCCTTTGATTGAAGGTGCCATAACGAATGACACAAGCATGGTAAGAGACCCAACCATAATTGGAAGCTTGACAAAACCATAAGATTTGGGAATTGGATATGAAATATGAGATAGTGGATAGTTAATAACGAAAAGAAGTGCAATAGAGAACACACCCATATGAATCAATGGATCGATCATTGTATTATTGATAACATGAGGCTCGATAGAAGCATTAATATGTAGTGTATTATAAGATAATGTAGCATGATAATATTGATCGAGAAGGTATTGAATTATGGTTATGCATCAATGTTAGAAACTAGAAAATCGAGAGCCCCCGATGAAGGAGGAGATATTGCACGATATGTATGATTAGCTAAAGAGTCAACAGATTACTTGTCATGCTTAGGGAGAGGGTCATTAAATATTTTGATATTTTTATTTTCATTGGTCGACATATATTTTGAAGGCTCAAGGAGCACAATTGGATTGTTATCTATAAGATGTTGAATGAGATGCATGAATTTGAAACATCAATCGAAGACAATGCCCAATGCATTGATGATATTCACATCTAAAATTTTCATTATAATTGTGGCCATTAGGGTGAGATGGATCTAAATTTAATGGAGGGAGAAGCATAATAATATTTCTCTCAATAAGTTGCAGAAATATAATATGAGGAGACCAAGAAAATCTTGTTAATGTAGGTTTTGGAGGCAGTAATTGAAGCTTTTCGGGAGTAGTGACAATGTTGAAAGTATATTTAGCTTCAGTAGGTTTCGTAGATGGCTAGAAAGTTGATTTACTTGGAAATCGAGTATAAGATGAATCCTAATCATGATATTTAATCTTTCCCATAGATAATAGTTTTCTTTCACGTAGCTTAAGAGTATGGCATATTTGATGGAGATATCTCAAAGATGACACTCTCTTGTGGATTTGGTAAGAAACTTTGGATAAATAGACCTTGTAGTTTAGATTCCATAAGTACATTAGACATCTTAGCTAAGTTGTTCTTATATCGTAAGACATAATCCTCTAGATGCTCATTATATCCTTGTTTGTGTGAGTTGAGCATATTATATCTTTGAACTGATATTGATTGAAAAATGAGTGAGAAAAGCATTGTCTAAATGCGTAAAATATGTTACCGAATGAATAGGTAGATTGTAAAACCAACACATAGCATAATCTTGGAGGCTTCTAGAAAAGAGATTTGCTAGTAAAGTATGATCATCTGCATAATCTATACATGCCACATGAAATGCTTAGAGATGATCTTGAGGATTGTATGGCTATTAAAGGTGAGAAAATTAGCAGTGAAGAAGTTAAGAGGAAGTGCATAAGTGGAAATGGCGGGTGTGAAAGGAGTATGAAGGAGTAAATTGGAATCAAGAGATGGAGATGCACAAGAAGTAGTTTGTTGAAGTTGATGGATTTGAAATTAGAGATCCTGATAGAGAGATGCTAGGTCTTGAGTGCCAGTAGAAGAGACTTGTCACATGTGAGAAATAAGAGGTAGAATGAAGTGGTTGGTGGGAGTAGGAACATATATGAGAATAATAGAGGTAGGTGTAAGGGTAGAAGTAGAATATTGTGTAGCAATAGGCATAAAATTTGAAATGGATGAAGGGACAATAAGCTCGAAATATTGGTGGCCTCTTCACGAGCAAAAAATAAGAGGAGATCTAGATCTTGGGATGTTCAACAAGATGATCATTGATCTCTTAAAGGTGGGCTTCAATAAATGGTCCATAAGATTGAGCCATGATAAAAAGATGACAAAATACCTAGAAGCAAGGTTGGGTTTGAGCGATGGGTTCACCAAATGATTTAACAAAAATTGAATTTATGTTAAAACTTAGATATTACAGAGTCACATATGATAAATAAATGTTATAACATAGATTTGAAACAAGCAATAAATGAATGAAAATTAAAACCCTAAGTTCAAGAGAGGGAATAGAATACTTATCTAATTTCACATGTGATTCTAAAGTATTCTAGAATGGAAAACTAATGAACATAAGGATAAATCTATCAAATTTGTTTTTGATAAATTCTAGAATTGTCGATTTGTCGGGACTAGGGCACCTAGAATGGGGTGAGGGTGTCTTGGTGATGGAGACCTCTTTTGGGTGCATGTGATGCAAGAGAGCTCGAATCTAGTTTTTATTGTGTTGCAAGGTGGTCGCTAACCTTCATTTTTGGTCACATGTGTGTTGCACTATTTCAAAAACATTTCATGTAACCTACAAAGAGAAAGATAACCTATAGAACCCCAAAGCATGCCAAATCCTAAAAAGGAAAATATGCAAATGGAGATTCGATCTAACCCCAACAATCACTTGATACATTGAACTTACAACCAACCATTGGACTCCATCTCAGACTCCATGTAGTTCTTGTGCATGTGTGTAGAAATTGAGCCCTAGGAAGCTCTTGTGCAAGATGCACTTGATAGCAATAAATAACAAGATATGAAAATGTAAATAGATATGTGGATAGAAAAATGAAATTCCCCTCGTATGCATGTATGTAGAAAATGCATTCCCTTATCCCTTGTATGATTACTATATGCATGCCTTTGATGCTCTTAGATTCCTTTGGATGCAAGCTTAGGTGATGAAAAAATATTCTTAGAGATTGGTCCTTTATTTTTGTCACATATATTTGTATTTATATGATTTCCTTGTTTGAATTTATTAATTGACAGCAAAAAGGCCAACCCATAAGAAAATGAGATTCCTAAAAGATAAAAGAGGTTCAAAAGGGGTGATTAAGATACGAAGTGGGAGCTTCTTCGAAGGGATGAGGGTACCTAGGCATTGGCATCCTAGTTGGGTGTTGGTTTCTAGAGTTAAGAAGATAAAGCAACGAAGATCATACTAGGATGTGGGGTGTGTTATCCATTTCCCCCTTGTAAAATGGACTAAACTGCACAAAATTATGAACTTGGCAATATTTTCAAAACTAGATGAAGAGCAAGTAATTCGTAGTCTTAGTCAAACAAGAGAAGCGACCATGGCATCAATAGCATATTTTGATGCTACGGGTCACTATCATGTTTATATTCTCTTGAACGGTAGCATCTTGGGGATACTACCTTGAATTGTGACATGGAAAGATTCTACCAAATGATAGCATAGGAAGGATACTACCAGCCGGTAACATCTTATGATGCTATTAGAAAGTATCATAATGCCTACGGTGGTCGTAAAGGGAGAACATATAGCACCTCTCGAGTTCTACCGACCGGTAGCATGTTTCATGCTACCCATCAGGTAGAGCAATTTTAGGTCTTTACAGATCGATATAACACAAAGATATAAAGATGTATTGAGTGACGATGATGAGGTGTTAGTAACAGAGAATTATGCTACCAATCGGTTGTATTAACATGTAACTAGGTGATAATAGCAATGCAAGTTTGAAATATGCACCTGTCAATGACTTTTCATAAGCTCTAAGCTCAACCCATTCATATTAGATCGGTTGTTCCTCATGAAACAACTCGGTGGGCTATCTCTGAGCTAAATGCTCTCACATCTTTTGAAGATTTATGCAATTTCTTGGGTTTCTCGCTATACCAAGGCTGAGTGGGATGTATGAAGGTGTCTTGAGATGTGTATTAGATTTGGCCATTCATTGCATGTGGGTTCCAACATCTTCTCGAGTGAAACCTTGAACACGAGAAAGACCAAGAAGAGGAAAAATTCCTCTGTGAAGTTCAACTTTCCTTTGAATGCTTGCCTTCCTACTCCGAGCTGTCCAATTTTTCCCCAAGGGAAAATTGGATAAGAGTTTCCACGTTCCATCATATTTTTGTCACTCCATGCGTTTCTATTCCTTTGGTGCATTTTCTACATCACTCTACATGGATATCAAGTACACATCTCTATATACTTTATATTATTGATTGTTCCACTCACCAACATAAAATGGGGGCAATTTTAGACATAAAATCATGCACTTTAGAAATTATTTAGTCTCGGTATCATACTAATATTCATATGGTTTTTGAGTGAAGAAATTACTAATTTACCCTCATCTTTGGGCCATTTTACTTTTATTTTTTTCATTACTTCCAACCTTCAAAAATACTTTCCCAATCTATTTTTGTTGTTACTCGCATCATTTTAGCCTTTACTGGGGTGCCCAGGCTTGTATTGGGGCGCCCACAGTGCCTAGTTCCATTTAAGTCACCTCGATCCTTTTCCCACATTCCTGCCACTTTTTGGGCACTTTTTAGCCATTTAAACATTTCATATTTCTTGTGGTCAGCCTTTTTGGGGTTAATTACGAAATTAGAACAAGAGAACCATATAAATATAAAGTTATGAGACCATAATGAGGGACCAAGCACTAGTCACTACTATCATCACCTAAGGTCACATCTATCAAAGGATCCATTTGCATCCATTTAGCTCCATTCCAAGGCACAAGGTTGGTTCATCTACATCCCACTTTGTATATGAGGGAAGTTTATTCTATTCCATCCACCATTCTATAACATTTCTACACATAGTTATTGCTCGCTACTATCACAAAGTGTAATCGACACAAGAGAACCTAGGAACAATTGCACACACAAGAACATAGAACTACATCAGGTTTGAGACATAGTGCAATTCTCAATTAGTAAGTCTACCATTGTAGTAGATGAGGACAATCTGAAACCTTCATTTGGATTTTTCTTTTTAGGGTTTGATGCTTGTTTTGGGGTTTTGTAGGTCTATCTTTCATAAGTGATCATTGATGACATTTGGCATAGAGTAGTGAATTACACGTGACATACAAAGTGAGGGATTCACATCATCTTCCAACCCTGTAAGTTTGGCTTATGGACTTCCTTTGACAGAGACAGGTGCTCGAGAAATTAGACTTGGGCACCCACAGGCACCATGATCCTCTCACAGGTGCCCTAGTCCATCCAAACAACTCAATTTTTCCTTTTTGAGACCTCTTCATGTTCATTCCTACTTCCATAATATTCAGTTCATTTTACAACATAGTTCAAATTAGCCTCTAAATCAGCTAAGTCATTTCCTTATTCTTCTTGCACATTAGGGTTTCTATTTTCATTAGTCTAGTTGCTTGGGTCACTTTATACATTTATTTACTTATTTTATTTATTGTTATTTACTAATGTTCCTAGTTAGATTAAGTACCATTATTTGACATTTTAGTTAATCACCGGTAGACATTAGGGGTGAAAGGGTTTAATTTACTAATATTTTAAATTACGTATTTGGGGTAGGTTAGAGAGGTGGGCCAAAGGAGAGGTGGGGTTAATTTTAACATTAAACTAAAATATTTGACCCCTACTTTTTATAACTAAATACCTTATAATTGCAAAAGGTGTGTTTTCATGAAGTTAAATTATAGTGTCTTTTTTATTATGGAAATATCAATTAGGAAACTCTTAACCAAGAATTAATAATATTGTAGAAAAATAGGAATGAGTATACTTTTTCAACACAAATGATATTGTTTCACCATCTTAATTATTTTAAGAACTTTGATAAATAAATAAAGTTTAACATTAACACAATTGATAATATGTCTTGAATGGCTTGAAAATATATTTCTAGAGAAAAGGCTTATTATGAAAATAATAATTGAGTGGAAAACATGATATATTTTTTATTTTATTTATTAGGGTAGAAATAAAAAGACGTAAATAAAATTGTAATAGAAAAATAGGCAAGTAAGGTACATGGAAAAAATAGGGGTATTTTCATTGTAATAATATAACAGAGGGGGTATTATCAATTGAATACTTAGAGGTAAAAACTAAAATTAATGGTATTCTCTAATGCCCTTTAAATGAAGGTTCTATACCATAATTTTACTAAGTGAACCCCTGTGATCTATATCTAGCACTATGTTCTTTTGTTCCTTTAACATTTACTTATGTGATTTAAATTTTGTGATTGCATTTCTGGGACAAATGGTCATATTTCTAATTTGATTCTTTTTATGGGTTGGTTCATATCCCATAGGTAAAAATTAATGAAAAACTAAATATATGAACATCTATTAAAGTAAGTATAACCCACTAACTTAAGGATCCTTGAACATTTAAGATATTTCATTATAAAATCAATTCCTTACGTAATCTATTCTCACCTAAATTCTTAAAGTGTAAAAACATATCTATGGGTAGCCCACATATATGTATAAATATAATCGAAAAGTTTGAAGAGTAACATTTCCCATTCTATATGCCTTCTAATTCAATCCAAGAAAAGGTCAAGCATGCCACATCATTATCTTTTATTGTCAAATAATCAATTTTGCAAATTAGTTGCATCAAAATAGATATCACATGCTAGGTGGAGAACTACATGTGGTTTGAGACTGTTTATTGTAGTTCCAAAGTAGGAATCATAGGGTAACTTTAACTCAAAACAATAACCATTTTACAAGGTCTCCTACACATGTTTAGGGTTTGAGGGTGGTTGGCATGACATAGTGGGTATCAAACATATGTGAAATATATATTTTTAGTATCAATATCTTCATAGAGTTTTTAGCCACATAGGAAGTTATATTGTACCAATAGATCCCTATGTGAAACCATATAGGTTGGGACAGTATTCATGATCTAGGATAGGTAATAGGCTCCTAACAACCTAGTTTGTAGTAAAAATTCCAAAGAAGAAACACCTTGAGGTCATTTCCAGTCTTCTTAGTCACACTACATGCCTAGATTACACCTTTACTTCTATAATTAGCTAATTACACTTCCCCTATTGTGGTTTAAGTAATTACTTCTATGTTATATCTTGTAAAATACCTTTTGAGCTATATTCTTGTTTGTACATCAATTTTTGTTATTTAATCGGAATACACAACATGTACTACTCCTACACCTTCAAATAAATTCAAAAAAATCTACCCAAACCCTTATTCATTTATGTATGGTTTAGACACTATCTCATATCACTAACATTTACGAATTTACATTCTAGGATTTGTTTAATATAATTCTTATCAATGTAAGTATATTTTTACCAGATAAAACATTTGATATTTCTAATAGTGAAACGTATAAAAGGATGACATTTTGAAATTTCATTATTTTGCACACTAGATATCACTTTTGAGTAACGTGTTTCTCATTACTTAAGATAAACTATTTAATTGAATATGGTTGTGAGTGATCCATTAGTGGAAAGATCAATAAATGAACTACTTCTAGAGAAATCAAGTTCGTCTAACTCACATTTGATAATTTAAAATACATTTTTCTTCTTTTGTGTCTATATTAGATAAAGAGGAAATGTTTATAGTACCAACCATGAAATTAGGCTTGGAATCTATGACAATTTATCAACTATTTCTAATTTTGTGTTGCTAGTATCGATTACTTCAATGTGTGCAAGTACAATCTTCTTGGTGAAACACTTATATGTGGAGTGTTTGTAATATTTCTAAGCTATACACTACTTTCTTGTCGTGGATCAATTTTTGTGATCATTTGATGGAATTTCATTATTTAAGATTTAACATGAGGTTTCATTCCCTTGATTATGATTTTTCTTCATTATATACTTACTACTTAGAAGTCTTTGAGTTTGGATTGTCCTAAGGGTTGTATTTGACTAGTCTAAAATTTAGCTTGTATTTTTAATGAAATTTATAATAAAATGAGTAAGATTCCTCCGAAGAGGAGATATGTAAGAGGTCCATGTTATGTTGAATGTATGGTCTCAATCCTGACCTATATTTCATGATATTATATTTTCTAATTCCTTAATTATTTTCTTTATAGAAAGGGAGTTAAAGGCATCGATGTATTCTTAAATAGGTGGATCATGGCATTTTCCCGACTTGGAAAAATTGATGTAGTGGCCATAATAGAGTGTAAATAGATCAAAAGTATTTTGAGTGCTTCAATAAAACCATTATGTTGATAAAAAAATAATTTAACATCATCTTCATGTGTAGTGTCTTATTTATTCCACCGTTTCTTTATAGATAAAGAAACTTTCGGAGGAGGAAATGTAATATTTTCAAAATCATAAACATGAATTACCACATAATATGAGTAGATAAGGTTAAGCTATTATTTATAGAATTTTAATCTATTTTTCTTCAAATATAGGAATGTCTACATTTTCTTATACCTTATATGGGGTGTTAAATTCAATAGTTCTATGTGGAGGAGTAATGTTGGGAGTCATATATGCATGCAAAATAATTTGAAAAAATTGAAAAAAATTACCCTTTCCCATACATAGTTCTATTGCATTCTTATTTTTAATAATTTCAAAACATCCATTATAATTTATTTGAAAATGTTAAAATTTGGATTCTTTTAACATTGTTAGCCGCCCATCTAAAGACATGAATGAAAGTATGGAAAAAATAACAATTTTGAGTCCTAACTTCCTATATTTTGGTCTCGTGTGAGTGAGAATATATACTACTCAAAAATTTTACCCAAGGAACTTGGAAATAATCATTTACATTTATCCTAATATTTTATCATTTACATATAAATTGTCTTAATCTTAAAGGCATGTTTCTCAAATCATATACATTGAGTTTACAAAGTCAATACTCATGATTCAATTCAATTCAATTCCTTCTTATGGGAATTCAATTCCTTTCTCAAATTAATTCCCAGGATAAACTTGATAAAAAAACACCTAAAAGAGGTCAAAATCGGCCTATGGTTCGACTTGGGATTATGTTTCTAACCTAACCACTTACTGACCTTAAAGTTTTTAAACACACATGTTACCTTAGTCGAGTTAAGGTCATTTGAGAAAGTATAATGTCCCCATTGGGAAAATTTATGCCCTAAAAAATAACCATAAATCCAATTTCTAAGAGAAACTAAAAGATATATTTATGACATGAAAAATAATGAATATCTAAATTTAATTAGAAAAATGTGACTTTCTCTAAGGATATTTGAAACATAAAATTGATGTAAGATCACTCAAAACTTTTCCTAAATATCTCAAAGATTATTATCAAGGCATGAAAAATTAAAATATATTTTTACCTAAGAAGAATTGTATTTTTATTCAAATTTTACACAAATCAGCTTATAGACATGGTTGAAAACAATGTTTCCAAAGCCCGAATCAGATACAAATAGGTTGGAGTTGACCTCTAAAAATATGGTGATGAAAATAAAATTCAGATTTGGAACATTCATGCCCTAGAATGTTTCAAAATCCACCCAAAAGGGTGTATATAACCATAGATCTAGCTGAATCAACCTAAAATTTTCCCTAACCCTTGTGTCTTAAAACCTTAGTTGGAAATGTATCAAATATGTAATCTCGGGTCTTCAATCAATGCTGAAATTATGAAATATTCTTTAAATCTCATTAGAAACCATTGAATAGAGCTTCCTCACGCAAAGGTTGAAGATTTTTATTCTTTAACCTTGACAATATATGGTTTTCGTCATCTAATGCAACACATCAAAGGGTTTTCCTCCTTTGAGGTAAAAATGGAAAGCAAATAGCTCATGCAAATTTCAGATATGAAAAAATATATAAGTGATTCCTTCTCCAAGTTTTGTGACTTCCTTTTATAATTTCTCTTGGCATCTTTTCCCACACAAAGCACCAATAAAATCCCTTTATTTTATTTAATGATTTCCCCTTGCTTTATTTAATATATTTCCCTTTCTTTATGCCACTTACATGGGTTACAATTTTTCACTAGAGGAAATAAAAATAAAGTGAATTTTTATTTTGTTATTTTACGACTAATACATTATTAAAGTATTCTAATAAAATTATATAGAGTTTTTATTAACTTATTAGGATTAGTTTCTGTTTTTTTCATCCCTTTGTCACTGGAAACAATGAATGGGCTAAGGGTCTTTGACCTATTAATTTTGAGAAAGGGATATTTCAATCTTCCTTCCCCAAATTACTTTCCCTGAAGCAATTAAAAATCATATTCCCAAGTGCCATGTGTAAGAGGTAAAACATGTTGTAGTGCTCCTAAAGTCTAGATCCCTTTTACATTAAATGAGAGAGCTCTTTCCAAAATATGTAGTTCTCATGATGCTCAAAAACATGAATTTCAATCAAGGGTTATTGTTGGTCCTTATTGGAAACCTTATCCTTTATTTCATCATGCTTCTCATGAGAAAAAAAAATCTAAAATGGTTTAATATGCAACAATAAACATGAAATGTTACCATTCCTCTCATACCTTGGTGTGTCACTAAGGTCTTCATTTCCCTTTGTCTTCATGATATTTTTTTATCGCATCAAGTCCTTAGCATGTTTGTCCACAATAGGATAAATACCATTATGATCAAACTATTATAATGACTTATTATAAAGATGATGCAATAAATCCTTATTACTAATAACATCCTTATAAATAAGATCATCAAAGAATTTACCTTCTATTGCTGATTTGGAAACCTATAAAAGATTCAAAACAACACTACCCTTATTACGAATTATGATTTCAGAAAAAAAAAAGTGGAACAAGTATAAGAACCTTTCAAAATTCATGTTCATCAACACTATGATTTCGTAAATCTATCCTATATGAAAATGAATCATTATTTGAAAGATTGATAGGTACCTTTTACTAAAACATATTTTTAAATTTTACACCCAATAAGTAATGTTTGATCCTCTTTTCCTTCCCCACTAATACAAAAAAAAAAATCTCATTATAAATACCTTTTTCTATTGAAGATTATTCTCCTTCGACTTGCATGGTGGCATCTTCTATGGGTTGTTTCCTCTCAAATTTTTGCAGCTTTAATTGTTCTTCTTCTTTATCATGGTAGATATCTTTCTCTTTTTCACCTTGAAAGGGTTGCTTTATAGAGGGAAGTTGTATCTTCAGAATTCATCATAAATTTTCCACCTTGTAGCTGATCCTCTATATCCTCCTATACTTTATTCTTCACAATGGATGGTTTTATTCCTCTATGGTTGAGACCATTTCTCAATGGCCCTTTGATGATATATAGGAATAATTCCGTATGCCCTTACTATTTTTGAACTAAAAAAAACTTTGAAATACATCATATATCTCACCACGAAAATGAGGGTTACATGTTCTTCACCTTATGTGTCTATGTCTTCCACATCATGTGGAGGATCTAGCTCAATTAGATGTTCCTATTTTTGAGAAACGTGGCTCTAAATATTTAAGGTGGAGGATTTATAGATGTATTATCTCTTCTATATGAGACTCCTTCACTATTATTGGTTACACCCTAGTTACTCCGATATATTATGCCATTGTAGAACCTTATTTAGGTCCATGATTGAGCTTGTTAATGCATCACACATTTCACTTTGAGATTCCATTATAGCCTATTGTAAATCTCTTTGATTCCTTATAATTACTTCATGCATGTATCTTAGCTTATCTCGTAGGAGAAGTCTAGAAAACCAAATAGTCTAACAAAGGATTAAATCAAATAACAAAGGAATAATAATATTATTATTATTCAATTCATACAGAGATGTCCATTCACAATATATTAGCCATATATATAGGCTTTTAGATAGGCATAACAACTCTAACAATGCATACCTATATTCTCTCAACCACTCACTAATTACGTAAATTGTTATAACACTAATAACAATTTACTCAACCACATTATCATAATATATTCTCACATATATATTATGCAAACCCCTATGAGCACTAATAGGATTATTCCTAACATTCCCCCCCTTAGTGTGAACATGGTAGAAAAAACATTCACACACTTCTCTGTAGTATGCTCACCCCTGTGGCATGTCCATCTTTGTGACTCATGACCTTGATCCAAAAGAAAGGCTCTCTCCTTCCATGGTTTTAAATAGGTTTACCACAAACCTTGACATGAACAGAACCCATCAACTGTCCACCTCGTGTGGTTTTCTGGATCTCCCACAAAACTTTTCAAGATCCATGAACTGACTTACTCTGGTGCTTCTGTTCACCACTATGCTTGTACATCAGGGAAGTATATAGGAAATAGCTCATACTGGAATATATTTCACACAGAATGGAAATGGAATATTGTGTTCTATTCCCCCCCACAATGTGAAATTTCCATTATTCTACAAAACTGTAAAACAAGAACTCTGAAATGAATCAACACACTGAAATGCTGAAAAAACACACACACGTCACCAAATCTATTGCATGGCCTCGTCGCTGATGACTAACGAGAGGATGTTGGTTTTCCTCCTTCCTCTGTTGCCTCCATCCTCCGATTTAAATTATTTAATAGAGAAAATATTCATCACTTTTATTTTTGTATAAGCAATATTTCCTTCCTCTTCATTTTATCCTTCATCATCAACACCATGGCATTATCTTGCAGTTTCCCATCAAGTAAGTCTTGTGCTCTTTTCTTGCAATTTGAGGACAAGTGACCAGATTGTCTATAGTAATAATAGGTGAGCTGCTTCTTGGAATATTTATAAGATGATCCAAGTTTGAAAGAAGATTTAGATCTTCTTTTATCTTGTTTCTTACCATACATGGCCTTTTCCTCTGGTTCTGCAAACATGATTCTCTTTTCTTCATCTATCAAAGAAGAAATAAGTTCTTCTAAACTTGGATTTATTTTACTCAATGTAAAGACCATGTTAGAATAGCATGGAGGCATGCTATTGAGTAATATTGCTTTAGCATCGTAATTAGACACATCTAAACTTATTCCTGCTAGTTGATTGAAAATAGAACAAAACTTACTAATATGTTCCACCATGTTGTCGCCTTCTTCCATCTTGAGGCCAAACAATCTCTGCTTTAAAGATATTGTTGTGCTTCCAGCTTGTGGTCCATTTTTTTTTCAATGTCTCCCAAATTGTGTGAGAGGACTTTTTAAGTCTATATGATGCAAATAAGAATTTGATAGACCCAATCCAATAATCGTTGTAGCCTTTCGATCTCTTCTTGCCCATTTTTTGCTTCATCTGCATTTGTTAGTTTCTTCTCTTTTCCATCAACAATATCCCACAAGTCTTTGTTAATTAGGAACAATTGAGTTTGTACTTGCCAGGTATGAAAATATTTACCTTCAAATTTTTCAATGTGACTCAACTTATCCATTATGAATCTTCACAAATTTAAAAATAGGTGTTGGCTAAAACCAAAAATGCACCTTTTTACAAACAAATAGACACTATAGACTATAAACTTAATTTGTAATGGAAAATTATAAATCCATTAATTGTAATATACATGAACGATAAAAAGTAATTAATGATTACTTTTTATACAATTACAAACTATTGACTTTACTGTTATGAAAATTAACATAAAATGCTAAAAATAAACATAGCAAGAGACAAATTTCACCGTTTAATGCCTTGGAATGTCGTGTGGATATCTTTGTGGGCACACACAGGTAGCTCTTCAAAAGAAATTCAGGTTGGAGCTGGTTTATGAATAGATGCCAATGCTAAAAGATGAAGACATGCACTTCGGGCTTGATTGACCATGAACTGATTCACAATGAGTTTATACGGCCACCATATGACTGATGTCTTCTCCGAACTGTATGCAAAAATGCCTTCAAAATTGGATAATCAATACCCAACTTAGCTCACTACCCAATGTGATTTAGAATTGATCTTATGCCAACAGAGAACAAATCCAAACCAGTATGTTGAATGCTCTTTAAAAAGTCATATTTCTAAAATTGACTGCTCACACCCAAAAATAAATTTTCCAAAACAATTTATGGGTTTTATTCCCTTCATTTCAAGCTTTTTGGAACATTTTGAAATTCTCAATTTCGTTGAGAAATGAGAAATTTATGTTGGTTTTACTCAGACGGAAATTTTAAGCAATATAAAATTAGTACTGAGGACGTCAAGTACGAGGTAGGAAAATTCTACAATGATAGAGATACCTGATTGTCCTGGATCTTTGATACCACTCTGAATGCAACCGATAATATCTGTAATTCCACTCCACCTAATGAAGAACAATTTCAACAATACACGGTGATGGCTATTGCTCAGGGTGAATTCCAATGATCAATATAGCTGCTCCTATAAAATCATTAGACCTCCATCACATGTATTAGACACCGCTCTGATACCAAATCTAGAAAACCAAATAGTCTAACACATGATTAAATCAAATAACACCAGAATAATAATCTTATTATTATTCAATTCATCCAGGATGTCCATTCACAATATATTAGCCATATATATAGGCTTTTAGATAGGCATAACAACTCTAACAATGCATACCTATATTCTCTCAACCACTCACTAATTATGTAAATTGTTATAACACTAATAACAATTTACTCAACCACATTATCATAATATATTCTCACATATATATTATGCAAACCCCTATGAGCACTAATAGGATTATTCCTAACAATAAGCTCTTTGATCATGTTCATCCATTGTCCCTTTCTTTGGAGTTGGAATCCTTCTTTGATAAAATAGAGGCGATTTCCCTCTTTGCATTCAAATATGATTTACTCATAATATGGAAAGGAACATGATATGATACCATTGTAATGTAACTAATGGGAAAATTTATGCCCTAGATGGAATAACCACAAATATCATTTATAACAACAACTACAACATATACTTTTGATGAAAAATAATGTAGATATGAATTTATTTGGAAAATGTGACTTGCTCTAAGGATGGTTGGCCCATAAAATTGATGTAAAATCACTAATTGTTTTTACCTAAATTTCTCATAGATTATTATAAAGGCATGAACACTGAAAATATAATTTTTTTACCCAAGAAGAGCTATATTTTTATTCAAATTCTGGATAAATCAGCCTACAAACATGGCTGAAAAATGTTTCAAAGCCCAAATTAGATGCAAGTAGGATGGAATTGACCTCTAAAATATAGAAATAATGATAGAACTCAAATAATGAACACGTGTGCCCTAGAATGTGTCAAAATCCATGAACAAGGGTGTAGATAATAGTACATCTTGCTAAATCTGAAGGTAGAAAGTTTCCCCAACACTCGTGTCTTCAAACCCTAGCTGGATATGCCTCAAATTTGTAATAGTGGGTCTTCAATCACTACTGAAATTCTGAAATACTCCTTAAAGCTCAACAAAAACCCTTGAAGAGAGCTTCCTCACACAAAATATGAAGAGTTTTCATTCTTCAACCTTGGAAATAGATGGTTTTCATCCTCTAATGTAACACATCAAAGGGTTTTCATCTGTTGTGGTGAAAATGTAAAACAAAAAGCTCAACCAAATATTTATATATGAAAATATATCAAAGTAATTCCTTCTTCAATTGTGGTGAATTCCTTTTATAATTTATCTTGGCATTTTTCCCACACAAAGTCCCAATCAACTCCATTAACTTTATTTAATAATTTCCTCATGCTTTGCTTAGTATTTTCCCCTTGCTTTATGTCCCTTACATGGGTCACATTTTTTCACTAGGGGGAAATAAAAATAAAGTGATTTTTTCTTTTGTTATTTTATCACTAATAAATTATTAAAGTGCTTATAATAAAATTATTATGCACTTTTAATTAACTTATTAGGATTAGTTTCCCTTTTTTCCCATCCCTTATCCATCAAGAAACAATGAATGGTTACATTAGAACAACTTAGAAGAATGAATTGGGAGTCGGGTTCAATATTATTCCCTCTTAATAAGAACACCTTATTTATAGGTTAAATCAAGGAGAAGCCATTTGTAGGTACAATAGTGAAATGATAGTATTTGAGTATAGATTCTATATCTAGGGAGAAAAACAAACAAATTTCATTACATAGTTTTAGATAAAATTATCAAAGGGTTAAATTGGCCACTATAGACACAAAATCATGCACTTGGGTACATTTCTAGGTCCTAAAGAATACTAATGTATACATGATTCCTAAGCAAGAAAACTAGTGGTTGACAACTATCTTTGGCCTCTTTTCTTTATTTCTTGCTTTCTCTTTGGTCTTACACACCCTACAACCCTGATGGAACCTAACTGATTTATCTTTTATGGCCTCGAAATTGGCACTCAATTAGGACACCACTGCCCACGTGCTTCTATCCATACTGGGAACTCCTAACCCTTTCTTACCATTGTTCTATTTTGGTATCTTTTATATTTTGGGATGTAGTCACAAAATCATGCACTTACTATTACATTTATACCGCCAAGTATGTTATTTTATATATGGATCTCATGTAATAAAAGTATTCACTAATGACCTATCCCCTAGTCCTATCGTCAGTTAGTCAGTCGTCATCGTCATTTATCTTACATAGATGTCAATTGCTTACATAGTTATGGTCATCTCTCAGGGAGTATCAGGTGTCGTTATTTAGTCATTTTTCATCTCTAGTCTTTGACTAGGGTGCCTAGGGTAGTATTGGGGCACCCATGGGCACCCCGGTCCTTAATTTTAGGCATGTTGGTCCCCATAACACTTGGGTCTAATTTACTTATTCAAGGTTGGTCTTTGTCATTTTCCCTCTCATTCCCTAGGCACTAGTCGGCATGTTAGGTCATTAGTGTCAAAATTTGAACAAGAGATCCCTATATAAACATAGCATACTCACTATTCTATGGGCGGACTATCTACTATCAAGAGCTAGTTATCTACTAAGGAAAAGGACTACATTTGGGCATCATTTACATCTACATCACACAAGCATAGGGGAAAGGGTTGTATTCATTCTATTCCATCCACCATTTACATTTTTACATCTAGTTATTGCCCCTTACTTCTACATCATTAACACTAGGGAACCCTAGGCACACAATTGCACACACAAGCACACAAAACTACATTGGGTCTAGAATGTAGTGCAACACTTAGTTGTAAGTCCACCATTATGGCAGCTAAGGTCAATCCGACCCCTTCATATGCATCTTTATTTTTAAGAATTTGATGCTTTTTATGGGGTTTTACAGGTAGATCTTCATATCAAATTTATAGTGACATAAGCAAAGTCACCGAGACATCTACACGAAAAGCTAAGATATTGTGAATATCTAGTGACACTATCAGATTCAGATCCTGAGCTTTTCTATAGACCGAACACCTATACTACGAGCGGGGCACCCGTAGGCACCCTAGTCCTCTCCTAGGTGCCCCAAACCCATCGATATTCATTTGTTGCAATTTCCTAGGTAGCACCTTCACATCCTTCCTTTTCTACACATCAACCTATTCAAGTCCAATACACAACGAGGTAAGTTATTTTTAGGTTAGTACCTTATCTCTCTCATTTTCATTATTTCATTTCATTTAAATATCAAAATAAAATATTTAGCATTTGCATTTCAGTTTATATCATTTATTCCATTATTGTTACTAGTTTAGATTAGCTATAGAATAACATTAATATTCTACATTTTAGTTAATCATTTTGGTGAACCCGTCTTTATCAAATATCTTTCCCTAGGATCCAATCAAACCCTAATGGCTAAAGATAGCTCATCTTCTTCCATCATGTCTCATTTTAGCGTTAACCCTATCTATGATGAGGTTTTCATCGTTGAGCTCAAAGCTCTATATAGTACTCTGTCACTACACCCGATCATATCCAACAATAAATTTTAGATGGATAATAATATGTTCCTACTCATTTTGAGGATTCTCCTATAGGAATTAGTATTGTTGAGGATCTAATAGCCTTTACTCATTATACACCATGCTATACGACTACTTGTGATCCTCCTTCTGATCTTTCAAAGGAAACTTTAGATGATTCTCTTATTGATTACTTTTTTGGTATTGATAATCACTCACATGTGCATATTGATTCCTCTTCTACTCCGACCACTAATATAGTTTTTCTCATGATTCTACCTCTTCTAACATTTCTTCTCATGATACATCTCCTCCTAGTTTGCATGCTCCTTCACATTATGTTGACGATCCTATTAATCACATTCTTAGTGATATTCTCATTTCTGAGTCTCTATCTAATACTGGTTGAGGCGATGATAGTCGTGGTTCTCCTTTTTTCTATAATGATGAGTGTGAATCTCCTACTACATTACTACCTTCTCTTAAGATCACATCTACCAATTTGCATGAGTCACCACCATCTATCGCTTCTTCTTCTCCTATTATTTCATCTCCTATTGTCATATCATCTACATCTCCTAGTCCATCCTCTCTTATAGATGTGTCTTCGTCAATCACCTCATCTATTAAGGGTGTTTTTGATGCTATTCCAACCATATCTATGGATATTTCATCTATACCACCTACTATATCTTCCTTGACACCCACTCCCAATGTGAATTTAGCATCATAATATCCTTGTCACCTCTTGATATTCCTATGATTACCCACAATGGTAAGTTACAACCGCTTAATACATTATTGCCATCTTCCAGCATTCCTTCAAAGGTTGTCATCTCTCTCATGCATGTCGTAGGTTAACTAAAATCTCAATTTCACTCCCTCACTTTAGAAAGTAGGGCTTATTATGCTTCTATTGACAATAATTCATTACATGGTAACCCTGTCCCTAAGAAAATTCATAACTCTGCATTTCCTCAAGATTTTATCATGCCTACTTTCACATGTTTTAATGGTACTGGTGACCCTCATGCTCATCTTCTACATTACCACATGTTTATGGCCTCTCATTATAATGATAGATTGTTACTTAAGGCCTTTCGATATAGTCTTATTGATGAGGCATTACAATGGTACACTCATCTCCCCTTTGGGTCCATCAATACTTTCTATGACATGGAGGACACTTTCCTCCATCATTTCATCATCAACAATGGCCCTAGAGTTACTTATGATTACATACCTACTTTACATCAGGGATCCTCTGAACCTATCAAGGATTATATCTTACGATTCAATGCTTGTATACATCAACTGATATTCCAACCTATTGATCTAGAGAAGTAATTTATTTTCTGTCATGGCCTAATTCCTCCACTCAAGAAAATATTACAATATGATACATGTGATTCATTCATTCTTCTATGTTATAAAGTCATTGACCTAGAACAATATATTCTCTCATCACACATCATAGATCCTCCACACATCTCTATGACTATTGCCTCATCTAGTTCTCCACCAGTTCCTCCGGTTGAGCATCCAACACAATCTCCACCTTTGCCTCATAAGAAAATAAAACAAGCTCAACCCACTCCACCACAAAATCATACTCCTTCTCTGGCTCCATGACAAGCTACTCCTCCTACCACTCCACCTAGGTCACATGATCCTTTACATTTCTCTCATCACGCTAGACCACATGATGTGTTGTGTGTTCTACTTACTGAGTGATTAATTCTCCTACCTTCTAACCAACATCATCCACAACACTGATTATAGCATCAACGTGACCAACCTTACTATAATTATCATCATATAAATGGCCATAGGGACAATGATTGTCTTTCCCTTCATGATAGATTACAACAATTAGAGGATAATGGCATCATATCCTTTGGATCTCACCCACGTGAGTGATCCATTTCTCCTCTTCCTCCTCATCATTTTTATACTACCGATGAGTCATCTCCTACATATGGTGCTCAAGATATGGTACATCCACCACAATATGTTATTCATATGCATTCTCCACCATGTCCATACACCACTACATCATTACATCCATTGCATTCATTTCATCCATCTCATCCATCACATTCACACTATCTTCTGCATCATGCTACTCATTCACATTTGCTTCCATAGCATTATGCTCTCGCACATCCCACCGAACTCCATATGACATTTAGTTTGGTTCATACACTCATGTTGCTTCCATCCCACATGCTTCCACTACTTTGTGCCACCTTGGTCTTTGGTAGGTGATTGCTATCACCTTACCCCCTGATGACGCACTTGTGTTCTTATGGTTCTTACATGACTGTTAAGGGATTTTATCTAAGAACCTTTCATCATGTGCTCCATTGTTCATCTAGCACACTCAATCATTTCCCGATGACGCACTCTTGCTTACGCAGCTCATTCTTGACTACTGAGGGGTATTAATTAAATGATCCCATTCATACATGTTGCGGGGCATCGCTAATCTCACCCCTTTTATTTTCGTTATACTAAATTTTCATAATCGCATCCTATTATCATAACACGTTGTTTTCTTTGGTAATTATACATCATCCATTTTTACATTTTATTCTACTATCATCATTACATTAACTATGCACTACACATCAACATTTTTCATCAATCACATTACATTTATTATCTATTACCATTCACCATACACATTTTGACTACCATTATCAACATTATAATGCAAATCTACACTAATCAAACAATACACCACACATACAATAAACATTGAATCATACATCATCCAACACATTGCAACATTTATCTACAACAACATAAAATTATCATATATCAAAAAACATGCATCCATACATATATCTTGAATAAAATCATCATAACAAAACATGTCTTGTCACTGAGGAAAATTCCCTACATCGTATGCCATAGTAAAATCAGACCTCATCATCACTATCGCTCTCGGGTACTACGAGAGCCCTATAACTAGATGCCTCTCCACCAAAGCGATGCCACTGTTTTTATGCCCTCAATATCTCTTGACCTTCCTATGCGATAGATAATCTTCCTAGAATACTCATAACACTAGCGTTGTACATCTACATATCATGCAAACACATCTTGTGCCAAGGGACCACCACCTACCACCTCTCGGGCTCATCAAGTCTCCTCGTGTGCCTTGCCCTCTCTTCTAGCAACACAGTACATGTCACCATTGCTATGGCTACTTTGGCTCAAATAAATGGGCATGCTCACCCACAATATCATCCACACGCTCAAGTATACCTCCACCAAGTACATTGGTCAACACATTCCATGTCAATGTGTGGATGGATGTATCAACAATCAATGACTAATATGCATCACCTACAAACACAAATTACACATGTGTTAGACATCCATAAATAATAATATAGACATACGACAAACTATGCAACTACACAAATACTTACGTTCCACCATAGTTGTTGCTACGGGGTTAGGGCATGTACTTCCCCCTCTCCTCCTCCTACATGTGGTAACCCCATTGGACCTGTAAACAATGGGAACAACAATACCCACCGATGAGCTGCCCACCATGCATGGTACTCCTCGGTGTCACCCACATCATTTGAGTCTACAACCTCTCTTTGCTGCATCTACCTCATCTAGCCCCGGTGGTACTAATCTGCTTTCTGTTATGGGCCATGGTCTAGCTCGCCCTCTTAGGTGCTTTGATATCTCTCCACCATATATATGGCTCTAGGGACATGTCCTGCGCCATGCCAAACTACTGTGATACTCTCTCTACATGAAAAAAATTGGCCACAATAGGAAATCAATCCTCAAGGAAAATCATCCTTCGAATACAACGCAACTCTATCGCATCTTCGGAAATCCTTCATAGTCACGATATGGCCTCCATGTGACTACCTCGGGCCCCATCCTATCTATTTATGCCCTGTAGGTATCTGTGTCCATCTTCCTACCACGAATATTAATCCACATCCATGCATATATCTCTCATCTTACCCACTCTCCTAGTGTAACTCCTACTTGGTATGAACATAGCTATGTGCTCATATGCCCATACATGTAATAATGTGGTGGCTCCTATCCCTCCACCATGCTCCTCGTGTGTAAACCAGTATAGATCTTTATATAAATGGGCCAACACACACCATGCCTACGTGTATCTAGTACCCTCCTCCTCTATCCACTGACATATGTCATGCATCTTATACAAGATGCCTACACCTCCTCCCTCTATGGCTATACATGAAGTAATCACAACTACTATGAACTTATGCAAGCACGGAAACCTAGACTATAATATAGCATCCAAACTGATATGGGCCTCGGCAGGTACTCAAGTCCCCACAAAATATTGTCTCGCGGCTTGCATCTGTCTGCTCCATATCCTCTACTAGCATAACCCGTACTCTCTCCCCAACCATGGACAATCAAAATATGTAATATACATCCTCTAGAGTAATAGTCATCTCTCCCGTAGGCAACCAAAATGTACACATATTAGTGCACCATCTCTCGCATAGTGTAGTCAACATGGGCATATTATGGGGTACATCCCCATCACATATCAATCATCATCCGACATTCCGAATCTAGACAACATACTCATATGATGCCCATCATGGAACTCCCTCGAGTGGATATCCCTTTACACACCACAAAACAACAACAAAACGCAAAACTAAATGCACACATTCGGACCAAGGAACCCAGGATATAAGGCAGGGGGCATCCAAGAGGCAGGACACTAGTACCCCAATCTAGGAGCTCCCATCCCGAGGGTCACTAGCACCCTCACCGTTATTTTCCAGGTCTCAAATGCTAAGAAAATTAAAATTCTTCAATTTCCAAAAACTCAATGCAAACGACTACTATACCATAATTTTTGTGAATAATAATGCACTAACCAATTCTGTGGTAATACACAATGCTACGGTGGTCGCCACCCTCTCAAACCACCTAGGACGTGCTACTCTCACTTACGGAATTTTCACTCACTTCTCTCTCACTCTCACAATTACGTACAAAACAAATGAAGTGACTAAAAACTTCTTCATCACCTACTTTACTACAGTCATTATTTCATGCTTATTACCACCACTAATACACATTACATTGTCTTTGACATATCTTGAGCATTTATACTCTTATTTGCACTCAAGTTTGTGGAATTCTTTTCAGAATTCTGCCTACCACCATATTCAACACATTTCACACACATTATCTCTCCTCAAATTTTCTTCAATTCAACTTATACACATTTTATTTATTTTACCACTTTTTATCTATCTCGTGCTTACTTTCGGCTTAGCGTTCATTCTTTTCATCACTTCCCCTTTTATTGAAAGGGGGCATATCATTGGGGTCATCCTATAATTCCCCTTACATCACCATGTGATTAATCAACACTACCAATTCATCATTTTCAAACATTTACTAATTCAATGCACGACATTTCACCATCAATTCCCCCTAATGACCTAATCTGGGGAAACAAACATGTAGTTTTTCTATGGAACCTTTCATCACTTCCCCTTATGACCTAACTTGGGGGAAAAGAGCGATTAAAAATATTTTCATGTAATTATATCCTAATTTTTGTTGATTCCCCCTAATGACCTAACCTTGGGGCAACAAACGTTAAATCTCTATATGAGTAACCTTTCAATCAATCAATAAATCAATGCGTTCAAATTTTTAACAATCATAATTGTTCAATCAATACAAGAATAACACAATTTTACTCCTAGATGGCCTAACTTGGGAGTTACATTCATTAATTTTCCCAATTGACCTAACTTGGGAAGTTATTCTACATTTTACACTTGCTTCCAAATAACCTAACTTGGAAGCCATACATATATCTTTGGGCTCATTTCTAGATGACCTAACTTAGAAGCCATCATACATTTTGCATTTTCTTCCGATGACCTAACTTGGTAGTCATGTCACATTGCATAGTGACACCTATGGAGTGGAGGCAAGAGTTCCTTTCCTATACCACTACTATATGGGTCAACTATTTGATCAAAATTGTCTAGATCCAGAAACCCACAAATTTTTTGATCTTAGTCCATCTATAACAGACTAGATCTTGACGATGTAATTAGAGATTGGATAATAACACACTTTTCTCCCTACACTCTTCCTCTAGTGATAGGATGCCCAAATCCTTTATTCGATTATTCATATACATGCAATTGTGTTAAGAACTAATCACTCCTGACCCCATCTCATTGTCATCATACAACATTCAAAATCATCAATCATCTCACATTTCTATCATCACTCTCATTTAGTGCAATTGATCATGGCATTGTGATTTTCACTATGTTGCATGGATCAACACACTCGATCCATGGTTTTGCATGATATATGGTTCTTTATGCACACTTATACTACACATGTGTGTGTTTTAATACAACATGGGCTTATCTAACTTCTCTCAAGTATGCATATCTATCTACTTTATGTTATCGAGCTTTCATTCACCACCATAAAGTGGTGGAAAATGTAGACACAAAATCACAAACTTACTATTACATTTATACCACCAAGTATGTTATTTTATATATGGATCTTTCATAATAAAAGTATTCACTAATGACCTATCCCCTAATCCATGTAAATCGTTTGTTGGTCATCATCATCGATTGTCTTGTAAAGTCATCAGCTTGTTTGCACAGTTCTGGTCATCTCTCGGGTAGTATCAAGTGTCGTTATTTAGTCATTTTTAATCTCTATTCTTTGACTAAGGCACCTAGTGTAGTACGAGGGCACCCATGGGCACCCCGGTCCTTAATTTTAGGCACCCTGGTCCCCGTAACACTTGGGTCTAATTTACTTATTCGAGGTCGGTATTTTTCATTTCCCCTCTCATTCCCTAGGTATTAGTTACCATGTCAATTCATTAGTGTCAAAATTTGAACAAGAGATCCCTATATAAATATAACATACTCACTATTCTATGGGTGGACTATTTACTATCAAGATATAGCTATCTACTAAGGAAAAGGACTACATTTGGGAATCATTTACATCTGCATCACACAAGCATAGGGGGAAAGGGTTGTATTCATTCTATTTCATCCACCATTTACATTTTTACATCTAGTTACTACCCCCTACTTCTGTGTCATTGACGCTTAGGGAACCAAGGAACATAATTGCACACAAAAGCACACAGAACTACATTAGGTCTGGAATATAGTGAAACACTTAGTTGTAAGTCCACCATTGTGGTAGCTAAGGTCAGTTTGACCCCTTCATATGCATCTTTCTTTTTAGGATTTGATGCTTTGTATGGGGTTTTGTAGGTAGATCTTTATATCAAATTTACGATAACATAATCAAATTAACTACGAAAACTACATGTCAAATACTAAGATATTGTGGAGATCTAACAACACTTTGCCGGATTCAGATCCTAAGATTTTCTACAGACCAAAGTTCCTAGACTACAAACCAGGATGCCCGTAGGTGCACCAATCTAGTCGAGATCTTCGATTGTTGCAATTTCTGGTAGCACCTTTACATCCTTCCTTGTCTCGCACATCATATTTTTCAAGTCCACCATAAAATGAAGTAATTTATTTTCAATTTAGTACCTTATCTTCATTATTCATTTCCTCTAAATATCAAAATAAAATATTTAGCATTTGCATTATGGTTTATATCATTTATTCCATTATTGTTACTAGTTTAGATTAGCTATAGAATAACATTAATATTATATATTTAAGTTAATCATGGGCATCTTTTTCACTTATGGGTCAGTCTTCCACTTTTCAATTACAAAATTAAAACAACAAAATTATATATATAATTAGTTACTTCTCAAAAATAAGGACAAAGCACTAAGCATTATCCATCATCACCTAAGCTTGCATTCAAAGGCACAAGATCATCAAAGGCATCCATTTAGAAATTCATTCAAGAGACAAGGGTTACATACTTCTACATACACAACATAGGAATGGGATGTTATTCTATATCTATCCCATTATAATTAGTACAACTTGCACAAGGAATCCCAGGACATCATTTCTACACACATACACAATAACTATATGGATTTTGAGATGTAGTGCAACACTCGAAAGTAAGTTCACTCTTCAAGTGACTATGGGGGTCATTTCAACTCCTTATTCTAGGTATTTTTTTATTATATTTGATGTGGTTGGTGGACATGTGTAGGTAGATATTTTGTTTTGTAGGTTTTATGTACCTTCGGTGATCAAAGAGTGAATATCAAGTGATAAATAGGAAATAATAGAAAACCTCTTGTGACACAAAAGAAATAGGTTCTGAGAATTTCCATTGTCACCAATGCCTTGATCCAGTCACCATTTCTTGGGTGCCCCTACCCTCCTATGGGTTCCCTTATCCCACACCATTTCTAAATTCTAGAATTTCCATTAACCATCAACGATGTTATTTATAGTCTGTTTAAGTATTTCACCTTCCTATATCACCTCCAGTCTGCTCATAAATTAGGTAAGTCTTCCCATCTCCCTCTCTTTCTTAGGGTTTCACATTATATATGAGTTTTTCCTTATATCTTTTATGTATATTATCATTTGTACATCATTATTTGCAATAGTTACTATGTAACTAGATTTAATTAAATTTAAATTAAATATTTTTGTGAACCCACTCGCTCAAACCCTACCTTCCTTATTTTTATTACCATCACATGTAGTGGTCATTTTGGTACATTTGAGCACATTGATCTTCCTCTATCTAGTTGTAAATTCTTTCAATCCATGGTTGAATCTTCTAGCCCCTTTCTTAACTTAAACAATGTTCCTCTTGAGAACTTTAAAGCATCCGACGATAGTGAACACTCATATGATGAGGATACCAACATTGATCAAGAATAACTAGACAAGCTCACCAATTTTCATCAAGCATTGTGTACCAACCCTCTGCATATTTCACATGTTCTCAATGCTTTACTTACTTCTAAAAATTCTTGAGATGTTGCTTTTATCCCTATTCAAGGTTCCTCCTTGGTTTTCCATGGCCTCCACATAGCCCCTTAAAATTCCTACTTCCATTGTTTCAACTACCACTCCACTCATTACTCCCAATACATATAATACACAACTTGGTTCCTCTTCAAGAACTCATGGACTAGCTTCATTTATACCAAGATATGAAAATTCAAATCCGTCAACTACAACAAGATACTTCACATTCCTCTCCATCTCTTGATTCCTCATTACTCCTTCACACCCCTTTTGCACCCACCATTTTTGCTTACCCACTTCCTCCTAACTTCATTACACCTAAGTTTCCCACCTTCAATGGCCATGGTGACCCTCAAGATAATCTTCGATATTTCCATGTGGCATGTCTTGACTATGTGGATGACCATACATTACTAGCTAAGCTATTTCCTATAAGTTTGCAAGATTATGCCATGCGTTGGTTCTATGATCTACTGTTCATTCGGTAACTTATTTTACATACTTAGTTAATGTTTTCCTTGCTCACTTTTCCATCAATATCGGCACCAAGATATCCTATGCACAACTTGCTCAAATCAAACAAGGATCTAATGAGTGTCTAGCTGACTATGTTTTGCATTATAAGAACAACCTTGCTAAGATGACTAATGTACTAGTTGATTCTGAATTGCAATATATTTTTATTCAAATTCTCTTACCTCCACTTCAAGAGAGTTTTATCTTTGAGACATCTCCATCCTTTGATCAATTATGCCATACACTCAAAATGCACGAAGGAAAATTTTATCTATGGGAAAATTTAAATACTATGACAATGCTTCATCCTCATCCTCTAATCGATTTCAAGATAAATCTACTTTCAAACCATCTCTTAATCCCACTGAAGAAAAGGCCACTGTTAATTAATTTTTTTACACCTGACAAGGTTCAATTATAACCTCCAAAGTGTACTTTTACAAAATTACCCTACGCACCTTGGTTTCTATTGCCAAAACTTATTGAAAGCAATATTATTACTCTTCCACCACCGCTCAATCTCGATCCCTCTCACCCCTATGGCCATAACTATGATGAAAATGCAAGATGTGACTATCACCAATGCGTTGGGAACTCTATTGATCACTACTTTAAACTCAAACATCTTATTCAAGATCTCATTGATAATAATGCAATCGAGCTCCTTGAGCCATCTACTGCTAAGCCAGTCAATGATAATAAAAAGCTAAAAATATTTAATGACCTTTTTCCCAAGTATGATAAACAAGATTCAAATTTTTTTATGACCATACATATCACGTTATTCCTCCTCCTTCATCGGGGCCTCTTGATTTCCTTATTTCTATTGTTGATGCACCATCGTCGGTCATTACATTCTCGGATCATGATTATCACGCTACATTCTCTTCGATTCCTTGCATATCAATTCTTCTATTGGTTCCTATACCGTCAATAATACTATGATCTATCCATTGGCTCCTACTAACGTATGCTCTGTTGCACTCCTATCTATCAAATTTCTAGTGTCTAGTGTCACATTTTTGGCTATGTCAAGCTTCCCATTACAGTTGGGCCTCTTACCATGCTTGTACCATTCACCATTACATCTTCAATCAAAGGTTGTGACATGATCTTAGGTATCTCTTAGCTCCACACTACCCAAGCCATCCCTTCCATGAATCATTTCTATTTTAATTTCATCAACAATAAACAAGTTGTTACTATCAAATGTGTTCCACCATGCACAACATTTCCTTGGCCCACTCTTGTTGATATCTCTGCACCATTCATTGCATCTAGGATTCCTATTCCTCTGAATTATAAAACAACCTCTACACCTAGATCTCCTATTCACATCTAACTTACACCATGACCTTACCATCCTCATTGGTCCATTAGCCCACATCATCATCCTAAGTCCCCTACTTAGGTAGCCCCTTCACATAGGTGTTCCCAACTCCTGAACCACATAAGTATCCTTCACATACACATAGTTATTATCCTACACCATCAATCTTAGATCATTGTCACATGCCTTTGTCTCCTCGGATATCGAGTGGAGGGCCCTTGCCCTTCAATATCATCGATAGTTTCTTCTCCATTGCACACTTGGGGGTATCACGTTTCCTTCCCTCTTCCATTCCTATTAGTTGTCTCTAGTATCTACTACTACACCTCATGCTCCATGCATCATCTCTAATATTCCTAAGCAATCCTACACCTTTGGTACACACATTTTACCACCATTACCCTATGACACACTCTTGTTATATAGTTTATTCTTGACTACTAAGCAAGCATTTATAAATGGAAAGCATTTCATGCACATTTTCTAGGAGGGCAACGTGGTTCCTTCCATATTCACATCTTGCATACCACACCATCACACTCATACAACATTTACATATCTTGGTTTCATTTACTCTTGTTATCTTAATATATATACATGTTACACTTTGTTTCCTTTGTTATATGGATTCTTAGTATGTCAATATATTTTTCTATATATGCATGCGCATTCACTTGGTCTCTCGAAAGTGAATGCACATCTCTCACAAATCCTTGCATGATGCATGATGCTTCACACTTTACCTTTTACTAGTCTTGTAGAGGATTTTGGGGGCATCTACTTTAACTACACTCACACATTACGAGGTTTTATTGTTTCATCATTCATTACTTCTCCTTACTAGCACATCCTTTCCTTTGATACATAGACACTTTGGAATACTATTTATATTTCTAACATACTATCAGGTGCTTCATATGTAGAATTTTCCTTGCAAGAACTATAAAATCATGGTCTGTCTGTCATTACTTACTTTCCATTAATTTATATTTCTTGTTATTGTTTGTGATTTATGCCATATGTCATCTTTGATCATTGTATACATTTTTCCACTTCGGCCTTGATTATATTGTGACATTGTGAGTGATGTCCCATATTTGAAACCCAATTTTCATAGTCCATCTTGTTTTCACACTTTCTTGTTACATTGTCTTCTATTGTATGATATCTTTTATACAAACAATTGTTACTAACTTCCATCTTGTTTACATGTGCCTTAGTTTACACCATGCACACCACTATCCCCTGTAGGTATTTCCATTTATATATGCATATCAAATCAAGGTCCTCTCTTTTGGACCACATTCTCCTACATCGTCGCATGCACCCCAAATGAGGGGGCATACATTGGGTGAACAAATCACCCCTACAAAATCTCATATCTACAATTCGGATCATCACAAGATAGAAAGAACATAGGTATACAATCAGGGAATAGTCCGAACAAGACTTAGACTTCATACACAATACAAACACTAACACCTAGACCTAGACACTAGTTCTGGCACTAATGTCTGGGAAGAAACATGAAATTTCCGAGTACATCACAATTTCTTAGTATTTTTAGAGCGAGTTCTAAAGTAGCAGGCACTAGACTCTAGTCACATAATTCATTTTATCTCCTACAATCAAAACAAATCGAATGATTCAGAACTAATCATATAAAATTAGGATAAATGAAACAAATTAGGAAATACCATCATTGTGGTGCTTA